>OY757012.1:105706327-106306327 GCA_963580285.1 Lucinisca nassula | reverse complement strand
GGCCATAAGGACAGTTACTTTCCCACAAAATGACCATATGGCCATCCAAAATAAAAAGACACAAGTGATACACACAGTAAGTAACAAACAACACCATAAATAAACCGCGACAGAAGAACCGCATTGGAACGGTCAGTGGTAAGATTTCCACTGGGGGGCTTAAATCGATTTTACGTGGCCTTACTTTCGTCGGGATTTGAAATTATTTGTTCAGTCCGCATGCCTTCTTAACCTCATGTACAACTGTAATAAGTACCATCAATATACCTCAAAGGGTAATGGAGTTATGGTGATCACAATGTGATGTGATCATCTTTGATCACAAGGTTATATTGTCAGGGAAGATAACTCAAATACTATGGAACCTAGAGCTGTGGTTCTTGCACATGACACACCTACTCAGCCTGGTGTACAGTTGTACCAAGTACCATCAATATGTCTCAAAGAGTACTGGAATTATGGCTATTGCAAGGTTTTGTCTATGGATGGACAGACAAGTGGATGGATGGATGCCAGGCTGATCGCTATATTCCCCTATTCAGTTTGGGGATAAATGGTCCTGAATGGGGACTTACACTGTTTGGTTCAACCCTGAAATTCCTGAACTGTAAGCAATCTGTATACACTGATCAGATGCCGCATTCTGCAGTGTCTGATCTGAGTCTTGTCCCAGTACACAAGCCAAGACCAGATGTTACACAGGGTTATGAACTGTGCCGCTATAAATAACCGTTAGTCAGCACTAGTCACATGGACAATAGCAGGTGAGAAGCTTCTGTAGTTAGTAACTTTGGGTTGACTGATAAACAATAGACCCAAATATGGCTAAAATTTTGCCATCAGTGAAATTGTCTAATCTGGGCCTACACAGTTTGCTGATGTCTCATTTTCATGCTTCCCATCTAAAACGGGTTTACCTGATGAAATTATAGTCAGGATGTGAAACTACTACATCATACAATTTCTTAGGAAATTAAAATTTACGTGATTAGATAATTTTCCACAGTCTCTTAGATCTTTATATAAAGTCAAATAAAACAAATATACAATAGGACCAGATGATCCTTCTGGCTTCTGTGGTGTCATAAAAATTTAACCCATAAAAATGCCAATCACGAAAATTGTCATGTGCTTTGTCGTCTGCCGGTTACTTTCAAAGTAATTTTTGCAAACAGTGTGGACCCAGATCAGACTGCTCCATTAACCCTTAAATTCCAGTACTCTGAGCAAAAAGTGTACACCCTGATCAGACATTGTATCCTGCTGCATCTGATCTGGGCTTACACTGTTTTCCAAACCCAATGCATTGTTCTAGTCCATATTCTATAGATAACCCTCTTACACAACACTCTAACCTACCATCTTGGCTATTTTCTATAAATAACTGTAACCTGGATTTCATGCGCGCTGAAGAGCTACTCTGCAGAGTAACTTTGGGTCAACTGATTAGCAATTGACCCAAAAATGAAAATGGCTGGTAAGCAAATGTCATTCCTGTAGTCTCTTTGCAGGAAATGACAGAATCTGACATTCATAACCAGAGGAGAGTCTATTAAATAAATTCCAGAAGAAATCATTATGATAATGATACTAACCTGTGGATCTACCATCTTGTCTTTCTGTTGCTGGCATTTCTTTATCTGCTCTTCTATAGCTGTCTTCTTTGTCTTAAGTTCTGGTTATAGCAGATCAATGACAAATGTACATATTAACTATCACCATGATAAATATTTCAATAACCTACACTCCTCCCTGATTTTCAGCCATTTGCGCTGCATGATTTTAATTTTTCCATGGTTTCAGAAACAGAATAGAAAACAATATAGATCCTGATAAAGAAGCCATCTTCCAAGAAGCCAGCTGATCCGGATCTATATTGTTTTAAAAAAATGATACATCAGGGTTCAGTATGGTGATGGTTAAATGGTTCATGCCCTGTGTCTCAAAATGGATTACTTCATCTTGACAACTTGGACAAGTCTATTTACCATTTAACCCTTAAGACGCCGTGAAAAACTACATCTGAAAATGTTGTCTGCTTATGTCATCTGCTGAATCTTTTTGTAAACTTTTCAAAAATATTTTTGCATACAGGCAAACAGTGTGGACCCAGATCAGACTGCTCCTAGAGGAGCCGTCTGATCTGCATCCACACTGTTTGCAAAAACTAATTTTAAAGTACTTGGCCGACGACAAAACAGCCGACAACTGTCGTGACTGGCATTTTATGGGTTAAATGATGCTTTTGTTTTGGAAATTGCATTACAGTGCAGACCAAGATCAGATATGACTTTTTGTGACATGTGAATTTGGTCCATATGATTGCAAAGATCCTTTCTGTAGACCGCTGAGAATTGAATAAAAAATAATCATAAGGAATACCCATATACTGATGTGCAAATGATTCATGTAAAACAAGGAAAATTTTTAAAGCAAAACAGCTTCAATGTCCCAAATTGTCCATATATAATGTGAGAAAATTTCTATTATTTTCAATTAGATTCAATTAATAGATTTAATCTACTTTTTCTAATTAAATAAGAGTTAACAGACAGATTTGTTAATCTGGGGCCTGATGTTAAAAACTAATGTATTAATTAACATATCTTTATCTTTGAAACTTTAATCATTTAATATGGCAAATAAACTAGTATTTTTGCAGAAAACAGAAGCACCACATGTGGGTGCCAACGCTCAGCTGCAAAAATTCTAAGTCGAAAAAGGGGCATAACTGTGCCAAAAATATTTTGAGGGTTACCTCACCTATCGGTATGAGTTCCCCTTTTCATAATGAACAACTAGTCCGAGTTTCAAGTAAATATATTCAGTAATGACAGAGGTATTACAAAATGTCCAAGTTTTTGCACGACGACGCAGACGACGCCAGAGCTATGACAATACCTCATCGTTTTCTTTGAAAACAGCCGAGCTAAAAAATGTGAGCAGCTGCTCACATTTTTCAGCAAAAATACCACTGTTTAAGGTATTTTGCATTTTTGAACAGTTAACATTTTGACCATAATGAGCTCGTTACAATGCTTTGAACAACTAGGCACTGAAAACTGTCTAAATGATGCAATTAACATGTGCAAATACAAGTGAGAAGACCACACAGTATTTTTTTTCACAGATATCAGCTAGCTTAAAATACATACAACCCTGGTAATAGATTATGTATGTTGTTTGGTTTGGAGATAAATGGCCCCATCAAAGCTGATCATTTTACCTAACCACACTTTTCCTGGGCATACCATAGTGGATAACAAGTACAACGCACATGCTTTCATCCACAGGGGCCAGTTTCAAGCTTTTTAAGAGGAAAGATATACTATCCTATAATAATATAGACAAAAGCACCGTCGGGAAAATATGACTTATCGTGAATGAAGTTGTGTATCTCTGGCAGTTTGTAACACACAAGTCAAAACTCTTGTCACACATGTAGATAACACATTTATGTATACCTGCTATCTCTAATCCATTTTCCTGCCCCCAATTTTTTTCCAGAGCTATAGTGGTCGCAAATAAAATTGACTAGGCGGAGTTATTCAGGTATTGTCAATACCATATATATGTCAAATTCGCTGAGTCCACCAGAAAATTCGATAGAGTGCCTTTCGCATGCTTTCTGCAGGTAGACCAAATGGCCATATACGCCACAGCTTTTTTTGTGTTACAGTTGGATTCACACAATCGGGTGACTTGCTTTACCTTTTTGTTTTTGGAGCCATTAGAAAGGAGCGATTTCTTTGGACAAAAATCTCAACAATTTGAATTGGTCAATGAAAAAATAAACTAATGCCTCCGATTCTGTAATAAAAACATGGCTTTCCGGAGCATGCAGCTATCAAAATTGTTTGACAAGAGATTGTTGAGAGAAAGTTTTGCAGCAGTATCTACAAGATTTTATTGAAATTATGGACACAGGTGATTGGTATTGGTAAAAATACTGGACATAGATACAAATTTTCTTTGTGTTGTGCTCTAGAATACTTTGGAATCTCTTGGTAAGCGAGCGGACAGGCTTAGCTACACAAGATCATTTTTTATCAATTCTGGACATTCTGTGTGCTGTGTTGCTCCATACATTGAAGACTTTTTTTTTTTTTTTTGTTTGGGTTTTACGGCCCTTTCAAGATTATTTCACTCATATCGAGCCGATCGTTAATCATAGGTGGGCGAAAAGCGGAGTACCCGGAGAAAAACCACCTGACCTTCCGTTGCAGAACTTGGCGTCTCACACGTGACACTAGCGAGGCTCGAACCCAAGGCGGTGAGAGACCTAATGACTAAGGGTCAGCGCTCTTATCCATTAGGCCACGGAGGCCCGTATACATTGAAGACTAGATTAGAGATAGTACTATTGTATACATAAATGTGTTATCTACATGTGTGACAAGAGTATTGACATATGTGTTACAAACTGCCAGAGATACAAAACTTCATTCATGGTCGGTCATATTTTCCCGATGGTGCCCTTGTCTATATTATTGTAGGATAGTTTATCTTTCCTCTCAAAAAGCTTGAAACTGGCCCCTGTGCTTTCATCATCACAGTGGAGCACTGTGGTGCCATGGAAAAGCATCAGATTTGAGACAGAGAGATAGTCGGTTCGATCCCCACAAGCACCAAGTGTTGTTTCCTTGAGCAACAAGAGACTTTATCCACATTGTTTACTACCGGTTCCTACCCAGGAAAAGAGGGCCACATGGAAGATTAGTACAAGTACTAAGTGTGTTACCTTCTATAAATAAGGTCAATTATTATTATTATACTGGTTTCTGCCCCTAATAAATCAAAATGAACCAAAAGAATGTCTGTACAAAAAAATCTGTATGAAAGAATGTTGCCTTTCATCCAGTCTTAGAGAGGGCTGATTGTTAAGCTCTTGTTGTTGTGCTGGTTCCCTGTGATTTTTTTTTCTTTTCCTCCTGGCGCCAAGGGTGAGCTATGTCTTATGACTGCGGCTCTCCCTGGATTTTTCTTTTTAACTTTTTGGATCCATGACCTCCTGATCACTGGTCAGAAACACAATTGACTAAGCCATCATGTCACATCCTGAAAGCTGTCAGTTTCAAGACATTAACCCTTTTGGCACCAAATGGAATATTCCTCTTTATGTATAGCAGGAGTCCATTTCAAAATTTAGGGGTGTCAGGTTGTTTTTTCTTCAAAATCTATTTGGAAAATGGCTGAACTTTTTGCAAACAGTGTAGGCCCTGATAAGATGCTGAATTCTGCCGCGTCTGATCTGGGCTTGCACTGTTTGCCATGGTACCCATTTTTGGGTTTCTGGTCCAAAATGGGTTAAGCTAATTTTCATTTATTAAATCACAAGTCATTATGACCAAAAACATGTTTGCTCCAAGAAAGTCAACTTATTCTGGCTCTAACAAGTGTCTTTTTACCAGAAATCTTTTAAAAAGGAAAGGCTGCACAATCGAAAAGGCAAAGCTAATGATCATAGCATGCCTCTTTGTGCTTACATCACAATTATACTACATCAAGTGAACAAGTATGTGAAATGAACACCCTCTTAAACCCCAATTCATATAGAGAAAACTGTAGGTTACGGGGGTATACATTATTTTTCTTAGCTTCAGGACATAGATTGTAGGTACTCATTAGAACCGCCTCAGTGAGGCCATTCTAACAAGCATTGTAGGTACTCGTTAGAACCGCCTCAGTGAGGTGGTTCTTACAAGCACCCACAACCTATGTTTGCGGTATAAATAAGAAAAATATCAGAAAATTAGCCAGTTTTGAGATGTGAAAAATTCACTATGTCGCACAGGTGTGGTATTGAAATGTTTAGCACTACTGATACTTTTATTAATAGCCAAAGGCCTAAGTCATGGCAAACCATGCAATGCGCTAAATGTAAGGGGAACGGATTCACCTTCAGGGGAAGCACTCTTTCCAAATTATTTGCTCTTTAAGAGCAACTAAGAAGCAAGTTCTTTCCTTTAAGTGTAGACCCCTATTTCAGTTTGACTCAGTCTAAAGGGTAGTCAAAAAGAAGACAAAGAAGCTGCATCCCTTGCAAAACATGATAGAACAAGAGCTGTCACTGTAAGCCACCAATGCCCCCTGTGGGATCCAATTTTTATGCTGGTTAAAGTTTTTGTGATGGACAGACAGACAAACAAACAAACAGACAGGGCAAAAACTATATGCCCCCAAGAATCTCTCAGGGGGGGGGGGGGGGGGGGGGGGGGGCATAAAAATATATAAGGTGTATCCATTCCCCTTCAAGGCACACAATGCTGAAACTGCTTAAATGCTTACAATATGCTTAAACAAACATTAAATAACAGTGAACTTCAATGACTCAAACACAAATGACTTATTTCCTATGGTTGTTTCGAACAATGATGATTGGTTAACCATAACTGTTTCTAAATTTTTCTTGAGACCCTAGGAATGTTTTCCCATATCTCCAGATATTAATACATTTGAGTTAATTTAGGGCAAGTTCTATTATTTTATCATGAAAATGTATGTTGTGTGTACTCATTAAAATCACACTGGCCTGGTCCCTTAATCATTCCAATTACGCCTACTGAAAGTTCTTTCTTTATGATTAAGCAGAAGTAGCTTGAACTTACCCTATATTGAACAAATTTTCATGGTCCCATAGGTAACTGAGCCACTGAAGTTTAAGGGGAATGGGAACACACAGCACATTTTTCCGCCATTTTTCAAAGGGAGACAACTTTCGGGACTTCCAGTTCACTTTTCTATAGGCTCAGTCTTGCTGAAAAAGGGGTCTACTCTTAAAGGAAAGCAATTGGTCCTCAGGAGCAAATTCTTTCCTGTAAGAGTTGACCCCTATTGACATGGGAGACAAAAATACTTTTGAAGGAGTTGCCTCCCCTGAAGGTGTTCCCATTCCCCTTAATATATACACATATAAATCAAAACTGTACAGCACACTTTGCAAAAGAAACCCTCTAATAATTTAAACTATCTCATACTGTTCAAAGTTTAATGTTAAAACTCCTAAAATAATTTTGAAATGCAGTTTAAAGTATTAAAATCTACAAGCATATTAGGTTCTAGCAACTAGATTGTTAGATAAATTTAAACTGTTGTATAAAAAAACAAAAACAAAAAAAAAACAGAAGTGTTAGGTGTCACACATATACATAGATTGGTACTGATACATCAGTCATTTCTATCCCAGATATATTGCAGAGAAGGACCCAGAGTGGAAGAAAATGGTAGTCAGGAAACAGTTTCCAATTTCCTTTATAACACTACTGTTGGGGCCTAGGCTAAAGCATAAACCATGTTAAACAACTGTGCTATGTCTAAATATTTATATTTCCAGTGTAAAGTCTAATGTAAACCTATAGAAAACAATGTAGTTCATACATCCATAAACGCATCGAGTCACATGATTTTCATTAACGTCAAGGATGTCATGGTTCTCTACGGGCATTGGTGACATCACCGCTGTTCTGCTCTTTGTAGAAAAACCACGTGTAAATGTTTTTCAGCTTTAAAAGTTTGCCCCATAAGCATTTTTCACCCAATGCTGAGGGGCAAAGAATGTAAATATAGAAAATAAACTTAATTTGTCTGCTTTTCATGAAAGTATGAACGTCAGGGGGTTGCTAGAAAAGTTTACATGAACGCCTTTGGGGTTCACAGGGGTTCATTTACTTAGCACACAACCCACTAATTACGCAAACACGTCTATACAAATCCATTACCACCTTTATCGCCGAAAAAATGAAAATTTTAAGCTGAAAAATTGTGATATTTTTCTTATTTCTGGTCAAAATATAGATTGTGGGCACTCGTAAGAACCGCGTCATCTATATTTTAGAGCAAAAATAAGAAAAATAAGGTATACCCCCCCCGGAAACCCCAGTTTTACTATATAAAAGTGGGGTTCAAGGGGGTCAAAATTATATAGGCGTGTTTTCGTGATGTGTGTTCATGCTTTCATGAACAGCAGAAAAATAAAATTCATTTCTTAAATATTTACATTCTCAGTGCATTTACAGACAAGAGACTCAATGAATCTAAACAGCCCACCTGAGAAACATGCTAATGGCAGTATTTCCTTTGAAAAATAAGAAATAATATTCTAAACTGTCTCATACAGTTGTGATTGGCACTTTAAGGGTCAACACAATTTTTTTTTTCGTATCAAACCAACATTCTAATGCACTTGCGTATGTAATGCAATGTCTGATTGGATAATGTCAAAAATTTGCAACAGTATATTCTGCGATATACTGTCGGAAACCCGATGTCATCACATAACGTCGCTTTTCATTGGCTGGGATTAGGTTTTATGCAGCTCACAGCGTTTGCCGTTTTGTGCAAAATAGTACAGTTTTTATCAAAACAACTGAATAAGTGCATTAGAATGGGGATAACTGTATTGCAATATTGTCATTTGGGGAGGTAAATTGTCGGCTTTACGGTCACAAATTTCGTTTTACGGCTCCGCTAACGCATCGGCATAAAACAAAATTTCCGACCATAAAACCGCCGATTTACCTCCCCAAATGACAATTTTGAATACAGTAATCCCTTAAGTGTCATTTGTGGTATGATTTTTTTCTCTTTTCTGTTTGAACTGGAAACTGTTTCCTGACATGAGTGATATAGAAAGTGCAATATACATGAGATACAGGATAATAAATGTGCAGAAGCTGATGCACAAGTAGGCTGATAGGTTTGAAACTCGAAGATCTAGGAAATTGCATTGATCCTTCAAGCAATTAACCCATTGTATTCTAGTGGACTCTTCCATTGCTATTTGTTGGACAAGTCCATTTGTCATATAAGGGGTGGTAGGCCTATTTTTTTGTTCTAATTCTATTTTTGATGGAAAATTCTGCTAGCAAATAGTGCAGGCCCTGATCAGATGCCGCATTCTGCGGCATCTGATCTGGGCCTGCACTGTTTGCCAAGGTACCCTTTTAGGGGTTTCCTGCATGCAATGAGTTAAACAAAATCCAGAGCACATGACAATCTTTTTAATTTTCTTATTTTTCGGAGAAAAATGCTTGGCATTTCATGTGAATCATCTGTCATGCAGAAAATTCGAGTGTATTGTCAAGCCTTATTTTCTCAGAAAAAAATGTTTCTGCATCTTTGGTTATGTAATAAAAGGATTTGATTGTCTGCTCTGAAGTTTTGTGACAATTAAATTAACTGTTAAATATCTGAACCTGAGAAACAGGCCTTCGTGGAGTAGGCTGTTAACCCTTTTTGTAGCAAATGGAATCTTCCTCCTTATATATAGCAGGAGTCCATTTCAAAATTTAGGGGTGTCAGGTTGTGTTTTCTTCAAAAACTATTTGGAAAATTGCTGAACTTTTAGCAAATAGTGCAGGCCCTGATCAGATGCCGTGTTCTGCAGCATCTGATCAGGGCCTCCACTGTTTGCCAGGGTACCCATTTTTGGTGTTTCTGGTACTAAATGGGTTAAACAGTAGGGTCTCACTGTTGTGGGATAAAGTTTCATTCGAGTCACAAGTGGGACACCAAGTTCTGCAATAAAAGTTCAGGACCTGGTGGTTTGTCTCCAACCACACCATTTTTGCCCACCTCTTTCTTTATACTGGCACCATTTAAGTGGAACGAAAAAACCAAAGTAAAAAAAAAAAGAAAAAAATTATTCTTACTCTCACAGGAAGTATACAATGTAGACCAAGGTCAGACTGTTCCCAATGTCTCAGACTGTTCTGTTCCAATATTGGCAGAAAATTTTGATCATTATGCTATTAAATGCAAGTCCCTTATTGTCAAAGAAAGTGTTTCTAGACCTATCAGCCCTTGTAAAGTGTGCAACTGTGAACTGGAAGAAAAGGACTAGGTGTGAAATGACTGGTTTCACATACCAACTATGTCCTTCTTTTGTTTGTCATAAGCAGCACTTCTAGCATCATAATTCTTCTCTAATTCCTGAAACGCTGGTGTAAAGTCTTCAATCTTCTGAGTTTTCTCTGCTATTCCGTGTTCCATTTCTATTATCTCTTTCTGAAAATAGAAAATGGTAAAAGTATAGTTTTTTTTGGTGTTTATAAAAACATTTAACAATTAACCTTTCTAGCGCTCTAAGTGCTTTTTACAGCCTTAAACGTTTTTACTTTGTTAAGCATGCATTGATATTCGTTAAGCATGCATTAATATTCTCACTAAAGTAAAAAAAAAATCCACATTGGGAGGTGGTCCAACATGTTTCTCCTTTTGAGGTTGTTGCTAAAATTGGCTGCAAAACATTTTAAGAACCATTAAGACTTTCTCATGAGACAGGATAACAAAGATGAAACCTACAACCAGGTTAGCTCTCCAGAAAAGGCATGCCCTAATGTATCATTAATACTTCTTAATGAATAAATAAGTTCTGAATAGTTATATTAAAATTGACTTTTATAGTCTTGAAGTCCAAGGGACAAGTATGTTTGAGATAGCAGTAATTCAAGAAAAGGGGATGAAGAAAAAATAACTCAGTATTAGATCCTAATATTAGCTGAAACAGCAAAAGTCCAAGTTACAGGTCTTCAACTTTTCCTGAAATTTATCAGATAGCCATTCTCTGCCAGATGAACAGAGTGTGCTTGACAGTTAACAGCCTGAGAGAGAAAAAAATGAACCCACAACCTGTGCTGGAGTTTGATGCTCTAACTACCTGGCCACCAAGTCTTTTTTGTTTAACTATGGAAAGGAAAGCTCTTACTTGGCCATTGAGGCTTATTTGTTGACTTTTGTAATCCCACACTGAGTGGAAAGCTCTAACTACTTGGCCACCGTGGCCTAACCCATATCCTGCTGAAAATTCAGTTAAGCCACACCCACTTCTGACTTTGAACCAATCTGATTACTTAATGTAATTTATCCCAACAAAATCACAAACAGAATGTCAAACAGTGTAGATCCTGATCAGATGGCTTCTTCAGAAGCCATCTGATCTGGAACTACACTGTTTGCTAAGATAGGGGTTGTCGTGAACAGCAGGATAAGTGTTAACTCATAACCTGCTGTTCACGACAACCCTTTACTTTGCAAACAGTGTAGATCCAGATCAGATGGCTTCTGAAGAAGCCATCTGATCAGGGTTGGTTTCAGCTCTGCATGGAAGCATCACGCAGCCCATCTATTTCTTCAAGCCCCAATTGGGAGGGGTAGGGTGGGGGGGGGGGGCTTAGAGGATGCCATGAACAGCAGGATAAGGGTTAATTATTCGGTTAACTATGGTAAACCAACACTGGTTCCCTACCTCAGTGTCTTCAACCTTGTCCTGTAGCTGAGTAAACACCTCCTGGTACCGTTTCTGTTCCTCTTCAAGCTGATTCTCCAGATCTTTTATCTCTGATTCATCCTCTCTCAGCTCCTTCTGAAGCTGGGCACCCTAGCAATACATTTTACCATAATTTATGTCACAAGCAGTGTGATAATTTCATGCAAAAAAATCATATGATCACATTACAATGCTAACATCATACAGTGTCAAAAAATAAAAAATTATGGGCACACAGCTATCTCAATATATGGAGAATGCAATAACACTGTTTATCAGTTACCCCCTATATAAATTGCATTGTAACACCTTGACCTGATAAAAATATGTTACCCTTTTTATAAATTGCAACATCTTGACTTGCTGAAGATATGCTATCTTGACTTGCTGAAGATATGCTATCTCAGGACAAGTGAGCTTTATCAGGTCAATGTGACATCGCACTTCTATGAACTTGACTACTGGAAAAATTGGCAAAATTGTAAGAGTGTACAAGGGGATTAACTGATAAATAAAATACCGGATTCATGTCATTTGATATCAAATTTTACAGGCTTGGCTCCGAGAATGCATGTAGAATCGTGAGGCAAGACTCACGATTCTACAAGCGTTCTCAAAGCCTTACCTGATAAACTTGATATCAAATGACAAATATCAAACCCGTTATTTTCTACAATCAGCCATAGAGGATCTTACAGTAGTGGTTATTCCATAAGAAATTTATGAAGTAAGCCTCCAGTGATTTCCATAACAAATTTAATTTGAAACAATATGGAATGTCCATGAGATGTAAGATTCTGTTCATATAATGTAGATCTGTTGGGCAGACAAGTCACACGTTATGTCACGCCTTATTTACTATGAAAAGTACTGTAACGATTCTAAATATTGGGACAGGCAGGCCTAAGCAAACAGTGCAGACCCAGTTCAGACTGCTCCTGAAGGAGCAGTCTGATCAGTGTCTACACTGTTTGCCATTCTGTCTGCACATTTTGGACTTCGTGCTTTATCATGAAACAAATATGTTAAAATTTCAGGAGAATTACAGCAAGTCCTCAAGGTGTGGGGATTTTTAGGATTTTTATGGTAGGACAGAAATATTTAAAGAAGACATCTGAAAATGTCAGGATTGGCTTTACTGTCTGTGATTTCATCATACACTGGTTCAATGGAAATACACCACAACCTCATTATAGCACTGTTCATTATAACATGGTTTTGGATATTACATGGTTTAAAGATGGATCCCAAAAATGTTTAGATAATTTAGAAAAATGACAATAAATGTTCAATTTATTTTATATAATCTATACATTTTTGTTTGGATATAACACAGTTGCTTAACTAACAAGGTTTCTGCTTTGGATCCCATTAATAGTGTTATAAAGAGATTGTGGTGTACTTTAGCCAGACAGTCAAAGGCATTTTGAGCCAACGTAAGCAAAATACAAATTTATGCATTTTAATATAACAAGTCTAGTAGTGCAAAATAAATAGTCTCAAATGAAACAGGAACATCACTTTAGTTTAGTTTATACGAATTTATTTTAGTTCGATTGCAACGGAAGCTTCAAGCTTATTTAATCGCTCTCGAACACTCATTCCGGAAGTTTTCACATGTGCAAGAGAGACAGGCAGTGACTATTACACCACTGCTACCCATTTACACCTGAGTGGAGTGAGGCAGTGTAATTACGTGTCTTGCCCAAGGACACACCTCGATACCGGGTGCCGGGTTCGAACGCACAACCTCTCGATCATGAGTCAAATGCGTTACCCACTGCGCTATCGAGGCTGACAAAGAAGACATCACTTTAGAGAGAGGCCTCCATGGTTGTGTGTTCGAGCCTGACTCGGGTTACATGTGAGATGCCAAGTTCTGCAATGGAAGGTCAGGTGTTTTTTCTCCAGGTAATCCTGTTTTTGCCCACCTCTGATTAGTAATCGGCTCAATATGAGTGGAATAATCTTGAAAGGGCCATAAAACCAAACCCCCGAACCCCCAAAAAACCACATCAGTTCAGGTATATTTCCTCTTTAAAATACTGACTTAGTGCCTTTGGTGAGCCCATGGATACAAACACATTGTAATGCCAAAATTTCAATTGTACTTCAAGACTAAGGATCTTCTTGTTCTAAGTTTCATTAAACTCAGAAGACCTTATTTCATATCAATATAATGGATTTTTATCATGCCAGGTATAACATGTATTTGCCTTAGAGTTGGTAAAATATTAGTTCTTGAAAAGTTTAAGGGGAATGGCAGAATCTGGCAGAATTTTGGGCAAATTTTCAAAGGGAGATAACTTTCGGGACTTCTTGTTTGCTTTTCTATAAGAACTGTGCCACTGAAAAAGAGGTTTACTCTTAAAGGAAAGAATTTGCTCCTCAGGAGCAAATTCTTTTCTTTAAGAGTTGACCCCTACTGACAAGGGAGACAAAAATACTTTTGCAGGAGTTGCCTCTGCTGAAGGTGTTCCCATTCCCCTTAAATGAAAAGAAAAATGTGCCTGTCATCGTGCAATAGATCTTGTACATTCATACAGGTCAGCTAAAGACATCAACTGGCGCACACATTAATCCTCATCAGGTAGAATATCTCAATTTATCATATGACGTCGCGTCTGAGAGTGTAATAACGCCATGTAATATTTTCGATAATCCACTGGTGGATTAAATATGCAAATTAGCTACATACATCCCGTAACGTTACATGTACGACGTCCTTAACGACGTCGCGTTTACTAATGGCGGAATATTGATATTTTTGTAAACAAACGTGAATAAAATTTGCTTTAAATGTCACATGATAAATAGAATCTTGCATTCGTGCTCATGTATTATGGAATTTATTAAACTCGATGAGGAAAAGGAATAAAATGCTCGGCAAAGCCTCGCATTTTATCCCTTTTCCTCAACTGGTTTAATAAATTCAATAATAAATGAACACTCATGTAAGATCCTCTATATACTACACTCCTTCCCAATTTTCAGAAATTTCTGTTGTGTGATTTCAATTTTACCCAGAAGCCAGCTGATCTGGTTCTATACTGTTTAAAAAAAAGATAGAATGGGTTTGAGAATGGTTATGATAAGAATGGTTAATTTCTGCCTTACATGTGGTGTGTGAGTGTTCGAGTTTTACGTCCCACCAACATCTAAGGTCATACGGAAATGGGACCTCGGTTTAAAGACTCATCCAAAAGTCTGGAGAAGCCCGGGATCAATCCTGCGCCCCCTGGTTTACAAGGCGAGTAGCATAACCACTACACCATGGAGGCTTCTACTTTACATGTGAAATGATACTGGTAATCATACACATATCAAATGAAACAAAATACAATTACAATATTAGTACACAAAAAGCAACAAACATTTGATCTAGTGACATCAATTTAACATTGACTTCAACATATAAAAAAAATTCTAAACAGATAAAACAAAAGAGATCAAAACATCAAAACATGCTTTTTTTCCAGTATAGATTATCAAAAGCTTAAACTAGCTATTTTCATCTTTTTCAGTATATATAACAGTAAACACAATTTCAATCTCAAATGCAGCAACAATGAATGCTATCCTTCCATGCCCCTTCTCGTAGAACTTGATTCTGTCTCATCAGATAACATATTAACCCTTCTCTTGCTGATTATTCAATTTAGCCACACCCATTTCTGACTTTGAACCAATCAAATTACTTGATGTAATTTATTCCTACAAATTCATAAACTGAATGTCAAACAGTGTAGATCCTGATCTGATGGCTTCTTCAGAAGCCATCTGATCTGGATCTACACTGTTTACAAAGATAGGGGTTGTCGTGAACAGCAGGATAAGGTTTAAAAAGGTTACAACATAGCCTTTGTGACAAGTACATAGCATAATACATTTGTACACAAAACAGTATGTAGAAAGAATACCCCTGAGTTAGCTACCATTTTTCAATGAGACATTCTTTCAGACAAAGAAGTTGTGATAATGGTTTTTGAAATGATCTCCCAAATTAAGACTTATCTTACCAGTAAAGGCTTGTTCTCTATGCAAGTAAACTTTTCATCTGCCTGTTGTCAACAACGAAAATGGCAGACAAATACAGTGAAATTCTGCTATTAAGACGACCAAAATACAGTGAAATTCTGCTGTTAAGACCACCTAAAATTAAGACTAATTCTGCTTTAAAAAGCTTATTTAGAAGGGTGCAGTTATTCCTTCTTTGTGTTTTCTGCACACAATGTCCTCTGGTCAGGGACCACCTTTGGGACTGTTCAAAAGTGGTCTTAAAGACCACTTATGAACAGTACCAAAGGTGGTCTTAATATAGGAATTTTACTGTAGTCCACCACAAAGTATTTTCCCTTTCAAAGGTATTCATTCCTTGTAATGACAACAAATTTGAACAAGGAACATCTCATTCACATATAATCTGATTTCAGTCTGAAGGCTGAAACCATTAAAACACAGGTTCAGCAACATACAAAGCTCAGTTTGACAATGTCTGACAGGTTAGATGTCAAAACAAATTTAGAGAATGAAGAGTTAAACACTTTTATTTATGTGTGTATTCAGGTTTAACGCCGCTTTCAACAATTTTTCAGTCATATCACGACGGTGTCTGGTTGCGACAGGGAGCTCAATGCTCACTTTTATAGTGCTGCCTCACTGAAGTATCATGTCCCAAACACATTGCATGATACAACACCCAGTCACACTATCCTGACATTGGGTCGACCAGTCCTAGCTCTTCCCCGTAAATCTGAGTGCCAAGCGAGAAGCAGCTAGTACCATTTTTAACAACTTTGGTATGTGGCAGCCCGGGATCGAACCTGTGACCTCCCGTTCCCCGGAGCGGACACTCTACCAACTGAGCTATCGGGCCGGTCGACTTTTATTTATAAATAGAGTCTCTGGGCTAGGCATCTTGAGGGATTTTCCATCACTGAATATGTGAAATAAGTCCTTGATTGTCTCAGGGCTTGGAAGCTTGAGGGACTTTCATTTGATATTATTTCTCTCTTAACTATCATCAAAGAATATCAAAGAATCTCTTTTAAGATTCTTTGATCCCTCTGACAGTCAAACTTCAACATCTCAACCTCCCTTGGGTCTATAGAAATTTGCTCTATACAGGGGCAGTTCAAGCCACTTAGGGCTATTCACATAGCAACAGATAAGGTTTGTATTTTGTGATGTTGAAAGGGTAGTTTTTGTCAATTCTTCATAAAAACCTATGTTGTGGGTATTCATTAGAACCACCTTAGGAAGGCGGTTCTAATGAATACCCACAACATAGGTTTATATGGAGAAATTAGGAAAACTATCCTTCAATCATCATAAAATACCAACCTTATTTGTTGCTATGTTATAATTCCTAGTACCAGATCGAGGACATAATGGGGATAATTAAGGCAAATTTTTCCAATCTTCTATATCTATATTGACAGCACTTATGGGTTGAATGTCTTTGAATGTGGGACCCGAACAGGCGACTTACACCATTTCGTTTAACCTTTAAATTCATGTACTTTAAGCTAACAATGTAGACACTGATCAGATGCATCTGATCTGGGTCTACATTGTTAGCCAAACCCAAAACATGATCAGTCCTAATTCTATAGAAAACTCTCTTACGAAACACTCTGACCTCACAGCGTTAAGCTATTTTCTATAAATAACCCTTACCTGGATTTCCAACAAGTCAGTGATAGTCACATGGACATCAGCAATGAAAAACTTCTGTGGTTAGTAACTTTGAGTCGACTGATAAACAATCAACCCAAAACTAAAGGTATATTGTGTTACTCAATGAGACAATTCCACTGGGTACACAAAACATACATTAACTAGAGAAGAGAAGAGAAAATTCCGGGAGCTACAAATTTCCCATGGAACACATGCTAATTGAGTTAATAGTGTTTCCTTCCCTTTCACTTTGAGTTTTTGAAGTGTCTATGTATTTGGTCAAAATCACAGCATAAGGTATATTTTTTTTAAGCTAGCCTGTCAGACTCAATATGACAGAACATGATTAATGTGGCATTAAACACATAAGTCAACTGTATCCCTGTCACCATAGCAACCACAGCACATTTTACCACGTGGGTTGGTCTTCCTCTGGAGCTAAATAAAACTTCATCATCTTCTAGTGATGTTGATGAGGATGATGATTCTGGCTCTGATTCCTCATCTATCTGTATCCATAACAACAGTAACCATGGAATATATTTACCTTATCACTGACTGTTTATTGAATATATCACGCCGGCCTCGGTAGCTCAGTCGGATGCATGTCTGACTGGGAATCAGGAGGATGTGGATTCGATACCTGCCTGAGTCAGCAACATTCTTTTGTGGAGATTGGTCATGAAATATTTTCTACGGTCATTCTCTCCCTTCCACTGATTCAAGAAGGGCAGTTGTCAGTTCCTGGCAAAAGAATGTGCACTGTACAGGTTAACTGCTTATGCATAAGCCTGGCCAGGAAATGTGTGGATAGGTAAACTGACCGGTTAAAAATTGACCTAAAAATAGTATTGACTGGGCTGATAAACTTCAATACAAACAAACAAAACTGAATTTATCACACAGGAAACCTGTATTTGCCTTAATTAGTGCATATATAAATACTTTTGCGAGAAGTATATTTGACATTAATTGGGCCCCGTCAAGCGATTTTGGTACTTATCGCCCTTGCGAGCAGCGAAGGTTCAGGCGAGCCTGCGCATCCGCGCAGTCTCGCCAGAACCTTCGCTGCTCGCTGATACAAGCAGTGAACCAAGAGAAACCTTCAGACAGAAAGCCATATCCCTGGCCCCTCTGAATGGCTGGGCATGCGCAGTTAAAATTTGTCATGACGGAATGCTCGAAGACACAAATTCGCTTGGCGGGGCTCAATTAAAAGTGCAAGATTTTGCAATCGACTGAAGTTTAAACAGTGTTAAAAGATCAATCTTACATATTAACTATTATGTTGTGATAAAAAGGGAGAAATTGCTGACTTGCATTCATCACGTGAACAATTCCATGAAATGAATACCACCCCTCTGAACCCCACTTAAAATAGAAAATTAGGGTTTATGGGGGTATACATTATTTTTCTTATTTCTGCTCAAAGCCATGGGATGTGGGTACTTGTTAGAACCGCCTCAATGCAGCGGTTCTAACAGGCACCCACAATCTATGTTTCCAGTATAAATAAGACAAGAGGGCCATGATGGCCCTGGATCGCTCACCTGATCCATAGTGTAACAAGTGGGCCCCAGAGAGGGCCATTATTGGCCCCAGGGCTTTAATGTGCATAATGTTGAGGGAGGTCTTAAAGGTGAAGCTTCATACCAAAAATCAACAAAAGCTATAATTTGAACAATCTTGGCAAAGGTCCACTAGATGAAGCTACACATCAAATATCAAAGACCTGGGCCTTTCGGTTTCAGAGAAGAAGATTTTTTTTAAAGATATTCCCTACATAAGCCTATGCAAAACAAAATGGCCCCGGGGCTATATAAATCTATGTAAAACCAAAGGGCACCGGGGTGGGGGCATTTGTGGCCCCAGGGCTATAATTTGAACAATCTTGGTAGAGGTCCATTAGATGAAGCTTCATACCAAATTTCAAAGTCCTGGGCCTTGTGGTTTCAGAGAAGAAGATTTTTAAAGATCATCCCTGTATAAGCCTATGTAAACATAAGGGCCCCGGGGCGGGGCCACTTTTGGCCCCGGTACTTTAATTTGAATCATCTTGGACGAGGTCCTTTAGAAGAAGCTTCATACCAAATATAAAAGACCTAGGACTTGTGGTTTCAGAGAAGAAGATTTTTAAAGATTTTCCCTATATAAGTCTATGTAAAACCAAAAGACCCCGAAGCAGGGGCTTTTTTGGCCCAAGGGCTATAATTTGATAATTTGAACAATCTTGGTAGGGGTCCACTAGATGAAGCTTCATACCAAATATCAAAGTCCTGGGCCTTACGGTTTCAGAGAAGAAGATTTTTAAAGATTTTCCCTATATAATAAAAATCAAAAATGAGTTCCTTTAAGAGCAATGAAAACATTCATAAGAAAGAAGATGGGTCATACTAAGCCTATGTAAAACCAAAGGGCCCCGGGGCGGGGGCATTTTTTGCCCCAGCACTATAATTTGAACAATCTTGGTAGGGGTCAACTAGATGAAGCTTCATACCAAATATCAAAGCCCTGGGCCTTGCGGTTTCAGAGAAGAAGATTTTTAAAGATTTTCCCTATATAAGCCTATGTAAAACCAAAAGGCCACGGGGTGGGGACATTTTTGGCCTCAGCACTATAATTTGAATAATCTTGTTAGGGGTCCTTTACATGAAGCTTCATACCAAATATAAAAGACCTAGGTCTTGTGGTTTCAGAGAAGAAGATTTTTAAAGATTTTCCCTATATAAGTCTACGAAACCAAAGGGCACCGGGGCGTGGGCATTTTTGGCCAAAGGGCTATAATTTGAAGAATCTTGGTAGAGGTCCATTCGATGAAGCTTCATTCTAAATATCAAAGTCCTGGGCCTTGCGGTTTCAGAGAAGAAGATTTTTAAAGATTTTGCCTATATAAGCCTATGTAAAACCAAAGGGCCCCGGGACG
This sequence comes from Lucinisca nassula, assembly GCA_963580285.1. Classification (NCBI taxonomy): domain Eukaryota; kingdom Metazoa; phylum Mollusca; class Bivalvia; order Lucinida; family Lucinidae; genus Lucinisca; species Lucinisca nassula. The sequence continues at coordinate 106,286,459 of OY757012.1, read as the reverse complement.
GGGGCATTTTTTGCCCCAGCACTATAATTTGAACAATCTTGGTAGGGGTCCACTAGGTGAAGCTTCATACCAAATATCAAAGTCCTGGGCCTTGTGGTGTCAGAGAAGAAGATTTTTAAAAATTTTGCCTATATAAGCCTATGTAAAACCAAAGGGCCCCGGGGCAGGGGCAATTTTGGCCCCAGCACTATAATTTGAACAATCTTGGTAGGGGTACACTAGATGAAGCTTCATACCAAATATCAAAGACCTGGGCCATGTGGTTTCAGAGAAGAAGATTTTTAAAGATTTTCCCTATATAAGCCAATGTAAAACCAAAGGGCCCCGTGGCGGGGGCATATTTTGTCCCAGCACAATAATTTGAACAATCTTGGTAGGGGTCCACTAGATGAAGCTTCATACCAAATATCAAAGTCCTGGGCCTTGTGGTTTCAGAGAAGAAGATTTTTAAAGATTTCCCTATAAGCCTATGTAAAACCAAAGGGCCCCGTGGCGGGGGCATTTTTTGTCCAAGCACTATAATTTGAACAATTTTGGAAGGGGTCCACTAGATGAAGCTTCATACCAAATATCAAAGTCCTGGGCCTTGTGGTTTCAGAGAAGAAAATTTTTAAAGATTTTCCCTATATAAGCCTATGTAAAACCAAAGGGCCCCGGGGCGGGGGCATTTTTGGACCCAGCACTATAATCTGAACAATCTTGGTAGGGGTCCACTAGATGAAGCTTCATACCAAATATCAAAGACCTGGGCTTTGTGGTTTCAGAGAAGAAGATTTTTAAAGATTTTCCCTATATAAGCCAATGTAAAACCAAAGGGCCCCGTGGCGGGGGCATTTTTTGTCCAAGCACTATAATTTGAACAATCTTGGTAGGGGTCCACTAGATGAAGCTTCATACCAAATATCAAAGTCCTGGGCCTTGCGGTTTCAGAGAAGAAGATTTTTAAAGATTTTCCCTATATAAGCCTATGTAAAACCAAAGGGCCCCGGGGCGGGGGCATTTTTTGCCCCAGCACTATAATTTGAACAATCTTGGTAGGGGTCCACTAGATGAAGCTTCATACCAAATATCAAAGATCTGGGCCTTGTGGTTTCAGAGAAGAAGATTTTTTAAGTCTTCGGTGAAAAAAATCTATTTTTGGCTCCTGTGACCTATATGTGCAACAGACCGGAACCATTTGAACAACTTTGAAAGGGGACCACCTAAGGATTATTCCTGTGAAGTTTGGTGAAAATCCGATCAGTGGTTTAGGAGGAGATGTCGTTTAAAGAAATTGTTTACGCATGCACGGACGCACGGATGGATGCACGGAAGCACGCACGCACGACGGACGACGGACAAAAAGTGATCCCAAAAGCTCACCTCGTCACTACATGATGGTGAGCTAAAAAATACCACCAAAAGTAGCCATTTTGGAGATATGAAAAATGCACTATGTTGCACATGTGTGTTATCATATTTAATTAAGGAGCTTCTTGTGTTTTCATATGCATATTCCTTAACTATGCCAACTTTGGACATTGCAGTTCCTTATGCCAACTTTGGACATGTTTGGTTCAACTTAGCAGTTCCTTATGCCAACTTTGGACATGTTTGGTTCAACTTTGCAGTTCCTTATGCCAACTTTGGACATGTTTGGTTCAACTTTGCAGTTCCTTATGCCAACTTTGGACATGTTTGGTTCAACTTTGCAGTTCCTTATGCCAACTTTGGACATATTTGGTTCAACCAAACATATCCGAGGTTGGCAATAGGAGCATAGAGTTACACATGAATGAGGGAAAATTAGAAATACTTTCTATGGCTTGTTTTTATGGAAAAAAATATCTAAGCACACAGTCCCCTGATTTACCAAACATGTTCAAAATCGGCATAAGGAGCAAAGACTTACACTTGACTGTGCACTTTATAATAGGAAGATTTTCTAGGGCTTGTTTTTCATGATAATGAAGTATCTAAGCACACTGTCCAATTATTATGGCAGATACAGTAGAATCAATTCTTAATAATAATCAACATTTTCAGAATATATTAGTAGTTTCAATCCTTCAAGCACCACAGAAAATTCTAGAGCAGTTGATAATATGTTTTCTTAACTGACCAACAATACGGTTTCAGCAAAACATTAAACTGAAAAGAAAAAACAAGAGGACCATGATGGTCCCAATTCGCTCACCTGAGATAAGAGATATACATGTGGGTCTCAGGGTGGGTCAATTTTTGGCCCCAGGTCTATAATTTGAATAATCTTGGTAGATTTTCCCTATATAAGTCTATGTAAAACCAAAGGGCCCCGCGGTGGGGGCATTTTTGGCCCCAGGGTTATAATTTGAACAATCTTGGTAGAGGTTCATTAGATGAAGCTTCATATAAAATATCAAAGACCTGGGCCTTCTGAAGATTTTTAAAGGTTTTCCCCATATAAGCCTATGTAAAACTACTTGGCCCCGGTGCGGTTGCATTTTTGGCCCCAGGGCTTTTTTTTTTCAAAAATCGTGGCAGAGGTCCACAAGATGAAACTTCACACCAAATATCAAAGACCTGGGCATTCTGGTATCAGACAAGAAGATTTTTGAAGGATTTCCCTATATAAGCCTATGTAAAACCAGTGGGTCCCGACGCCGGGGCATTTTTGGCCCCAGGGCTATAATTTTAACAATCTTGGTGGAGGTCCACAAGGCAAAAACTGCATACAAAATATCAAAGACCTGGGCCTTCTAGTATCAGACAAGAAGATTTTTTAAAGGATTTCCCTATATAAGTCTATATATTTGTAAAACCAGTGGGCCCCAGCGTGGGGTCATTTCTGTCCCCAGGGCTATAATTTGAACAATCTTGGTACAGGTCCACTAGATGAAACTACATACCAAATATCAAAGACCTGGGCCTTCTGGTTTCAGACAAGAAGATTTTTAAAGGTTTTAGCCTATGTAAAACCAGTGGCCCCAGGGCTATAATTTGACAAATCTTGGTAGAGGTCAACAAGACGAAACTGCCAACCAAATATCAAAGACCTGGGCCTTCTGGTATTAGACAAGAAAAGTTTTAAAGGATTACCCTATATAAGCCTTTGTTAAACCAGTAGGCCCCGGCGTGGGGTCATTTCTGGCCCCAGGGCTATAATTTGAACAATCATAGTAAAGGTCCACTAGATGAAGCTACATACCAAATATCAAAGACCCAGGCCTTCTGGTATCAGACAAGAAGATTTTTACAGGATTTCTCTATATAAGCCTCTGTAAAACCAGTGGGCCCGGCATGGGGTCATTTTTGGCCCCAAGGCTATAATTTGAGCAATCTTGGTATAGGTCCACTAAATGAAGCTACATACCAAATATCAAAGACCTGGGCCTTCTGGTTTAAGACAAGAAGATTTTTAAAAGTCTTCCCAATATAAGCCTATGTTAAACCAGTGGGCCCCGGCATGGGGGCATTTTTGGTCCAAGGGCTATAATTTGAACAGTATTGGTAGAGGTCCACTAGATGAAGCTTCATACCAAATATCAAAGGCCTGGGCCTTCTGGTATCAGATAAGAAGATTTTTAAAGGATTTTCCTATATAAGCCTTTGTAAAACCAGTGGGCCCTAGCGCGGGGTTATTTTTGGCAACAGGGCTATAATTTGAACAATCTTGGTATAGGTCCACTAGATGAAGCTACATACCACATATCAAAGACATGGGCCTTCTGGTTTCAGACAAGAAGATTTTTAAATGTTTTCCCTATATAAGCCTATGTTAAACCAGTGGGCCCCGGCGGGGCTATTTTTGGCCCCAGTGCTATAATTTGAACAATCTTGGTAGAGGTCCACTAGTTGAAGCTTCATACCAAATATCAAAGATGTGGGCCTTCTGGTTTCAGACAAGAAGATTTTTAAAGCTTTTTCTTATTTTCGTTGCCATGGCAACCAGAATTCTGCATGGAATGAAATTCTTTGAACAACTTTGAGAGAGGACCACCCAAAGATCATTTCTGCCAAGTCTGGTCAAAATCTGTTCAGTGGTTTATGAGGAGATGTCGTTTAAAGGGATTGTGGACGGACGGATAGACGGACGACGACGATGGACGTTAAGTGATCACAATAGCTCCCCCGGAGCCTTCAGCTCAGGTGAGCTAAAAAAACTCACTGAAATCTGTCAAGAATCAACAATGGTTTTCTGCATTGTTAACCCATTTTGAACCAGAAAGCCCAAAAGAGGTAACTGGCAAACAGTGCATGCCTACATCAGACGCCACAAAACTCTGTGTCTAATCAGGGCATACACAATTTGCAATAAAAACTGCAAGCACTGCATGATGCCTCGCCACTACAATTACATCAAGCAAGTGCCATATCACAGTCAAAAAAGAATTCAAAGTAAGGATGCATTGCTCTTTCCCTTAATAAAGTTGACAGGAGTACATGACTGAGATGACTATTGTCAATGTTCAAAGAGCCATAGCTCCAAAAGCTAGTAAACCAGAATTAAAATTCTCATTTTCAGTTTTGGGGGGCCTGTGCCCTTTAAAATAAAGTCAAGGTCTTCAAAATCTAATCAAATCTTTGGTCAATTGAAATGTTATATTGTACCAAGTTAGACCACATTTGACAAGCCAACTTTGGTCCAAAATTGACAGTTTTGGGGGTTTGTGCCCTTGAAAATAAGGTCAAGGTCATCAAACCATAATGGCTGTTTTCCCTCATTCTAGCCATGTAACCATGCAAGTTTGGTCAGAATCAATCATTAGGTTCATGAGATATAGTGCTTCAAACAGACTAAATGATAGTAATGGCTATGTTCAATGTTCAAGGGGCAATATCTCCAAAAGTAGGAAAATCAGAGTTATGGTTCATATGTCTGCACATCACCTCATGGTGATCTACATATCTGTGAAGTTTCATTGAAATATCTCAAACGGTATCAAAGTTATGGAGCGGACACAAAACTATGATAAAAATAGCTATGTTCCATGTTCAAAGGGCAACAACTCAAAAGTAGGAAAATCAGAGTTATGGTTCATTTGTTCTGCACATCATCTCATATGGCCCTACCTATCTGTGAAGTTTTGTGAAAATATCTCAAATGGTATCTGAGTTATGGAGCGGACGCAAAACTGACAGCAACAGCTATATTCAAAGTTCAAAGGGCAATAACTCCAAAAGTAGGAAAATCAGAGTTATGGTTCATATGTTCTGCATGTCCTCTCATGATGCTCTATATATCTGTGAAGTTTCATGGAAATATCTATGGAGCAAACACGAATCGATGACAGAAATGGCTATGTACAATGTTCAAAGTGCAACAACTCCAAAAGTAGGAAAATCAGAGTTTCAGTTCATATGTTCTGCAAGTAGTCTTATAGTGCTCTACATATCTATGAAGTCTCGTGAAAATATCTCAAACGGTATCAGAGTTATGGAACTGACACAAAATTATGAGGTGCTGATGGACGGATGAACACCCAAAACTTCACAGGGCATAATATAATACCCCACCATTTTTTGAATGGCGGGGCTTAAAAAGTTCAACAATTTTCCAAATAAATTTTAAAGAAAACACAATCTGACACCCCTAAAACATGGTGGCTAGCGAACACTCAAAGCAGTCTGCATATCTTCTCAGTCAGACTATAGACTCCACCATAGCAACAAATAAGGTTGGTATTTTGTGATAATTGAAGGATAGTTTTTGTCAGCTGAGAAATCAGGAAAACTATCCTTCAATTATCAAAGAATACCAACCTTATCCGTTGCATGCTCTGCCTTTTCCATGATAAGGTTTTGGAACAATGGTCATATATATGCAGAACACACCAAAGACACTGATCAGACTGTGCATTTGCATGGCCTTATCCGAGTCTTTGTTGGGCACACATGTCTGAAGACAGGCTTTCCCTTGACCCAACTCATGTGTGCTGAGATGTACATCTCCTTGTATGAGTTGCCTGCTTCTGCCTTTCTCCATTCTAACTCACACTCAAGGAAAACAGATACACCTTGCATAGTTTCTGCCATTTAATGAAGGAGACAATTTTTGGAAGTTACTGTTAACTTTATGATCTCATAACCTGAGAACTTCTGAAAAAGGAGTCCACTGTTAACTCTTGTTCTGCTGAATATTTAAATATGCCACACCCACAACTGAATATCAACCAATCAGCTTACTTGATGCAAATTATTGCAACAAATTCAGAAACTGAGTGACAAACAATGCAGATCCTGATCAGATTGCTTCTTCAGAAGCCATCTGATCTGGATCTTCATTGTTTGAAAGGTAAGGCATATCCGGGCTCAGCAGGACAAGGGTTAAAGGGAAAAAATTGCTCTTGAGGAGCAAATCCTTTCCATCAATAGTAGACTCAAGGGGGTCCACTGTTAAACGTAAGGATCTACTCTGTGAAGAGTTACCTCCACTAATGGTGTATCTAATTCCCTTAACACTTAATAAGCATGGTATGCTAAACATAGGCCCCTATTCCATGAAGTTAAAATAGACAGAACAGAATTAGATAGCTATCACATAACCTACCAGTGGCAAGTCATCTTCAATAATATCCTGCTCACATAAAAGAAGAACTATCAGCATAAAATATGGCAGACGAGAGAGACAATTAATCCATGTGTAAAACACAGTAGAATCTCAAAAATTCAAAGTCCAAAAGAAAAGTTACTTTTGTTTGAATATATCTTGATTTTAAATTGTACAGGTTTCAGACATGCATATTTGATCCAAACAACTCAATTATTGAGTATTTTGAATTATTGGACTCTGAATGATCAAGATTCTACTGTATATAAACAAGTAATTCAAACAGTTTTATATATGTCTAAGCTTGAGTTACAACACTAAGCAACACTTGAAAACACATGTACAAACACAGTTTTTGTGTAAATCACATGTAAACATAAACCTTTTAGAAGTCAGTCAACACTATCATCAGTATCTGGACAAATCCAACATCATTTATGTTAATATGAAAACTGTTAGTTAGAACCTCATTACATTTTACATCAAAGCAATGCAATGTTACACTCAGCACATACAACAAAATCATAGCAAGACCAAATGTCCATAAATTACAGACTGGATTGAACCAACCAAATAACACACACTACGGTAATTCTCCTAAAATTTTGAACAAAATAAAATAATTATTTTTTCCAGCTGTTCGAAATTTTAGAAATTTGAGGTGGCGAATAGTTTCACCTTTCGAAATTTTAAAGTTCTGACCTATCTAGCCGATGTGGTCATAATTTTCGCCTGCAACACAACCTGGTCACAAATTTATGAAAATGTCAAAACCTCTTAAATAACTGTTTTTAATGTGAATAATTTGAGGCTAATATATTTAATGACCATTAAAAATGGAAAATCTAATTCATTGTCTTTTTATGGCCATGAAAATAAAGTTGATGGAAAGTGATAGACACAGAAAGGTTTAATAACCATCATTTTTCTGTAATGGCCATTGAAGCTGTGAAAACATGGGCATTAAAACATCACAAAACAAACAATAATAGGCCATTACTTTTTTTAATGGTCATTAAATTTTTACAGGGCGAGAAAAATAATTGCAATTTAATGCTTGGTCTTGCTTTTTAATGACAATTTCCACTAAATTACTGGCCATTAATATGGACATTAATGACTTTAGCTGGAAAACAATTTTGGCAAACGAAAAATAATGGATGACTTCAACAGGAATTTAATTATTAATGAGATTTTAACAGGATTTTAACATATTTCAATGTTTTTTATACTGCTCACAAAAAGTAGGGGATATTTTACTTTCAGGCTGTAAATTTGGAAATAAATAAAACGTGACCTGGCCAAGATGCATTTAATTTAAAGGACTATCAAATATCCAAAAATTGAATCACACATTAATTCCAATGATCACGTCATTATGTAGCGACACGGCGACCAATCTTGTAAGTGTCAATGTCATTTTTCACAAGCCCTCAATAACGTGTTGGACCGCCTCGATTGTCACAGCAGGCAATGCATCGGCGTTGCATACTTCCAATTAGTCTACAAATCACGAACAGAGGGATCCTTCGCCACTCTTCTTGAAGTGCTGCACCAAGCTCACCGAGGGCCCTTAGAGGCAGATCGCGGCTTCAGACTCGTATCCTGAGGATGTCATATACATGTTCAATGGGAGATGAGGCTGGCCTCATCGCAGGCCATGGTATTGTCCAAATATTTTGCCGTTGAAGGTACTTTGTGACGATGCATGTCCGATGAGCCCTAGCGTTATCGGCCTGAAAGATTAATCCACGTCTGTGGCATCGAGCAAACGATATCACCTGAGGAGCAAACCGTTTAGAGGAACTAAGCCTGCCCAGGCAATGCAGTTTGAGTTGGTCCGTCCATGCTTATAAACCCTATTGGTCTCATTGGGCGGCAGGGCTTGAGATGTCATTTCATCTCAATGTCGGGTAAAAGTCCCACAAAATTGAAAGCAACGTCTCCAAAATGACCTTTACAGTGTTGACGGGGACGTTAAACCTCAAATCAAACAAACAAACAAACAAAACAACACGTTATCACAATAGTACAGTCCTGTAACTCTGCCCTGGCACACATGTATGTCTGTTTTCCAGTCATGGTGATCCTACCCAATACCATAACAGACCCTGCTCCATATCGGTCATGAGCAATTCTAGTCGGGCCTGTATAACGTTCACCAGTATGATGCCAGACTCTTCTTCGACCATCACTAAAGTCCAAGTTAAACCGGGATTCGTCACTGAGCATAACGTGAGACCACTGATTAATGGTTCAACGTCTGTGATGTGTACACCGTGCAAAACGTACTATACGACGGCAGTACAACTTGCGCACGCTGTGCCGTAAGGTCACTCTAGTGAAGGCGATTTTGGATCGTCTGTCTAGAGTCATTAACCCCTCTTACTCGGCACAGGTATTGCTGAAGATCTGTTGATGTTAGTCTCCCGTTGCATAACGCTTGATTGACAACAAGGAGGTCATCGCATCCATTAGTACTCTTTGATAGCGTGCCCATAGTCAACTGACAACTGACTGTGACATATTCATAACATTTGCCATCTGCAACTGCGTACTTCCCCTCTGGAGCATGCCAACGGCTCTTCAACGTTGAGCCTCCGTTGGCCGAATCATGGTTCTAATAACAACTTTGTTCATGAAATTGTTTCAACACTTCAACAATCGATACAGAAAGTTTTATGAAATCTCGCATCAATATACTAGTTTATCACGAATGTTAAAATTCACGTGCTACGCCATGTACAATTTATGCCCCCATGCTACACCACTCGAGCATAAATATCATACTGCTCAATGATAGAATATACAAACATGATAGTCAATTGACATGGAATACCCGATATTTCATTATTTCTAATGTTTAGGCTGATGAGCTCGCAGGACCCCGAATAGCCCCAAATTTATTTTAGCAGTATATATGCAGAAGTGGTAGTTCCTTTAGAAAATTCAGTGTTTGAATTTTTAAAAATTGCTGTCTTGTAAAAATGTCACTGTTCGAGATTTTAGAGGTATTTTGGAAATTATTTTTGACAATTATTTCTGATGTCTGAATTTTTAGAGTGTTCGAAATTTTAGGAAAACTACCGGAATGGCAAGTTCTTCAAAGCTAAGTTCAACTTCTTTTGAGATAAATGTGTTAAACATTATATCCAATGTATTATAGCTACATAACTGCTCATTTGTTTAAAAAAAACCTGGTAAATACATTGTAAAATATTTCTGAAAATGTATGTGTGCTTTTTGCTGCACAAAAAACTCAATTTTTCACAAAAAAATGTTTGTGTGTCATGTAAACACTGCTTTGGTAAGCTTTGAACAACTAAGCTCAATGTAGAGTTGAAGCATTATTAGCTTAACAAACTTGTGAGTGTTGAAAACTATAACTGTTCCAGCAGGTACAATATCTTATTCAGTGTATTTTTTTTTTCTGAAAAAAAAATTCTGAGTAACTTTTTCATAAAATTTTGCAACTCAAATTTATTCACCAATTTTATGCTTAGCATGAAATCAATGCATATCTGAAACAAGTAAAAATGGTATCTTCACACTGTGAAATGATATGATATTTTCACATTGTGAAAAATAACATGATCATGTTGTTTTCACAGTTGCAGCCCAGCCTATTTTTTTCTTGCATAAAATAAAAAGAAATTTACCATTTTTTCAATAAATACTGAAAAATTCACACTCTGGAAAATACTGCCTTCACTTTCTTTGAAGAACTGGACTCAGATGTATAGTACAGGCAAATTTGAATGTTGGAAAAATTCTAGGCTGGCCAAGAATGCTTTGGAAACAACTGTTAAGGTTAATATTTAGTATATGTCACTAAAACAAAATATGACACAAAAAGTATAATCTTCAATACACAATTTGAATATGTGATCCAACCATAAATATATTATGTGAACAGAAAAGAACAAAAACACAAACTACCGTAATGATCCTAAGTATTGGGACAGACAGGCCTTTGCAAACAGTGAAGACCCAGATCAGACTGTGTTTGAAGGAGCAGTTTGATCAGGGTCTACACGTTTGCCATTCTGTCTACACTTTTTGGACTCCTTGCTGGATCATGAAACAAATTTGTTAAAATTTTAGAAGAATTACAGCAAGTTCTCAAGGTGTCCAAATTTTTAGGATTTTTATGGTACAATCAAACTTCAATGGCTCAAACATCATTGGGACTATGAGACTGCTAAAGTTCTAGTTACTTGATGGGCTGAAGACATAATGAGGATTATTTAGACATACAAGAGGGCCAAGATGGCCCTGTATCCCTTACCTGTGGACCAGAAAATCATTAGCTATCTTTAGAAAACAAGAGGCCTATGGGCCACTATGCTCACCAGAGGCCATGTGGTTTATACCATATACAGGCATGTCACCCATCTTGGTCATGTGACTACAATCCCACAAATAACTTTTGATTGCCTCATCCCAAAGAGGCTCTTCATTTGGTTTCAATCAGCACAGCAGTTTTAGTGGAGAAGATAAAAATACTGAACCTGAGCCCTCCAGACCTTGACCTTTGGAATTGACAAACTTCCATTCAGCTGATTGTAAATATCAATTCTGATGCCACAGGCTACAATAGAATTAGAAAACTCCATGGTTTTGCCATTTTTCCATACAAATGTCCAAGTGACCAAATTTGACCTTGATGATGTAAAACAGGTCAAGGTCAACCAAAGGTCATCATTTGAACAAACATGGTATGGCCCAAGGCCCTGATGCTGCATACCAAGTTTCAAGGTCACCAGCCATTTGGTTCCTAAGAAGAAGATATTTTAAGGTTTTTACCATAATATTATATGGGCAGGGTGGCCATACTGGTCATGTGACCCAGTACTTACGAACTTTCGTTCCCCCTTCCCATAGAAGCTCCACATATAATTTGGTTTCAATCAACTTAGCAGTTTGAGTGGAGAAGATTAAAATACTGAATCTGAGCCATCTAGGACAAAGTTCAGCAAATGACCTTGACCTTTGGAATTTATAAACTTCCATTCAGATGATTGCAAATACCATTTCTGATGCCACAGGCTACAGTGCAATCAGAAAAATCCACTGTTTTGCCCTTTTTCCATATAAATGTCTAAGTGACCAAATTTGACCTTGACATTAAACATCATTTGAACAAACTTGGTAGGGCGCTGATGCTGCATACCAAGGTTCAAGGTCATCTGCCATTTGGTTCCTGAGAAGAAGATTTTTAAAGGTTTTTTCCATATATGGCAGCGCCCCTGATAAGGGGCGTATTTTCTTATTTTACCCATTTTTTAAGGCAGATACGCAAGTATATTGGTATCAATGCATACCATTTAAGCATAAGTTTTTTAGGCTATGCAATTAACCTTTTTTACCCCGACTATTTTTGTTTACTTCTTGAAATTTCTGAATATCGCCATTTAGTTATCGATCGTTATCCCAAAGCGTGCATTGTAAATGGAAATGCAAGCGTCTCGTGATCGTACTCGATTAGCAAGTTACCACAAAACAGAACAACGAATAACCGAATCTTTAGCACCTGGGTCATAGCAATCCCAGATGTTTCTAACTGCATGTTTTGTCAAAATTTGAGGGGTAGGTGCAGACAAAGAATGGAAGAGATATGGATATGGCAGTATCAGTAAGAGTATGCTATTAAATGAAAGAATTTGCAAATACATGTACTTTCATTTGACAGTAGATCCCTATTAAAGACAGAGAAGTTCAGCTTATACAAAAGCAAACAGAAAGTCCCAAATGTTGTTTCCCCTGCACAAAGGCAGACAGAACGTCAATTTTATCCATTAACTTCAATCTCTGATAAGCAAACTTGCAAGCTATCATTGCAACCTAAATTGACTCCTAGAACGAACCTAAGCCATAGACTGGAGCAACTCTAAAAGGTCTAGATGAGGCAATATAATAGTCAGTATTGCTATAAGCATTTGAAATCTCAGCTGAACACACACACATTTTCTATGAAAAGTCACACAAACTGTTTGATACATAAGGCATTGAGATATACTGTTAATATATTGCAAGGAGTCTACTAAAAGCTATATCTAATCTGCCTAATTACAAGTATTCATAATAAATCATTTTGGAAAATGAAAAAAGGTCATTCCATTCTGATGAGCTCAAAACAGCTAAGCAAAAACATATGTACATGCATAATAACATACTTTTTAGCTCGGCTGTTTTCGAAGAAAACGACGAGGTATTGTCATAGCTCTGTCGTCGTCTGCGTCGTCGTGCAAAAACTTGGACATTTTGTAATATCTCTGTCATTACTGAACATATTTACTTGAAACTCGGACTAGTTGTTCATTATGAAAAGGAGAACTCATAACAATAGGTGAGGTAACCCTCAAAATATTTTTGGCACAGTTATGCCCCTTTTTCGACTTAGAATTTTTGCAGCGGAGTATTGGCACTCGCATGCGGTGCTCTTGCTTTTTTTCACTTTGGGCTTACCCTAATGAATTAGAAGAGTTTTATTTCAACCCAGCGTCTTTCCAATCTGCCATCCTTTTTTTTCAAGACAGGAAAAGCAACTGACAGGATTCATATGTAATTAGGAATCATGAAAGCAAAATAGTGTCTATGTTAAGATCATAATTTATTGCTGTCACATAATTGAAAAGATTCATGCTATTATCTGTTAAAGTCCAAAGGGTTAACAAGCCATACAGATGAAGTATTGCACTCCTTTGTCGCATATAAATCCTGAAACTTTTAGGTTGTAAACATATAAAAGTTAACATCTAAGCACCACACAAAAGGCTTATAATTACGAGGTATTCATTACACTCTTGAGCATTGTACATACCATGTCTTCTAGCTCTTGTTTGACTTTTTTTTGTTCTTCTAATGCATTTTGCTGTGTTCAATATATATCCATTCAAATTTTTATCAACACTCCATACTTCTCAAATTTTATCATTGTGTTTTTCTAATAAACTGAATTTACAAACAATAACTGCAGCACTGACTTAATACAGAGGAATCATTAAGGAATAATGAAGAGATACAGTTCATACATGTATTTCAATGCATTGCAGTTATCCATTTAAATCCTATACACTCCTTCATAGATTTTTGAGTCCCAAATAAATTCAGGCCATGCAAAAATGCAATTCATCTTCTTTTTTTTTTAAGTTTTTGTATTTTTTATTTCGATAATATACATACATATTAAAAATATATGGACATCATACAATCATTACAGAGTTTTAAACATAGAACTGGCAATTATGGTCCATTTCAAACTATAATTAAGAAATAGATCAGCTCTAAGTGTGATTTATTCAGTTACACATCACTGCTTTGAGGTCAGTTGCGAAGTAGATCAAATCACGAGCCTGTAGCGCGCGGATTTTGTTTACTAACAACTGATCGACAAACAGCGATATCACTCAATAAACCACGATGCAATTCATCATTTGTGTTTGCTTAATAGATTCCATAAAAGCATATAACAGAATACACAGAACTGTAAGTATCTGCTGACTGCATAATTATGGTATGTGACAAATTTTCCCATAATTACTTTGAAATAAGGCATCTTTATCAATACTACTATTACGCACTAATGAGAGGCATAAAAGTCATTAAGAAAATAACGAGGAACGCCGGTAACAAAAACAATTGTTTAATTTGTATTTTTCTGTATTTCAGCAAGTTCACCAACATAAAATAAACGGAAACATAAAACAGTTCAAACTAGTTTTCCAGTTCAATGTAAAGAAGGTAGATCCTTTCTTGGATAAATGTCCCTTAACTAGTAACACGGCAAAGTCCAGTGTAACATAAAATATACACTTTAAACAATGGTAATTCCAGAAATTGAGACGGCAAAATCCAGTCTATCATGCATAAAGTCACTATAATATAATAATTGTGTGTCCTATAACCCAAGACCCCTTTTTATTAACATACTGTCATGTACTTATGAAAACATTGCTCAAGAGGAAATTACCTTTTTTGGCATTCATCCCCTCCCAAGCCATGGTCATCAAGGATAACAATAAGAACATAGTTGTGTTTAACAACAAAATATCCATATCAATTATAATCTGTCTCATTGTTTGATTCTAGACATTTTGTTGTCACAATATGGTTTTGATATTTCCTTCTCAAGAGGAGATTATGATTAAGTATGTTTAGCAGTTCTTTTATGATCCTTGATGACCAGGTGCCTAAGAAATATAGAAACTATAATCTGGCTTGATAAAGCAAACAATATAACATTCCCCAAATTCCAGCTGTCTCACAGCTTAAGAAAAAAATTGTCTTAACAAAACAATATTTATTTATTTATTTATTTATTTATTTATTTATTATGACTTGATAATATTGCTAAATTTAGAAACAAATGTTAACTGAGCAATGTCAGTTTTATGCGAAATTTACAGCATAATAGCTCTCCCCTACTTTGATGATTTTGGTCCCCAAAATTTGAAATGATAATTGAAGGAAAAATACGTTCTGGTTCAACATTAAATAATTCATGATAATAAATATCTATACAAAAATAGCTGGCTAGTATGTGGGCATTTGGCCAAAATTCCATACATCTTCTCAAACAATTTTTGTTTTAGCAGAAAATCTCTTCAGTTCAAAATTATTACCAAAAATTTAAAGTATTTCAAAATGAAAAACATTTAAAAGCCTTCTTCATCAAACCTTTTCTTTAAACACATGATTGAAAAGTGACCTTGCACTCCACAATAATCACAGTTTATTGCATATGCACCACACTGTTCTGGTTTCTTACAATATGAAGAACCACACCCATTACATATGTGGGGACAATTCAATGTATGATGTCCTCTTGCTGGACACTTTTTACATTGAAAGTTCCTTGCTGGACATTTGCTTTGTGGGTGATATGAAATACTACCACAGTTGTGACATCCTTGATTATTTTCCGTAGGCGGCTCATACTGCTTGTGTTTTCCTTTTGAAGATGGCTTTCTTTCTTTTGCCTTTGATTTAGTCACACTTCCAGATTGGTCTTTACTTTGTGTTTCCTTTGTTACACATGCTGATACATGTAAATCTCTTCTTAGTTGGTTAATTTCTTCCTTCAAATCAGCCACCTCTTGAAGATGCTGTTTTTCAATCCAGCGATGATGCTCTGTTTCTTTGTCTATGCTTTTATATGTTGCCTCTTTAAAAGTTAAAAATTCATTCTCCTGTTTCTGAAGTTTTATTTGTTCCTGAGACAGTGTTTCTTTTAGATTTAAAATTTCTTCTTCTGCTACTTTTAACTTCTGCTGTTCAGAATGCAATTCACACTTTATGCAAATTACATCATTTTCAGCGGCTTTAAGACTGTTAAATGTTTCTATGGCTTTTTCTTGATATACAGTGATTTCTGAATTCAGACAAAGAATTTCCTGATGCAGTTCATTTATTTTCTTTTTCTGAGTTGCTGCGTTGCTCTGGTTAAATGCCTGCCATGGAATCATGCTTTGAATGTCTTCATTTTCCAATGAATAGAAAGGGAATAGTGAACAGAAAGACTTACGTTCAATAAAGTTTTGTAGTCTCTTTTGATCCCGTTGGTTCTGTTTTTCACTTTTTATCCTCTTTCGACCATGAAATTCCTTCTTGTGATGTGTGGTGATTGCTGGCAGTGTCAGATAGAGAATGACTGGTAACACTTGAGAATTCTGTCTGTTCCAGGAGTTTTGGTTGCTTCGGCGTTCCATAGTTTTTGAAAATTTAGGGAAATTTCTCACTTAGCTAGTTTATGAGAGGTATTTGAAGTTCACGTACCCCTGTGTTCTCCACCAGATATTACGCACTACTGAGAAGGGCAAAAGTCCTTAAGAAAATAATGAGGAACGCCGGTTGTAAAAACAGTATTTAATGTGTAACAAGTAGTCTAATTAAGCAATTTTGCAAGAACAAAATGTAAGATCTTCCAAAAATAAAATGTTAACATAAAACAGTTCTAACTGGTTTTCCAGTTCAATGTGAAGAAGGGTGATCCTTTCTTGAATAAATGTCCTTTATCTAGTAACACGGCAAAGTCCAATGTAACATAAACTATTCACTTTAACCACTGGTAATTCCAGAAATTGAGAGGGCAAAATCCAGTCTATCATGCATAAAGTCACTATAATATAATAATTGTGTGTCCTATAACCCAAGACCCCTTTTTATTAACATACTGTCATGTACTTATGAAAACATTGCTCAAGAGGAAATTACCTTTTTTGGCATTCATCCCCTCCCAAGCCATGGTCATCAAGGATAACAATAAGAACATAGTTGTGTTTAACAACAAAATATCCATATCAATTATAATCTGTCTCATTGTTTGATTCTAGACATTTTGTTGTCACAATATGGTTTTGATATTTCCTTCTCAAGAGGAGATTATGATTAAGTATGTTTAGCAGTTCTTTTATGATCCTTGATGACCAGGTGCCTAAGAAATATAGAAACTATAATCTGGCTTGATAAAGCAAACAATATAACATTCCCCAAATTCCAGCTGTCTCACAGCTTAAGAAAAAAATTGTCTTAACAAAAAAATATTTATTTATTTATTTATTTATTTATTATGACTTGATAATATTGCTAAATTTAGAAACAAATGTTAACTGAGCAATGTCAGTTTTATGCGAAATTTACAGCATAATACTACTCTTGAAGAAGATGACTTTTCTATATAATGGTATAAAAAGGTGCTCAAAGAATTACATGCTTTATTCATCACAGTTGCCCCAAAAAGTTTCATAATTAATAGTGGTTAACCCATTTTGTACCGAAACCCCAAAACGGGTACCCTGGCAAACAATGCGGGCCCAGATCAGACACCGCAAATTGCGGGGTCTGATCAGGGCCTACACTTTTTGCAAAAAGTCAAGCCATTTTACAATCAAATTTTGAAGAAAACACAACCTGCCACCCCTAAATTTCGAAATGGCCTCCTGCCATAAATAAGTAGGAAGATTCTATTTGATACAAAAAGAGTTAAAGCAATACTAACTTACCTCATTAGTGAGTTCTATATGTTGTGATTTTCCTGTTGTTATTTTGTTGTTCATCTCTTGCATAAACCTTTGATTCTCTATCTTGTAGTCTTCAAGTTCCTTTGATACAGAATTCTTTTTATCCTGAACTTCTAACCTGTTTTAGAAGAAGTTCTGAATCTGTATACCGTATTCCTCCCATTTAGCGCCCCGGGCGCTTAAAAAATTGGAAAAAGAGGGGGCCCTTATTAGAGATAAAAATCTTACCAGAACAGAGGGTTGAAACTCCATTATATGCAGTAGTTTTCCATTAGAATATGGTGGAATCATGATATGTAGGACCAAAGTGGTCAACACAGACACTCTGCTAGAAAAACAGTGCATGATACAATTTACAGCAGATACGGCAATGATTGAAAGGCTAAACTTAACTTTAGGTAAGCCAAAATGTTTTTCCTCTGACAGCAGAAGTGCAGAAGTGGGGGGGGGGGGGGCTGGGGGGGGGGGGCTGGGGGGCTGGGGGCGGCATATCAATTTATTATTGGAAAAACAGGGAGGGGGCACTTATAGGAGCAGGGGCGCTAAATGGAAGGAATACATTATATCAAACTTACCTAGCACTATGGTAAGATTTAATTACCAAATAGTGCAAAGGATGAATACACATTTCTGTATTCTAATAAGTTTTTCTTTAAACATTATTAAGTCCCAAACCGGGTTTCAAACAGTACTTTGGACCAATCAGAGCTCTATATAAGAGAGAGTAAAAGGATATTTCAGCATTGAATTTGAGATAATCAGCATTGAAATTTAATTGGAGGGGTAATATATACTCAATGAAATTTTAAATTTCAGCATCAACATCAAATTTAGGGGGTAAATATATTCAGTGAACTTTACATCTTTAAATATTAAGCAATTACCTTTCACAATGATTATTTTGTAAGGAATGACTGTATACTAGATCAGAATGGGTTTAACCCTGCAGAGCTGACAAATTTATGCACTCTAGGGTTTGTTGTTGTTTTCCAGAGATAATAAAGCTTGGCGTTTCATGTAAATTATCTGCTAAGCAGACAATTCACTTGAAATGCCATGTTTTTTTCTGTGAAAACAAAAAAAAATAGAATTTTATATGCTACACTAATGTTTGGTACTTAAAAAGTTAAGCATTGCAAATGGGCAATTAAGTATTAAGCTTTTAAAGCAGGGGGTAAAATACTCATTGTACCAAAATCTTATCTAGAGCGCTGACCAAGCAAAAAAATGTAAACATTTTCATCACTTAACACATCCATGAAACAAATACCCTTGTAACCCTACTTTACAGACTGTGAGTAACAGAACTTGTTGTTCAAACAGCCGAAATCTAACATTTGATTTTGAACAAATTTTAGATTTTTCCATTTGATAGTTTCTGTTTTGTTTTGAAAAGAGCAAGTAACAAATACTACAATTTAGATCCTCATGTTACCCTTAAGTATAACATGAGGCCCATGGGCCACTATGCTCACCAGAGCTCAGGTGGGCACTGCCCAATGACAGCCATGTATTTTAACATGATACCACTTAAATCTACCAATTATAATGTCTCCAAAATGAACCCCTATATCCAAATGAGCATCCATATGGACTCAGTATCTAAAACATTAGGCCTTTTATTAAGTAGAGGGTGTAGGGCATGGACCCAAAGGAGCCCTGTTCGGTATCACTAAATGAGTCTCATCAGAAGGAATAAGAATATATATGGTGTAGCAGTGGGGATCTGTATACCGGAGTTATAAGGTCTCTTAAGCGGTGGAGGGGTTGGGGCATGTCCTGTTGATCCCAAGAAAGCCCAAGATTGTTGTCCCTATAAGGACCAAGAATATATATATATGGTTTATGGGTGGGAATCTGAATGGTTTCTGAAATATGAGGCCCTTCTATGACGTGGAGAGGAGAGGAATGGCCCCTGCGACCCCCAAGTGGGTGTGCTATTGATAAGGAACAAGAACATATATGATTATGGGGTGGGGATTTGAATGGTTTTTTACTGAAATACGAGTTTATGGGTGGGGATCTGAATGATTTCTGAGATATATGGCTTTTAATGAAGTAAAGCAGTGGGGCATGACCCAGGCAGACCGGATGACTCCCAAGCTAGTGTTATTTGAATGTGTCTTATCACCAAGAAGATAATTATATATGGTTTAGGGGTGGGGCTCTGAACAGTTTCTGAGATATATAGCCTTTTGTGAAGTGGTGGGGTGGGGCAAGGCCCTTGCTTGACCTGGAAGACCTCCAGGTTGACGTCAATGAATGTGTCTTATCATAAGGAACATCAATATATATGGTTAGAAGTGGGTATCTATAAGGTTTCCAAGATATTGGGTCTTTAATGAAATGAAGGGGCGGAGCACTACTCCGGCACATCCTGGGGGACCCCCAGGTTAGTGTCAATGAATGCGTCATATCATAAGAAACAAGAATATATAAGGTTTTGGGGCGGGGATAGGAATGGTTTCTGAGATAGTTGGCCTTTTGTGAAGTGGAGGGCTGTGGCAAGGCCCCGGCGCACCAGGAAGACCCCCAAATTTGTGTCAATGAATGAGTCTCTTCATAAGGAACAAGAATATATAGGGTTTAGGGGTGGGGATCTGTAAGGTTTCCAAGATATTGGGCCTTTTATGAAATGGAGGGGGTGGGGCATGACCCCAGCACAACCCTGGGGACCCCCCAGGTTGGTGTCACTGAATGCGTCTTATCATAAGGAACAAGAATATATATGGTTTTGGGGTGGGGATCTAAATGGTTTCTGAGATATATGGCCTTTTGTGAAGAAGAAGGGGTGGGGCAAGGCCCAGGCGCACCCTGGGAGACCCCCCAGTTGGTGTCAGTGAATGTATATTTTCATAAGGAACAAGAATATATAGGGTTTAGGGGTGGGGATCTGTAAGGTTTCCAAGATATTGGGCCTTTTATGGAATGGAGGGGGTGGGGCATGACCCGGCACGTACCGGGGGACCCCCACGTTGGTGTCACTGAATGCATCTTATCATAAGGAACAAGAATATATATGGTTTTGGGGTGGGGATCTGGATGGTTTCCGAGTTATATGGCCTTTTAAGAAGTGGAGGGGGCGGGGCATGGCCCCGGCTTAACCTGGGGGACCCCCATGTTGGCATTAAAGCATATGGCTGAGAGACATTTACTCAAGGAACATTTCTATAAAAGTTTTGTCAAAATATCTGCAATAACTTGGCAGCAAATGCCATTTTTCAATTTTCCCCATTATAAGTCTATGGAAAATCTAAGTTGCCATAGCAACCAAACTAAAGAGCCAAATTTTATAAAAAACACAAAACCTATAAAGGCAAATATGGTGAATATTTCCAAAAACTCTCAGCCTAATAGAGCATTCGGTTTCTGAGGAGATGATTTTTGAAGTATTTTTTTCTATTTTTTTTATTATGGTTTCCATGGCAACCAATAGGAATGAGCAGTAGGCCTAAAATCATTTGGCAGATAGTAGATTGCCTAAGGAACATTTCTATGAAAGTTTTGTCAAAATATCTGCAAAGGTTTGGCAGTAAAAGCCATTTTTCTATTTTCCCCATTATAAGTCTATGGAAACTCTAAGTTGCCGTAGCAACCAAACTAATGAGCCGATTTTCATTAAAAACACAAACTTTCAATCCCCCTGCCCAAGGATGCTACAGATGAAATTTGGGCTGAATCGGCCCAGTGGCTTCAGAGGAGATGTCGTTTGAAAATGTTGGCAAAGACGACGCAGACACAGACCCAGACGACGACGGACAACTGTCTATCCTATAAGCTCCCCCGGAGCCTTCAGCTCTGGTGAGCTATAAAGATTATTTCTGTTTTGTTGGTGACATCAATTTCTATTCAGTCATCGGAATCTTCCATTGGTATCAAACATGTTTATTGACACCCTTAAAATGCCACTAAATATAGATCAAATGAAATTGTTTAATATAGTTTTTTTTTTAATTTTATTTTTTTGAGGAAGTAAGGCTTGAACTTCAGTTAAATAAAGCAAATTCTTCTGATACTGAGGCCCCGTTTTTGGATTTACATCTATCTTTTGTAGATGGATTGCAAAATTTATGATAAATGTGATGATTTTGATCTTGAGATTGAAAATTTTCCTTTCTTGGATGGTGATGTTCCTTGTGCGGCATCCTACGGCATTTATATTTTGCAATCAATTCAATTTACCAGAGTTTCTAGTCATGTAACTGACGTCAATACTCGTAATAGATTGTTAACTGCTAAACTTCTTAATCAGGGTTATCAGTATCATAAACTAGGCAAAGCCTTTTCAAACTTTTATAAACGTCATTCTGATTTAATTTCAAAATTCAATGTTGGACTAAAATCTCTTCTGCAACAAGGTCTATTGGAACCCGAATTTTATGGTGACTAAAGTATATAAATTCAAAACTAGAAATGTGTCAATACAACACAAATGCCCCCGCCCAGGGACCTACCTCCCCCCCTGCAATCACCTTAAGGTCATGCGGCAGGGGCGGGGTTATGGCTGAATGAAACTTTTGACATGTATCTATCATCATTCCAAATATGTAGCAAATCCATCTCATGGTTAAAGAAATATGAGCTCTCAAAAATATAATATAAACATTTTCTATGTCTGTGACCTTGACCTTCAGTTAAGGGGTGAGGGGTATGGCTCAATGAAACTTTGGACCTGCAACTATTGTCATACCAAATATGAAGCAAATCCATTATAGAGTTTGGGAAATATAAGCTATTAACATACTTAATTTTGAAAATTTCTATGTCTGCGACCTTGCCCTTGAAGTCATAGGCATGGTTGGGGGTATCACTGAATAAATCTTTGGACCTGCATCTATCATTAAACCAAATATGAACCAAATGAATCATAAAAGTTAAAAGTTCAACATGGTACAAATACCTTAACCTGAGTGTTATACATTAAAAATTTCTAAGTCCGTGACCTTGACCTTGAGACCATGGGTAGGTGTGGGGGTATTGCTGGATAAAACTTTGGACCCATATCTATCATCATACGTAATATAAACCACATCCATTGCATGGTTTGAAAAATATGAGCTCAAGTTCTACCCTGACCCAAAACCTTAACCTGAGTCTTAAACATTAAAAATTTCTAAGTCCGTGACCTTGACCTTGAGACCATGGGTAGGTGTGGGGGTATTGTTGGATAAAACTTTGGACCCATATCTATCATCATACTAAATATAAACCACATCCATTGCATGGTTTGAAAAATATGAGCTCAAGTTCTACCCTGACCCAAAACCTTAACCTGAGTCTAACAGGATTACGTACGTACGTACACACTTTCGTACATTCGGAGCACGTACGCACGTACCCACGTACGGAAAACCTAAAAACTATATGCCCCCGGCATCATACGATGCGGGGGGCATAAAAAAATATACAACCGCAATGACTTCAGTACACAATTTCATAAAATCATTCTTCGATATAAAAAGATTGGGTACAACATAAATGTTATACAACAGACTGCATGCATGGTAGTTAACCAAATTATGGTTGACAACTTTGCTTCCCTCTTTAATTGCACGCCGGTGGGTCAGGCCTCAGATTCTATGATTGTTCCAGGGTAAAGGTTTAATGAGAATTAGAGAGAATCTAATTATATGTAATGTTGGTTGGTGCCTGATGCTCTGTCTCTGGTTGGGGCCATCAGAGTCTAACTGTTGGTTTTCTTTTGCTCCAGCATTTCAATGGTTTCTTGCTGTCGAGTCCTCACCATTGTTTCATCTCTGTGGTTGTTTGATTTTTTTGTTCACAGAGACGTTGCACTGATGAGTTAGGAGGCCTTCATGCGGACTGAACAAATTATTTGTCTAAATCGCGACAGAAGGGATTCTGGCCAGGTAAATTGATTTAAGCCCCCTAGTGGAATTCGTTTTACTGACCATTCCAAGGTGGTTCTTCTGTCGCAGTTTATTTTTGTTATGGTTTATCTTTGAGTGTGTGTATCACTTATATTATTTTGTTTTGGATAGCCTATTGGCCATTTTGTGGGAAAGTAACTGTCCTTTTGGCTATTTTGAGGGCAAGTAACTGTCCTTTTGGCTTTCTGCTATTGATGTTTCCATTAAAGTCTAGTTGTTTCATGCTTGTGTTTCTTTCCCTTTGGTGTCTCTGATGAGCTGTGGATTAATTGTATCAATTCCTGATCATTGCCTTCACTTCTATTTGACACTGTATATCAAAAGATGAATAATCTGCTAAGGAGACGATTCACATGGAAAATTAACCCTTATCTGCTTAGAAAAAAACAACAAAAAACAAAACATAATCTCATCTGCTTCAATTTTACTTAGCTCTTTTTCTTTATTGATAGACCTTTACACCCTTTCTCTGCAATCATCCAATGCTAACATCTAAGATTATCTTATGAATCTTAAATTTTACTATTAAAATCATCTGCTAAACGTTTGTGAACCAAACAGTTGAACATTCTCAATGAAGTATAATCATGTTTGTACTTTGATCAAAAGTTGCATAGACTAGCAGTACTCTAAATGTTACTGAAGTAGTTCTGTTATTTAATATTTTGTTAGGAGCATGTAATTAGTCACGTCTAAACAAGATAGCAGCAATACACAAAAGTAAAAGTTTGTTCAGTACATAGCTATTAAAAATGATTATTTTCCTTATTTCTTAAAAGAAACATATGTTGTTGGTACTTGTTAGATTCCCCTCATTAAGGTGATTCTAACAAGTACTCATTACATATGTTTTAATGGAGAAATAACAAAATGATCCCCAAATTATTCTGAGTAGTCCTCCTTATCTGGAGCTATGTATACTCGGTCAAAAAAGTTCCTATACCTAAAATTACTTCTTTTACTATAGCTACTACAGATAAAAACTACACAAAGTTTGTTATGTTTAGATAAGAAGACTCAATTTTCCGTGCAAAAGCACCATTCTGTTTTGTTTTCGTAAACACATCATCGTA
This sequence comes from Lucinisca nassula, assembly GCA_963580285.1. NCBI lineage: Eukaryota > Metazoa > Mollusca > Bivalvia > Lucinida > Lucinidae > Lucinisca > Lucinisca nassula. The sequence goes on along the minus strand of OY757012.1, from coordinate 106,261,966 downwards.
GACTATTGCTTTAAACACCCAGGGGGTCACTGTGTCATTTTCGCAAAGAAAATCGTTAAAACATGCTATGATTTAACATCAAAAAATTTCCCTGTACCTTACATTTCTAAAATTTGATAATTGTGACATTTCTTTAGATACCATTTGCGTCTATTCACAAAAGATTTGGAACTTTAGTTGCATCAGATACGAGAAACAGGCTATCACATATTGACCTCAAATTCTTAGAAGTTGTGTGCAAATCCTGCTTTCAATGGGAACTCCATAGAAAATCGCAATCGAAAGTGCTACATGCTACATGAATTTTCTGTATTTTTTACCATCATGATTACAAGCAATGGTGGACACAAAGCGTTTTTTGGAAAAATGGCAAAAATTGATTGACAGGAATAAAAATTACAGCAGTTCGAAAATTGCTATATTTTTAATTGCAAGGGGGATAATTTGAGAATTTCACAAATTAAAACCTCGCTTATAATGCGAGATCATGAGATATTGTAAAAGTAAAGTGTTATCCGATGTTCAGAGAATATTGTCTTCCATCTTAGACAAAAAAGAACTTTCTGCACATGCGCAATGTCCATTTTCTACCAAAATCTTTCTAGGCACATATTGGAAGACAACTCTGGAGCAGAAAGGTATGGACAAATGCAAGTTTGAGCATTCTCTAGTTAAACGTCCGATTTAAATGTCTACAGCCAAATTTAGCTCAATAGCTGCAGGATATCTAGTGAGTTTCACCCGAAAGTTGTTATAGTTACTTTTTTGACTAAGTATATTATAAACGCAGCTTTATTGCTTATTTTCATTTTAATGTTGCTACTGCCAAATACAGTGAGGCAGCAGTACCATTAAGTAGTCGTAGAATGTCTCCCTGTACTTCATCATAGTATTACGATAACACACCTCTGTGACATAGTGTGATCTTTCATATCTCAAAAATGGTTACCTTTCGGATGAAAAGTTGGGATATTTTTTTCTTATTGCTGCTCCAAGGCATAGCTTTTGAGTACCGACAACTTATATGTCTTTAAGCAGAAATATGAAAAATAATGTATACCCCTATAAACGTTTTCTCTATACAAAGTGGGGTTTAGCGGTGTTAAATTCATTACACAGACTTGTTCACATGATGGAGCAGATTTCAGTTGCATTTTTATCAAGTGAGCGCATTATGGTAACTGAACAGCCAGAATCAGTATAGCATCAGTAAGGTAATGTTGATACTAGGGAAATAAAAGGTCCTGATAGTATTGTCCTTTGGGATCACTGATTTGAAAATATCTGAAGGTCAGTGATGAGGTCAAACTGGCCAAAACTAACTAGTCTCACCAAGAAATACCTGTACACTCTACAATTTTCAATTCTGTAGCGCATTCCTTGTTCCAGTGGATCACCTTTATAGAGCTCATATTCAATGCAACTAGTGTTAAGTGTCAAATGTTGTCCATACTTCAGCATAGTGTACTTAAGATTTTTATTTCCTTTGGGATTATCAAGTCTATTCCTGATCTTGAGAATTAATGCTAGGATTGCCAGTCAGGGACTGACAAATCTAAGTTTCAGCAACTTGCATCCATAGCATCTTTAAAATAGTTTGAAATTACAATATTCCTAATATATTCTATACATTTTTCCGGGCAAGTGAAATAAAAAATCACTTGCCCAGCCAAAATATGGACTTGTCCCGGGCAGCTGGGCAATGGATTTGTCAGGTTCTGCCAGGGATAACTAGCAAGTCTGGCCCAGAGAGATTGATTCTTCATTTTTAACCTTTTACTGTTCTCTGTTTCCAAAGTAAACCTTAACCATTATCCTGTTGAATATTTAATTTTGCCACACCATTTCCGACTATCAACCAATCGAATTACTTGATATATAACGGTCATTTAAATTTGCAAAATGAATGACAAATAGTGTAGAGCCAGATCAGATGGTTTTTGAAGAGTCATCTGATCTGGCTCTACACTGTTTGCAAAGGTAGGGGCTGTTGTGAAAAGCAGCATAAGGGTTAATAGTTTTATTGCAATCTAAAGTATTATTTATGAAGAGTTTCAACATTACTAAGACCCATGTTTTTCATGTGTTTGTTTTCATATGTTGTTTGTTCAAAGGCAACTGTAATATGGCTTTCTTTCATATGTTTTCACCTTTTCACAAAAAAAGTATATAACCATTAATATAAGGTTATTTTTATAGTGTGTTTATACATACAATCCAGTATGCTCTTGCAAATAATCTATTTTATCTTTATTTGGTATAACAATCCAAAATGACTGAAACCAAATCTAATTGCGAGTTGTTGCTCTGAAAAAAGATGGTCCTTAGATTACGGTAAAAAACTTTGACAGCAAAATATGCACATTCCAATAAAATCACACTTTGTTGATTATCACGTTATAATTGTTAAAATATTAATCATCTGTTATGTCCAAAGTTTTTCAAAGTAAAAAGAATCAGACAAGAGCATACATCAGTCTATGTCATTTTGCTATCTGCAAACATGTTAGTATTAATGTTCAGAAATAGAAGTAATTATGCAGAGCAAAGCATTTTAAAGATGCTCCTGTATTCAGCAAGAATTAAAACATCAAAGGAAAAAAATCTGAATTGTGGAACTTGTTATTTAATGTGAATACATGTATTTCAGTCATCAAGTATATATATGAAAGTAAGACAAAAGAACCTTTGACCCCAAAAGAGATATATCTGCAGGTAAATATAACAGAAAAAAAACTTGTACTTTCTAACTCATGAATCTAAGAGCATTATTTGGAATCAAATAGAAATAATTTGAAATGTATCAACCCAATAAAATTATTAGCTTTTATTATTCTTTATTAATTGACTATCCTGTATTGTTCGGAGGTCATCCGTATTAACACTGAGGTCAAAAATCAATAATCATGTTTTTAATGGTGTCAATTAATAAAATCATCATTAATCAAGTAATTTCGTATTGGCCCAGTTACAGGTGCAAGGTCTGCTGTATTGGCCTCGGCCTTCGGCCTCCGGCCAATACAGTAGACCTCACACCTGTAACTGGGCCAATATTAAATTACTTGATTAATAACATCACATTATTGTTCAATTTCAAAAATAATGCTTTTCCTATGTGGTAAAGTAAAACACTGCACAACCGTTATCAGCTAGAGCTATCTCACCTTCCTAAATTCATGCGTATCAAATTAAAAAAAAACTCCACACACTAGCAGACATTTTATGTTGAGACAATGCTGAATCAATTATTCATTGGATAATTCAATATTATATCATTCAGTAAAATGACTGCTGGCTTGTAACTTACTCCTCTTCTAACAATTCACTGATTCAATATAGAAAATATTTGAAATCCAATATGGTTAACTTGTGATTTACCCATTATGATAACACACCCGTGTGACATTTTGTTTGTTTGTATTGGAGTCTAACGACCCAGTCAACACTAATTAGGTCATTTTTGAGCAGGTCAGTTTACCTATCCACACTTTTCCTGGGCAGGCTTATATATAAGCGAATAACCAGTACCGTGCATATTCTTTCACCAGAAACTGACAACTGCCCTTCTTGGATCAGTGGAAGGGAGAGAATGACCGCAGAAAGATTTCATGATCAATCTCCACGAAAGAATGTTGCTGACCTCAGCAGGAATCGAACCCGCATCCTCCTGATCACCAGTCAGATGTGCATCCAACTGAGCTACCGAGGCCAGCCCACCCGTGTGACATAGTGTATTTTTCACCCGTCCAAAATGGCAACTTTTCTGATGAAAATCTGTGATATTTTTCTTATTTATACTGCAAACATAGGTTTTGGGTGCTGGTTAGAACAGCCTCATCTAGGCGGTTCTAACTAGTACCCACAACCTATGTCTTGGAACAGAAATAAGAAAACTAATTTATACCCCCGAAAACCCCAGTTTTCTCTATATGAACTGGGGTTTAGGGGGGTGTTCATTTCACGGACTTGTTCCGGTGATGCAAAGCAAAGAAAACAAAAGCTATCCACTTTAAAAATTGTAATGTTATTAAAATATAATTCATAAGTAAAAGACAATGCGAAAATCAGTTTTGTCAAAAGTTTTCATGCTGCGCAGTACCACCCAGACAAAAAGCAGGCTCGTACAGTAAACAGATTTTTCATTTCTTAAGAAAATGTGTCATTCAAATTTTTACTGCAAGTGACATTTAATAAATCTTTTATATGCTAATGACTATTAAAAAATGTATTTCTTAATCAAAACAGTACTCCCTTTTCCATGTCCATTTTCTAGCACATTTATATTATTTTCGAAACAAAACGAAAACAGAGTACATATTTCTCTAGCCCAATTCAAATATTCCTCACTAATTTGCAGACAGAAAATATATTAATTTTTTGTGACGTTTCTTCTGAGTGAAACCGGCCCCGATAGCTCAGTTGGTAGAGGGTGCGCTCCGGGGAACGGGAATTCACGGGTTCGCTCCCGGGCCGCTACATACCAAAGTCGTTAAGAATGGTACTAGCTGCTCCTAGCTTGGCAATCAGATTTAGGGGGTAGAGCTAGGACTGGCCGACCCAGTGTCAGGGTAATGTGACTGGGTGTGGTATCATGTAATGTGTCTGGGACATGATACTTCAGTGAGGCAGCACTATAAAAGTGAGCACTGAGCTCCCTGTCGCAACCAGACACCGTCGTGATATGACTGAGAAATTGTTGAAAGCGACGTTAAACCCGAATTCACTCACACACACACTTCTGAGTGAAAAAGTATTCTTTCTAACACACATGTATGAAAAGTCATTTTTAAAACAAATGTGTGAACAAATTATTTCCTCAGTCATTCAAAGTTTGCTAACAAATTTTGCAGACATTATTTGAAATTTCTTCTGAGTTAAAAAGCATACAAAGAATAAAGTACATACCAATCACTTGATGCATATACATATAAAAATTGAAAATCAGTTCTTTTCTAATGGGCATAAATATATGAATACAACAAATTCACTTAGATAAACATCCATACAAACAATATTTTATGTTGGCTGATATATGAAGCTCCAAAACTGACCCAATTGGTTACCATATTTGTGCCAAACCAACACATTACGATAACACACCCATGTGACATAGTGTATTTTTTCACATCTTCAAAATGGCTACTTTTCTGTTGAAAATCTGTGACATTTTTCTTATTTATACTGTAAACATAGGTTGTGGGTGCTCGTTCAACTGCCTCACTGAGATGGTTCTAACAAGTACCCACAACCTATGTCTTTGAGCAAAAATAAGAAAAATAATACTTACCCCTGTAAACCTCAGTTTTCTCTATATAAAGTTGGGTTTAGTGGGGTGCTCATTCACATGATGATACCAGAGTACTTTTATCTTCTACTTGAGTCAACTGTTAAACCCTTTGCTGTGTTTGTTTGTTGGACTTTAACAGCCCAGTCAACACTATTTATGTCATACTGAGCTGGTTAATTTACCTAACCACACTTTTCCAGGGCAGGCTTGCACATAAGTTGTTAACCAGTACAATGCACATTCTTTCACCAGAAATTGAAAACTGCCCTGCTTAATTCAGCAGAATGGAGAGAATGACTGTAGAAAATATTTCATGAACAATCTCCCAAAAGAATGTTGTTAACCCAGCAGGTTAAAGAAAACTTGTGCAATATGGCTGCATTACCGCGAAGAAATCTTTTATGTATGTACAGTTAGACAATGATAAAAGCATTCCTCTGTAACATGATGTCTGCTGACAAGTAATATTATAGGGATCAACCATGGTTTTTCATGCATTAACATTCGCCGGGTCCTGAGGAAGCTGTTGAACATGAGGCTGCCAGGCCGAATGTTCAAATATCTTCCGAGGGATCCGGCAAATGTTAATGCAATAAAATAACCATGGATGATCGTTGTTCTTGCATAACTTACGATTCCGACAGCAAATTTTGACAAAAACGCCCAAACGCTCCACATAAACTCTCCAAATGCGACCGGAGAACCAACATGGCGGCCAGTTCAGAATGTTGTTTACAATAGCGTTGTTACTCAGTAACCATCTGACGTCATCATAGAACCCTAAAATACTATGTTCAGGGCGATAACGTTACGTCGTTCAACGTAACGTGAACAAAGCAAGGCCAGTCTTGTGATATCAAAAGCTCAAAATCCATGTTCAAACAGCACGCGAATTTCATGATTTGAACATGGTTTTTGCTGTTTGAGCACGGCTTTCAGTCCATTTGACAATGGCTTCAAACAGCCATTCGCATAGATATTGATGCAAGAATACTTGTTTGGGTCTGGACAGTGCAGGGATATTTTCATTTGTTACGACTGCAGCCCAGGTTCCATTTTCCATGTTGGAATATGGCAGTGGTTTTTACCCAGGTACTCCATGAGCCTCCACCATGTAAGACCACAATACACCGGCATATGTGTCTTTGAGATGGCTTAATATATTTTCAGGAACTTTTGCTGTAATCAAAGTAAAGACAATGCCGTTTAACCACTTTTGTACAGAATGGAATCTTCCACTTTACCCACTGCAGGAGTCCATGTAAAAATTAGGGGAGTCAGGTTATCTAAAAAATCTACACCACAACCTCTTTATAACACTATTCATGGAATCCAAAGCAGAAACTGTGTTAGTTAAAGAACTGTGTTACATATATCCAAACAAAAATGTGTAGATTATATAGAAAAATGACCATTTATGGTCATTTTTCTATATAATCTACACATTTTTGGGATCCATTTTGTTTGTTTGATTTGAGGTTTAACGTCCATGTCAACACTGTATAGGTCATTTTGGAGATGTTGCTTCCATTTTTGTGGCACTTTTACCCATCACTGAGATTAATGACATCTCAAGGCCTGTCGCCCAATGAAACCAATAGGGTTTTTTTAAGCATGGACGGTCCAACTCGCAACCTTTTGTCTGGGAAGGATTAGATACACTAGGCGGTTTACCAGTACTTGTATGCAGTCGGTTTCAGCTCTGCATGGAAGTATCATGCAGCCCATCTATTTCTTCAAGCCCCGATAGGCGGGGGCCAGGGATCCATCTTGAAACTGTGTTATATCCAAATCGTGTTATAATGAACCATTTTATAATGAGGCTGCTGTGTATTAGGAAATTGGCTAACTTTTTGCAAACAGTGGAGGCCCTGTGGACCTGGAATGTTTGCAAAGGACTCGTTTTGGGTTTTCTGTACAAAATGGGCTAAATGTCAGTGTGTGTGTGTGAATTCGGGTTTAACGTCGCTTTCAACAATTTTTCAGTCATATCACAACGGTGTCTGGTTGCGACAGGGAGCTCAATGCTCACGTTTATAGTGCTGCCTCACTGAAGTATCATGTCCCAGACACATTACATGATACCACACCCAGTCACATTATCCTGACACTGGATCGACCAGTCCTAGCTCTACCCCGTAAATCTGAGTGCCAAACGAGGAGCAGCTAGTACCATTTTTAACGACTCTGGTATGTCGCGGCCCGGGATCGAACCCGAGACCTCCCGTTCCCCGGAGCGGACACTCTACCAACTGAGCTATCGGGGCCGGTCGGCTAAATGTCAGTCATTATCATTTATTTTCTTTTGACATGAGAATTAAAATAAAGGAAATACCTTTCTTGTCTCTCTTTAGACAACTGTTCCCTATAGTCCTCTATCTGTTTGTTCAGCTGAGCTAAAACTGCCCTGAAAAAAGAGCAGAAATCAAACCTTATGACCTAGGAAAAAAAAATACAGTGAAATTTCGCTATTAAGACCACCTAAAATTAAGACTAATTCTGCTTAACAAAGCTTATTTAGAAGGGTGCAGCTATTCATTCTTCACATTTTCTGCACACAATGTCCTCTGGTCAGGGACCACCTTTGTTTATTTGATTAAGCAATTTCATAGCCTTCACCAGTTATATTAACATGGATATCACACAACCATTAGACAACCCATCCCATGAGGAAAAAGGTACTTACAACCTACATGTAAACAGTGTTTACTGAAAACATATCAAAACACTTGGCACACAGAATTATTTCACCCCAGTAAAAATCATTTCTTTCAAACAATTTCTGATTTTTTTTTTTTTAAGTTGATACTGGTATGCAAATAACTCCCTGATTTTGTGCCTGAAAATAGCTGGGATAGTGGTAAACATTGTAGATCTTGACGAGACACCACAGAATGCGGCTTCTCATCAGGGTCTACACTGTTTGCTCTGGCCTGTCTGTCTGAAAACCTACAGTAAATACAGTACCTATAACTTAGCCTGTGCATGACAAATCATACAATAAGGCAGGCCACCAGCAAAGACTCAGCTCAGCCTGCACATTCATCCCTTAAGGAAAGAGTTGTTGTTTGTCCCTCTAAGGATATCCAACAGGTTATAGAAAATTTGTGATAAGTGAAGACACCGACCAGACTGAAAAGTTCCACAATGATCCTAGCTTTCTCTGGTTGTTCAAGTCTTGTTGTAGGCTCATTGAATGTTTATTCTTAATGTATTTATTTATTTATTTATTTAGGGGATAACTGTATTCAAAATTGTCATTTGGGGAGGTAAATCGGCGCTTTTACGGTTGGAAATTTTGTTAGCCTGTCGCCGTAAAACGGAATTTGCGACTGTAAAACTGGTTCTTATTTCATGCTTTGCACAAAATTGCTTCATGACTGATATGTTAGTTACAATTACTGGCTGAAATAGTAGGCTGTCTATGTGTATTAGTTCTTTGCCCCCATCCCTCCTTTCTCCCTTGCATGTTCACTTTCCTACTTCTCTTTCCTATAGCTAAATGCCATTATGGTCTCTAGAATGTAGCATTTCTTTATCTTCTTGTTATTATTGTTGTTGACCAGGAGCATTGTATGCAATCATACTTTTTCAAACATGGAATGTGTGTGCAGAATGGCTACCATAAAACAAGACTTCAAAATTTAATATTACATACCTTAATGATCCTAAGAGTATTGGAACCATAATGGTAACCATAAAGCAAGACTTCAAAATTTAATATTACATACCGTAAGTATTGGGACATATAGACCTAAGCATACAGTGCAGACCCAGATCAAACTGCTCCTGCAGCAGCAGTCTGATCAGGTTCAACACTGTTTGACATTCCGTCTGCACCTTTTGGACTCCTTGCTGGATCATGGAACAGATTTGTTAAAATTTTAGGAGCATTACATTAAGTCATCAAGGTGTCCAAATTTTTAGGATTTTTACAGTAATCCTTCTTTTGAATCTTTCACCAAGGCCTGTTTGATACATTATTGTTATTTTTATTCCCTTTATAGCATTGTAATAACCTCATTGAGGAAGAGAGAGAGCTGCTTGCTTAGCTTTCTGCTGTTTTTTGTTATTTATATAAAATGTTTTGTTTGCTCTCCTTCTTGGTGCTACGGATGCCTGTGTTATGATTGTGGCATTTCCTGGAGCAAGTTGTCCGAAACTAATGATGATGTTAGTTAACGTTAAAACTTTGATCATTAAATGGGGCAAATATACTCATATTTTGCTGAAGAAAATGTGAGTAGCTTTTGCACTTCTGCTCTTTTTTTCAGACAAAAATACCAGGGACCATTTTTTTCAGCAAAAATTTTAGATTTAACAATATGAACATTAACAACAATCTAACAAGGCTTACAGCAACTGGACCCTGAACTTAAGATACTGTACTTGCTAGAACAGTTAATCATTTAACGAGCTCAGTAAGCTAACAATGCTTTGAACAACTGCACCATGGTCATCTTCATTTGTAATTTGCCTGGGTCCAGTTGTTCAAAGCCTCGTTGGCTTAATGAGCTCATCAGTGGTCAAATTGTTAACTGTTCTAGCAAGTACAATATCTATAATTTTGTTATTTTTGTTGGAAAAATTTGTCTACTCACATTTTTTTAGCAAAAAGATTATTATATCTGCCATATTACATGATCAAAGTTTTGAATGATAGGTTAACTAACGGCATCATTAATTTTGAACAACTGGCCCCTGGCCATCGAAGTCTAATCTTAACTGTTATTGTTTCTGAAGTTGTATGAAATGAATACCATACTCACTAAATTTTTCATCCTGCATACTAGAGCTACCATATTCCTCCCATTTAGCGCCCTGGGTGCTTAAAAATTGGAAAAAGAGGGGGCACTTATTACAGACAAAGTTCTTACCAGAATGGAGGGTTTAAAACCCATTACATGCGATAGTTTTCCATTAGAATACGGTGGCATCATGACATGCAAGTGGTCAACACAGACACTCTGTGATAGTAGGGGGTTAGAAATACCTTGAATGATTTGATTTACAGCAGAAACGGCAATGACTGAAAGGCCGAAATATTTACTTAAGGTAAGCCAAAATATTTTTTCCTCTGACAGCAGAAGAGGCCCTTATTATTTTGTTCTTGGAAAAACAGTGAGGGGCACTTATAGGAGCAGGGGTGCTAAATGGGAGGAATACGGTATTTCTAAAAAGTCAAGGCTCCAATTTTCTTGCACACCAGACAAGGAAATCCGTGATTTTACCCTGGGATAGAAATTTATGTTCTGACCCTGGTGTTCCGACCCCAAATCGAATATAATCGCGAGTTTGATAAATGCACTGGTTGATTACAACCTCATGGGCGGCGGCGTCATGCGTGACGTCACTAAACATTCCTGTTTTGTCATCACAAAATGGCGGACGTCGGTAACCGAAGTGACAGCAGCATTAAAAATTCGCAATAGAAATGGAAGGTATGCAAGAAAAAGAATCCAATATGGGTGTGAGGGGTGGAAATAAAAATCCGTCCCTCGAGATCACTGTCCGGCATCACTCGGCAAGCCTCGTGATGCCGAACAGTGTCCCTCGGGACGGATTTTTCAATCCACCCCTCACACCCATATAAGATTCTTATATTCTTGAACACTCTGGTTTGTTCTCAGTCTTTGCCCTAGATCAAATCTCCAGCTCTTTGTCAGAAGTTTTCACATGCATGCAACAACAGTTCCATCCAAAATAAATTACTTCAGGTATGCACAACCTAGTCTGCACCTTCCTGTTTAACTATGTTATAAGTACCCTTTTCACCTGGACAGGCCAAAATATCTATGTTACATCTACAGGCATTCTGTCTTAAAGGGAATAGATACACTTTCATGGCAGACAACTCTTTTCAAAGATTTACTCTTGGAGGAATGAATTAGCTCCTCCTGAGCAACTCGTGAGCAAATTCATTCCTCTAAGAGCAGATCTCCTTTTCATAGAGTTTCAGTTTATAGGACGCAAAATACAGGTACATATAGTACGAATCAAAAGTTGTCTCCCTTGCAAAATGGTGGAAAATACTGGTACGATTGGCGTATTCATTCCCTTTAAACAATAAAAGCATCACAGAAAATGCATAATTTCTGACCACTTTAATAAGACATAAATGAAAATTATTTTTGGGTTGACTGATCATGATATGTAACTAATACTAAGATGCTTCCCTGCTATTGGCCATGTGATTATCACTGACCAATAAGTTTAACCCATTGTATTCTAGTGGACTCTTTCATTGCTATATAAGGGACAAGTCCATTTGTCATATAAGTCATGTCATGCCTTTTTTTTCGTTTTTATTCTATATTTGACAGAAAATTCTGTTTGCAAATAGTGCAGGCACTGATTAGATGCTGCATTCTGTGGCGTCTGATCTGGGCCTGCACTTTATGCCAAGGGTACTCCTTTAGGGGTTTCCTGCATGCAATGGGTTAAACACATGCAAATTGCGTTTATAAATTGAGCGTATTAAAGATAAAGAACCAGCTAATACTGAACAATGTGTGTATTAAAGCATAATGACCCTGAGTCCCATGGGTGCCTAAGGTCCAAAACAAAGGATACTGACTTACAGTGTAAACCCAGATCAGATGCCACAAAATGCAGTGACTGATCAGGATCTACACTCTTTCCTTAAAGTACAGGGATTTAAACAGGGATTTAAGTGTTGAAAAAGTCTGAGCCAAGGGTTTGGACCATTTTTCCAGCCAACACTCAGGAAAAAGCTATCACCAGATAAGGTAAGTACAGTGTATTCTGTGATAACTGAAGGATAGTTTTAAAAATCTATGTTGTGGGTACTCATTAGAACTGCCTCACCAAGGTGGTTCTAATGAATACCCACAACATAGTTTTGTATGGAGAAATAAGGAAAGCTATCCTTCAATTACCTTATCTGTTACTGTGACCAGCGCTGTCAGTGCTCTGAATCAGATATGTCAAAGGCAGAAGGCAGCCTGGGTTGCTGGCTCTTGGCTTTTTACATGTCTAAATCTCAAACTACATCCAGATAGTCCCAAAAGTAAAGGAATTCATAGGGAAAGAACATGACATTGTTCTCCGACATGCCACTTTCTCAGAGTCAAGAAGTGTTTTATTCCATAATTATCATAAAATATGGACATTATTTCTTCTCCTTCAATATCAATTGTGCAATATAAAGTGGTGTACATTGAGTACATTCACTATCATATGGGCCCCGTCAAGCGATTTTGGTACTTATCGCCTATGCGAGCAGCGAAGGTTCAGGCGAGCCTGCGCATGCAGTCTCGCCAGAACCGCTCGCTCATACAAGTGGTGAATCAAGAGAAACCTTCAGACAGAAAGCCATATCCCTGGCCCCTCTGAATGGCTGGGCATGCGCAGTTAAAATTTGTCATGACGGAATGCTCGAAGACACAAATTCGCTTGGCGGGGCTCATATAGTCCTCATCACAATAACTACATACCTACATACCTGTGAACTACACTGAAATTCACTCTGTTTTAGCCAAAAGACCTCAGCTTTACAACAGTCAGTCTTACCACATTTATAATTTTTTCTTTATCAAAAGATTAATTTAAATCTCACTCTATAACTGCATTTCAAAGACCTCTTTGTTTTCAAAAAGGCATGCTGACATGTATGACTGTTCTTGATTCTCAGTAGGAAACATTGTAAACACCCAAATAAAAGAAAGGAAGTACATGTCAGACCAAAACGTAAATCATGATTGAAATGCATCCAGAATGTTTGGTCAGCATAAAACCAAGTTAACCTACCGGTATGTAAATTTTTAGGGTAACTTAACCAACTGATTATGAGCATGATATTAGCCAGTGCATGACAAAACCCTATAACAAGACAGGCAACCAGCAAAGATTCAGATCAGACTGTGCATTTTTCTGCTTTGACAGGAGTTGTAGTTTATCCCTCTATGGATAGTCCAGAGACTATAGCACAGGCTGATCTGAGGCTTTACTGGCTACACAAGTCTTACTGTAGCATGGCTCCAGCTAAGCTGCTTTTTTCATCCGAAAAAAAATACTGATATTTTTCTTATTTCTGCACGAAATCATATGTCGTGGGTACTCATTAGAAGTGCCTCACACACGAAATCATATGTCGTGGGTACTCAGTAGAAGCGCCTTGGTGAGGCACTTCTAATGAGTACCCACAACATATGTTTTCATGCAGAAATAAGAAAAATGATATGTGGGTATCCCCTCTTATGTTGAGCTATGGTAGGTTTTGTCATGCACTGGCTCATATACAAATATATGGTTGTGAAAACTATAGATATTTGTACTTTTACATAAACACTAATAGTTGGAATTAATGAAATCTAAAAACATGTTTTCACCAATTCAAATGTTTGCTGAACTAAGTCTAATGATTCCCAGATTATTAAGTACATTTATATTCTCACAGACACACATTAACATGTACATTACAATGCTGAACACATTTAACTCATCTGCCATCAACATTGTACTAGTTTAGCAAATTGTAGTTAAGTAGTATGAGAGGCCTCAAATCAAAATGAATACTACAGCAAAATCACACAAGCTTTTACATACTATATTAACTGAAATGCAATTCTGGGAGCTTTTGTTTAAACAAGAGGGCCCAATGGCCCTATATCACTCACCTGTGTACCAGAAAATCATTAGTGTAGGAGACCACTTGACATTGCTACATACTAAATATCTAAGCTCTGGGCCTTATGGCTTCAAAGAAGAAGATTTTTGAAGTTTTTTTTTTTCCAGTATAAGTCTATAAGAGCTAATGAGCCCTGGGGCATGGCCAATTTTGACCCAAAGGGAACGTTTTATGTTGCTATATACTAAATATCTAAGGTCTGTAATTCATGGTTTCAGAGAAAAAGATTTTTGAAGTTTTTTTTCCATTATAAGTTTATAGGAGTTAAGGGGCCACAGGATTTGGCCAATTTGGACCCCAGGGGCATGATTGGCAGAATTCATGTAGGCGACCACTCGATATTGCTACATGCTAAATAACTAAGCTCTGGGCCTTATGCTGTCAGAGAAGAAGATTTTTTTTTTTTTTCATTTTAAGTCTATGGTAGCTAATGAGGCTATGGGCGTGGCCAATTTTGGCCCAAGGGGCATGGTTGGCAGGATTTCTTAAGGTGACCATTTCATGTTGCTACATACTAAATATCTAAGCTCTAGGACTTATGGTTTCAGAGGAGAAGATTTTTGAAGTTTTTTTTCCATTATAAGTCTAAGGAAGCTAATGAGCCCATGGACGTGGTCAATTTTGACCCCAGGGGCATGGTTGGCAGGATTTATGTAGGTGACCACTTGACATTGCTACATGCTTTATATTAAAGCTCTGGGCCCTGTGGTTTCAGAGAAGAAGAGTTTTGAAGTTTTTTCCAATTGTAAGTTTATGGGAGCTAAAAGAGCCCTGGGGTGTAGCCAATTTGGATCCCAGGGGCATAATTGGCAGAATTTATGTAGGAGACCACTTGACTTTGCTACAAACTAAATATCTAATCTCTGGGCTTTATGGTTTCAGAGAAGAAGCTTTATGAAGTTTTTTCCATTATAAGTCAATGGGAGCTGATGAGCTTAGGCGTGGCCAGTTTTGACCCCAGGGGCAGGGTTGGCATGATTTATGAGGTGACTATTTTATGTTGCTAGATACTAAATATCTAAGCTCTGGGCTTCATAGTTTCAGAGAAGAAGATTTTTGAAGCTTTTTTCCATTATGAGTCTACGGGAGCAAAGGGGCCCCAGGGCGTGGCCAATTTGGACCCCAGGGGCATGATTGGCAGGATTTATGTAGGTGACTACTTGATGTTGCTACTTGCTAAATGTCTAAGCTCTGGGCCCTGTGGTTTCAGAGAAGAAGATTTTTGAAGTTTTTCCACTTATAAGTCTATGGGAGCTGTTGAGCGCCGGGGCGTGGCCAATTTTGGCCCCGGGGGTATGGTTAGCAGGATTTATGTAGGTGACTATTTTATGTTGCTACATACTAAATATCTAAGCACTGTGCTTCATAGTTTCTCAGAGAAGAAAATTTTTGAAGCTTTTTTCCATTATCAGTATATGGGAGCTAAGGGGCCCCGGGGTGCGGCCAATTTGGACCCCAGGGGCATGATTGGCAGGATTTATGTAGGTGACCACTTGACATTGCTACATGCTACATATCTCAGCTCTGGGCCCTGTGGTTTCAGAGAAGAAGATTTTTTAAGTTTTTCCCTTATAAGTCTATGGGAGTTGATGAGACCCGGGGCGTGGCCAATTTTGGCCCTAGGGGTATGGTTAGCAGGATTTAAGTAGGTGACTATTTTATGTTGCTACATACTAAATATCTAAGCACTGTGCTTCATAGTTTCAGAGAAGAAGATTTTTGAAGCTTTTTTCCATTATAAGCCTATGGGAGATAAGGGGCCCCTGGGGTGTGGCCAATTTGGACCCCAGGGGCATGATTGGCAGGATTTATGTAAGTGTCCACTTGACATTGCTACAAGCTAAATATCTAAGCTCTGGGCCCTGTGGTTTCAGAGAAGAAGATTTTTTAATTTTTTCCCTTTGTAAGTCAATGGGAGCTATATGTTGCCATGGCAACCAGAATTCTAAACCGATCAGCCCAACAACCTTAGGCAGCCTTTCCCCCTACATGATGATGCTTCTCATGAAATTTGATCAAGATTGGCCATGGGGTATTAGAGATATACTTATTTGAAATTTTTTACAGATGGATGCATGCACGAACGCACGCATGGCGGACAACGGACAAATTGTGATCACAAAAGGTCACTTTGTCACTTCATGGCAGGTGAGCTTAAAAGAGGTGATTGTATGCACAATGGGTGCAAGAATCTATAAAGTTTGCAACAGAACAGACTGTATTTAGCATATGTATTCGAACAGACTGGAGGAAACAGTCTAGACCCAGAACTTGGCATCTCATCAGGGTCTTCACTATTTGCCACACATCCAGCTCTTTAAGCACAACATCTTGTAGTAAATTGTACTTGCTCAAATTTTAGAACAAGTACAGCAAGGAGATGTGTCCGTATACTTAGGGTCAATACCTATCACCTTCTTGGGGGAAGATAAATTGATAATGGCAGCTGGGTTAAATGTGGTCTTCAATATCACATGAAAAATGACTGACATTAATAAAATTAGAATGACAAATTTTATGACACATTAGGAAAACATGCCTATTCAAATAGATTGAAAATTTTACCACCAAACAATGAAAATTTTCGGACAAAATTCATGATATTTTTCTTATTTCTGCTCAAAACACAGGTTGTGGGAACTCCTTAGAACCGCCTCAAGGAGGCGCTTCTAACGAGTACCCACAATCTATGTTTTTGTCAACCTCGATAGTGCAGTGGTTAACGCATTCAACTTATGATCGAGAGGTTGTGCGTTCGAATCCGGCCACCAGTATAGAGGTGTGTCCTTGGGCAAGACGCGTAATAACACTGCCCCACTCCACCCAGGTGTAAATGGGTAGCAGTGGTGGAAAAGCTACTGCCTCTCTCTCGCGCGCGCTAAAAAAACCCGGAATGAGTATTCGAGAGCAATTCAATAAGCTTGAAGCTTTCATTACAATCAAACTAAAATAAATTACATGTAGTACAAACTAATCTATGTTTTTGGGCAGAAATAATAAAAATAATAGTTTTACTATATAAAATTGGTTTTAAGGGGGTCAAATTTATATAGGCATGTTTTCATGACACTTTACAAGCATGCCATCCAACAATGAAGACATGATTATGACATTCTGACAAGCATGCCCTCATGTTTTCATGACACTTTACAAGCATGCCATCCAACAATGAAGACGTGATTATGACACATTCTGACAAGCATGCCCTCACTGTCTTTGTTCTTCTTCCATCTGATCCAACGCTGCCTGTTCCTCCTCTGATAACTTGGGTGGAGACGGAGTCCGGATACTCCTGTGATGTCTGATTTGTGTCTCAATCGCCCTAATGATTATATCATTTACAAGATGATAATGATTAATGACAATGGTCTGGAAAACATAAACCACTTTAGAACAATTTTCATTATAGATATGCCAAAACAAGAGGGCCCGGAGGACCTTATTTTGCTCACCTGAGGTTCACTGTCTCTACAACATTCTAAAGGACTATGAGTTCTCTTCATAGGACTAAGTACATTTAAATTTAAACCGACAAGTGGTGGTTTAAGAACTGTTTCATCCAGGTCTTGGGAGGAAGATGATGGTGCTTGGCACATTTTCGAGCTTTTAGCCCATTAGGATTATGTCAAATGTGGTCAGAATACCACATTATCCACCTAAGTGGTTAACCATTATTATTATTACTACACATACTTTAGCCAGTAATCTTGAATGAGCAGAAGGGGATGATGATGGTGAAAAATATTTCAGGATTAATCTAATTAGAAGTATGTGGCCGGATTGGGTCTCAAACCAGCAACCTCTAGCTTCTCAGTCAGGCATGCTTCCAACTGCCCTAAGCAGCCTGGTTCCCCATCTATATGCCAAAGGCCATAGAAATAAATGTGAGCCCATAAGTTTTGAGAAACTATACAAAGGTGTGTACCAAATATCAAAGGCCTGGGCCTTCAGGTTTCAGACAAAAAGAAGTTTTAAGGTCTGTTCTATAAGTCTATGTAAATTAAGTGGGCCACCAAATGGGTCCATTTTTGGCCACAGGGCTATAACTTGAATAATCTTGGTATAGGACCTCTACATGAGTTGTTTAGGAACTTCCCTATAAGGATCTATGAAAACATGTGATCCTTAAGGCAGAGCCAATTTAGTGATCTTTTAAGGCAAGCCAATTTAAATTGGCCCCAGGGCAATAATTTGAACAACTTTCATAATGGTCCATCAGGTGAAGCTACATACCAAATGTCAAGGACCTGGGCCTAAGACTTTTAAATGTTTTCCCTACTAAAGTCCATGCTGTGAATGTGGGCCCCCGGGCAGGGCCATTTTTTGCCACAGGGCTAGGATTTGAGCAATCTTGGTAAAGGTCGCCCTAGATGAAGCTTCATACCAAATATCAAAGACCTGGGCTTTGCGGTTTCAGAGAAGAAGATTTTTGAAGGGTTTCCTTATATAAGTTTATGTAAAACCAGTGGAACTCAGGGCGGGGCAATTTTTGGCCACATGGCTATAATTTGAATAATCTCAGTAGAGGTCCACTAGATAAAGCTTCATACCAAATATCAAAGACCTGGGCCTGACGGTTTCAGAGAAGAAGATTTTTAAAGAATTTTCCTATACAAGCCCATGTAAAACTGGTGGGCCATTTTTGCCCCAGGGCTATAATTTGAACAATCTTGACAGAGGTCCACATACCAATTGTCAAAGACCTGGGCCCTACAGTTTCAGAGAAGAAAATTTTGAAAGGATTTCCCTATACAAGCCCATGTACAACCAGTGGGCCCCAGGGCGGGGCCATTTCTGGACCCATGTCTATAATTTGAACAATCTTGGTAAAGGTCTTCTGCAGCCATCTGATCTGAATCTACACTATTTGTAAAGGTAGCTTTTTTGTTTTTCAGCAGAATAAGGGTTAAAGTGTTGTTCAATCATGAGAAAAACCAGTTTTTAGGGTTACAGTTAACCTTTCAGCTCTTTATTTTATCTCACTGCAGCTGGTGTTAAGTGCCGTGTGGCAGCCACAAAAAAAGTCTCCCCGTGCTTTATCAAAGTGCAGATTATATTTTCTTTTCCTTTGGGATCATTGAGCCCATTTTGGTTACTTTGAAAAACTGACACATGATAAGGCTAAATCCTGATCTGTTGGCTCTTAGATTCCTTATTTCCAGAAGAAAAATTGTTTCCAAGCACATTTTCACCATATTTAACCTACTGTATACTGTCGGACTCTTTCAGTGTTATATGCTGCACAAGACCACTTGTAATTTAAGGGGAATGGGAACACCTGGCAGATTTTTCTGCCATTTTTCAAAGGGAGATAACCTTTGGAACTTCCTGTTCGCTTTTCTACAAGCCCTGACCCAATGAAAAGGGGGGTCTTCGCTTAAAGGAAAGAATTTGCTCCTCAGGAGCAAATTATTTCCTTTAAGAGTTGACCCCTATTGAAATGGGAGATAAAAATATGTTTGGAGGAGTTGCCTCCTCTTAAGGTTTTCCCATTCCCCTTAACTTGTTGGGTCTATTTTTTCAATTTTCATTTTATTTTATTTTTGACAGAAATTCCTGTTTAATAGCAAACAGTAAAGATCCTGATCAGATGCTGCATTATGTGGCATCTGATCTGGGTCTGTACTGTTTGCCTATGCCCCTTTTGTGGGTTTCCAGGTGAGAATGGTTTGAAACTGCAAAATACTTTTGTCCTCAGCCAAGAAGATGCCATAAACATAACAAATAGATTTCTCTTCTAACATGATGATGATTCGGGTTTAAAATTATCTGAAACTGTAAGAGACTGTATATAGATGTTTTGTTAATATTCAGTTAAATGAAGATATAGAGAAAGTAAATTAACATTTCATGCATTCTGTAAGTTGACTATGAAACATAACAAGAAAGATATTTACCTGAGAAAACATTTAAGCCCAGATTTTATGCTGAAAGATCTAGTTGCAACATTTACCCATTTTGTACCAGAAACTCCA
This sequence comes from Lucinisca nassula, assembly GCA_963580285.1. Taxonomy (NCBI): domain Eukaryota; kingdom Metazoa; phylum Mollusca; class Bivalvia; order Lucinida; family Lucinidae; genus Lucinisca; species Lucinisca nassula. Next base: position 106,242,054 of record OY757012.1, on the reverse strand, counting down.
AAACTGGTAATTGGCAAACAGTGCAGGTCCAGATCTGATCAGGGCCTACACTGTCTACAAAAAGTTTAGCCATTTTTCAAATCAATTTTAAAGGTAACACAACCTGTCACTCCCAAATTTTGAAATGGACTCCTGTTATGCATAAGGAGGAAGATTCCATTTGGTACAAAATGAGTTAATGAACAGAAACCTCTATCTAACATCATGGTCAACATCATGGCTATATAATGGCTATATATTACAGCCATCACTATATAACATTGCTGTAATATGTGTCACAAAAATGTGAAGATTCTATGGAAAAATGACCATAATATTTGGATTAGAATACTGGCAAGTGTGAGTGTTATAAAATAGTTTAGAGTACATCTTTTACCACAGTCTTTATTAAACTATTACTGTGGCATGTTGTTCAAAACTAACAGATAGTTAACTTATTGCTAAAACTTTGATCATTTAACATGCAAACATGCTGATATTTATCCCCACGCTTTATAAAGAAAGTGTCGGTGGATATTGTGAATGCCTCCGTCCGTCTGTCCGTCCATCCGTCTGTCACGCTATCTACTCCTTAACCACTGGCCGGAATGCAGCCATCTTCCTTACATGGTGAGGGCGTGCGAGAGGGTTGTTATAGTTGGCTTCGCCAAAAGGGGCCATCTCAAGGGGTCAAAAGGTCACGTCTGCTATGTGGCAAAAGCGTGGGGATTTGCAATGGCTTGCCATCGACTGCTCACTCTAGTTTTGCTTAAAAAAAGTGAGTCGCTAAAAGCCATTAACAATTTTTCAGTGAAAATAAATTCTATATTAGCTACTGTTCTTCATAGAACAGCACATGTTCTGACTTCTAACAAGCTCATTAAGCTAACAAGGCTTTGAACAACTGGGTCCACTTGTTCAAAGCACCATTAGCTTAATGAGCTTGTTAGTGGTCATATTGTTAACTGTTCTAGCAAGTATAATATCTAAAATTTTTGTATTTTTGCTGAAAAAAATGTGAAAGCTGCTCACATTTTTTCAGCAAAAATGCTAGCATATTTGCCAGATATAATGATCAAAGTTTTAACAATTCATTACCTAACGATGTCGTTAGCTTTGAACAACTAGGGCCAGTTGTTCAAAGCATCGTTAGCTTAATGAGCTCATTAGTGGTCATATTGTTAACTCTTCTAGCAAGTTTAATATTTAAAATTTCAATATTTTTGCTGAAAATATGTGAGCAACTTTTCACATTTTTTCAGCGAAAATACTAGCATATTTGCCACATTTAATGATCAAAGTTTTACAGAGTCATTAACTAACGACGTTGTTAGTTTTGAACAACTGGCACCTGGTAAAACAAAATAATCTGTACTTACTTGTGCGATTCATGGAGTTGTTCAATTTGTTCTGTCATCTCTTCGTTCTCTTTCTGCATTCTGCCCATCTCTTCAGCTTTACTGTTCAAGTTACGCTTCTCATTCTGTAACCTGAATAATTATACACACAAACTTACATATAAACAAGGCCCCCGGCCATAGGGGCTTGAAGAAATATATGGGCTGCATGATGCTTCAACGCAGAGCTGAATCCGGCCTGCACACTAGTACTGGTAAACCGCTTTAATAGAGGATCTAAGCCTGTCCAGGAACCGCGGTGCGAGGCGGACTGTCCATGCTAATAAACGATATTGGTTTCATTGGGCGCCAGGGCTTGAGATGTCAATTCATCTCATTGTCGGGTAAAAGTCCCACAAAATTGGAAGCAATGTCTCCAAAATAAACTTTACAGTGTTGAAGGGGACGTTAAACCTCAAATCAATCAATCAAATTACATATATACAGTGCAACTCCGCTATTAAGACCACCTAAAATTAAGACTCATTCTGCTTTAAAATGCTTGTTAAGTAGGTTGCAGTTATTCTTTCTTTATATTTTCTGCATACAGTGTCCTCTCGTCATCGACCACCTTTGGGACTGTTCAAAAGTGGTGTTAAAGACCACTTTTGAACAGTCCCAAAGGTGGTCTTAATATAGGAATTTTACTGTATACATGCTCACCTACACATTAGATATGAAAACTTTTGAATGATCCTTAAAATGCAATGCATAGATTATATTAAAAATAAAAACTAGATCGCACAGTCGATGGTATACCATCGCAAATACCCGCTTTTTCTATGAATGACACTAAAGATAAGGCAAAGTCATACTTTTTTACCTTTGACCTTGGGGCCATGTTGGGGTAAAGGTCACAAAAAAGTAGCCCACTGCCGTCTACATACCATGTACTATCCACATGCAGTTTCAAAAGTGTAACTTCAGTGTTTACAGAGGAGATCCATTTACAAGAAACGTGACGGACAGAAGGACAGACAGACAGATGGACAGACGGACTGAAGACGACTCAACTCTTGTACGAAAACTATATACCGTAAAAATTCGGCTATAAGACGAGGATTTTTCCCTCCAAAATGAGCCAAAAAAAACGACCCCGTCTTATAGCCGAGGTCATGGACTGCAGTCTTTTTTCCGGCAATGTCCGGCGAAGACCAGACATACGGAAAAAGCCGATCGGTGATTTATGAATTGATATAAATCGCCGCCCACAAACCACCGCTACGATTTTCTGCACGCGATCGGAAAATGACGTCATCCGACGCCATTACCCCCACACGTTTTTAATGTCATTGCATGTATCTCTTTCATTAAAAAAATGTTTGGAACCGGTAAAAAAATATTTTCCCGATAGCTAAGCGGTTGTGAATAGAGGTGGATAGAAAATCAGTGCTTTTCACAGCTCCAGAATTATCCCCAGAAGCTCCGTGTCAATAACCAACAACAGCGTTCGACTTTTCCCGCCAACGTGTATTTGGCGCCAAAACATAACCATTCATGAGATCGTAGAAAAGTCCGATTTAATAATGCAAACGTCTACCGTTAGATGTAGCTAATAGTCTGAGGAGCAATTAAATCAGTTTCACACTGATTGTGGATTAAATTTTATGACTGGAGGATAAACGCAAATTAGAGACATAACTTGACCATATTTTCACACCTTATCGACACGCACCGCAGGGTGGCAATTATACGATAGGGATTAACAATAGTGTCATACTTGAACCGTAATAAATACACAGATGGTTTGTCTCTGAATTGACAGCGATTTACTTACTGGGTTACTTTTACCGTATTTAAGGACTCAAAAAGACTGGCGTTTTTTTTTTTTTTTGTTTTTTTTTTTTTTTTGCACTTGTCCCGTCATAAGGTCAAAGTGCACCTGCCCGGCGTGATTTCGGTCTTGTCTCGGACGGCCGGGAAATGGATTTGTCAGCCCCTGTCGTCTATTAAATAGAAGTTTGTGTAGCCTAAGCCAGCAAAGCATGTACCAGGCCGACAGCGATACGACGTATCGGCCCCGACGTTTGCCGCTTTTTGTGCTAGCTGGGGCGTTGGTTCTGAAACTGAATAGCTAGGTGTTGTGTACCCGATAAAAAAAAACGTTCAGTTACTTATAAAAAAGCTGCAACAAATATTTCTAAATTTTGTGGCTGGAAATGAGGGGTAAGTAGAGGGGTTTTCTGACGAAAAAAAGGCCGATTTCTCACATCTAAACAGAATCTGGTGGAAGCAGATAGGCCCCGACAGATATGGCAAAAATTTGACCCGTCTTATAAAAGAGTATAAGCAAAATCCCACTTTAGAATAACTGAAAAAGGGGTCCCGTCTTATAGCCGAATCGCCTTATAGCCGAATTTTTACGGTACTTGATTTAGGAGGAATTAGCCAGAAACAAAATAGTTACAGATACTTTTGCAAACAGTGAAGGCCCTAATCAGACACTAGGTTCTGTAGTGTCAGATCTGGGTCTGCACTGATTGCCAGTGACCCATTTTGGGGAATCCTGTATAAAATGGGTTATATCTATTTCTTTCCATGAATATGAATAAGTTAGTTGAGATAAGAATTTTCTTTACCTTGCACAAATGTAGAATATTCTTACCAGGTATGCAAGAAAACAGTACCCATTTATTGTCTGTTTCTGATAAAAATGTGACAATTTTCTCACTTTTACAGAAATAATTTTTTTTTTTTGTATATGGCCCTTCTAAGACTTTATCTTACAAGAGGCACTAATTTACGAGGACCGTTCAAATATGAATGCAAGTAGAATGTTTTCTCATGCACTAATGCGAAAATCACCTGGAAATAATATCACAGCGTAGAAAAACATTTTACCTATACATTGATACCAAACCTGTTAAAATCCGTGCACTTTAGCCATGTATATCGTTCGATAAACACTGTCTACTCTTGTATACTAATACAAAACATGGTTGGAAGAAGATCAGAGTACGCCGTTGAAATACGGTCCTATATTAAGAATCGTTGTATTCTTGGTATACGGTGCAAAGACATTTTTGATGAAATATGTTCGGTTTATGGGCATAATGAAATGTCTTTTCGGACAGTTTTTCGTTGGTGTAAGAAATTCAGCTGTGGGCTAGGCTCAACAGAAGATGCACCACATGATCGTCGGTCAAAAAGAGCAACATCTGCCAAGATGGTTGCTAGAGTGAAAGAAATAGTTGCTACCGATGCACGATACACCACTAGGCAAATAGCTAGTATGGTTAGCATCTCATTAGGAGCAGCTCATACAATTCTGAAACAGGACTTGAAAATGAGAAAGATCTGTGCTAGATGGATTCCCCATCTGTTGACAGATGATCAGAAAAAGACACGCATTCAGTGCGCCAAGAAGTTGCTTAAAAAGTATCCAAATTACAGTGCACGGTCTTTCGTTAATGTCGTCACAGGTGACGAGACATGGGTTCACTTATTTGAGCCAAAACAAAAGATTCAGAACAAAATATGGGCAACAAAGTATTGCAAAAGACCATGCATTGCAAAGCGGACCATGGGCGTCAAGAAGGTAATGTATGCCATATTCTTTTCAAATCAGGGCCCTGCTACAGTCAAACCTGCGGGAGCGACCACCTGTCTTAAGCGATTTCCTGTCTTGAACAACCGTCATGCAATCCTCCCGAGCAATTTTCAATGTTAAATTACCTGTCCTGAGCGCCCAACTGTCCAACGCGACCAGCGACCGCTGAAAACGTGTCCAAATTGTAAAATTTCCCTGCCTTGTGCGACCAAATAAGTTTACCATGACACCGGAAACACGACCGGTGTTTTGTTCCGGTGCGCAAGTACCAATACTTATCTCCCTTCATATTGTCATTGGAAACGGAAATTCCCGATTCTAAAAATAGACTTTTATATATTTTTGCGACTGGTTTACGTATCGGATAATGTGATAGCGTAAATTCGCATTACTTTCGGTAAAAATATCCTGAACCCGTCTGAAATTGTTCTACCGCGAAGCAAAGTTATACACAAAGGAATAATGTTTTTAAAATGGCTGGAACACCGAAACGGAAAATTTTAACTTTGGAAGAGAGAATTAGTGTTTTAAAAGAGATCGAAAAAGGCAAATCGTGCAGACAGGTGGCTGATGAATTAGGCGTTGGAAAGACTCAAATTTAGTCAATTAAAAAGCAAAAGCGTGAGCTGATCGACGACTTTGAGAACACTGCCCCCTCTGATAGAAAGAGAAGACACATTTCGTCAACATACGAGGACATAAACGAATTGACATTAAAATGGTTCCAGAACATGGTCGGCAAAATGCAACCATTAGCGGTCCTGCGATCAAGGAACAAGCAAGTCAGTTTGCCATACAGCTTGGGAAAATGTCCTTCAGTGCATCTGTAGATACATGTATATATTTTATTAATGATCTCATAAATTGCACAATATGAATTTCAAAAAAAGTCTTGGTTTATCCTCCCTGCCCTAAGAGACCACCTGTCTTGAGAGACCACTTTTGGTTCTTCCCAAAGGTGGTCTCTCAAGACAGGTTCGACTGTATTCAGGTTGCTGTGCCTAAAGGCAAATCTGTAAATGCAAAGTTTTACAAGAATAAAGTTCTTCGAAAATTGAAGAAATATTTCAAAGAACGAAGACCCGCAACTGGTTCGGCCAATGTCAGATTGCTACATGACAATGCCTCATCACACAGGGCGTCCATTGTGCAAGACTATCTGAAGCAGGAAAAGGTTGTTGAACTCCCTCACCCCCTATATTCCCCTGACCTTGCCCCGTGTGATTTTTTTTTGTTCCCGCGGCTGAAAAAATACCTTTCTGGTCAAAAATTTGTACAGCGCAAACACCTCGGTTCTGCAATATTCCAGTGCCTTCATAGTATACCTCGAAAAGACTACCAAAATGCATTCAATGATTGGATCAGAAGACTGAAGGTTTGTATATCTGTTAAAGGGGAATACTTTGAGGGGACAAAATAAATTTTTCATCAAAATCTATCACGGAATCATTTTTATGTGCTTAGTTGCATTCATATTTGAACAGTCCTCGTACAACAGTTGTTTCTTGAAAAATGCCAAGAGGACAATAATTTTAAATAAAGAGTGACTTTTGTAAAAAATAGTGTACATATTTTAGCTTGGATATAACACACTTGATTAACCCATTGCATGTGGGCTACCCCTTTAACCTTGGCAAACAGTGCAGGCCCAGATCAAACGCTGCAGAATGTTGTGTCTGATCAGGGCCTGCACTATTTGCTGACAGAATTTTCCATCAAAAATAGAATAAAAACAAAAAAATAGGCTTGACACCCTTTAAATGACAAATGGATCTGTCCAACATATAGCAATGGAAGAGTCCATCATTATACAATGGGTTAACAAACACAATTTTTACCTTAGACCACAAACATACTGCCATAAAGACAGCCCCCACCCAATGGGGCTTGAAGAAATAGATGGGCTGCATGATGCTTCCACGCAGAGCTGAAACCGGCCGCACATGAGTAGAGGTGAACTGTTTGGAGGATCTAAGCCTGCCCAGGCAAAGCTGTGCGAGTCGGACCATCCATGCTTAAAACCCTATTGGTTTCATTGGGCAACAGGTTTGTTTGTTTGATTTGAGATTTAACGTCCCCCTCAACACTGTAAAGGTCATTTTGGAGACGTTGCTTCCAATTATGTAGGACTTTTACCCGACATTGAGATGAAATGACATCTCAAACCCTGTTGCCCAATGAAACCGATACGGTTTATTAGCATGGGCGGTCCGCCTCGCGCCGCGGTTTATGGACAGGCTTAGATCCTCTAAGCAGTTTACCAGTACTAGTGTGCAGGCTGGATTCAGCTCTGCTTGGAAGCATCATGCAGCCCATATATTTCTTCAAGCCGGCGACCGGGCTTGAGATGTCAGTTCATCTCATTGTCGGGTAAAAGTCCCACAAAATTGGAAGCAATGTCACCAAAATGACTTTTACAATGTTGACGGGGACGTTAAACCTCAAATCAAACAAAACTGCAATAAAGAGGTTGTAGTGTACATGTTTACTCACTGTTCATCAAGACTGGCCACTCTCTCAGCATCTTGGGCTCTCACCTCTAGCTTCTCATCCAGTTCTGTCAAATATACGAACAGTTCCAATGTAATTAACCCATTTTGTACCGGAAACCCAAAAACGGGTACCCTGGCAAACAGCATAGGCCCAGATCAGACGCCACAGAACGTGGCGTCTGATCAGGGCCTACACTATTTGCAAAAAGTTAAGCCATTTTCCAAATCAATTTTGAGGAAAACACAGTCTGGCACCCCTAAATTTTGAAATGGGCTCCTGCCATATATAAGGAGGAAGATTCCCTTTGATACGAAAAGAGTTAATGTAATTACGGTAAATTCACTTTTATCTACATGAAATTTATTTTCAGTGTTGGAAATGTTTACTGTTGTAGCAAGTGAAATCTAATAAGTTAGTTATGTTTGTCCAAGTGAGGTGCAATAAAAAGCGTAGTATTAATCTTTTTTTTTTCAGCAAAATAATTAAAGCATGCCTTTTATATTACATGGTACATTTTTAAAAGGTTATGTTACCTAACAACTTCACTTAATTAGCTAGCTTGAACAACTGCCAGAGCCCTAAGATGCTCTGTCTGCCAAAGTTGCCGTGGCTACTGCCCCTCTGCCCCTAAAGGACAATACGATCACTTCATATCCCATCATTGAATATCCAGTCATTAAACATTCTGAAAAACTGCATATTTATTGCCAAATTAACTACATGTACAGTCTTCACTACTTTTATAAGAGAGAGAGAGAGAGAGAGAGAGAGAGAGAGAGAGAGAGAGTAGAATCTAGCTAATGAATACTGAGAGAGAGAGAGAGAGAGAGAGAGAGAGAGAGAGAGAGAGAGAGACAGAGAGAGACAGAGAGAGAGAGAGAGAGAGACAGACAGACAGAGTAGAATCTAGCTAATGAATATTCACTGTAAATCATTTAAACATACCATAAGTAAGTTCTGTCTTTTTTACATCAAGCTCATCAAATCTGCTTGTCTCACTTTCGATTTCATTCTCAAGCTGAAATATTAAATTAAGGGGTATGGGAACACCTTCAGGGGAGGTAACTCCTGCAAAAGTATTTTTGTCTCTCATGTTAGCTGGGGTTAACTATTAACGGAAAGAATTTGCTCCTGATTTGTTTTTGTTTGTTTGATTTGAGGTTTAACGTCTCCGTCAACACTGTAAAGGTCATTTTGGAGACGTTGCTTCTAATTTTGTGGGACTTTTACCCAACATTGAGATGAAATGACATCTCAAGCACTGTCGCTCAATGAAACCAATAGGGTTTATTAGCATGGACGGTCCGCCACGCACCACGGCTCATGGACAGGCTTAGATCCTCTAAGCGGTTTACCAGTACTAGTGTCCTGAGGAGCAAATTCTTTCCTTCAAGAGTAGACCCCTTTCTCAGTGGGAAAAGAAAAGCAAACAGGAAGTCCCAAAAGTTATCTCCCTTTGAAAAATGGCGGAAAAATCTGCCAGGTGTTCCCATTCCCTTAAGTAACCATTTTATTGTGTCCTGAATAGGCTCTTCCATATCATAATAGCAGAAATCTCCTGGTTTAGTTATTTTTATAAATGAATCCAGAAAATGGCTAAATTTTTTGCACAGATGCCACAGTGTGTGGAATCTGATCTGCGCTTGCACTGTTTGTCAGTGTCCGACACTGGAGTTTCCCCTTAAAAGTTGGTGATTGGGAATGAATGCCAAACTTTCTAACATTTTTTTGTCTTTCTTATCAATAGGTGTTCTAAGGAGCAAATTTGTTTCTTTAGCAGATCCCCTTTTAATAAGAGCAGTGCAGAGTGTAGAAAAGCAAAACAAAAAGTTACAAAAATTGTCTCCCTTGCAGAAATCCTTAAAAATATATCAGGGCCAGTTGTTGAAAGCATTGTTAGCTTAATTGCGGGTCTTCGTTCTTTGAAATATTTCTTCAATTTTCGAAGAACATTATTCTTGTAAAACTTCGCATTTACAGGTTTGCCTTTAGGCACAGCAACATGAATAGTAGGGCCCTGATTTGTAAAGAATATGGCATGCATTACCTTCTTGACGCTCATGGTCCGCTTTGCAATGCATGGTCTTTTGCAATACTTTGTTGCCCATATTTTGTTCTGAATCTTTCGTTTTGGCTCAAAAAAGTGAACCCATGTCTCGTCACCTGTGACGACATTAGCAAAAGACCATGCATTGTAATTTGGAAACTTTTTAAGCAACTTCTTGGCGCACTGAACGCGTGTTTTTTTCTGCTCATCAGTCAACAGATGGGGAATCCATCTAGCACAGATCTTTCTCATATTCAAATCCCGTTTCAGAATTGTATGAGCTGCTCCTAATGAGATGCCAACCATACTAGCTATTTGCCTAGTGGTGTATCGTGCATCGGTAGCAACTATTTCTTTCACTCTAGCAACCATCTTGGCAGATGTTGCTCTTTTCGGCCAACGATCATGTGGTGCATCTTCTGTTGAGCCTAGCCCACAGCTGAATTTCTTACACCAACGAAAAACTGTCGGAAAAGACATTTCATTATGCCCATAAACCGAACATATTTCATCAAAAATGTCTTTGCACCGTATACCAAGAATACAACGATTCTTAATATAGGATCGTATTTCAATGGCGTATGAGAAAACGTTCTACTTGCATTCATATTTGAACAGTCCTCGTAGCAAGTACAACATCTTAGATTTTGGTATTTTCGGGGGAAAAAATGCTAGTAGCAAATAGCTGCTCACATTTTTCAGCAAAAAAGTATGTTTGCCACATTAAATGATCAAAATTTTAACAATTTGTTAACTAACAATGTTGCTAGTTTTGAACAACTGGCCCCTGGTGTATCCATTCACCTCAATGGGACACAGGAGAGATAAGTGAGATCTACACTGAGTAGTATCTCACACTTGCATCTGATATTCACAAAACTTTCTCTGCTAACTAAATTACACAGAATATAAGAATCTTATATGGGTGTAAGGGGTGGATTGAAAAATCCGTCCCGAGGGACACTGTCCGGCATCACGAGGTGATCCCAAGGGACGGATTTTTATATCCACCCCTCACACCCATATTGGATTCTTTTTCTTGCATACCTTCCATTTCTATTGCGAATTTTTAATGCTGCTGTCACTTCGGTTACCGACGTCCGCCATTTTGTGATGACATAACAGGAATGTTTAGTGACGTCACGCATTATGACGCCACGCATGAGGTTGTAATCAACCAGTGCATTTATCAAACACGCGATTATATTCGATTTGGGGTCGGAAAACCAGGTTATTTTTGATCAACTGAGGTAATGGACAAATATGACCAACTCAGTAAACAAAGCACGCAAAGGTGAAGGGATACACCTTCAGGGGAGGGGGGGGGGGGCAACTCTTTCAAAATTATTTTGTCTCCCTTATCAATAAGGAGGAGCAAATTCTTTCCTTTAAGATTAGATCATTTTCAGAAGTGTTGAATTCATAAACTAGAAATGCGTCCATAGGACACGGATGCCCCCGCCTGAAAATATCTCTATGTTCGTATTCATCCATAGAAAGTTATTGACCATGTTTAAGTTTTGGACCCTTTTTCCACATTTGACCTCTAAGTATGACCTTGAGTGTGGAGGTAAGGACCTTGGTTTTACTTGAGGCAGATTGTCTCATGATGGCCAACATTTCTGCCAAGTAATTTCAAAATCCATCCAGAGATAAGTAATTTATTGACTGCGTTTAAGTTTCAGACCATTTTTTTTTTACCTTTGACCTCTAAGTATGACCTTGACCTTGGAGGTTCAGATCTGGGTTTGCACGTGACACATCGTCTCATGATGGTTAACATTTCTTCAAAGTAATTTCAAAATCCATCCAGAAATAAGTAAGTTTCGGACCCTTTTTTGACCTATGACCTCTAAGTATGACCTTGACCTTGGAGGTACGGACCTGGGTTTCGCACGTGACACATTGCCTCATGATGGCTAACATTTCTACAAAGTAATTTCAAAATCCATCCAGACATAAGAAAGTTATTGACTGCGTTTAAGTTTCGGACCCTTTTTTAACCTTTGACCTCCAAGTATGACCTTGACCTTGGAGGTACGGACCTGGGTTTTTCACGTGACACATCGCCTTATGATGGCAAGTAATTTCAAAATCCATCCAGAAATAAGAAAGTTACTGACTGCGTTTAAGTTTCGGACCCTTTTTTTAACCTTTGACCTCTAAGTATGACCTTGACCTTGGAGGTACCGACCTGGGTTTTGCACGTGTTACGTCGTCTCATGATGGTTAACATTTATGCCGAGTAATTTTAAAATCCATCAAGAAGTAAGGAAGTTATTGACTGCGTTTAAGTTTCGGACGCACGGATGCACAGACGGACGGACGCACAGACGCACGTTCTTACAGATGGACATTTGTTGGGTACCTCCATGTTAATTTTCCCATTCAAAATTACCCAACAAGTGACAAAATACCCAACAGGCTACTGGCTACTTTTCTTGGACAACAACGGAATAAACGGCAAGTACCCAACTTATGTCTACCCAACATGTGCCCACGGATGCGGACGGACGGACAGGGGCAACGCTATATGCCCTTTCCACCATTCTTCGAATGGCGGGGGCATGAAAAGTACATTATTTAATTACGCCATTTTGTATCAGAAACCCCAAAATGGGTATTTGGCAAACAATGCAGGCTCAGATTAGACGCCGCAGAACATGGCGTTTGAACAGGGCCTACACTGTTTGCAAAAAGTTCAGTCATTTTCCAAATAAATTTTGAAGAAAAGCACAACCTGTCACCCATAAAGTTTGAAATGGATTCCTGTTATATATAAGCAGGAAGATTCCATCTGGTACAAAAAGGGTTAAAAGTATCAATGTATCAATGGCTGAAAATATGTAAAGTGTATCCATTCCACTAGAAAGATACAACATACCACAAAACTACAAAGTATTAGAATGTCTGCATGATTATCAAAACATTGTATAAATTATTCTGTTTCTTGCACACCAGACAAGGAAATCCGTGATTTTACCCTGGGAAAGAAATTTATGTTCTGACCCTGGTGTTCCGACCCCAAATCGAATATAATCGCGTGTTTGATAAATGCACTAGTTGATTACAACCTCATGCGCGACATCGTCATGCGTGACGTCACTAAACATTCCTGTTGTGTCATCACAAAATGGCGGATGTCGGTAACCGAAGTGACTGCAGCATTAAAAATTCGCAGTAGAAATGGTAGGTATGCAAAAAAAAAAATCCAATATGGGTGTGAGGGGTGGATAGAAAAATCCGTCCCTCGGGATCACTGTCCGGCATCACTCGGCAAGCCTCGTGATGCCGGACAGTGTCCCTCGGGACGGATTTTTCAATCCACCCCTCACACCCATATAAGATTCTTATATTCTTCATAGATCAAGAAGAGATTGATATACATGTAACATTTTTTGCGTTAGAGTTCATTTTTTGTGTTAGACTGCAACTTTTGTGTTAGAGTTCAATTTTTATGTTAGTGTTCAACAGCCCAGTCAACTTTATTTAGGTTGTCGAGCTGGTCAGTTAAGTTAACCAGTCTTTACCTGGGCAGGCTTATTCCTTCCAAGCAGATAATCAGTAGAGTGCACATTCTTTTGCAAGTGACTGACAACTGCCCTTGCTGAATTAGCGGAAAGGGAAAAGAATGTAGATGGACCCAGTGGGTATCAAACCCACAAATGGACCCAGTGGGTATCAAACCCACAACTGGAGGGTCTCCAGTCAGATATGCATCACAATGAGCTGCCGCATCTGGCATATATAACATACCCTTTTTAATTTCTGAATCAGTTGTTTTTCATTGTCTGTAAATTCTTTCTGTAGTTTGAGATCTTCACTTATAATCGATGATCTGAAAAAAAAAAAAAAAAAAATGGACAATAAATACTTTAGACAAAATTCAAGAAAGTTCTACATGAATATAAACAGAATATCAATACTGAATAGTTTTATTTGGCATTTAGTAGCTTGTTCTTTTGGTGTAACTGAAGCAAAATAAATAAAGTGTATGGGTAATGGATACAAAACATATTTTTGGCCATTTTTGGGTTGATTGTTCATCAATCATCCCAAAGTTACTAACTTCAGAAGCTTCCCACCTGCTCTTGTCCATGTGACTATTGCTGAACATATGCACAATTCGGGTTATTTATATCCATGCTATTCTTGTTCTCATTACATCAGAGTGCTGTGTAACTGTAAAATCTGGACTGGGCTTGTGTACAGGGACAGTGACAACCAGTGTAGACCCAAATCAGAGTCTAATGAGGGTCTACACTGTTTGCTTAAGGGGAATGGGAACACCTGGCATATTTTTCTGCCATTTTTCAAAGGGAGACAACTTTCTGAACTTCCTGTTCGCTCTTCTATAAGCTCTGTCCCACTGAAAAAGTGGTCTACTCTTAAAGGAAAGAATTTGCTCCTGAGGGGCAAATTCTTTCCTTTAAGAGTTGACCCCTATTGACATGGGAAACAAAAATACTTTAACAAGCGTTGCCTCCCCTGAAGGTGTTCCCATTCCCCTTAATACTTGTTAAGGGTTAAAGGAAACAGTCTAAGTCTCGGTTCAGGAAGGCCTCAGTGTCACTAAATTTGGTATAGTTACACCTTAATTCCCAACCTACAATTAGAGAAAGAATCAACCTGCCAGTGCTGTCAGTGCTTTGGTTTCCAAGGGAGACACCTTTTGTGACTTTCTGTTTGCTTTTCAGCAAATTGAGTCCTTCCTTTAGCCCTTAGAGCGCTGTGGTGCAGTGGTAAAGCATCGGATTTGAGATCGAGAGGTAGCCGGTTCGATCCTCGCAAACGCCACATGTTGTTTCCTTGAGCAAGAAACTTTATCCACATGGCTTAGTACTGGTTCCTTCCAGAAAAAGAGGGCCATATGGAAGATTAGTACTAGTACTAAATGTGTTACCCTCTATAAATAAGGTCGATTATTATTATTATTATTATTATTTAGGATGCTCACTTGTACAACAAATACTCACTTGTACAAAAAACATACAGAGAAATAAAATAAAATTATTTATTCACATTTCCTGATGCAAAATATATAGTTTAATAAAATATTATTTCAATAAAGCTGTCTTGTTGACTTGTTTTACACAGTCTTGTTTTTCTTTGGCAGTATTTGGACACCGAGTAGATTCAGATCGAAGAGGGGGGGACGCAGTGACAATGTATGATCCAGCTTGCACGCACGAGGACTGAATTATTAAAATAGTTGCACTCAAAATATTGTGAATTCCAATTTTGTCATTTTGAGTATTCCAAAATGTGCACACTCCAAATGTGTGCTCCAAAATTTTGTAAAATTCCAGAAATTGCGCACCTCCTATAGTACGCTCCAATTTTTTATAAAAACAGTATTCAAAATATTGCGTACATCCTGTTTGTACGCTCCACAATTTTTTAGCATTCTAAATATTGCGCACATCCTATTTGTACGCTCCAAATTTTGTAACACTCCAGAAATTGCGCACCTCCTATAGTACGCTCCAAATTTTTTAAAATAGAGTATTCCAAATATTGCGTACATCCTGTTTGTACGCTCCACAATTTTTAGCATTCTAAATATTGCGCACATCCTGTTTGTACGCTCCAAATTTTTTAACACTCCAAATACTGCGCACATCCTATTTGTACGCTCCACTGTATTCCAAACATTATGCACAGACTATTGTGCACTCAAACTAATCCTGACATTGTGCACTTCGTATAAAATGTGCACACCAAAATGCACTCCATGACACGCATTCCACAACACCTTCCGCATTGTGCAAAGCGTATCATGTAATCCATCCCATATTATATATCCAAACAGCCCCGGCTGCGCGTTCAAACCTGACCTATGACTTGCAATTTAGAAATATTTTAGTATGACCCAGGTGGAAACATACCCTCGGGCTATGGCTAACCACTTCCATGAGGGAGAAGCCACCCAGTTCAAATAGAAAAGTTATTTAGAAATATTTTAGTATGACCCAGGTGGAAACATACCCTCAGGGTATGGCTAACCAGTTCCATGAGGGAGAAGCCACCCAGTTCAAATAGAAAAATTCTGAAATGAACAAACTTAGGCTCAAGGCGTAAAGTTTCATTAGAATCTAACAGCTATCTAAGCAAAGCCTCCCCCCCATCGAATGCTGAATTCCGCCACAGCAAATTTATGATGCCCAACATAAATTTGTCCCCCAATTCAGCAATTCCACATGATATATAGATAGCCTTACAAGGCTGATCTTTTTAATCTAACTATTAGGATTATACCTTTGGGTAGAAGGGTCTGTGACAAATAAATTGATTGCTTCCTCAAATGTATTCAAAAATATGGCATTGCCCACTGCAGTGAGATGAACCCCATCAGTCTTAAATAGCCCGGTTGTACTGAAATCGAGCTCATGCTGGATGACTTTGCCTCCTACATTAAAAGCAGCTTGTCTGCCCAATCGGTTGATACGCCGCCTTTTTTGATCCAACTTTTTAAGCCTTTCAGGAGTGTTATCCGTTCCCCGCCATGATTGACGAGGGAGAATATCTGACCATACAAGTTGGGCTTCGGGATAAACTGAAGCCATGTATGAAAATTGTCTTTTAAAAGTCTTAAGAAGTTTGCTTTGGGACCACTCAACTAGGTCGTTGCCCCCTAGGTGAATAATTATCATCGCTGGGGTTGAATGAAACAGCATCATGCGTTGAAACACTGTGTCGAAGTGGTCCCAATGCATCCCTCCTTTACCCTGATAAAGGATTCGGCTAACAATCCCTGCATTAGCTGGAGGTCTGAGACCTGGCACACTGTCTTCAAGGTGTGAAACTAGGGAATCACCGATAAGCCATATATCTGTAATGGACAATTTAAAGACGTATGTACCGTGCTACAGCCCCAGTCTTCCATCGACCAAGTAATTTTATGGCTTCACTAGAATACCCTTTAGCTGCCAAATCAGTAGCCCTACCAATTCTAAAGGAATGTGTTGCATAAAGTCGTATAGGAAGTCCTAGCTTTTTGACTGCTTTCACCAAAACACCACTGAACTGACTGCGCTTTAATGGATGGCCATTCTGGTGGCAGAAGAAGTATAGACTACCTTCAGGCCTACACCTCATATACTGTTTGGCAGCAGTAACGCAACATATTGCTGCATTGACTGCAAGTGGGATGCGTAATATTGTTGGGTGGCCAGATTGATTAGTTTTTGAAACCCTAATAGAAATGAACAACACGTTTGCTCCTTCCCCGAGCCACACATCTGTCTTTAATAAAGGCCTGTTAGCCTGCAGTGGATTAGTGAATACAATCTCACCAACCCTCAACAGGCCATAGTAAGCTATAGCAAAGGCCGTTTTAAAAAGGATACATTCATAATTTGAAAAGCAAATTTCCGGCAGCACAGAACATATTCTAGCCAAGATGAGCTCTGTTATTGGCGCTCTAACATCATAACTTGGCCGAATGCGCCTACAACCCTCCATTAGTTTTTTAACCACAAAAGCGGTTGTAGGGTCATGCATATCATAAATTTTATGATGAAAACTTATGGCTGACAAGTAAGTAGTAATAGTTGATGAAGCATACCCCAACTCGAAACAATATGTGATAAAAAGAGACAGATGTGCAACTGGAGCCGGCCATATTATGATCAAATTATAGTGATTTCTAAAGGTGTTAAAAACTTGCAAAGCATTTGTATAAACAGAATGGGATTTGCTAGACATACTGGCTGCCAACAATTTCTGAGAACTTAACAGAAGATGTTCCAAAGGTGGTCGGGAACTGGTGTTGGTGACAGGTCTGCATCTGGTGCGAGTTTGCGGAATCTCTGTAATTGAAAACGACTTAATGCATCGCAGATGTTATTCCGGAAGCCGTCAACATGTTGAGCCTTGGCAACTACGTTCAACCGTAAGCACAGTAATGTGAAAGCCCTAAGAATAGTCATGACTCTGTCCGATTTTGATGTCATATGATTAACAATGTGTACCACTGCCATATTGTCAACTCGAAAGACTATTTTCTTGTTGCGAAGCTTATCACCCCATATGTGCAAAGAAACAAGGAGCGGAAAAAGCTCAAGAACTGTTATATCTGATGTAATGCCGCCCTCAATCCATGCCCTAGGCCAGGAGCCCTGAGCCCATTTTCCTGCAAAGTAGGCACCAAATCCCAGATCAGACCCCCCTGCACTGTCGGTGTAGAGCTGTAAATCCTCATTTGACACCCAGAACCGATCATGAAAGACGGAAATACCATTAAAATTTTTAAAAAACTGTATCCAAAGTTCTAGGTCCTTCTTCATATCTGCTGTGATACGAAGGTGATGGTGTTGCTTTGTCAAACCGCATGTAGCATTTATAAGGCGTCTACAAAATGGCCTCCCTGGCACCACTGCCCTACATGCGAAATTAAGGGAACCAATCAACGACTGTAATTGTTTCAGCTTGCACTTTTTACGCGGCAAAATCTCCTCAATCTTTGAAATGATTTCATAAATTTTGGTCACCGGAATCCGAATGACCATTTCTTCAGTATCAATTTCAAGGCCAAGAAAACAGATCTTGGTTTTAGGACCTTCTGTTTTCTCAGAAGCTAATGGCACTCCCAACAAAGTCATCTTATCTGTAAAAACAGACATGATATGTGAACAATGATTAGTTCCCTTTCTTCCGCCAAACAAGAAGTCATCAAGATAATGCAAGAGTCGTCCTACAGAAGCTTGCCTAGCTACACAGAATTCTAAAAAAGTAGAGAAAGTCTCAAAGGTCTGGCATGCTATGCTGCACCCAAATGGCATTGCCTTATCAAAATAAAATTTCCCATCAAACTTGAATCCAAGCTGATCAAAGTCTAAAGGAGAGACAGGTAGTAGCCTAAATGCTGATTTTATATCAGATTTTCCCAAAAGACAACCACGGCCTAAATCTTGTACCATGTGTACAGCCTCGTCGAAACTTGTATACTGCACAGAGCACAGCTCAGGATCTATATAATCATTAACTGAGTCTCCGCTTGGGTATGACAGGTGATGTATAAGGCGAAATTGACCTGGGTCGTGTTTCGGTACAAGGCCTAATGGCGATACACGCAGAGTTTGTAGCGGACGATAGTCAAAAGGTCCAGCCACTCTACCTGCTTCAACTTCAGTTTCAATTTTTTGCCTTACAACATCTGGCTTAATGTCGGCAGACTTCAAATTTTTTGAATCAGAAGGTTTGTGGCTGCCCGAGTAGTGGAGGGGGAAACCAGAAGAAAAACCGTTAAAAATCTCAGCAGCCTTAGCAGAATCATAACCCACAAGCTCCTTTTGCAAGTTGTCAAGCCTGATAGGAGTTTTAGCTAGATCAAGGGAAGCAGCTGATATATGAGGCAAGAGAACACAATTTGAGACAGCAAAATCCCTATCGTCGAACAGCTCGTCCACCTCGAAAGGCACTGAATTGTCCCCTACCTGAGCGAAATGTCAAACCGCCCCTGGTAGCTGGTGGAACACTCCTAGTAGCCGGTGGAAGAAGCTTAAAGCAAGTTTGTCTACCATGATTTGTACCACCACAATGAGAGCAAGCATGAAGAAATTTGCACCCTTTAAAATTGCATTTTCCATGGTTGAAATCCAAACATTTAAGCCTATTGAAAGATGACTGCTCAAAGGGAACCGTCGAGTTTGCCGATAGAGTCATTACCCGGAGCCACAAGTCTGTATTGAGTCGCCCCCAATGTTGTAAATTAATGGCCTGTCTGAGACGAAACTGCTCGTCATAATTTCGCCAGGCAAAGTATGCTGAGGACCGAGATGCAGCCTCTCGAATTATACTCATATACTGGAGCAACTCTTGTGTTTTTTCAGGATGTTTCTTCAAATAAATTGAAGAAAAAATCAAAAAGGCATCCGTCCATTTTTCGATTGTGGGTACTGGGTCCTTAAAAACTTGCGGTTTAGATTCCAGAAGACCCTGCTTGTTAAGACGTAGTGCCCCCCCTGCACACAGTTCTTGCAACTCAACAGCCCCCTTTAGCAGCAAATTGATATTTATGTATTGGTTTGACCAGATTTTTTGTGCGATTGCCAGGGGAACATGTGCAGAGAGATCATCACTCCCTAGCCGCAAAGGCTCGTCTCCGAAAGAGAAATTACTCCCATCCGAAACCGCCCAAACGAAACCATCATTCTGTGCCGACGGGCTTACATAGCCAGTCTGAGTGCCTGCATTTTGACCCGTTATTTGCGGATTTGTGTTGGATGAAGGAATGGAACTGCTCTGATCAGTCACGTTTTGACCTTGCATTGTGCCCGAGTCACGCAAGATTGTTTCAAAGTCTATAATGTGCCTGAACATATTTGAGGGTCCTTGTGTTTGTGCTTGATCCCTACCTTGTGGTGTGCCTACCACAGATGAGACTGGGTTTAGACCACCAATCTGCGCCACTTCATCCTGTTGTTGACGCGAACGTTTGTGTCCGCCGGCTCCACGGCTTCCCCTAGTCCTTTTCCGGCCGCCCGGCATCTCTACTTATCCCTCGCACAAGTGTAACCAGCTTTTTTGATTCTCCTTAAAAAATGGCGACTTCCTTTTGCAGGATTTGGAAAAACGGAAAAGGAAGGTTTCCCTGAGCCTGCGCAAGACGTTAAATCACCTTCCAGTTCTACAAGACGCCTGACTACTGAACAACATACAAGGTGCAAGCGCTCAGTGACCTGGACCAACTGTCATGGCCGATACGAGATGGAAAATACGATCAGACTTTGTTTAAACCTAATTATAAGCGAACTACCACCCTGGAGCTGCAATTGTGACCCATAATGACAGTCCATCCAATTCATTCGCACCAAATAAATGGGATTATCATTTAGTTGATAATCCCTATTATTACTTATTCCGCTGCATAAATTCAGCCATACCATTTTACATTTCAACCAATCAAAGTAGAAGTAAAACAAAGATCAGGAATTGATACAATTAACTTACTCCACCCATAAAAGACACCAAAGGGAAAGAAATACAAACATTAAGCGACCAGACCATAATGGAAACCTAAACAAAGGAAGGCCATAAGGACAGTTACTTTCCCACAAAATGGCCATATGGCCATCCAAAACCAAAAGACTCAAGTGATACACACAGTAAGTAACAAACAACAACATAAATAAATCGCCACAGAAGAGCCGCCTTGGAACGGTCAGTGGAAGATTTCCACTGGGGGGCTTAAATCGATTTTACGTGGCCACAATCCTCACCCTTACTTCCGTCGCGATTTAGACAAATAATTTGTTCAGTCCGCATGAAGGCCTCCTAACTCATCAGTGCAACATCTCCGTGAACACAAAAATCAAAGAACCACAGAGGTGAGACAACGGTGAGGACTCGACAGCAAGAAACCACTGAAATGCTGGAGCAAAAGAAAACCAACAGTTAGACTCCGATGAGCCCGACCAGAGACAGAGCATCAGGCACCAACCAACATTATCTCTCTAATTTTCAATAAGCCTTTACGTTGGAGCCGTCATAGAATCTGAGGCCTGACCCACCGGCGTGCAATTAAAGAGGGAAGCAAAGTTGCCAACCGTGATTGGGTTAACTACCATGCATGCAGTCTGTCGTATAATATCCATGTTGTACCCAATCTTTTTATATCGAAGAATGATTTTACGAAATTGGGTGCTGAAGTCATTGCGGTTATATATTTTTCTGAATTTATATACTAAGTCACCATAAAATTTGGGTTCCGATAGACCTTGTTGCAGAAGAGATTTAAGTCTTATATTGAATTTTGAAATTAAATCAGAATGGCGTCTATAAAATTTTGAAAAGGCTTTGCGTAGTTTATGGTACCGAAAACCCTGATTAAGGAGTTTAGCCGTTAATAATTTATTACGAGTGTTGAAGTCAGTTACATGACTACACACTCTAGCAAATCGAATTAATTGCGAAATATAAACGCCATAGGATGGCGCACGAGGAACATCACCATCCAAAAAAGGAAAATTTACAATCTCAAAATCAAAGTCATCGCGTTTATCATAAATTTTGCACGAAACAAATCCATCTACAATAGATAGATGTAAATCCAAAAACGGGGCCTCGGTATCAGAAGAATTTGCTTTATTTAACTGAAGTTCTAGGGGGTAAATCTGACTGATCAAACCATCAAAATAGGCATTATCAATATTTAATAAATCATCTAAATATCTAGAAGTAGAGCTAAACGCTTCAATAATTTCAGATTGGTTATCAATGGAAAGCGACAAAATGAAGTCTCTTTCATAACAATACAAGAACAGATCAGCCATAAGTGGTGTGCAATTAGTACCCATCGGAATACCCACAATTTGTCTAAATAACTTAGTACCGAATCTAATATAAATATTGTCAAGTAGAAAGGTGAGGGCATCACACACTTTCTGACATGACCAAAGTGTATAATTCTTATGCTCTTTAGAAGTGAAAAATGCATTTCTGACATTACATGCAAGATAGAGAGAATCTTCTCTGTGAAAAGCCCATTCAATTAAATCATTAAGCTTTTCTTTTATAAGATTATGAGGAAGTGTAGTGTAAAGAGTGGAAAAATCGTAGGTAGACAGACTAGAAGCACGAAAATGTCTAGATTTCAATTTATTTAAAACCTCATTCGAATTTTTTATAGACCAAAACAGATTTCTTCCTGATCTTTCAAAGACTTTATCACAATATTTAATTACATGCGTTTTAATAGCAGTAAGACAGGAAGTTAATAATTTAGAAAGTTCAGTGGTAGTGCAAGAGCTAGAATTTGCAATAAACCGTGCTTTGTAAGGTTTTTTATGAAGTTTTGGTAACCAGTATAGCGTAGGAAGCTTGTCTTGGCCTTCGTTAACACACACAGCAAACTTGGTACTTGATGTAATTTATTCATTCAAATTCGCAAACTGAATGACAAACAGTGTAGATCCTGATCAGATGGCTTCTGATCTGGATCTACACTGTTTGCAAAGGTAGGGGCTGTGGTGAACATCAGGATAACTGTTAAGAGCAGACCCCTATTTGTAAGGGAGAAAAACTTTTTTCTCTTCTATCAGACATACAGCTGCAGATTTCATTGTATCTCCTTTTCTGAACATACAAAGTTTGATTATAACAGAAATGGTAGTTCGAGTTGTTTCTTGTTGTCAATATCACAGAAAATGATACAACATGAAGGGATTCAGATTGGATCAACCTGTTTCCCAACAGATGAACTAAACACAAAACATTTAAAGACCCTTTTGTCCAAGGAGTTTTGACTTAGCATAAAATCAGTGACTTACCCCTTTCTTCTGAGGTCCTCATTCTGTTTCAACTGTTTCTGTAGTTGAGCATTGAGGGCTCTTTCTTGTCCTTCAAGCTTAGCCTTAGAGGTTTCATATCTCCTTAAACTCTGAAAATGGCATCAGAAAATTTCTTACATGCACAAGAAGGCTTAACCCATTTTGTACCAGAAACCCCCAAACCGGTAATTGGCAAACAGTTCAGGCCCAGATCAGACACTGAACTTTTTGTAAATAATATAGGCCCAGGTCAGACGCTGCAGAACAGGGTGTCTGATCAGCTCCTACATTGCTTGCAGAAAGTTCAGCCATTTTCCAAAGAAAGTTTGAAGAAAACACAACCCGACACCCCTAAATTTTGAAATGGACTCCTGCTATATATGAGGAAGATTCCATTTGGTACAAAACGGGTTAAGTAATACCCACTGCAATATCATGCTGCAAGCTATTTCTTAACCATTGTATACAAAGTAAATAGATGTTCTCCAACCAAGTGCCTTGCCTGAACTTTTAACTGTAATAGGAAGCTGAAAATATACTTGTACTTCACAGAACAAGAGCATCGGTGAAACCGAGGGATGGTCCCCGAAGATGCCCAGTAGTAGGAGGGTTATTTTAGTGAAATGATCCTATACACTTTGAAGTTTGATAAGATTTGTTTGAAGACAAAGGTTATGGGTACTCGTTAGAACCGTCTGAATGAGGAGGTTCTAATGAGTATCCTCAGCCGATGTTTGAAGTACAAATAAAGAAACTAGGTAGTGATTTTCAACAAAGAATGAAATAAAGGAGAAATGTAAGGCCCCTTCCCTGCAAGGACCTGTAAATCTTAAACGATAAGGCTAAGAAACTCAGTTTTTTGTTCCCTAGTAAGTGATTTTTCAATGGAAAATGTCACACGGAATACACATGTGAAACATGAGAGCCCTATTACCCATGGTTATAAAATAACAGGAGATATTTTTTTTAAAAAAGGGGAGATAATTCAGTGAAAATAAGCAATATAGTTATGGCCGTTTGTCAGAATGTAGGATTTTGTGATTTAAGTATGTGTGTGAAGTTTCATGAGAATAGGACAAATACTTTTAAAATTTTGACCGGAGTTTAAGTTGTTTGGGTATGGCACAAACACACACCCAAAAGCCAGGATGTAGGACTTGTGATGGTAATTATGTGTGTGATGTGTCATGAGAGTAGACAAAATACTTTTGAAGTTATCACCGAGGTTAAGGTTTTTGGTTTAGGTGTGACAAACACAAAAGAGTTATTCTCCTTTGTCAGAATGTAGGTCTTGTGATGGTATGTATGTGTGTGAAGTTTCATAAGAGTAGGGCCAATACTTTTGAAGTTATGACCAAGGTTAAGTTTTTTGGTTAAGGCATGACAAACACGCGTTCCGTGGTGTCTGATCTGGGTCTGCACTGTTTGCCACTTACCCCTTTTGGGGTTTCCGGTACCAAATGGGTTTAACCAAGTCTAAGAATTCCCTAGTTAGTGATTTTCAACAAAGACTGCAAAAATAAGGAGAAATGTAAGGCCCCTTCCGTGCAAGGGCATGTAAATCTTAAACCATAAGACAAAGAAACTCAGTTTTGTGTTCCCTAGTAAGTGATTTTTAATAAAGAATGTCACAAGGAATACATATGTGAAATATGAAAGCCCTATTACCCATGGATATGAAACAACAGGAGATATTTTTTGAAAAAGGGGAGATAATTCAGTGAAAATAAGCAACATAATTATGGCCCTTTGTCAGAATGTAGGTTTTGTGATGGTAAGTTTGTGTGTGAAGTTTCATGAGAGAAGGACAAATACTTTTAAAATTTTGACCAACTTTAAGTTGTTTGGTTATGGCCTGACAAACACACACCGAAAAGCAATATAGTTATGGCCCTTTGTCAGAATGTAGGTCTTGTGATAGTAAGTAAGTGTGTGCAGTTTCGTGTGAGCATGGCAAATACTTTTGAAGTTATGACCGAGGTTAATTTTTTTTGTAAAGGCGTGACAAACACACGGACAAAAGCAATATGGTTTGTCAGAATGTAGGAATTGTGATTGTTAGTACGAGTGTGAAGTTTCATGGAAGTAAGGATAATACCTTTGAAGTTATAACCAGTTAAATGTTTTGGTTTAGATTTGAAACTGACTGACAAATTACTATAGGGTACCCAAAATACTGTGTGGGGCCCTAATTAAGAAGGGAAGTAACTCCGTAAATACTGTTGGCAGGGTTATGCTTCTTGCATCCTGCGATTTCTCTCATAGCCCCCTATCAGTGTATCAAGTTTCACTAAATTACCTTTAAAACTTTTAGAGATATGCTCCGGACAAGCTTAATATAGCAAAAACTAAAAAGGGAAATAACTCTGTAATTACTTGTGATAGAGTTACAGTTCTTGCACTCTGTGCTTCCTGTGATGGCCATCTATCAATGTATCAAGTTTCACTTAAATCCCTTCTATACTTTCAGAGATATGCTCCGGACAATCTTTTCATTGAAATAGTTAAGAAGGGAAGTAACTCCATAAATACTGGTGATAGGGTTATGGTTCTTGTTTTCTCCGATTCCCCTCATCGTCCTCTATCAGTATATAAAGTTTCATTTAAATACCTTTAATACTTTTAGAGATATAGAGTGTGACGGACGGACGGACGGACGCATGCACGGACGTTCTTACAGATGGACATTTGTTGGGTACTACAGTGTTAATTTTTCACCTATAAGTACCCAACAATCAGCTAAAATTTGCACAAGTACCCAACATGTCCCTTCAAATTTGTTGGCTACTTTTTCGGACACTAACGGAATAAACGGCAAGTACCCAACTTATGTCTACCCAACATGTGCCCACGGATGCGCTCGGACAGACGGACGCACGCACGGACGGACGGTCGGACGGACGGACAAAGCGGCGACTATATGGCTCCCCCTTCGGGGAGCATAAAAATATTCTGTCAGAGGAAATTTAAGGAGTCAATAATGTCTGTAAAGACAATAACAGTTTATGACAAGCAAATCCAGTTCACTCTTATTAACTCAAACTAGAAGGTACCAGCAGTTCTAGCTTGAGATAATAGAAGGTTGAGATAAAAGGACTTGAAATAATATACTCCTCTAAGAGTTCAGAATTTAAATTGACTTAAGCAGAAGTTTCAGATAAAATAGTAACTTGAACAATTAAGGGGAATGGGAACACCTGGCATATTTTTCCGCCAGTTTTCAAAGGGACACAACTTTCGGGACTTCCTATTCACTTTTCTATAAGCCCTGTCCCATTGAAAAAGGGGTCTACTCTTAAAGGAAAGAATTTGCTCCTCAGGAGCAAATTCTTTTCTTTAAGTGTTGACCCCTATTGACATGGTAGACTAAAATACTTTTGCAGGAGTTGCCTCCCCTGAAGGTGTTCCCATTCTCCTTTAGCCTCAACTGTGACTGCTGAATATAACTTACTTTTCTCAAAGCATCAAGCTTGCCCTCACTGTTCATTAGTTTCTCATGTATACTGTCTAGTTCTCTGGAAAGACACAAGAAAAATATTATTGTACACAGCATGTCTATATTTGGAATGGAAAGAAACTGATTTCTTCTGCAACAAATCACTGGGTGGAAAAGTGTGATGCAAAAAGCCTGTTTTATGAAATCACTCAAACATTCTTTGACATTTGACGGAGAAACGTTACCTACATTATTAAAGAACATAAGTGTGTGTGATACAGTCAACAATTTTAGAAGGATGTCTTCTAGCAATTGCTAGAAGTTGGCAGAATTTGAAGCATACAACAAAATTATTGTTGATTTTGAGTGTGTTAGAATCCAAACAGATCAGTTCTAGTGTGTGATTTGTTGAGTAATAAATCACAGTTTGTTGGTCAGTGGTAAGTAGACAAATAACGCTACATGCTCCCAATAAGATATATTTTACAACTGCCCTCCAAAATGTGATTTATTGCCAATAATCACAGTCTGTCAGTCAGTTGTAAGTAGACAATTCACTCACGCTACATGCTCGTGATTGGATCTACTTTACAACTGACCTTCAAACTGTGATTTATTACTCTGCAAATCACTGCTGAAGCTGATCTGTTTCTTAATTTCACTATTGTATTGATCTTTGTTTGTTTGTTTGTTTGATTTGAGGTTTAACATCCCCATCAACACTGTATAGGTCATTTTGGAGACATTGCTTCCAATTTTGTGGGACTTTTACTCAACAATGAGATGAAATGACATCTCAAGCCCTGTCGCCCAATGAAACCAATAGGGTTTATAAACATGGACGGGCCGACTCGCACCACTTTGCCTGGGCAGACTTAAATCCTCTAAGCGGTTTACCAGTACTTGTGTGTGGTCGGTTTCAGCTCTGCGTGGAAGCATCATGCAGCCCATCTATTTCTTCAAGCCCCAATGGGCGGGGGCGGCATACTGATCTTTAGGAGAATGGATAAACCTGGTATTGTTTTCATTTTTCACAAGAAACAATTGATGGGACTTCATGTGTGCTCTCCTGAACACTATCTCTCCCAAAGATACCTACCCTTAAAGGAAAGAATTTGTTCTCAGGGAGCAAATTCTTTCCTTTAAGAGTAGACCTCTATTGATATGAGAGACACAAATATTTCTTAAAGAGTTGTCTCCCTGTAGTATTGATAACCCTTTATCACAATTATACAGGGCATAATAAAACAATTAAAATTAAAATGAAATCATAAATTTTGGTAAAAAGCTTAGATACAGAGCCAATGTGTTGGCATAATTTGTGCTGTTCATACATTCAAATCAAGAGCAAAGACTGTATGATGCAGCTAAATTAACAAATTCTGTACTGAATGGAATCTAACGTGGTATATAAAGCAACACTCCTTACAAAATTTAGGACTGCCAGATTGAGATAGTTTTAGAAATTTATTTAGGAAAAAGGCTGAAATTGTTTGCAAATATTGAAAGCCCTGAAAAAATGCTGTTTGCCAGTGTTCTGTTTTGGGCTTTCCCATGAAATGGGATAAACATTTAGATAAACTAAGTTCATTTTAATATTTCATTCAAATGTTTAAACTATCCACAACCACAACATTTAATAACTCATTTAAATTGTGTAATAAATTTACTTAAACAAGTGTAATTACTTTTTCTTGTCCACATTAAACTGTATTTGTTCTTTGGTTTTGTCTGTTGTACTGGCCTGAAAATAATGGATACATGCTTAATGAAACTTTTAAATATATAACATTTACTTAACTAAAATTTGAATGATTTGAGCTTTATTGTTGGTGGTGGTTTGGAGCTTTACAGCCCAGCCAAAGCTATAAAGGCCATGAGAAGCTGGTCAGTTGAACCAGTCTTTTCCTGGGTAATAATAATAATCAACCTTGTTCATAGAGGGTAACACATTGAGTACTAGTACTAATCTTCCATGTGGCCCTCTTTTCATGGGCAGGAACCAGTGCTAAGCAATGTGGATAAAGTCTCTTCTCAAGGAAACAACGCTTGGTGCTTGCTGGGATCGAACTGGATACCTCTCAATCTCAAATCCGATGCTTTATCACTGCACCACAGTGCTCCACTGATAGGCTATACTTAAACAGTTAACCAATACAGTGCATTTTCTTCAACAGAGACTGACAACAGCCATTCTTCTATCAGTGGAAGGGAAAGAATGACTGCAGAAAAAGTTTCCCAATCAATCTCCAGAGAATGTTGTTGAGTCCCGTAAGGATCAAACACATGATCTCCTGATCTTCAGTTGGACGCACATCTAACTGAGCCACTGGGCCTGGCAAAATCTGAGCTCAGCCATGAGAAAACCTACTAAAACATTTGAGAGTTCAGCCAAGATTCAGATCAACTTCACTTTCCATCTACTGGCAATAGCCTTTCCTTATCACTTTTTGGATAGTCCAGTCAGATCATACATACAGCAAAAGCTCTGGGCCCAGTGATTCAAAACTAACAAGATTGGTAAACATATCATTAAAAACTTGATCATTTAATATGGTCAATATACTTATTTCTTTTTTTGCTAAAAATGTAAGAAGTGTTTGCATTTGCAAAATCTACTCACATTTTTTCATCTAAAATACAGGAGCATTAGATAGAGTCCCTGTTAGAATTGTTAACAATTTGACAACTAACGAGATCCCACCAACAGCTAAGGTCATATGGAGATGGGAACTCGGTTTAAAGACACATCCGAGACTCATCTTGTCTGGAGAAGCTCGGGATCGATCCTGCGATCCCTGGTTTACAAGGCGTGTAGCGTAACCACTACACCAAGCGTAACCACTACACCACGGAGGCTTCTGAACATGTTTAAAGAAACTAATACACCTAGCATAGGGTAACATTTTTTTTGACTTCCTATTGACTTCCCTTTAATGAAAAATCCGTCTGTAAAAGTTGTCGACTCTTAAAGGTAAGAATTTGCTCCTCAGGAGCAAATTCTTACCTTTATGAGTAGACCTCTATAGATAAGGGAGATAAAATGTTAGTTGCCTCCTCTGAACATGTACTGATTCCCCTTTAAGGTCACAGCTCAAAATATAAACTTACAATAGCTTTCTTCAGCTGTCGTTTCTCTTGCCTGGCCTCTGTTCTCTCATGAATGAGATCTTCCTTGAGTTGGAGAATGCCATCTTCTAAATCTACAATCTGAATGAAGGACAGGACAAAACATGATGAACATACATCGGACAGCCTTTTATATACAGTCAAACCTGTCTTAGTGGCCACCTCTATTAAGCAAGCAACCTGTCTTAAGCAAGCAGGCATTTAGTTCCCAAAAAAGGAAAAAACATTAAAATTCACCTGTGTTAAACAAGCACCTGTCTTAAGCAAGCACTTTTTGAATATCCCATAGGTGCTTGCTTAATACAGGTTGGACTGTATATTTTTTCTTCATTTTTTTCTGATCTTGGTTTTACAATGACCGTGCTGACTATCAGTGTAGTTAGCAAATAGTGCAGGCCCAGATCAGACACTGCAGAACCTGAAGTCTGGTCAGGGCCTACACTGTTTGCAAAATTTTCAGCCAATTTCCAGAGTTTTTGAAGAAAACACAACCTGACAACACTAAATTTTGAAATGGACTCCTGCTATATATAAAGTGGAAGATTCCATTTGGTACAAAAAGGATTAAGCTCTTGTTGTTGTGCTTGTTCCCATGAGATTTTTTTCTTCCGTCTGGTGCCAAGGATGGGCTTAGTCTTGTCATTATGGCTTTCCCTGGATTTTTCTTTTTAATCTTAACCCATTGTATACTAGTGGACCCGTCCATTACTATATTATGGACAAGACCATAAGTCATAAAAGGGGTGTCAGGCCTATGTTTTTGTTTTTATTCTATTTTTGACAGAAAATTCTGTCAGCAAACAGTGCAGGCCCTGATCAGATGCCACATTCTGCGGCGTGTGATCTGGGCCAGCACTGTTTGCCCAGGTACCCCTTTAGGGTTTTCCCGCATACAATGGGTTAACCACTGGACCATAGAGACCTGTTCAAAACACTTACAAAACATATTAACCCTTATTCTGCTGAACAATTAATTTCGCCACACCCATTTTTGACTATCAACCAATCAAATTACTTGATATAATGTATTCATTCAAATTTGAAATCTGAATGCCAAACAGTGTAGATCCTGATCTGATGGCTTCTCCATCTGATCTGGATCTGCAGCTTGCAAAGGTAGGGGTTGTCATGAACAGCAAAATAAGGGTTAAGCATGTTTCATAGAGCCAATCTCATAGGGAAAAAATGCCCTCAGAATGAGCACATTTTTTTTTCAAGTTAGAGTAGTCTCTGTTGGAGAAGCAGTATTATGGAGTGTTCTCCTTGGTTTGGGTACAATTAACTTTTATCCAACTGAATAAATTAATTTGGCCACACCAATTTCTGACTTTCAACCAACCAGATTACTTGAAGAAAATTGTTCCTATAAATTCATGATCTGAATGCCAAACAGTGTAGATACTGATCAGATGGCTTCTTTAGCAAAAGGTAGTGCTTTTCTGGTTCAGCAGGACAAGGGTTCATTCATCTAAGCTAGGCCATCGTAATGCTAAACCTTAACCAATTGTATACTTAGCGTTTGAGTTTTACGTCTCACCAACAGCTAAGGTCATATGGAGATGGGACCTCGGTTTAAAGACTCATCTGAAAGTCTGGAGAAGCCCGGGATCGATCCTGCAATCTCTGGTTTACAAGGTGAGTAGCATAACCGCTACACCATGGAGGCTTCTGACCCACTGTATATTAGGTGACTATTTCATTGCTATATGTTGGACAAGTCCATTTGTCATATAAGGGGTGGTAGGCCTATTTTTCCATTCTTGCTCTATTTTTGACGGAAAATTATGTTTGCAAATAGACCTGGCCCTGATCAGACGCCTTATTCTGCGGTGTCTGATCTGGGCCTGCACTGTTTGCCAAGCTATCCCTTTTGGGGTTTCCCGCATACAATGGGTTAAAGGATCAGTGTATTGTTTATTTACAATTGTCTTCTCAATCACATCTGTTCCAAAAAATGCATTTCACATGTACTTATAGCACTGAAGAATAGGTAAGATCTATACTTACATCTTGGTTGGTTTGCCTGACTTTGTCTCTTGTTTCATTTAATTTGATTTGCATGCTGTAAGAGAAGTGAAATTTATCAAATATGACATCGCTTATAAGCAGTGGATAACGTCGTGTATTAAAAATCATACTACCACATATGTAAAAACACTTTTTAGCAGGATTAAGTAACGTCATGATGACGTCCATGTCAACAAAGCATGTTTTGTGGAAAATTGTCAAATTCAAAGGAGATAAAATCCAATTTAAAGTGGTCATATGATAAACAGAATCTTACACTCATGGTCATTTCATATGAAATTTATGAAACTGGCTAAAGGTTTGTTTCATAAATATCATATGAAACAAAAACTGATGTAAAATCCTCTATATGTATGCTGTAACATTGGAATTGCACCACAACCTATAACAAGAGGCCCATGGGCCACTATGCTCACCAGAGCTCAGGTGGGCACTGCCAAATTGCAGCCATGTATTTCAACATGATATCATTTTAATCTGCCAAATGAACCCCCATATCCAAATGAGCATCAATGTGGACTCAGTATATGAAACATTAGGCCTTTTATGAAGTAGAGGGGGTGGGGCATGGACCCAATGGAGCCCTGGTTGGTATCACTAAATGTGTCTTATCACAAAGAACAAGAATATATATGGTTTAGCAGTGGGGATCTGCATGGCTGGAGATATAAGTGGAGGGGTTGGAGCATGCCCTGTCGTTCCCAGGAAAGCCCAAGATTGTTGTCCCTAAATGTGTCTCATCATAAGGACCAAGTATATATATGGTTTAGGGGTGGGAATCTGAACGGTTTCCAAGATATCCTTTCATGAAGTGGAAAGGAGAGGACTGGCCCCTGCGGACACCCCTACAGTAGGTGTGCTAATAATAAGGAACAAGAACATATATGAATATGGGGTGGGGATTTGAATGGTTTCTGAAATATATGGCCTTTTATGAAGTGGAAGGGCGGGGCACATTGCCTCAGCACAAAGAGACCCCCAAGTTGGTGTGACTGAATGAGTCTTATCATAAGGAACAAGAATATATATGGTTTAGGGGTGGGGATCTGAACTATTTCTGAGATATGTGGCTTTTAATGAAGTCAAGCGGTGGAGCAAGGCCCGGGCATGCCCCGGGGACTCACAAGCTGGTGTCAATGAATGTGCCTTATCATAAGGAAGATGAATATATATGGTTTAGGGGTGGGGCTCTGTACAGTTTCTGAGATATAAGGCCTTTTGTGAAGTGCAGGGGTGGGGCAAGGCCCAGGGAGACCCCCAGGTTGGTGTCAATGAAAGTGTCTTATCATAAGGTACAAGAATATATATGGTTTAGGGGTGGGGATCTGTAAGGTTTCCGAGATATTGTGATATTATGAAATGGAGGGGGTGGGGCATGGCCCCAGCACATCCCTGGGGACCCCCAGGTTGGTGTCACTGAATGTGTCTCATCATAAGGAGCAAGAATATATATGGTTTAGGGGTGGGGATCTGTAAGGTTTCCGAGATATTGGGCCTTTTATGAAATGGAGGGGCGGGACATGGCCCCGGCGCATCCCGGGGGACCCCCAGTTTGATGTCACTGAATGCGTCTTATCATAAGGAACAAGAGTATATAGGGTTCAGGGGTGGGGATCTGAATGGTTTCCGAGATATTGGGCCTTTTATGAAGTGGAGGGGGTGGGGCATGGCCTCGGTACATCCCGGAGGACCTCCAGGTTGGTGTCACTGAATGCGTCTTATCAATAGGAACAAGAATATATATGGTTTAGGGGTGGGGATCTGTAAGGTTTCTGAGATATAAGTCATTTTATGAAGTACTGGGGGCGGGGTATGGCCCCGGCACAACCTACTGGACCCCCAGGTCGACATAAAAGCATATGGCTGAGAAAAGTTTACTAAAGGAACATTTCTATGAAAGTTTTGTCAAAATATCTGCAAAGGCTTTGTAGTTAATGCCATTTTTCAATTTTCCCCATTATAAGTCTATGGAAAATCTAAGTTGCCATAGCAACCAAACTAATGAGCCGAATTTCATAAAAAACACAAAACCTGTAAAGGCAAATATGGTGTATATTTCCATAAACTTTCAGCCTCATAGAGCATACGGTTTCTGAGGAGATGAATTTTTAAGTTTTTTTTTTTCTATTTTTTCATTTTGGTTTCCATGGCAACCAATACAAATGAGCAGTAGGCCTAAAATCATATGGCAGATAGTAGATTGCCTAAGGAATATTTCTATGAAAGTTTTGTCAAAATATCTGCAGTGGCTTGGCAGTAAATCCCATTTTTCAATTTTCCCCATTATAAGTCTATGGGAGCTCTAAGTTGCTATAGCAACCAAACTAATGGGCCAATTTTCATAAAAAACACAAACTTTCAATCCCCCAGCCCAAGGATGCTACAGATAAAATTTGGGCTGAATCGGTCCAGTGGCTTCAGAGAAGAAGATGTTTGAAAGTGTTGACGTCAGACGACGACAGACGACGACGACAACGACGCCGGACAACTGCCTATCCTATAAGCTCCCCCGGAGCCTTCGGCTAAGGTGAGCTAAAAACCTTATAAATGTAGATGCCAGCACAGATTCAACTGCTGACACAAGGGGTAGGGCAATAGCTCTTCCTGAACTACAATTGTATGTCTTTCCTTTAAGAGTTGACCCATATTGACATCGGAGACAAAAATACTTTTGCAGGTGTATCCATTCCCTTAAATTGTAGACCCCTGTTGATATGGGAGACAGAGAAGAACTCTATGAGCCCTTTTGAGTTCATTTTCACCCCTTCTTCATTTGAGATATTTATCAGTCTCAATATCCAAACAATCTGATCAAAGCATCATTCTGTTTTCCATATAGATTTTTAAAGCTCCAAGATTTCAATTAACAGAGCATCAATGTCTTCTGTCATATGAACAGAGTGAAAAAGCTCTTCTGTATTTTTCACTGCTTGTGTGTTCAGTTTTTAGTGCTGTAAGTATATTATACACCACTCTCAATGCCGGCCTCGGAAGCTCAGTCAGATGCGCGTCTGTCTGGTGATCAGGAGGGTGCGGGTTCGATACCTGCCAGGGTCAGCAACATTCTTTCGTGGGGATTGATCATGAAATCTTTTCAACGGTCATTCTCTCCCTTCCGCTGACACAGAAGGGCAGTTGTCAGTTTCTGGCAAAAGGATGTGCACTGTACTGGTTGACCACTTACGTATAAGCCTGCCCAGGAAAGTAAACTGACCAGCCCAAAAAAGATCTAAAATAATGTTGACTGGACCGTTAAACTCCAATACAAACAAATAAAACACCACTCTCAATACTGAGATTTCCATATTTACCCTAAATATTTGAACACATATCTGATGAGGGGATTCTCAAGAGTACAACAACATAGCCTTATTGACCAAAGGCGTATGCTTCCTGACATGCAGATCAAACGCGACAAAAACTCTTAAAACATCAACCCAAATTCTATGGCAGATTGCAATGCAATTTTTTGATTGATTTTTTCTAATAAAAAAAATCAGGGTTGGTTTTTTCTAGGCTTGACATTTCATGAGAATTCTCTGCCAAGCAGACAGTCCACATGAAATGTCAAGCCTTACTTAACCCATTTTGTACCAGAAACCCCAAAACAGGATACTGGCAAGCAGTGCAGGCCAAGATCAGATGCACCATAACACTGCATCTGATCAGGGCCTACACTGTTTGCATATAGTTCAGCCATTTTCTAAATAAATTCTAAAGTTAACATAGCCTGTCACCCCTAAATTTTGCAATGGACTCCTGCTATATATAAGGAGGAAGATTCCATTTGATACAGAATGGGTTAACGGGTAAAACAGAATATGCTGTATTTTGGCACTGAGGAATTAAGAACAGAAAGGTGACAGAGGGAGACAAAAAAAAAGAATCTTTTGGGATCTAGCTAACTCTTCTGGGAAAATATTTACCTGGCCTTTTCTGCCATTCTTTGATTAAGTTGTGATATAATCTCTTCATGTTGTTGTCGTATAAGCTCCCTCTCTGGACTGAAAGGAACAAAAAGTTATCTGCAAATTACTCATTTGGTCATAAAACAGCTTGTAATTAACCCTTGTTTGCTCAGGCCTATCTGTCCATATACATACGATTAATATTCAATAGCACTTTTGTGCCGTATATTCCATCCTAATATTCATAAATGAGCTGAATTAGAAGAATACCTTAAGTTTTAACAAATTTGTTACATGATCATGCAAGGAGTCGAAAAGGTGCATAAGGAATGGCAGACAGTGTAGACCCTGATCAGACCGCTCCTTCAGTCTAGGTTGAATAGTTCACGCCTAAGGCTGGTATACTGTTTTATACAAGTTTTCTTGTGATGTGGTTTAAATTATAGATGGACTGCTAAAAATGTACATGGAATTAATGAAGCTGAAATTTCAGGTTTCAATACACATTATATGATGAAGACAATGGTTATGGCTGTAAAACTTCAAAAAGCGATTTACAATTCATCAAACTGGCCTTATTTCGTTATATCATTCAGTTTTCACCCCTTAATCCTGCTGAACCCGAAAACCTTTACCTTTGCAAAAAGCATTGATCCTGATCAGATGGCTTGTCTGATCAGGATCTACACTGTTTGTCATTCAGTTTAAATTTGAATGAGTACATGATATCAAGTAATTTTGATTGGCTGATAGTCAGAAACAGGTGTGGCTAAATTAATTTATTCAGCAGGACAAGTGTTAAAAGGGGAAAAAAAAAACATTGACAAAACACACCCATGGGCAAAGATCCTGGTGAAGAGAGTAATGAGGATAAATACCAGAATATTTTTTCTTATTTCTTGTTAGAATCCTATGTTGTGGGTACACCATAACCTCATTATAACAGTTAGTTATAACACAGTTTTGGATATAACACGGTTTCAAGATGGATCCCAAAAATGTATAGATTATATAGAAAAATGACCATAAATGGTCATTTTTCTTTATAATCTATACATTTTTGTTTGGATATTGTTTGTTTGTTTGATTTGAGGTTTTACGTCCCCGTCAACACTGTAAAGGTCATTTTGGAGACGTTGCTTCCAATTTTGTGGGACTTTTACCCGACATTGAGATGAAATGACATCTTGAGCCCTGTCACCCAATGAAACCAATAGGGTTTATAAGCATGGACGGTCCTACTCCCACTGCTTTGCCTGGGCAAGCTTAGATCCTCTAAGCGATTTACCAGTACTCGTGTGTGGTAGGTTTCAGCTCTGCGTGGAAGCATCATGCAGCCCAAATATTTCTTTAAGCCCCAATGGGCAGGGGTAAATTTGTTTGGCTATAACACAGTTGATTAACTAACATGGTTTCTGCTTGGACCCCATTAATTGTGTTATAAAGAGGTTGTGGTGTACTTGTTAGAAACTAAGATTCACCTTCATGAGGTGATTCTAACCAGTACCTGTACCGTATGTTTTTATGGTAAATATAAGAAAACTTATCCCAAAATTATCTCCGTTTACTCCTCATTATCTGAAACTATGCATGTGTTCAAAGCTCAGGGACCAGTTGTTCAAAACTAACAATGTGGTTAGTTAACATATCGTTAAACTTTGATCATTTACAAGTAGTATGGCAAATTTGCTAGTATTTTTGCTAAAACATTTGAGCAGCTTTTGCATTTGCAAATGCTGCTCAAATTTTTTCAGCAAAAATACCCTAATTTCAAATATTGAACTTGCTAGAACAGTTAACAATATGACCACTAATGAGCTCGTTAAGCTAACGCCTAATGGGGCTTTGAACAACTGGCCCCTGAAATCTAGCATTTTCAACGAAAATAAAATATTTTGGGTCAGTTGTTTGTCAGTCATCCCAAAGTTACTAAACACAGAATCTTTACGTTGTTGATGCCCATGTGACTGTCACTGATTTGTGGGAAATCCAGGTAATGGTTATTTATAGAAAATTCTTTTCACTGTGATGTCAGAGTGTTGTAAAAAGAGGTTATCTATAGAATCTAGACTGGAATCACGTTGGGTTTGGCAAACAGTGCAGACTCAGATCGGACACCACAGAATCCAGCATCTGATCAGGGTCTACATTGTTTGCTTACAGTATGGTAATTTAAGGGTCAAATGAAGCAGTGTAACTCCCCATTCAGGATCATTTTTCCAGCCTACACAGAGAGGCAATCGACCCACCAGTGCTGTCAGTGCTTTGATTTTATTTTGAGCAAAAATAAAGAAAATAATAATATATGTATATACCCTTGTAAACCCCACATTTCCTAACCGTAAAAATCCTAAAAATTGGGACTGGCTATACTTCTAAAATATTAAGAAATTTGTATCATGATCCAGCAAGGAGTCCAAAAGGTGAAGACCAAATGGCAAACAGTGAAGACCTTGATCAGACTGCTCCTTCAGGGGCAGTCTGATCTGGGTCTGCACTATAAGCTTAGGCCTATATGTCTCAATACTTAGGATCATTTCCAGTGGCCAGAACAGTCTTCCCTGTCTGACTGGGCCTATTTCTAGCTTAGGCCTATCTGTCCCAATACTTTGGATCATTATGGTATATAAAGTGGGGTTTTCATTGCATGGCATTGCTAATTTGATAAATGTACGTACTGTAAAACAGCATTTTCTTCATCCAGTTTTTTCTGGTAACCTTCTAAGTAGATGCAGTTTTCATTGATTTTTTCAAGCTGGTTTTTCAAGGAGGCCAGTGCATCCACATTGGAACGTCTTGCCGACTCCACAGCATCTGAATTATTATGGAATAATATAGTATTCTAGAATTAGCATTAGTAGTGTGAATAATATGACATCTCAAACAGCAGCTGTAATTAAGCTTGATTTGAACAAGAAAAAAATATACATTTACCACATGGTTTTGCACATAACACAGTTTAAAGACGATTCCAAAAAAATGTATAGATTATTAAGAAATAAGACCAGTCATTTTCTATATAATCAATACAGTTTTCTTTGATATAATATATGTTTAGCTAACATGGTTTCTGCTTTGGACCCCAATATAGTATAAGGAGATATAAGGCTCTGACATTACATTCATTTTTGCAGTCAATGAGTTTCTAAAGTTGTGCTGTATGGTTTCCAGTTGTTGAAGAAACACTACCCTCTTGCATTTCTAACCTACGGGATTTAACTTGAAAAGTGAATTAGATAACATATTTCTTGCCTCAAAGTTGCAAAATGTGAATTTAACTTAAAAAAGTTTGGAGTGCATATGTTCAATCATAATCAATAATTGCTTGAAAACAATTGATTAGTAGAATCAAAACTGATTTTTTATTGATCATAGATATAGAGAATACCAGGCTCGTGTCTTTTGATATCAAATCTATCAGGCAATGCTTCGAGAATGCTTGTCTAATCGCGAGGCTTGACGAGCGATTCTACACTTGTTCTCGAAGCCAAGCCTGATAAACTCGATATCAAATGACATGAATCTGGCATTCTATTTATCAGTTTATTCCTTTTTGTACACTTTTTAAATATGCAATTTATGAATAGTCACTGACTGTCCAAAGTGCGTCCCAACATTCCGGCGTGCAATAGTCGGTCCTTATATTTAGCACTTATCTAACTGTAATGTTTCCTCTGATATTTTTTCTTTTCATTTTTTTCCAATTGTTCCAGT
This sequence comes from Lucinisca nassula, assembly GCA_963580285.1. Lineage (NCBI taxonomy): Eukaryota > Metazoa > Mollusca > Bivalvia > Lucinida > Lucinidae > Lucinisca > Lucinisca nassula. The sequence continues at coordinate 106,203,102 of OY757012.1, read as the reverse complement.
AACAATATTATTGTTTGCCATTTTTTTTTTTGTTAATCCAGTTCATTCATAAAAGTGCAATGCCACGTTAACCTGATAAAGCTCACTTATCCTGAGATAGCATATCTTTATCAGGTCAAGGTATTATAATGTAATTAATATAGGGGGTAACTGATAACATATTCTATCATCAGCACAACACTGGTTGTAATGAACAGTGATTCTAGAGATCTTTTTGCACTGTGCAATTTTCATGAGCCATGCATATTATGCAGTTACGCAATGTAAACTATGGTAATTGCAGTAAAGAGAAATCACCAAAATAATGGAATTTTCCATCACATCTTATAGTGGTACCTGGTGAAGAAAGAACCCATGTGGAAGCAAATTCTTTCCTTTAACCCTTGTCCTACTGAATATTTAAATAGGTCACACTCACTGCTGATTATCAGCCACTCAGATTACTTGGTGCAAATTATTGCAACAAATTCATATTACTTGATGCAAATTATTGCAACCAATTCATTAACTGGATGGCAAACAATGAAGATCCTGATCAGATGGCTTCTTCAGAAGCCATATGATCTGGATCTACATTGTTTCAAAGATAAGGCACACCCAGGCTCAGAAGGACAAGGGTTAAGCATAGCCCCTAAATGTAACTAAGGGGCAGAAGATTTTTTTAGAGCTTTGTCTTGTGTGTACATTGTACCAGTAATAATATTTCTGCTCTGATTTTAGGTGGAGGTCTGTAACAAATGTTGTCAGAATTTGTTGCCCAACCCCATTACTATTTGAGGCAATACAATACAAAGCATGTTTAAACTAAACTGTGTTTTACCTCTTATTTCTCTTGCAATGGTCTCCGGCAAAAACTGCAGTTTATGTCTATGGATGCTAGCTTTTATAGTTTCTGTTTCAAGCCTGTCATGAGCTTTGGATCTCTCAGCTTCCTATTGGAGAACAAATGCAAGATTATAAAATACTTTTTGTTTGTTGTTGAGTTTAACAGCACAGTCAACACTATTTAGGTCATATTGAGCTGGTCAGTTTACCTATCCACACTTTCGCTGGGCAGGCTTATTCCTAAGTGGTTAACCAGTACAGTGCACATTCTGAGAACTGTCCTTCTTGAACCAGTGGAATGGAATGATTTCATAACTAATGTTCATGAAAGAATGTTGCTGACCATGGCAGGTATCAAACCCATAAACTCCTGATTCCCAGTCAGATGCGCTTCCCAGCTCCTGAGGCCAGCAATTATAACATATAATCTTTTTAAGGTTCTTAATTATATAGCTCTATATAAACAAATGACCCCACTGGGATGAGCCCACTGGGATGTGGTCAGTTTGGATCCCAGAGGCTTGCAATAACTGGCAGGATTTATGTAGGGGACCACTTAACATTGCAACATACTAAATATGTTAGCTCTGGGCCTCACGGTTTCAGATAAGATTTTTCATGTTTTTTCCCATTATATGTCTATGGGAGCTTATATGTTGCCATGGTAACCAGAATTCCAGTCAGACCTGCAAAAAAACCTTATGCAGCTTTTTCCCCCACCTGATAATGCTTCACATGAAATTTGATTAATTTTGTCTATCTGATATAAGAGATATACTTATTTAAAAGAGTGGACAGACAACAGAGCATCGGCATACTAATACACCACAAATTGCGCCTTCAGCTCATGTGAGCTTAAATTTACTTGGACAGTAGACACAGGGATAAAGTATCTCCATTCACTCAGACAGGCAAACAATTTAAGTCCATTTAAAAAATTTCTTGAAAAAATTTCAGTATTCATAGCCAATTTCTAAGGCCAAAATAAAGATTGTTTGCCTTCTTCTTACCAAGCCTGAAGAATGGTTCCTAGTACTGCCTACTCAAAAGATTAAATTCAATGGAACTAAAAACACAAGATTTTCCTTCTGAGTTATAATCTAGTCCATAATAAAGTCAGATGTGAATTGTTCAGGAGCAAATTCTTTTCTGTCAGAAAAGCTCATATTCACAAGGCAACCATTTCCATGTACATGAGTTGAAATGCTTAAAATTGTCAATATTTTTTTGGTTGATTGTTTGTCATTCGACCCATAGTTACTAAGCACAGTAGCTTTATGTTGCTGATGTCCATGTGACAATCACTGATTTGCACAATTCCCAGTAACAGTCATTTATAGCCATACAATTCTTGTTGTTGTGAAGTCTAAAGAAAGCTTGCTGTAAAACATGACTCAGCTCATGTGCAGACACATTGCCGAACAGTGTAGACCCAGATAGGATGACTCAGAGGGCAATACATGTAGTGAGTATATGCAAATTCTAGTCAGTTGAAAATGGGTAGACGATTTTAACTTACCAGCTCTCTCAAGGCTTCAATTACTTTGTCTATATTGGTCACATCATGCTCAGCAAAGCCAAAGTCACTTCTCATACGATCAGCTGTAACAAAAACTAACAAATTTATTCTAAAAATTCAGACACCGCAAGTCCTTAAAGTACTTGTTCTAAAATTTGAACAAGTACAATTTACAACCCATTACCCAATGTTGTGTCTAAAACAGCTGGATGAGTGGCAAACAGTATAGACCTGATGAGACCCCACATTATGTGACATCTCATCTGGGTTTACACTGTTAATACAAGCCTATCTGTCCAAAAACATATATATAGTAAATATGGCACTAGAATTACAACCGTAAAAATCCTAAAAATTGGGACACCTTGAAGGTTTGCAGTAATTCTCCTAAATCTTCAACAAATTTGTTTCACGATCCAGCAAGGAGTCCAAAAAGTGCACAAAGAATGGCAAACAGTGTAGACCCTGATCAGACTGCTCCTTCAGGAGCAGCCTGATCTCATTCTACACTGTTTTCTTAGGCCTTTCTGTTCCAATACTCAGAATGATTATGGTAAGTGCACATGCTCTAAAAAGCACACACCAGTACCTATAGTATACTTTTTCAAGAAGCTTTAGAATGCAAGATTTGCAGTCTTCTAAAAGATCTAATTAACCCTCACCATGTTGAACCCAGATATTCATGTATTCTTTGTTGAAAACAGTAAAGATTCAGATCAGCTGGCTCAGGATTTATATAGAGGATCTTATATGAGTGTTCGCATTTTATCCCTTTTCCTCAACTCGTTTAATAAATCCAATAATACATGAGCACGAATGCAAGATTCTATTTATCATATGACATTTAAAACCCATTTTATTCACGATTGTTTACAAAAATAGCAATATTCCGCAATTAGTAAACGCGACGTCGTTAGGGACGTCGTACATGTAACATTACGGTACGTATCTAGCTAATTTGCATATTTAATCCACCAGTGGATTATTGAAAATATTACAAGGCGTTATTACACTCTAAGACGCGACGTCATATGATAAACATGTATTCTTTGTTGAAAACAGTAAAGATTCAGATCAGCTGGCTCAGGATTTATACTCAGTTACTGTTCACCATTCTGCATCCTTAGTCCATGGTAAAAATTGAAAGTATGCAACACAAATGACTGAAAATTGGGGAGGAGTGTAGCGTACTGAAATATTAATAATAATAATAATAATAAGCGACCTTATTTATAGAGGGTAACACATTTAGTACTATTACTAATCTTCCATGTGGCCCTCTTTTCCTGGGTAAGAACCAGAACTAAGCAATGTGGATAAAGTTTCTTGCTCAAGGAAACAACACGCGGCGCTTGGGAGGATCGAACCAGCTACCTATCTATCTCAAATCTGATGCTTTACCACTGCACCACAGCGCTCCAGCATGATGAGGGTTAAAATATATCAAGTTCAGGGCCCAGTTGTTCAAAGCTTCATTAGCTTAACGAGTTTGTTAGTGGTCATATTGTAAACTGTTCTAGCAAGTTTAATATGTAAAATTTTGTTATTTTTGCTGAAGAAATGTGAGCAGCTTTTGCGGATGCAAAAGCTGCTCAAATTTTTTCAGCAAAAATATTAGCATATTTACCATAATAAATGATCAAAATTTTAACAATACGTTAACTAACAATAGGCCCCAGGATTTTATTGTGTTTTTCAATATACATGCTCCAACCAACATTGCGCTTAACCATGCGCTTAACCCATTTTGTACCGGAAACCCCAAAACGGGTAGTTGGCAATCAGTGCAGGCCCAGATCAGACACCACAGAACGTGGCATCTGATCGGGGCCTACAATGTTTGCAAAAAGTTCAGTAATTTTCCAAATAAATTTTGAAGAAATCACAGCCTGACACCCTTAAAGACATTGTTTTTAATTTTGAAAATCACACAGACCATGTGACCTTCAAAATAAGGTCAAACTTACACAAACCTAGTCAGCGCTTTCCTAGAACTAATGCAATAGTCTTCCCTCTTCTGCTGTGAATGCCAAGACCGCAGAGGAGTTCTAAGCCCATACAGTGTAAGATTGAGACTCAGAGGTACATGTATGTGCTTTAGGATACCTATATCATTCAGATTGTAAATAGTTTCAAGGACTTATCCAGTGACTTCATTTTTTAAGCTAAATTCTAAATTTAGCCAACAATCCAAGTGAGGTAACGGCCAAAAGTGACTGACTCAGTTTTGTTTGTTTGATTTGATGTTTAAAGTCCCCGTCAACACTAGGTCATTTTGGAGACCTTGCTTCCAATTTTGTGGGACCTTTACCCAACACTGAGATGAAATGACATCTCAAGCCCTGTTGCCCAATGAAACCAATAGGGTTTATAAGCATGGACAGTCTGACTCGCACCGCATTGCCTGGGCAGGCTTAGCTCCTCTAAGCGGTTTACCAGTACTCGTGTGCAGGCCGGATTCAGCTCTGCGTGGAAGCATCATGCAGCCCATTTATTTCTTCAAGCCCCAATGGGCGGGGGCCGGACCGACTAGGTAGGTAGGTAGGTAGGTAGGGTAGGTAGGTAGGTAGGTAGGTAGGTAGGTAGGTAGGTAGGTAGGTAGGTAGGTAGGTAGGTAGGTAGGTAGGTAGGTAGGTAGGTAGGTAGGTAGGTAGGTAGGTAGGTAGGTAGGTAGGTAGGTAGGTAGGTAGGTAGGTAGGTAGGTAGGTAGGTAGGTAGGTAGGTAGGTAGGTAGGTAGGTAGGTAGGTAGGTAGGTAGGTAGGTAGGTAGGTAGGTAGGTAGGTAGGTAGGTAGGTAGGTAGGTAGGTAGGTAGGTAGGTAGGTAGGTAGGTAGGTAGGTAGGTAGGTAGGTAGGTAGGTAGGTAGGTAGGTAGGTAGGTAGGTAGGTAGGTAGGTAGGTAGGTAGGTAGGTAGGTAGGTAGGTAGGTAGGTAGGTAGGTAGGTAGGTAGGTAGGTAGGTAGGTAGGTAGGTAGGTAGGTAGGTAGGTAGGTAGGTAGGTAGGTAGATAGAGTCTGTCATATTTGGCCATAACCTCAGTTGTGTGCGTAGCTGTATTTAGAATTTAGCTTAAAAAAAAAGAGTGAGAGATGTCACTGGATGAGTCCTTAAAACAATTTACAATCTGAATAACAGAGGTATACTGAAACGCATACCTCTGAGTCTCAATCTTCTACTGTGTGGGCTTTGAACTGTCTTAGCATTCATCAAACCAGAAAGAAGACTTTTCCACTGGGGAATAGTTCTAGGAAAAAAGGATCTGCAGATCAATTCTTGCAGACCTTTGGACCGTGGACCAAAGGATATAATCTACAGACCAATTACCTTGCAGACCAAGTTTTATGCAGACAAAATAACCAATATATCATATAGATTATAAATATTGAACTGAAAAGAAATAAAAACAAAGTTTGTTTATGGCAATTATTTTTGCAGTAATAATAATTAACATTTATCTAAAAGCAAACATTCTAATAATCATTGAAATGCTATTCAAATAATTCAGTTTGAAGAAATTTGGGCAAAGTAATACATCCATGTGATATAATGTTTTTCTTTCAGGGTCAAAAATGGGATTATTTTGAGAGAAAAATATGATATTTATTCTTGTTTCAGTTTGTGGTGCTCTTTTGATCTTCATTCTCATTAAGATGAAGTACCTACAACTTCTTTTTGATCATTGAGATGAAGTACCTACAACTTCTTTTTAGCTAACTTAAGAAAAAAGAATTTTTTTGTTTGTTTTACAATTTTAATTTAAGCACCATTTGTCTCTGAAGAAAGCGTGGTCAACAAAGGTTTTAATTATATGGACTTGTTGACATGAAAATTAACAGATAATTTTCCTAGTTTTCCAAGAATAGGTGGGCCTTGGCTTAAACGATAACTCTTCAGTGCGATATACATGTAGTGCTTTCTTTCATATCTCCCAAAACTATTGTCTGAATTTTTAACATCCAGACATAGGTTGTGTGTGCACATCAGAAGCACCTCACTGTGGCAGATCTAACGAGAACCAACAACCTGGCTTTTGGACAAGAAATACCCCTGAAAATCATGTTTTTTCTTCTTCTTCTTTTCATGATTTAATGAGAATCCTTCTAGGGGTTATGGAGGTATGGAATGGACACAAAATTCAAAGTTTCAAACTTGTGACCTTCAAATGTGACCTTGACGTTGAGTTGGTATGGTTTACTTATGGGTTCTGCACATCGGCTCACTGAGAGGGATATTTGAGCAAAGTTTAATGAAAATCCTTCCAGGGGGTAAAGGAGATAAATTATGGAACAGACACATAATTCAAAGTTTCAAACTCGTGACTTTCAACTGTGACCTTGACTTTGAGTCGACATGGTTTATTTTTGTGCATCAGCTCACTGAAAGGAATATTTGATCAAAGTTTAATGAAAATCTATGCAAGGGTTTAGGAGATACGGAGTGCACAAGAAAGTGTTACGGACAGAAAAACAGACAGATGAAGGCCATTCCAATAATCCCTACTCCGGGGCGGGGGATTAAAAATCTCCATCCCCATAATGCCATGTGTGACAAATGTAAGGAAGCATTATATCAAGATTGTTAAATGAACATCCCTCTAAACCGCACTTTCTTCAGAGAAAAGTGAGGTTTACGAAAGGGGTGGGGAGTATTCATTATTTTCCTTATTTTTGCTCAAAAACATATTAAATTGTGGGTACTCGTTAGAACAGCATCATTGAGGCAGTTCTAACGAGCACTCAAATCTATATCTGGATTATAAGGACTCATTACAGCAGTAGGCAGTTCTATTAAGCACTCACAATCTATAGTTGGACTAGAAATAAGAACAATATCAAACATTTTCATCTGAAAAATGTTAGTCCTGGAGATAAGATAAAAGCCATTTTAGATTGTAATTACATGGATGTATTATGTTCTGTTTCATTCAGTTTTTGAATCAGTTGAATAGCATTTCAGTGATTCTGAGAACGTTTGTTTAGAAAACATTCTCCATGGTATTTTATTGTTACTTTTGTTTGTTTTTTGTTTGATTTGAGGTTTAAAGTCCCGGTCAACACTGTAAAGGTCATTTTGGAGACATTGCTTCCAATTGTGAGGGACTTTTATCCGACATTGAGATGAAATGACATCTCAAGCCCTGTCTCCCAATGAAACCAATAGGGTTTATACTCAAACCGCTTTGCCTGGGCAGGCTTAGATCCTCTAAGCGGTTTGCCAGTACTCGTGTGCGGGCCAGACTTAGCTCTGCGTGGAAGCATCGTGCAGCCCATATATTTCTTCAAACCCCAATGGACGGGGGCTGTTTTTGTTACTGCTTAAATAAATATTTGACATTTAATAATCACATTATGATAACACAACCATGTGACAGAGTGCATTTTACACCTTTTGTGATGACAATCTGTGTTATTTTTCTTATCTATATTGCAAACATAGGGTGAGGGTATTTGTTAGTACCGCCTCATTGTGGCAGTTTTAACGAGTACCCACAACCTGTATCTTGGAGGTGAAATACGAAAGCTAATGTATACGCCCAGTTTTTCTTATATTAAGTGGGGTTTAGGGGGTGTTCATTTCACGGACTTGCTCATGTGATGAGATAAAATAAATTTTGCAATAAAAATTAGAAAAATAAACAAGAGGGCCTCGCTCATCTGTGTACCAGAAAAAAAACATTAATGAATGCCCATTGGGCCTTGAAGAAATAGACTGGGCTACATGGTGCTTCTATGCAGAGCAGGAACTGACCGCACATGAGTACTGGTAAACAGCTTAGAGGTTCTAAGCCTGCCCAGGAAAAGTGGTGCCAGCTGGATGACCATCCATGCATATAAACTCATATTAACCCTATTGGTTTCACTGGGTGGCTGGGCTTAAGATGCCATTTCATCTCAATGTTGGATAATAGTCCCACAAAACTGGAAGTAACATCTCAAAAATGACCTACACTGTGTTCACAGGGACATTTAACCTCAAATCAATAAAAAAAAATCTGGGCCCTGTGGTTTCAGGGAAGAAGATTTTTGAAGTTAACCCATTATAAGTCTATGGATAAGGAGCCCTGGGACATAGCCAATTCGGACTCCAGGGGCATGGTTGGCAGGATTTATGTAGGAGACCACTTGACATTGCTACATACGAAATATCTAAGCTCTAGGCCTTATAGGTTTTGGAGAAGAAGATTTTTGAAGTTTTCTAGTAAAAGTCTATAGGAGCTAATGAGCCCTGGGGAGTGGCCTATTTTGACCCAAAGAGCATGGCCTACAGGATTTATGTAGGTGACCATTTATTTTGCTTTATACTAAATATCTAAGGTCTGTACTTCATGGTTTCAGAGAAGAAGATTTTTGAAGCTTTTTTCCATTATAAGTTTATTGGAGTTTAGGGGCCACAGAATTTGGCCAATTTGTACACCAGGGGCATGATTGGCAGAATTCATGTAGGCAACCACTCGACGTTGCTACAAGCTAAATACCTAAGCTCTGGTTTCAGAGAAGAAGATTTTTTTTTTCTATTTCAAGGCTTTTTTACATTTCAAGTCTATGGAAGCTAATGGGCATGGCCAATTATGACCCAAGGGGAATGGTTGGCAGGATTTATTAAGGTGACCATTTCATCTTGTTACATACTAAATATCAGCCCCAGCCCAAAAGGGCTTGAAGCGGGGCATGATGCTTCCATGCAGAGCTGAATCCAACCTGCACACAAGTACTGCTAAAAACTGCTTAGAGGATCTAAGCCTGCCCAGGCAAAGCGGTGCACAGGAGTTGGACCACCCATGCTTATAAACCCTATTGGTTTCATTGGGCGACAGGGCTTGAGATGTCATTTCATCTCAATGTCGGGTAAAAGTCCCACAAAATTGGAAGCAACATCTCCAAAATGACCGTTACAGTGTTGACGGGGATGTTAAGCCTCAAATCCAACAAAACAAGAGGGCCATGATGGCCCTGGATCGCTCACCTGATCCATTGAGTAACAAGTGGGCCCGAGGAGGGCCATTATTGACCACAGGGTTATAATGTGCATAATGTTGAGGGAGGTCTAAAAAGGTGAAGCTTCATACCAAATATCAACAAAGGCAATAATTTGAACAATCTTGGTAAAGGTCCACTAGATGAAGCTACACACCAAATATCAAAGACCTGAGCCTTGCGGTTTCAGAGAAGAAGATTTTTTTAAAGATATTCCCTACATAAGCCTATGTAAAACCAAATGGCCCGGGGGTGGGGGCATTTTTGCCTCAGGGCTATAATTTAAACAATCTTGATAAAGGTCCACTAGATGAAGCTTCACACCAAATATCAAAGACCTGGGCCTTGCTATGTAAAACCAAAGGGCCCCGGGCGGGGGCTTTTGTGGCCCAAGGCTATAATTTGTTCAATCTTGGTAGAGGTCCACTAGATAAAGTTCCATACCAAATATCAAAGACATGGTCTTGCAGTTTCAGAAAAGAAGATTTTTAAAGATTTCCCTATATAAGTCTATGTAAAACCAAAGGGTCTCGGGGCGGGGGCATTTTTGGCCCCAGAGCTATAATTTGAACAATCTTGATAGAGGTCCACTAGATGAAATTTCACACCAAATATCAAAGACCTAGGCCTTGTGGTTTCATAGAAGAAGATTTTTTAAAACTTTTCCTATATAAGTCTATGTAAAACCAAAGGGCCACCAGGCAGGGGCATTTTGGTCTCAGGGCTTTAATTTGAACAATCTTGGTAGAGGTCCACTAGCTGAAGCTTCATACTAAATATCAAAGACCTAGCCTTGTGGTTTCAGAGAAGAAGATTTTTCAAGATTTTCCCTATATAAGACTATGTAAAACCAAAGAGCCCCGAGGTGGGGGCATTTTCGGCCCCAGCACTATAATTTGAACAATCTTGGTAGGGGTCCACTAGATGAAGCTTCATACCAAATATCAAAGACCTGGGTCTTGCAGTTTCAGAGAAGAAGATTTTTAAAGATTTTCCCTATATAAGCCTATGTAAAACCAAAGGGCCCCAGGGCGGGGGCATTTTTGGCTCAAGCACTATAATTTGAACATTCTTGGTAGGGGTCCACTAGATGATGCTTCATACCAAATAACAAAGACCTGGGCCTTGCAGTTTCAGAAAAGAAGATTTTTAAAGATTTTCCCTATATAAGCCTATGTAAAACAAAAGGGCCCCGGGCAGGGGCATTTTTGGCCCCAGCACTATAATTTGAACAATCTTGGTAGGGGTCCACTAGATGAAGCTCCAAATATCAAAGACCTGGGCCTTGCGGTTTCAAATAAGAAGATTTTTAAAGATTTTCCCAATATAAGCCCATGTAAAACCAAAGGGCCCACGGGTGGAGGCATTTTTGGCCCCAGCACTATAATTTGAACAATCTTGGTAGGGGTCCACTAGATGAAGCTACATACCAAATATCAAAGACCTGAGCCTTGCGTTTCAGAGAAGAAGATTTTTAAAGATTTTCCCTGTATAAGCTCATGTAAAACCAAAGGGCCCCGGGGTGGGTGCATTTTTGGCCCCAGCACTATAATTTGAACAATCTTGGTAGGGGTCCATTAGATGAAGCTTCATACCAAATATCAAAGACCTGGGCCTTGCGGTTTCAGAGAAGAAGATTTTTTAAGTTTTCGGTGAAAAAAATCTATTTTTGGCTCCTGGGACCTGTATGTGCAACGGACTGGAACCATTTGAACAACTTTGAAAGGGGACCACCTAAGGATCATTCCTGTGAAGTTTGGTCAACATCCAATAAGTGGTTTAGGAGGAGATGTCGTTTGGAGAAATTGTTTACGCATGGACGCATGCACTACGGGCAAAAAGTGATCCCAAAAGCTCACCTCGTCACTATGTGACGGTGAGCTAATAACATACTAAATATTTAAGCTCTGGGACAAATGGTTTCAGAGGAGATTTTTTTTTTTTTTTTTTCATTATAAGTCTATGGGAGCATATGAGCAGTATTGTGCTCGGGCATGGCCAATTTTGACCCCAGGGGCATGATTGGCAGGATTTATGTATGTGACCACTTGAGATTGCTACATGCTAAATATCTAAGCCCTGGACCCTGTGGTTTCAGAGAACATTTTTGAAGTTTTCCCCTTATAAGTCTATGGGAGCTGATGAGCCCCGGGGCGTGGCCAATTTTGGCCCCAGCGGTATGGTTAGCAGGATTTATGTAGATGACTATTTTATGTTGCTACATACTAAATATCTAAGCACTGTGCTTCATGATTTCAGAGAAGTTTTTTTAAAAAACAAAATTCCATTATAAGTCTTTGGGAGCTAAGGGGCCCTGGGGTGTGGCCAATTTTGACCCCAGGGACATGATTGGCAGGATTTATGTACATGTAAGTGACCACATGACGTTGCTACATGCTAAATATCTAAGCTCTGGGCCCTGTGGTTTCAGAGATTTTTTAAGTGTTTCCGGGTAAAAGTGTTTAGCATTTTTTCACCTGTTACATAATTTTGTCCCCCTCAAAATAGAAGTGTAGGCAATGATCATAAATTGATACAATTAACCAACACACCAAAGGGAAAGATGTACAGACATGAAACAAATAGACCCTAATGGAAACATCAGTGGAAGAAAGCCAAAAGGACAGTCACTATCCCACAAAATGGCCAATTGGCTATCCAAAACAAATAGATTGATTGATTATGCGTTTAACGTCCCCATTAACACTATGTAGGTCATTTTGAAGATGTTGCTTCCAATTTTGTTGGACTTTTACCCGACAATGCTATGACATGACAGCTCAAGCCCTGTCACCCAATGAAACCAAAAGGGGTTATACGCATGGAGGATCCGACTTGCACCACTTTGTCTGGGCAGGCCTAGAGCCTCTAAGCAGTTTACCAGTACTCGTGTGCATGGTCGGTTTCAGCTCTGCATGGAAGCATCTCAGGGTGCTCCGGTTTTCGCCCACCTCTGATTAACGATCGGCTCATTATGAGTGAAATAATCTTGAAAGGGCCGTAAAACCCAAACAAACACAAAAATATGGTAGGAGTTCATTTCGAAATTTAGGTGTGTCAGGTTGTGTTTTCTTCAAAATTTATTCGGGAAGTGGCTTAACTTTTTGCAAACAGCATAGGCCCTGTTCTGTGGCGTCTGATCTGGGCCTGCGCTGTTTGACAAGGTACCCCTTGAGGGGTTTCTGGTACTGAATGGGTTAACGGTGAATAATAACAATAATAACAAGAGGGCCCAGAGGGCCCTGGTTCGCTCACCTGATCCAAAGCATAACAAGTGGGCCCCGGGCATGGTCAATTTTGGCACCAGGGCTAAAATTTGAACAATCTTGGTAGAGGTCCACAAGATGAAGGTTCATATTGAATATGAAAGACCTGGGCTTTCTGGTTTCAGAGAAAAAGAATTTAAAGGTTTACCCTGCATATAGAAGTCTAAGTAAAACAAGATTTTCCCTATATAAGTCTATGTTAAACCAAAGGGCCCCGGAGCGGGGTTATTTTTGGCCCCAGTGCTATAATTTGAACAATCTTGGTAGAGGTCCACTAGCTGAAGCTTCATAACAAATATCAAAGACCTAAGCCTTGTGTTTCAGAGAAGATGATTTTTAAAGATTTTCCCTATATAAGTCTATGTAAATTTGTTTGTTTGTTTGATTTGAGGTTTAACGTCCCCGTCAACACTGTAAAGGTCATTTTGGAGACGTTGCTTCCAATTTTGTGGGACTTTTACTCGACATTGAGATGAAATAACATCTCAAGCCCTGTCGCCCATGAAACCAATAGGGTTTATGAGCATGGACGGTCCACCTCGCACCGCGGTTCCTGGACAGGCTTAGATCCTCTAAGCGGTTTACCAGTACTAGTGTGCGGGCCGGATTCAGCTCTGCGTGGAAGCATCATGCAGCCCATATATTTCTTCAAGCCCCTAAGTCTATGTAAAACCAAAGGGCCACATGGCGGGGGCATTTTTGGTCTCAGGGCTATAATTTGAACAATCTTTATAGAGGTCAACTAGCTGAAGCATCATAACAAATATCGAAGACCTAAGCCTTGTGGTTTTGAGAGAAAAAGATTTTTCAAGATTTTCCCTATATAAGTCTATGTAAAACCAAAGGGCCCCGGAGCGGGGGCATTTTTGGCCCCAGGGCTATAATTTGAACAATCTTGGTAGAGGTCCACAAGATGAAGCTTCATACCAAATATCAAAGACCTGGGCCTTGTAGTTTCAGAGAAGAAGATTTTTAAAGATTTTCCCTATATAAGCCTATGTAAAACAAAAGGGCCCTGGTGCGTGGGCATTTTTGGCCCCAGCACTATAATTTGAACAATCTTGGTAGGGGTCTACTAGATGAAGCATCATACCAAATATCAAAGACCTGGGCCTTGAGGTTTCAGAGAAGAAGATTTTTCAAGATTTTCCCTATATAAGCCCATGTAAAACCAAAGGGCCCCCGTGTTGGGGGCATTTTTAGCTCCAGCACTATAATTTGAACAATCTTGGTAGGGGTCCACTAGATGAAGCTTCATACCAAATATCAAAGACCTGGGTCTTGCAGTTTCAGAGAAGAAGATTTTTAAAGATTTTCCCTATATAAGCCTATGTAAAACCAAAGGGCCCCAGGGCGGGGGCATTTTTGGCTCAAGCACTATAATTTGAACATTCTTGGTAGGGGTCCACTAGATGATGCTTCATACCAAATAACAAAGACCTGGGCCTTGCAGTTTCAGAAAAGAAGATTTTTAAAGATTTTCCCTATATAAGCCTATGTAAAACAAAAGGGCCCCGGGCAGGGGCATTTTTGGCCCCAGCACTATGATTTGAACAATCTTGGTAGGGGTCCACTAGATGAAGCTCAGAATATCAAAGACCTGGGCCTTGCGGTTTCAAATAAGAAGATTTTTAAAGATTTTCCCAATATAAGCCCATGTAAAACCAAAGGGCCCACGGGTGGAGGCATTTTTGGCCCCAGCACTATAATTTGAACAATCTTGGTAGGGGTCCACTAGATGAAGCTACATACCAAATATCAAAGACCTGGGCCTTGCGTTTCAGAGAAGAAGATTTTTAAAGATTTTCCCTGTATAAGCTCATGTAAAACCAAAGGGCCCCGGGGTGGGTGCATTTTTGGCCCCAGCACTATAATTTGAACAATCTTGGTAGGGGTCCATTAGATGAAGCTTCATACCAAATATCAAAGACCTGGGCCTTGCGGTTTCAGAGAAGAAGATTTTTTAAGTTTTCGGTGAAAAAAATCTATTTTTGGCTCCTGGGACCTGTATGTGCAACGGACTGGAACCATTTGAACAACTTTGAAAGGGGACCACCTAAGGATCATTCCTGTGAAGTTTGGTCAACATCCAATAAGTGGTTTAGGAGGAGATGTCGTTTGAAGAAATTGTTTACGCATGGACGCATGCACTACGGGCAAAAAGTGATCCCAAAAGCTCACCTCGTCACTATGTGACGGTGAGCTAATAACATACTAAATATCTAAGCTCTGGGACAAATGGTTTCAGAGGAGATTTTTTATTTTTTTTTTTTCATTATAAGTCTATGGGAGCATATGAGCAGTATTGTGCTCGGGCATGGCCAATTTTGACCCCAGGGGCATGATTGGCAGGATTTATGTATGTGACCACTTGAGATTGCTACATGCTAAATATCTAAGCCCTGGACCCTGTGGTTTCAGAGAACATTTTTGAAGTTTTCCCCTTATAAGTCTATGGGAGCTGATGAGCCCTGGGGCGTGGCCAATTTTGGCCCCAGCGGTATGGTTAGCAGGATTTATGTAGATGACTATTTTATGTTGCTACATACTAAATATCTAAGCACTGTGCTTCATGATTTCAGAGAAGTTTTTTTAAAAAACAAAATTCCATTATAAGTCTTTGGGAGCTAAGGGGCCCTGGGGTGTGGCCAATTTTGACCCCAGGGACATGATTGGCAGGATTTATGTACATGTAAGTGACCACATGACGTTGCTACATGCTAAATATCTAAGCTCTGGGCCCTGTGGTTTCAGAGATTTTTTAAGTGTTTCCGGGTAAAAGTGTTTAGCATTTTTTCACCTGTTACATAATTTTGTCCCCCTCAAAATAGAAGTGTAGGCAATGATCATAAATTGATACAATTAACCAACACACCAAAGGGAAAGATGTACAGACATGAAACAAATAGACCCTAATGGAAACATCAGTGGAAGAAAGCCAAAAGGACAGTCACTATCCCACAAAATGGCCAATTGGCTATCCAAAACAAATAGATTGATTGATTATGCGTTTAACGTCCCCATTAACACTATGTAGGTCATTTTGAAGATGTTGCTTCCAATTTTGTTGGACTTTTACCCGACAATGCTATGACATGACAGCTCAAGCCCTGTCACCCAATGAAACCAAAAGGGGTTATACGCATGGAGGATCCGACTTGCACCACTTTGTCTGGGCAGGCCTAGAGCCTCTAAGCAGTTTACCAGTACTCGTGTGCATGGTCGGTTTCAGCTCTGCATGGAAGCATCTCAGGGTGCTCCGGTTTTCGCCCACCTCTGATTAACGATCGGCTCATTATGAGTGAAATAATCTTGAAAGGGCCGTAAAACCCAAACAAACACAAAAATATGGTAGGAGTTCATTTCGAAATTTAGGTGTGTCAGGTTGTGTTTTCTTCAAAATTTATTCGGGAAGTGGCTTAACTTTTTGCAAACAGCATAGGCCCTGTTCTGTGGCGTCTGATCTGGGCCTGCGCTGTTTGACAAGGTACCCCTTGAGGGGTTTCTGGTACTGAATGGGTTAACGGTGAATAATAACAATAATAACAAGAGGGCCCAGAGGGCCCTGGTTCGCTCACCTGATCCAAAGCATAACAAGTGGGCCCCGGGCATGGTCAATTTTGGCACCAGGGCTAAAATTTGAACAATCTTGGTAGAGGTCCACAAGATGAAGGTTCATATTGAATATGAAAGACCTGGGCTTTCTGGTTTCAGAGAAAAAGAATTTAAAGGTTTACCCTGCATATAGAAGTCTAAGTAAAACAAGATTTTCCCTATATAAGTCTATGTTAAACCAAAGGGCCCCGGAGCGGGGTTATTTTTGGCCCCAGTGCTATAATTTGAACAATCTTGGTAGAGGTCCACTAGCTGAAGCTTCATAACAAATATCAAAGACCTAAGCCTTGTGTTTCAGAGAAGATGATTTTTAAAGATTTTCCCTATATAAGTCTATGTAAATTTGTTTGTTTGTTTGATTTGAGGTTTAACGTCCCCGTCAACACTGTAAAGGTCATTTTGGAGACGTTGCTTCCAATTTTGTGGGACTTTTACTCGACATTGAGATGAAATAACATCTCAAGCCCTGTCGCCCATGAAACCAATAGGGTTTATGAGCATGGACGGTCCACCTCGCACCGCGGTTCCTGGACAGGCTTAGATCCTCTAAGCGGTTTACCAGTACTAGTGTGCGGGCCGGATTCAGCTCTGCGTTGAAGCATCATGCAGCCCATATATTTCTTCAAGCCCCTAAGTCTATGTAAAACCAAAGGGCCACATGGCGGGGGCATTTTTGGTCTCAGGGCTATAATTTGAACAATCTTTATAGAGGTCAACTAGCTGAAGCATCATAACAAATATCGAAGACCTAAGCCTTGTGGTTTTGAGAGAAAAAGATTTTTCAAGATTTTCCCTATATAAGTCTATGTAAAACCAAAGGGCCCCGGAGCGGGGGCATTTTTGGCCCCAGGGCTATAATTTGAACAATCTTGGTAGAGGTCCACAAGATGAAGCTTCATACCAAATATCAAAGACCTGGGCCTTGTAGTTTCAGAGAAGAAGATTTTTAAAGATTTTCCCTATATAAGCCTATGTAAAACAAAAGGGCCCTGGTGCGTGGGCATTTTTGGCCCCAGCACTATAATTTGAACAATCTTGGTAGGGGTCTACTAGATGAAGCATCATACCAAATATCAAAGACCTGGGCCTTGAGGTTTCAGAGAAGAAGATTTTTCAAGATTTTCCCTATATAAGCCCATGTAAAACCAAAGGGCCCCCGTGTTGGGGGCATTTTTAGCTCCAGCACTATAATTTGAACAATCTTGGTAGGGGTCCACTAGATGAAGCTTCATACCAAATATCAAAGACCTGGGCCTTGCAGTTTCAGAGAAGAAGATTTTTAAAGATTTTCCCTATATAAGCATATCATGTAAAACAAAAGGGCCCTAGTGCGGGGGCATTTTGGCCCAAGCACTATAATTTGAACAATCTTGGTAGGGGTCCACTTGATGAAGCTTCATACCAAATATCAAAGACCTGGGCCTAGCGGTTTCAGAGAAGAAGATTTTTCAAGATTTCCCTATATAAGCCCGTGTAAAACTAAAGGGCCCCCGTGCGGGGGCATTTTTAGCTTCAGCACTATAATTTGAACAATCTTGGTAGGGGTCCACTAGATAAAGCTTCATACCAAATATCAAAGACCTGGGCCTTGCGGTTTCAGAGAAGAAGATTTTTCAAGATTTTCCCTGTATAAGCCCATGTAAATTTGTTTTGTTTGATTTGAGGTTTAACGTCCCCGTCAACACTGTAAAGGTCATTTTGGAGACGTTGCTTCCAATTTTGTGGGACTTTTACCCGACATTGAGATGAAATGACATCTCAAGCCCTGTCGCCCAATGAAACCAATAGGGTTTATTAGCATGGACGGTCCGCCTCGCACCGCGGTTCCTGGACAGGCTTAGATCCTCTGAGTGGTTTACCAGTACTAGTGTGCGGGCCGGATTCAGCTCTGCGTGGAAGCATCATGCAGCCCATATATTTCTTCAAGCCCCTATGGGCGGGGGCTCTAAGCCCATGTAAAACCAAAGGGCCCCAGTGCGGGGGCATTTTTAGCTCCAGCACTATAATTTGAATAATCTTGGTAGGGGTCCACTAGATGAAGCTACATACCAAATATCAAAGATCTGGGCCTTGCAGTTTCAGAGAAGAAAATTTTTAAAGATTTTCCCTATATAAGCCCATATAAAACCAAAGGGCCCCCATGTGGGGGCATTTTTGGCCCCAGCACTATAATTTGAACAATCTTGGTAGGGGTCCACTAGATGAAGCTTCATACCAAATATCAAAGACCTGGGCCTTGCGGTTTCAGAGAAGATTTTTTAAGTTTTCGGTGAAAAAAATCTATTTTTGGCTACTGTGACCTATATGTGCAACGGACCGGAACCATTTGAACAACTTTGAAAGGGGACCACCTAAGGATCATTCCTGTGAAGTTTGGTCAAAATCCGATCAGTGGTTTAGGAGGAGATGTCGTTTGAAGAAAAGTTTACGGACGAACGGACGCACGACGGACGACGAAAAAAAGTGATCCCAAAAGCTCACCTTGTCACTACGTGACAGGTGAGCTAATAACAAAAGCAGGTTGATGGGGCGCCATCGCAAATCCCTACGCTGTGAAAAACCAGGTAACAATAAAAGGACCCAAAGTACTTCTTTCAGGCCTCCGGTGAACCCAAGACATGTCTCTTGGCAAAATTTGGGCATCGCTGTATTCTACTGTTTGCCTTGTTGGGCAACACGATCATGTTTAAATAGAGTAGGTTTTGGACTTCTAGGCCCAACCCCCAGGCCTAGCACGCACTTGGGAGTGGGTGGGGGCAAATAAAAATCCGTGTCGCTCCTCAAGTCCGCATCCATAGGGCTAGTTACGACCTAAGTCAACTGGGGTTCGACCCCCACCCCCACCCCGCCAAAAAATATATAGTACCCCCCCCTACCCCGGGTGCGGGGTACCAGTTGACCAAAATAGGTGCGAGTTGACAAGGGGTACGAGTTGACCAAAGAACGGGTACGAGTTGACCAAAGAACGGGTACGAGTTGACCAAAAACAGGTACGAGTTGACTTAGGTACGAGTTGACTTAGGTACGAGTTGACCAGTTACCGCACAGGGGGCCTCCAGTTAACGTCTCGATCCGAAGGACGGTGCTATTTATGACATTCATCCCTGCAAATGATGTCAATGAAGCCGCTGCCGGGGATCGACCCCGGACCTCTAGCATCAGAGGCAAGTGCACTAACCACTGAACTATCACGCTCATCCGAAAGTCTGGAAAAGCCCGGCTTGATCCTGCGACCCCTGGTTTAGAAGGCGAGTAGCGTAACCACTACACCATGGAGGCTTCTAAGAATGAAGTTGTGTATCTCTGGAAAGTAATCAACACTGTAGCTTTTAACTTGAAACAGACAATGCGACGTTGAAGATCAACAAAAAATCAATAATTTGTGCCATTATACCAAGTTCCTCTAGATGTTCAACTGCCGTATTCACTCCTGGAACCTCTGTGAGCGCCGACATATTGAAAATTCAATCTTCTTTCTTTAGAAATGCAACTCGGTCGTCCATGTTTGTTTAGCCTTACGGGATATTTCGGTTTTTTCCCTTAGTTCAATGGTTGCTATACGGTCTTACCAGTAACCGAAATGCTACCCCAAGACACCCCCACGAGGAATCAATTCACAAAATTCCTTGGACCAACCGGGTTTTATACCCGACCCTTCTTGAGCACAACAATTACGTTTTAAACGCGAGTATCTTCTTGAGCACAACAATTACTTTTTTAAACGCGTAAGGGGGTGTGTATATGTACAGTGACATTGAATGGAGCAATATGCAGGTGCCCCATGGGGTGCCTAAAAGGCAGACACAGCAACAACTTTTGGACATAATTAAAGAACACTGTCTGGCCCAAGTTGTTAACATAACCCACCCGACAAGAAAAAGACCCTTGATTTATTTTTTACAAATTCTCCATACCCAGTAAGCCGAGTTAAGGGGATGCCCCCGATTGGCAAAGCTGATCATGGCATAGTCCTTGTTAAGTATGACATAAAAGCTAAACGAATCAGACAAGTCCCGAGTACAGTTTTTCTCTACAAACGTGCGGATATGGATGGTCTGCGAGACCATATGGCGCGATTTAAGGATTCGTTCATTTCCTCTGACCTCTCGCAAATGTCAGTTAATGACTTGTGAGTCAGTTTTAATATGTTCTAGAAAGGGTTATCCTTTGATAGCAAGGAATACACCACAGAACTGTAAAATATAGAGTGCACATGCTTTCTGGGCCAGACTAGCTAGTTTCGGCCAATTAGGCCTCATCAGTGGCCCTAAAATATTTCAAAATTCCACAATGGAATCAATGATCCCAAAGGACAAGAAAAAATAAACTACAGTATGATGTAGGACAGGGAGACATTTTACGGCCGCCACACATTCCCAGACACCAGCTGTAGTGACGTTTAATATGTTCTAGAAAGTGTTATCCTTTGGAAGCAAGGAATACACCACAGAACTGTAAAATATAGAGTGCATATGCTTTCTGGGCCAGACTAGCTAGTTTCGGCCAATTAGGCCTCATCAGTGGTCCGAATTAACCACGGCAATGGAAAGGTTTATACCAACGAAAATGACCAAAACAAAATAAAGGGCACCATGGGTCGATAACACGATCAAGCATCTCATCAGAAGACGCAATAGAATGTGTTTTCGTGCTCGCAAGTCTAGCAGCCCTGACATTAAGAACCATTACAAACGGTTCAGAGCACATGTGCATAAGGTTATAAGAGATGCATATTGGAAGCATGTTTCCAGCATCTTTACCTTTGAAGATGACAATATAGATCCCGAAAGCCCCCAAAAGAATGGTAATGTTAAAAAGTTTCCGTCATTCGTAAAGTCCCTGAAAAATGATGCGTTTGGGATCACTTCGCTAAGGGAAAATGGAATTCTAAAAAAAACAGATGAGCGCGATAAGGCTAATATTTGCAATAAACAGTTTAAATCAGCATTTACACGTAAAACTGATGATGAGCTACCATCTAAAGGTGAAAGTCGGTTCCCCTCTATGGGGGACATAACAGTTGACCCCAATGGGGTCGCTTAACTGTTAGGTAAGCTCAAGATACATTAGGCATCTGGGCCCGATGATCTGAATGCCAGGGTACTTAAGGAATGTAGTGCTGAAATATCTCCTGTGTTGGCCTTTATCTTCAATGAATCACTTGCCCAGGGCACTGTTCCAGATGACTGGCGACAAGCAAATGTTACCCCGGTCTATAAAAAGGGGAAAAATATGATGCAGCAAATTATAGACCAGTGTCGCTAACATGCATCTGTTGCAAAACCCTGGAGCATATATTAGTAAGCACTATCAACAAGCACTTAGCCTTTGAGAGCATTCTTGCTGACTGTCAACATGGTTTCCGGAGTCAAAGGTCATGCGAAACGCAGCTTGTTCAATTTTACCATGACATTGTGAGCAATCTGGATGGGGCCATAAACCGTGGCCACAAACAGACTGACTTGATCATCATGGACTTCGCTAAGGCCTTTGACAAGGTACCTCACAGAAGGCTATTACATAAACTGGAGAACTATGGGATAAGAGGATCCACACATAGGTGGATTAGCTCATGGCTCTCTGGGCGCTCACAACAAGTTGTACTTGATGGCCAAGCGTCTGATCCAGTCCCTGTTTTATCTGGAGTTCCCCAAGGTTCGGTCCTTGGACCGGTCCTTTTCTTGGTTTTCATTAATGATCTCCCTTATAATATAAGGTCATCGGTCCGTTTGTTTGCTGATGATTGTGTCCTGTATAGGAACATATATTCTCCTTCTGACTGTCTTATTTTACAAGATGACCTGGAACAACTTGCACAGTGGGAGGCCGATTGGCAAATGAAGTTCAATGTGGCCAAATGTCACTCAATGAGGGTGTCACGACACCCTCCGGACAAGCAAATTAAGCTTGACTATACACTTCACCAGCAAATTTTGGAGCATGACCAGTCCGCCAAATATCTTGGTATCACCATCACTGACGATCTTGATTGGGGTCAACATATCTCTGAGATTAAATCTAAAGCAACTAGGACTTAAGGATTCCTTAGACGGAACTTGGCTTTTGCACCTAGGCAGACAAAGGATGTTGCATATAAAACATTGGTTCGCCCTCAACTTGAATATGCATCACCCATTTGGCATCCCTATGTTAAAACTAAGACTCAGCAGGTGGAGAAGGTGCAGAGGACAGCTGCTCGATGGACCTGTAGGCGACTGCGAAATGTGGAACGTGATAGATCAGTGGTTAGTGCACTTGCCTCTGATGCTAGAGGTCCCGGGTTCGATCCCCGGCAGCGACGATAAAATTTCGGTGTCCGAACACTCTCCATTGGCATCATTTGCAGGGATGAATGTCATAAAAGTGCACCGTCCTTCGGATCAGGACGTTAACTGGAGGCCCCCTGTGCAGGGAGAACCATCCCCTGTATGGTTAAAGATCCCTACCGTAATTACATGATTGCTTTGTAGGCTTTCATCCTGCAAACCTGGAGTGTATGTAATGGTCAAATGTGACCGACGCAGTATTAGTAGATAGATAGATAGATAGATAGATAGATAGATAGATAGATAGATAGATAGATAGATAGATAGATAGATAGATAGATAGATAGATAGATAGATAGATAGATAGATAGATAGATAGATAGATAGATAGATAGATAGATAGAAGTAGCGTCGGTGACATGCTTAATGAGCTAGAGTGACCGTCCCTGGAGACCCGTTATGAGCAGTCCTCTTTAATCTTCTTCTACAACATACACTCTGATTCAGTGTCTATTAATATAGATAGGTACTTGGCCCCTGTAACAGTGTCGACCCAAACAAGGGCATTAAAAGTAAACGACTCACAATATCATTGATACCAGTCCTATAGTGATGCCCTGAAGAACTCGTTCTTTCCTAGAACTATTCCCCAATGGAATAGTCTTCCCTCCTCTGCGATGAATGCCAAGTAGAAGTAAAACAAAGACCAGGAATCGATACAATTAACTTACTCCACCCATTAAAGACACCAAAGGGAAAGAAACACAAACATTAAGCGACCAGCCCATAATGGAAACCTAAACAAAGGAAGGCCATAAGGACAGTTACTTTCCCACAAATTGGCCATATGGCCATCCAAAATAAAAAGACACAAGTGATACACACAGTAAGTAACAAACAACAACATAAATAAACCGCCACAGAAGAACCACCTTGGAACGGTCAGTGGAAAGAGTTCCACTGGGGGCTTAAATCGATTTTACGTGGCCACAATCCTCGCCCTTACTTCCGTCGCGATTTAGACAAATAATATGTTCAGTCCACATGAAGGTTACATCAGAGCAACATCAGAGTTACATCAGTGCAACATCACCGTGAACACAAAAAATCAAAGAACCACAGAGGTGAGACAACGGTGAGGACTCGACAGCAAGAAACAACTGAAATGCTGGAGCAAAAGAAAACCAACAGTTAGACTCCGATGGGCCCGACCAGAGACAGAGCATCGGACACCAACCAACATTACCAAGAATTAGATCTCTCTAATTCTCAATAAGCCTTTACGTTGGAGCCATCATAGAATCTGAGGCCTGACCCACCGGCGTGCAATTAAAGAGGGAAGCAAAGTTGCCAACCTTGATTGGGTTAACTTCCATGCATGCAGTCTGTCGTATAACATCCATGTTGTACCCAATCTTTTTATATCGAAGAATGATTTTACGAAATTGGGTGCTGAAGTCATTGCGGTTATATATTTTCCTGAATTTATATACTAAGTCATCATAAAATTCGAGTTCCGGTAGACCTTGTTGCAGAAGAGATTTAAGTCCAATATTGAATTTTGAAATTAAATCAGAATGGCGTCTATAAAATTTTGAAAAGGCTTTGCGTAGTTTATGGTACCGATAACCCTGAGTAAGGAGTTTAGCCGTTAATAATTTATTACAAGTGTTGAAGTCAGTTACATGACTTCACACTCTAGCAAATCGAATTAATTGTGAAATATAAACGCCATAGGATGGCGCACGAGGAACATCACCATCTAAAAAAAGGAAAATTAACAATCTCAAAATCAAAGTCATCGCGTTTATCATAAATTTTGCACGAAACAAACCCATCTACAATAGATAGATGTAAATTCAAAAACGGGGCCTCGGTATCAGAAGAATTTGCTTTATTTAACTGAAGTTCTGGGGGATAAATTTGACTGATCAAACCATCGAAATAGGTATTATCAATATTTATCATCTAAATATCTAGAAGTGGAGCTAAAAGCTTCAATAATTTCAGATTGGTTATCAATGGAAAGCGACAAAATGAAGTCTCTTTCATAACAATACAAGAACAGATCAGCCACAAGAGGTGCGCAATTCGTGCCCATCGGAATACCCACAATTTGTCTAAATAACTTAGTACCGAATCTTATATAAATATTGTCAAGTAGAAAGGTGAGGGCATCACACACTTTCTGACATGACCAAAGTGTATAATTTTTATGCTCTTTAGAAGTGAAAAATGCATTTCTGACATTACATGCAAGATAGAGAGAATCTTCTCTGTGAAAAGCCCATTCAATTAAATCATTAAGCTTTTCTTTTATAAGATTATGAGGAAGTTTAGTGTAAAGAGTGGAAAAATCGTAAGTAGACAGACTCGAAGCACGAAAATGTATGGAATTCAATTTATTTAAGACCTCATTCGAATTTTTTATAGACCATAACAGATTTCTTCCTGGTCTTTCAAAGACTTTATCACAATATTTAATCACATGCGTTTTAATAGCAGTAAGACAGGAAGTTAATAATTTAGAAAGTTCAGTGGTAGTGCAAGAGCTAGAATTTGCAATAAACCGTGCTTTGTAAGGTCTTTTATGAAGTTTTGGTAACCAGTATAGCGTAGGCAGCTTGTCTTGGCCTTCGGTAACACACACAGCAAACTTGGTGGCTGAATGACAAACATCTTTATCTACTATAGCTTTCTATTCAGCTAAAGGCTGAAGTTCATATGCCTTAGTACCACCAAGCTCCTGCTTAAGCGTGTTAACATAGTGGAGCCGTCACACAACGACGACGTTGTTAGCGGCCTTGTCTGCAGGGGCCAAAACAAACTTCATATGAAATTCTTGAATACCTAGTTTAAGATGACGTAAAGACGTCTTGGGCTTAGGAGGTAATAAGTTAGTATTTTGAGAATAGAAAGAAATGCGTTTATTCACTAATTTTAAAATGCTAAGTTTCCAGTCCTTAAGGGCAAAATATGCTCAACATACTCTCGCTTACACCATCGATTACCGAATTCATTCAAGAAAGCAGCGATTTCATCTCTACATTTACTGAAATCGATTTTAGAAGGAAACCGATATTTCGGTCCTTTAGAAATTATATTCCTTATCCTAGATCAGGAATAATTTTCAAATTGCCAGTAATTACATGACCAGCAGCAGGATAGCAATACACTGAGATTTTACAATCACATGAATCAGGAGTATTAGTATCAATATCAAGTAGAAGTAAAACAAAGATCAGGAATTGATACAATTAACTTACTCCACCCATAAAAGACACCAAAGGGAAAGAAATACAAACATTAAGCGACCAGACCATAATGGAAACCTAAACAAAGGAAGGCCATAAGGACAGTTACTTTCCCACAAAATGGCCATATGGCCATCCAAAACCAAAAGACACAAGTGATACACACAGTAAGTAACAAACAACAACATAAATAAATCGCCACAGAAGAGCCGCCTTGGAACGGTCAGTGGAAGATTTCCACTGGGGGGTTAAATCGATTTTACGTGGCCACAATCCTCGCCCTTACTTCCGTCGCGATTTAGACAAATAATATGTTCAGTCCGCATGAAGGCCTCCTAACTCATCAGTGCAACATCTCCGTGAACACAAAAATCAAAGAACCACAGAGGTGAGACAACGGTGAGGACTCGACAGCAAGAAACCACTGAAATGCTGGAGCAAAAGAAAACCAACAGTTAGACTCCGATGAGCCCGGCCAGAGACAAGATCTGAAACAAGTTTATTGAAATTAAAAATGATAGATCTAACAGGTTTGTTATATCTATAGCAAATTATAGGTGTTTCAGTATTTTGAAAATAAGCAGGAATGGAAGAATGCACCGATCTCTCACGGAAGATACTGGGCAAATCTATAAAATCCATACCCTTATTAATGAAGGATATTTTGAAGAAATTGCGTTGATGATTAATTTCAGAATCAATGTAAGGACGGAGAGTATGCTGAGTATAGCCTCTAGTTAAGAGAGCCGCATCCTATTACTGATTAGAACTATCGTAGAATTTATTCGCCTCGGTGTCCAGAAGACGTAAAACAGAAACGGGTAATGAACTTAAAAATGAAAGCATAGAGTGGCGTCCATGATTTAATAATATAATTGACAGTCACTTCAAGTCTAGTATTGTTTCGTTTAAACGCACGTGATTTACGTTTAAAGTTACCATTTTTCCTGGTGCCGTGAGATCTAGTTCTGCGTTTTAGACATTCCAGGAGCGAGAAAATATCAAAGTCCGGCATTCTGGAAATATTACCCTCATGATAAATGTTGTCATTAAATCCCAGTGGAAAAGGGGTCTGTAAAAATTTCGCAGAAGTCCGCAGAAGAGTTGAAAACCCGTACAGTGTAAGATTGAGAGTCAGAGGTATGCGTTTTAGGATACGTCTGTTATGCAGATTGTAAATAGTTTTAAGGACGCATCCAGTGCCTCTCTTTTTTCAGCTGAATTCTAAATTTAGCCACTCAATCAACTGAGGTAATGACCAAATATGACCGACTCAGTATAAGAAGATAGATAGATAGACAGTGTTAACTGCAACTGTTAAAAGTATCCACAAGTGAAATTTACATGCGGGGTTCTTATGTACATGCTGCACATTTCAATACACGTTCTGTGTGAAGTTTGTAGCTCAGAGGTCTGTTGTCATTCTCCCCAGACGACGAGATATTCTGTTGTCCACCAAACATTTAAACCAGCTACAGTCCAGGAGGAGTTTAATAATATTTTCACGGTTGTTGAAGGTTGCTCTCCAACTGTGTTCACCTATATAGTGGTGAGTATTTTTTTAAATATACAAATTTCCTAAAACATATCTTGGAAACCGAGCTGAAATTGGTCTGTTCCGGTGAATCCGGGACGTTTCGCCCCCAAACCGTTTCCTCCCCTAGTCGTTTCGCCCCCAAGACGTTTCCTCTCTGGTCGTTTCCCCCCTAGTCGTTTCGCCCCCCTAGTCGATTCGTCCCCCTAGTCGTTTCGTCCACCTAGTCGTTTCGCCATCTTTTCGCTGTAAGGCTAATTTTCAATGTTGAACTTTTATTAGATGTGAGAAGAGGCAAATATTTAAGTAGCATCATTGCCCTGTCACGTCAGCCTAAGTATCTGTATCTGTTCGTTAAGTGACATCATTCATACTTGAACAATATGTCTCTGATGGCGCGTGAAAAAGAGAAAGTGGGAAATATTGGAAAGAAACACCTAGCTGTGGATAGACAAGAAAGAAAAGAAAGGAAAGATTCCTGCCGGCTTTTACAAATCATCATGGAAACCAGACCTCTCCGGCTACAGTAGCATCGCCCAACCGGCACAGGTTAAAAATCCCTCAGACTTGACTTACAGACCGGCCTCTACCTAGCTGTGAAAACGAGAGAGTAGACGGTCCCTGCTTGAAGGATACCAAGTCAGGGGCCTCAGAAACAGATGCTGGTAAAGAATTACAACCGGGTATAGGCCTAGGGAAGAAGCTGTACTTGAATGGATCAAACTAACCGCGTTGCCTGATCAAGGTCTTGACTATTTGCTTACAGTTCAGGAATTACTGGTCAGAGTATACACAAATTGCTGACAGAACATTGATTAACGGAATCGATATGATCATTGCTTTCACTTCTATTTATTACGTTGCATCGGCGTTGACGCGTCGTTGCGTAGACAGCATTTGCGGCAATACTCCACCATGTATTACCTAGTGGGAAATCAATGTGCATGCACCGTCGTATCAACAGCGATGCAATTTTATTACGTTGCATCGGCGTTGAGGCGATGTTGCGTAGACGGCATTTGCGGCAATCTTCAACAATGTATTACTGGCCGACTCTGTTAACGAACCAACCTACCAATTTAAAACAAAATTGGTAAAGGTGCTTAAGCGATAATTAAAGACGTTTAACATTGCAAAGAGCGCATGTTTTCACACCTTATCATTTAGGGCCTTAATTGCGTGATTAATGTGTCAAATCAAATAAATGTGATTAAAGATATTGATCAAAACAGGTTATGATTCCTAATTAACATTTTCATTCAAAGAACAGGTTCTTCTGTCTCTCTCTCTCTTTGTCATATATGAATCTTTTTTATATAAAATATAGTAAAATAGTTTGGGGGCGAAACGACTAGGGTTAGAGGGCGAAACGACTAGGGGCCAAAAAAGGGGGCGAAACGACTAGGGGGGAAACGACCAGGGGGAAACGTCTTGGTAGATTGGTTCCTCTTCGTTATTACCTCCCCTTCGGTTATGTTGTAGCCACCTAGCGGAGACATTTACGACAAGGGAACCAATCTAACGTCTTGGGGCGGGGAAAGTATAAAACCCGGGAGTAACAGCCGGCAGCCGGGAGTAAAATCCGGGAGTAAATTTTGGCAATCGAATAAAGGTATTAAACATTAACATATCTGGATGAAATTTGGATCAAAAGTAGAATATAAACTCCTTTTTAAAATGCATATAAGTTTTATATTTATAATTGAGTACTTTTCAAGATATGAACCGAAATATATGACCATGTTGCAAAATTTTCGCCCGGGAGTAGCTTTTTGCGTTATTGATGATGTCAAGCATTTTGCAAAATATGTTCAATCTGGGATTGCTACAAGAATAAGTTTGTGTATTATCAATTAAAAACATATCAAAGATTAGAAAAATACTGAAAATAAAGTTATTTGATCACTCCGTGAGGTAAGTAATTGACCCGGGAGTAGGCCGGGAGTAATTTCTGGGTTGAAATCGGCGTTTATTGGCGTTATTGCCTATGTCACCTACATTGTATTTATTAAACGTAGTCTTACTACCCTGATAGCGTATAGCAAAGGCACTGATCAGACTGTGGGGGTAATATGTGCCATTGTTTCTACATAATACGGCCATAAAACAAATAGCGCCAAATTTAAATGTTCCAGGGTCACATTATCAAACACCTCTAAAATCATAGCGCAGGAGCAGGGCGTGAGTTGGGCTGGGGGTTTTGATGTGTGTCGAGTCCTGATATGACAAGTAAATAAATACATGTACTCCATGCTGGATCTCAGCTTTTCTTCTGACACACGTTTAAGAAATACAATGTATGTGATAGAAGCAATAAGGCCGAGAATAAGGCAAATAAGCGCCGATTTCAACCAAGAAATTACTCCCGGCCCACTCCCGGGTCAATTATTTACTGGGCGGAGCGATGAAATAACTTTAATTTTGCATTTTCCTTATCTCTGATATGTTTTTAATTGATAATACATAAAGTAGTTCTTGTAGAAACCTCAGACTGGACATATTTTGCAAAATGCTTGACATCGTCAATACCGCAAAAGTTACTCCCGAGCGAAAAATTTGCGACGTGGTCATATATTTCGGTTCATATCTTGAACAGTACATGATAATAATGTTAACACTTATATGCATTTTAAAGAAAGGTCTATATTCTACTATTGGTTCAAATTTCATCCAGATATGTGAATGTTTAGTACCTTTATTCGATTGTCTAAATTTACTCCCGGATTTTACTTCCGGCTCCCGGCCGTTACTCCCGGGTTTTATACTTTCCCGGGAAAGTATAAAACCCGGGAGTAACGGCCGGATGCCGGGAGTAAAATCCGGGAGTAAATTTTGACAATCGAATAACGGTATTAAACAATCCCAGATCTGGATGAAATTTGGATCAAAAGTAGAATATAGACTCTTCTTTAAAATGCATATAAGTTATATATTTCTTATGGAGTACTTTTCAAGATATGAACCGAAATATATGGCCATGTCGCAAAATTTTTGCCCGGGAGTAGCTTTTTGCGGTATTGGCGATGTCAAGCATTTTGCAAAATATGTTCAGTCTGGGATTGCTACAAGAATAAGTTTATGTATTATCAATTAAAAACATATCAAAGATTAGAAAAATGCAAAAATAAAGTTATTTCATCGCTCCGTGAAGTAGGTAATTAACCCGGGAGTAGGCCGGGAGTAATTTCTGGGTTGAAATTGGCATTTGTTTGCGTTATTGCCTATATCACATACAGTGTATTTCTTAAACGTAGTCGTACTACCCTGACAGCTAATCGCAAAGGCACTGATCAGACTGCGGGGTCTTTTCTACATTATACGGCCATAAAACAAATGGCGCCAAATATAAATGTTCCCGGGTCACATAATCAAACACCTCTTAAAGCATAGGGGCAGGATAAGGGCGTGAGTTGGGTAGGGGTTTGGATGTGTGTCGAGCCCCGATATGACAAATAAATAAATTTACTCCATGCTGAATCTCATCTTTACTTCTGACAAAAGTTTAAGAAATACAATGTATGTGATATAAGCAATAAGGCCGAGAATAAGGCAAATAAACGCCAATTTCAACCAAGAAATTACTCCCGGCCCACTCACGGGTCAATTATTTACCAGACGGAGCGATAAAATAACTTTATTTTTGCATTTTTCTAATCTCTGATATGTTTTCAATTGATAATACATAAAGTAATTCTTGTAGAAACCCCAGACTGAACATATTTTGCAAATTGTTTGACATCGTCAATACCGCAAAAGTTACTCCCGGGCGAAAATTTTACGACATGGTCTTATATTTCGGTTCATATCTTGAAAACTACTTCATACTAATTAATGTTAAAACTTTTATGCATTTTAAAGAAAAGTCTATATTCTACTGTTGATTAAAATTTCATCCAGATATGTGAATGTTTTGTACCTTTATTCGATTGTCCAAATTTACTCCCGGATTTTACTCCCGGCTCCCGGCGTGGAATGTATCCTAGTATTTCACGGTTGGCAACTTTGCTTCCCTCTTTAATTGCACGCCGGTGGGTCAGGCCTCAGATTCTATGACGGCTCCAACGTAAAGGCTTATTGAAAATTAAAGAGATAATGTTGGTTGGTGCCTGATGCTCTGTCTCTGGTCGGGCTCATCGGAGTCTAACTGTTGGTTTTCTTTTGCTCCAGCATTTCAGTGGTTTCTTGCTGTCGAGTCCTCACCGTTGTCTCACCTCTGTGGTTCTTTGATTTCTGTGTTCACGGAGATGTTGCACTGATGAGTTAGGAGGCCTTCATGCGGACTGAACAAATTATTTGTCTAAATCGTGACGGAAGTAAGGGCGAGGATTGTGGCCACGTAAAATCGATTTAAGCCCCCCAGTGGAAATCTTCCACTGACCGTTCCAAGGCGGCTCTTCTGTGGCGATTTATTTATGTTGTTGTTTGTTACTTACTGTGTGTATCACTTGTGTCTTTTAATTTTGGATGGCCATATGGCCATTTTGTGGGAAAGTAACTGTCCATATGGCCTTCCTTTGTTTAGGTTTCCATTATGGTCTGGTCGCTTAATGTTTGTATTTCTTTCCCTTTGGTGTCTTTTATGGTTGGAGTAAGTTAATTGTATCAATTCCTGATCTTTGTTTTACTTCTACTTTGCATATCAGGGCTGTTTTGTTTGTGCCGTGTGGCGGCTGTAAAAGGTCTCCCCGTACATGCATTTAATGCTCTTATTTTTCCAATCCTCAGGGATTGCTTATGCAATTGCTTTTCACTGTTCCATCTATTGACATCCTTTAGATACCTGTTGAAGGTCATTATTAAACCGATGTTCGTTCCTCGTTGTATAACAACTGCTTGTTAGACATCCCTGTACTTTAAGTAGACTAGGATGTTTTGTGGGCTTTTGTTGTACCGACCTTCTATTCGAAGGAATCTTCTTCAGTAATTTTATTTATTTAATAACCGGTATGAACATCGCTTTAGTTTTGACGGTATCACAACCTTACTAACCAAAATGAGTATTACAAATACATTTAAAATATCAATATCACCCCTTAGGTTACACTCTGCTTCTTCTGTACGGATTCCCCATTCTATTAAGAACTTTAGTACTATGTTGCCTTCGGTATTGGTTAGACCCTTAAATTTGTCTTCTGTAACTTCAGTTAATCTCAAAGGAGCAGGCAATACCAATGTTTTTGGGAGTAGTCTTCGTATAAGACTATCTCCTCTCAAATCACCCATCCTTCGAAAATATACTAATCCGTGGAAAAGAAGTGGAATGTATCCTAGTATTTCTAAGTGCAATGCCAAGAGGTGCAGATGTTGTTCGCATTTAAACACTGCGTCTACCGTTACTTCATCTGTAAACGGTAGACGCTTCTCTGTAGTTAACATGTCTGATTTGACATGACAGTCTACAGATTTAATTTATCTAATTACTTGACGTGCTGCAAACTGTAATATGCAGTACGTCGGTCAAACTAACCGCATGCTTAAAACTAGATTGAACGAGCATTATCGTAGAATGAGTAAGCCTAAGAAAACTGACACTTTCTTGTACCGTCACTTTCGACGTACAGGTCATTCTGTAAATAACATTATTATACAACCAGTGGAAAAACTTTATTACGATGCAAATTCTACATCTAGATTCAAAATAATCAAAAGACATGAAGCTGAACTGAAATGGATTAAATTTTTACAGACCCCTTTTCCACTGGGATTTAATGACAACATTTATCATGAGGGTAATATTTCCAGAATGCCGGACTTTGATATTTTCTCACTCCTGAAATGTCGAAAACGCAGAACTAGATCTCACGGCACCAGGAAAAATGGTAACTTTAAACGTAAATCACGTGCGTTTAAACGAAACAATACTAGACTGAAGTGACTGTCAATTATATTATTAAATCATGGACGCCACTCTATGCTTTCATTTTTAAGTTCATTACCCGTTTCTGTTTTACGTCTTCTGGACACCGAGGCGAATAAATTCTACGATAGTTCTCATCAGTTATATGATGCGGCTCTCTTAACTAGAGGCTATACTCAGCATACTCTCCGTCCTTACATTGATTCTGAAATTAATCATAAACGTCATTTCTTCAAAATATCCTTCATTAATAAGGGTATGGATTTTATAGATTTGCCCAGTATCTTCCGTGAGAGATCGGTGCTTTCTTCCATTCCTGCTTATTTTCAAAATACTGAAACACCTATAATTTGCTATAAATATAACAAACCTGTTAGATCTATCATTTTTAATTTCAATAAACTTGTTTCAGATCTTGATATTGATACTAATACTCCTGATTCATGTGATTGTAAAAACTCAAAGTATTGCTATCCTGCTGCTGGTCATGTAATTACTGGCAATTTGAAAATTATTCCTGATTCTAGGATAAGGAATATAATTTCTAAAGGACCGAAATATCGGTTTCCTTCTAAAATTGATTTCAGTAAATGTAGAGATGAAATCGCTGCTTCCTTGAATGAATTCGGTAATCGATGGTGTAAGCGAGAGTATGTTGAGTGTAAAGCCCTAAAGGACTGGAAACTTAGCATTTTAAAACTAGTGAATAAACGCATTTCTTTCTATTCTCAAAATACTAACTTATTACCTCCTAAGCCCAAGACGTCTTTACGTCATCTTAAACTAGGTATTCAAGAATTTCATAAGAAGTTTGTTTTGGCCCCTGCAGACAAGGCCGCTAACAACGTCGTCGTTGTGTGACGGCTCCACTATGTTAACACGCTTAAGCAGGAGCTTGGTGGTACTAAGGCCTATGAACTTCAGCCTTTGGCTGAAGAGAGAGCTATTGTAGATAAACATGTTTGTCTTTCATCCACCAAGTTTGCTGTGTGTGTTAACGAAGGCCAAGACAAGCTTCCTACGCTATACTGGTTACCAAAACTTCATAAAAAAACCTTACAAAGCACGGTTTATTGCAAATTCTAGTTCTTGCACTACCACTGAACTTTCTAAATTATTAACTTCCTGTCTTACTGCTATTAAAACGCATGTAATTAAATATTGTGATAAAGTCTTTGAAAGATCAGGAAGAAATCTGTTTTGGTCTATAAAAAATTCGAACGAGGTTTTAAATAAATTGAAATCTAGACAGTTTCGTGCTTCTAGTCTGTCTACCTACGATTTTTCCACTCTTTACACTACACTTCCTCATAATCTTATAAAAGAAAAGCTTAATGATTTAATTGAATGGGCTTTTCACAGAGAAGATTCTCTCTATCTTGCATGTAATGTCAGAAATGCATTTTTCACTTCTAAAGAGCATAAGAATTATACACTTTGGTCATGTCAGAAAGTGTGTGATGCCCTCACCTTTCTACTTGACAATATTTATATTAGATTCGGTACTAAGTTATTTAGACAAATTGTGGGTATTCCGATGGGTACTAATTGCGCACCTCTTGTGGCTGATCTGTTCTTGTATTGTTATGAAAGAGACTTCCTGTCCTGTCTTCCTGTCCTGTCCTGTCCTGTCCTGTCCTGTCCTGTCTTCATAAGTTATTTAGAGAAGATAAGTTCATAAGTTATTTAGAGAAGATTCTCTCTATCTTGCATGTAATGTCAGAAATGCATTTTTCACTTCTAAAGAGCATAAGAATTATACACTTTGGTCATGTCAGTGGTAGTGCAAGAACTAGAATTTGCAATAAACCGTGCTTTGTAAGGTTTTTTTATGAAGACAGGACAGGAAGTCTCTTTCATAACAATACAAGAACAGATCAGCCACAAGAGGTGCGCAATTAGTACCCATCGGAATACCCACAATACTCATTGTTATGAAAGAGACTTCCTGTCTTACTGCTATTAAAACGCATGTAATTAAATATTGTGATAAAGTCTTTGAAAAATCAGGAAGAAATCTGTTTTGGTCTATAAAAAATTCGAATGATGTTTTAAATAAATTGAAATCTAGACAGTTTCGTGCTTCTAGTCTGTCTACCTACGATTTTTCCACTCTTTACACTACACTTCCTCATAATCTTATAAAAGAAAAGCTTAATGATTTAATTGAATGGGCTTTTCACAGAGAAGATTCTCTCTATCTTGCATGTAATGTCAGAAATGCATTTTTCACTTCTAAAGAGCATAAGAATTATACACTTTGGTCATGTCAGAAAGTGTGTGATGCCCTCACCTTTCTACTTGACAATATTTATATTAGATTCGGTACTAAGTTATTTAGACAAATTGTGGGTATTCCGATGGGTACTAATTGCGCACCTCTTGTGGCTGATCTGTTCTTGTATTGTTATGAAAGAGACTTCATTTTGTCGCTTTCCATTGATAACCAATCTGAAATTATTGAAGCTTTTAGCTCTACTTCTAGATATTTAGATGATTTATTAAATATTGATAATACCTATTTTGATGGTTTGATCAGTCAGATTTACCCCCTAGAACTTCAGTTAAATAAAGCAAATTCTTCTGATACCGAGGCCCCGTTTTTGGATTTACATCTATCTATTGTAGATGGATTTGTTTCGTGCAAAATTTATGATAAACGCGATGACTTTGATTTTGAGATTGTAAATTTTCCTTTTTTGGATGGTGATGTTCCTCGTGCGCCATCCTATGGCGTTTATATTTCGCAATTAATTCGATTTGCTAGAGTGTGTAGTCATGTAACTGACTTCAACACTAGTAATAAATTATTAACGGCTAAACTCCTTAATCAGGGTTATCGGTACCATAAACTACGCAAAGCCTTTTCAAAATTTTATAGACGCCATTCTGATTTAATTTCAAAATTCAATATTGGACTTAAATCTCTTCTGCAACAAGGTCTATCGGAACCCGAATTTTATGGTGAC
This sequence comes from Lucinisca nassula, assembly GCA_963580285.1. Taxonomy (NCBI): domain Eukaryota; kingdom Metazoa; phylum Mollusca; class Bivalvia; order Lucinida; family Lucinidae; genus Lucinisca; species Lucinisca nassula. The sequence goes on along the minus strand of OY757012.1, from coordinate 106,167,024 downwards.
TTAGTATTTAAATTCAGAAAAATATATAACCGCAATGACTTCAGTACCCAATTTCGTAAAATCATTCTTCGATATAAAAAGATTGGGTACAACATGGATATTATACGACAGACTGCATGCATGGTAGTTAACCCAATCACGGTTGGCAACTTTGCTTCCCTCTTTAATTGCACGCCGGTGGGTCAGGCCTCAGATTCTATGACGGCTCCAACGTAAAGGCTTATTGAGAATTAGAGAGATCTAATTCAAGGTAATGTTGGTTGGTGCCTGATGCTCTGTCTCTGGTCGGGCTCATCGGAGTCTAACTGTTGGTTTTCTTTTGCTCCAGCATTTCAGTGGTTTCTTGCTGTCGAGTCCTCACCGTTGTCTCACATCTGTGGTTCTTTGATTTTTGTGTTCACGGAGATGTTGCACTGATGAGTTAGGAGGCCTTCATGCGGACTGAACAAATTATTTGTCTAAATCGCGACGGAAGTAAGGGCGAGGATTGTGGCCACGTAAAATCGATTTAAGCCCCCCAGTGGAAATCTTCCACTGACCGTTCCAAGGCGGCTCTTCTGTGGCGATTTATTTTATGTTGTTGTTTGTTACTTACTGTGTGTATCACTTGTGTCTTTTAGTTTCGGATGACCATATGGCCATTTTGTGGGAAAGTAACTGTCCTTATGGCCTTCCTTTGTTTAGGTTTCCATTATGGTCTGGTCGCTTAATGTTTGTATTTCTTTCCCTTTGGTGTCTTTTATGGGTGGAGTAAGTTAATTGTATCAATTCCTGATCTTTGTTTTACTTCTACTTTTCATTTTGTCGCTTTCCATTGATAACCAATCTGAAATTATTGAAGCTTTTAGCTCTACTTCTAGATATTTAGATGATTTATTAAATATTGATAATACCTATTTTGATGGTTTGATCAGTCAGATTTACCCCCTAGAACTTCAGTTAAATAAAGCAAATTCTTCTGATACCGAGGCCCCGTTTTTGGATTTACATCTATCTATTGTAGATGGATTTGTTTCGTGCAAAATTTATGATAAACGCGATGACTTTGATTTTGAGATTGTAAATTTTCCTTTTTTGGATGGTGATGTTCCTCGTGCGCCATCCTATGGCGTTTATATTTCGCAATTAATTCGATTTGCTAGAGTGTGTAGTCATGTAACTGACTTCAACACTCGTAATAAATTATTAACGGCTAAACTCCTTAATCAGGGTTATCGGTACCATAAACTACGCAAAGCCTTTTCAAAATTTTATAGACGCCATTCTGATTTAATTTCAAAATTCAATATTGGACTTAAATCTCTTCTGCAACAAGGTCTATCGGAACCCGAATTTTATGGTGACTTAGTATATAAATTCAGAAAAATATATAACCGCAATGACTTCAGCACCCAATTTCGTAAAATCATTCTTCGATATAAAAAGATTGGGTACAACATGGATATTATACGACAGACTGCATGCATGGTAGTTAACCCAATCACGGTTGGCAACTTTGCTTCCCTCTTTAATTGCACGCCGGTGGGTCAGGCCTCAGATTCTATGACGGCTCCAACGTAAAGGCTTATTGAAAATTAAAGAGATAATGTTGGTTGGTGCCTGATGCTCTGTCTCTGGTCGGGCTCATCGGAGTCTAACTGTTGGTTTTCTTTTGCTCCAGCATTTCAGTGGTTTCTTGCTGTCGAGTCCTCACCGTTGTCTCACCTCTGTGGTTCTTTGATTTCTGTGTTCACGGAGATGTTGCACTGATGAGTTAGGAGGCCTTCATGCGGACTGAACAAATTATTTGTCTAAATCGTGACGGAAGTAAGGGCGAGGATTGTGGCCACGTAAAATCGATTTAAGCCCCCCAGTGGAAATCTTCCACTGACCGTTCCAAGGCGGCTCTTCTGTGGCGATTTATTTATGTTGTTGTTTGTTACTTACTGTGTGTATCACTTGTGTCTTTTAATTTTGGATGGCCATATGGCCATTTTGTGGGAAAGTAACTGTCCATATGGCCTTCCTTTGTTTAGGTTTCCATTATGGTCTGGTCGCTTAATGTTTGTATTTCTTTCCCTTTGGTGTCTTTTATGGTTGGAGTAAGTTAATTGTATCAATTCCTGATCTTTGTTTTACTTCTACTTTTTATACTTTCCCCTTGGGGCGAAACGTCTTGTTACCGTTCCGGTAATTAGGTCCGTTTCGGTAAATTTACGCACCCCTTGCATACGTTCGTAGCACGTTCAAAATGGCGACTAAGAAAGACTTTGAATAATTGAACTGGTAAGAAGTGAACAGTAGTTGGTCTGTTAATGGTATTTTGAAATAAGTCCATTTGCAATTGACGACTTAGTATATATACTCTTTATCATGAGAAAGCTAGCACAGAATCCTTCTTCCTTTTTGGACAGTGTCCCAGTTGGTGACGGCTTGGACGAATTTGCTGCAGATGGTCCATTGTTTGCTGAACTATTCGAGAACGTTGGAGAGGCAATTGAAGACAACGAGAACATAAACATCATGGATAGCGAAGATGAAATGGAACGGTATATCAACCAAAAAGTCTCTGGATCAGAATCTGAAAGCTCCACAGAGATTAAACCGTTAACAATTCTGAATCTTGAAGAACGCAGGCGTGCAGGGAAGGAAAAGGAACAACAACATCACAAGGATCAGCATGTTAGTAAATCAGCTCTTAGTTTTGCTGAGGCACCAGATACACGTAGAATGCATTATATTGATGCCAATAATGAGACGGAGAGCAGAACAAAGTGTATGAACAAGAATGCTGTTATGGCAAGGGAAAATCGTCAGAGAAAGAAGAAATATTTGGAAAATTTAGAGTCAAAATGTGAAAGCTTGTCAGCTGAGAATTTTACACTGAAAAGCAGCATTCAGACAAAAGACAAACGGCTGAAATCTCTTACTCAAGAAGTTGAATATTTACGTAATGTTCTTGTCAATGAAACTGGGTTGTCAGCTTTGTTAAAAAATATACAGCATACAGCTGGTTTAAAATTTGGTACTTCATTTCTCCAGAGTAAGGAAATTGAGGGCAGCCAGATTCAAAGCAGTAAGAGGTCTGCAGATATTTCTAATCAGAGCCATACCGTACACAAGAGACAGAAAACAAACAGTGAGTTATCTACTCACACATATGATGGTCCCCCAACCCCAAGTGCTAGCCCAGAACCAAAGACATCAGGAGGTATATGTCTTCATGTTTCAAACAATAATGTTTCTTTGGAGTTCTGTTCATCTTGTGCAACTAGTGCAGCGGAGGTTTGGAAAATAGCAGGTGATCATAATTACAATAGGATACATAAACAACATGAAGCAAGTAATTATGTTGTTGTTAAAGAAGAAGTGGCAGATTATGTTGTAGTTAAACAAGAACCCACTAGCAGTGATGAAGAAAGTTAATAAAATATCCGTTTCGATCTCACATCCATGTGACATAAGTCTCCAATTTGCAAAATGGTTATTTTTCTGATAAAAATGTATTTTGTTCTTAAAAACTTTATACTCTAACATGGGTAGGTTGTTGGTGCTTGTTGGAACCAGCTCACGCACACCCTATGTCTCAGAGCAGAAATAAAAAAAAAATAAACGCATACCCCAGTAAACACCAAATTTTCTCCATATATTCAAATGGGGTGTTATCTCATGGACATGTCAACGTGTGAACGTGATGGGGAAAAATGGCTTTCAAGTCTTGTCAGTAAAATGTGCTAATCCATTCCAGTATATAATATTTGTAAATAATAAACAGAATGATATTCAGGAAATGTGGCTTGACAGATGAATTTTGGGATTATTGAATAAAATTTTATTCACTTTTAAATTTTTTTGGTTTCAAGAGTTAATGAATGGTGGCTTTTCATATTAAACATGTATAATAATAATGAAATATTTGATTAACCCATTTTGTACCAAAAACCCCAATATAGGTAGTTGGCAAACATCGCAGGCCCAGTTCAGACGCCACAGAACGTGGGGTCTGATCAGGGTCTACACTGTTTGCAAAATGTTCAGCCAATTTCCAAGTAGATTTTGAAGAAAACACAACCTGGCACCCCTAAATTTTAAAAGGACTCCTTGTTTATATAAAAAGGAAGATTCCATTTGGTACAAAAAGGGTTAAAGAGATATATGGTGTTGTTTTACTTATGAGCTGCAGCAGATTAGTGTGTGCATTCACATTGTCTGATCACCACATTAATGCATGCTGCAGGATATTATTGTGTATCCAGTTTCTCTTATTATATATATATCAGAACTTTCAAGACCCTTGCTAGCCTGAGAAGCTTGGCAAGCTGGTTTATGCCGAAACCTAGAGACTCTTTTTCAAATGATAGCTCATATTTATGCTTGTACATCAAAACCTCATTATAACACAGTTCGTTATAACACAGTTTTGGATATATATAACATGTTTTCAAGATGGATCCCAAAAATATGTAGATTATAAATATATAGAAAATGGCCACAAATGGTTATCTTCTATATAATCTATATACTTTTGTTTCTGCCTTGGAGTCCATTAATAGTGTTATAAAGAGATAATGGTGTATGTTTGAAGCTTTAGGAAGGTTTCTACTTAAATTTTTAGCTCAGGCGCCACAGGCATGAAAAATAATTTATGCTGGGAAATACACAGTTTGACAATTTACACATGGCATACCTATTAACCCACTACAAAATACTAGTCATTGGCCAAAAGTGCAGGTCCAGATCAGACGCTGTGTAACACAGCATCTGATCTGCCAGGATTCTAAGTTGTTTAGAGACAGCTCAACATTACTGTTTTCCAAATAAATTTCTAAACATTACTGAACACCCCAAAATTACAAAATGGACCCCTACTTACAACCACGCAACAAGGCAGTTTAGCAATAAATAAGACTTCTCCCTGTTGCACGTTTGATGCTGTTTGCAACGGTAATCAAAAACATGGCGAAAGCTTTGTTTATTTGTTTGTTTGATTTAATGTTTAACGTCCCCGTCAAAACTATATAGGTCATTTTGGAGACGTTGCTTCCAATTTTGGGGGACTTTTACCCGACATTGCGATGAAATGATTATGACATCTCAAGCCCTGTCGCCCAATGAAACCAAAAGGGTTTATAAGCATGGATGGTCTGACTGGCACCACTTTGCCTGGACAGGCTTAGATCCTCTAAGCGGTTTACCAGTACTCTTGTGCGGTCGGATTCAGCTCTGCGTGGAAGTATCATGCAGCCCATTTATTTCTTCAAGCCCTGATGGGCGGGGGCCGCCGAAAGCTTTGTCGCGCAGTAGATGACTGACAACATAAGCGGAACAATTGCATAGCTAGTCCTTTGTAGTTGATTGGCCGAGCTTTTCAGACTTCTGACGTAACGTTAATACATGTATCATTAAAATTTGAACATGTAGCACAAATCTAAAAAGGTGGGATTACATTGGTTTTGATTTTTTTACAATCACTAAGCTCCGTCCCCACTTTGTGTGAGAAGCGGAATTTACCGGTATTCAGTATGCTAAGCATGGATTGTATTTTGACAAACATGTCAGTTGTGATGCAAATTCTTGTTCAGTCAATCAGTGGGTCATCATCCCGGCCAATCATGGCTTAAAGAAATAGATTGGGCTGCATGATGCTTCAGCACAGAGCCGAAACCCACCGCACACATGGGTACTGGTAAACCGCTTAGAGGCTCTAAGCCTGCCCATGCAAAATGGTGTGAATCGGACCATCCATACATATGAACCCTTTTGGTTTCATTGGACGGCAGGGCTTGAGATGTCGTTTCATCTCAATGTCAGATAAAAGTCCCTCCAAATTTGAAGCAGCATCTCCAAAATGACCTAAATATAGTGTTGACGGGGACGTTAGACCCCAAATCAGTCTTATCAATCAGAATCATTTTTGTTTTTGAAGTATTTGCACTTCAGTGAATTGATGAGAGATGTCGTATTGCTAAACGGCTAGTTGCACAGTTGCAATGTATATATAAGGAAATTGTTTTCATTCAGTAAAAAAGGGGTTATATGGTTAAGCTGACTGACAATCTACTTCAGCATCCAGAGCTTCAGTTAGCATTTTGGTTGAAGTATTTTGTATGTTAAAACAAAAAAAAAGAAAAGTAGCCCCCCTTATACTTCATGGGGATTAAACATTGTAAATTTGATCAGCTGATGTTTTTTCTTTTAAAACAGTTATTTTATCTAATTCAAATATTCATTATTGCTTGTTATGTTTATACATTTAAATTTTACAATTTAACAGGTCTTAATATGATTTTATTGTACATTTCCAGCAAAGTGTCAGTTGAAGAAATGTGCTAATGAAAGAGTGAAATCCTCTTAAAGAGCATGAAACGGTGTAGTATAGCTTATGAACATGGTCGGTGTCACTTTGTTATTCTTTGATAATTTCATATTAACAGTTTGTCTTCTGATGAAGTCTAGGTTGATTTTGCATGGTCCTGGTTTAGTGCATTTTGTTCATGTACAGCCCAGACACTTTTCATAGCCACATATAAGGTTCGTAGTTTCTGATAATTGAAGGATAGTTTTTGTCAGTTCTCCATAAAAACCTATGTTGTGGGTATTCATTAGAACCGCCTCACCGAGGCGGTTCTAATGAATACCCACAACATAGGTTTATATGGAGAAATGAGGAAAACTATCCTTCAATTATCACAAAATACCCACCTTATCTGTTGCTATGACTTTAACAGTGTTAAGTACATTTTGGCCCATAGAATATTTACCACAGTTAATGGAAGAAGCAAACATGCAATAAACTGTACAAAAAGTGCATAAAAAAGGGAAATAGTTTCATCTGGCATGTTGTCTGTCATTTTTGCAACTTAAAGGAACCCTGTTTGACCTCCTTTTGATAGATTTTTTCAAAGAAGGAAAGGGTTTTCTCTCAACATAAGAATTTCTTCCGTAAAAAGTTCAGTCTTTTCACAAGCCCCCGCCCATAGGGGCTTGAAAAAATATATGGGCTGCATGATGCTTCCACGCAGAGCTGAATCCGGCCCGCACACTAGTACTGGTAAACCGCTTAGAGGATCTAAGCCTGTCCAGGAACCGCGGTGCGAGGCAGACCGTCCATGCTAATAAACCCTATTGGTTTCATTGGGCGACAGGGCTTGAGAAGTCATTTCATCTCAATGTCAGGTAAAAGTCCCACAAAATTGGAAGCAACGTCTCCAAAATGACCTTTACAGTGTTGACGGGGACGTTAAACCTCAAATCAAACAAAATCAGTCTTTTCACAGTTGTCCACTGTAAGGAAGTCAAAATTTGTTCCCTTTCTTGAAGTCAAAACGAAGTGCCTTCAGTACCGTAACGCACTTGTGTGCTATATTGCACTTGTTTGTTTGGATTTAGGTTTAATGTCCCCATCTGCACTATTTAGGTCATTTTGGAGACATTGCTTCCAATTTTATTGGGACTTGTACCTGTCATTGAGACTAATTGACATTCCAAGCTCTGCAGCGCAATAAAACCAATAGGGCTTATATGCATTGGAAGGTCTGAATTGCACCACTTTGTCTGGACAGGCGTAGATCGTCTAGAAGCAGTTTACCAGTGCTCATGTGTGACCGGTTTCAGCGTGGACCTGTAGCGATGACTTATTTCATACCGGTAGAACTAGCATTTTTCAATTGAAATTTCAACTTCAAGGTGCTTCCACACAGAACTGAAACTGACCACACATGAGTATTGGTAAAGTTTCAGGTAAACTGCTTAGAAGGTCTAAGCCTGCACAGGCAAAGTGGTGTGAGTCAGGCCATCCATAATAACCCTATTGGTTTCATTGGGCAACAGGGCTTGAGACCCATGTCTTTTTCAGGAGGATTAAAATCATGCTTATTGGAATGTTTGCTTCTGAGATTAAATGTGGTAGTTAATTTGGGATGAATTGTTAATATGAAATTAATTTCCATTATAGATGTATAGTCCTGTTCTAAAAGTATGTCCTGAATTTTTAAAATCCCATAGACATATTCCCAGGAAGAGGAGGGACACAAAAAATTCCTTATCTCTTGTCACATGTTGGTAATGAGGTGATTCTAACAAATACCCATAACATAACGTGGGGAAACCCTAAAGGAGTACCTTGGCAAACAGTGCTGGCCCAGATCAGACGCCGCATGCGGCATCTGATCAGGGCCTGCACTATTTGCTAACACAATTTTCTGTCAAATATAGAATAAAAACAAAAAAATAGGCCTGCCACCCCTTATATGACAAATGGACTTGTCCAACATATAGCAATGGAAGAGTCGGCTAGTATACAATGGGTTAATAATGAAAAAAATCAGAAAATGTTGTAAACCCAAACATATCCTTATTTCTCCAATATGGTGCTACGGCCAGTGTTTGGATTATTATTAATAATAATATATGATAATAGTTGATACACGCATGGGGTGGGGACCATGCTTTTCAATTCGGAATTTTATAGTTTAATTTTTCCTCAGTCTGTGATAATTCTTAAAGATTTTGTGGCACACTTAGTGAACTCGATTATACACACATTTTAAATTGCATTAAATCTTTTTCGTTTGCAGCTTTGAAGGTTTCTGGGGGTGAAAGGTCATTAAAATATTCAAATTTCTTATCTGAAATGTTACATCCATTTCATGTGATAATAGACATGTTAAGTTTTTAAAATAAAAATTAGGGAGACAGCATGTGCGAGAAAAATAGGCGAGTACTAATACATGTACATGCACTGTCAAAGGGCCTTATACAGTGGTTCAATTTGAATGCATTTGCCAATGAGTTAAACTGGTTTAATCCCTGAACTCTGGGTCTTGCAATGCTTCTGATTGCTGTCGTCAGTTACTGTCAAAATACCTGAACATACATAAATGTACCATTTGTGCTCTACTGGTAAACCACCATGCTGTTAAACCACATACATAGTGCTGTTAAGCCACATACCCAGTCTAAGGTCTGCCCAGAAAAATGAGACAGTGGAGCTGTATTTGGTGACCCTCTGGGTTTATCAGCTTCTGCCACCACAAATGAAAAAGTAAATTACAGTAATGATCCTAAATATTGGGACAAGTAGGCCTAAGCAAACAGTGCAGACCCAGAGCAGTCTTTGAGTAGTCCGATCAGGGTCTACTCTGTTGCAACTTTTGGGCTTCTTGCTGGGTCGTGAATCAAATTTTAGCCTTTTAGGAGAAATACAGCAAACAGTCAATGTTGTCCAAATTTTTAGGACTTTCACGGTTCTGCTTTTATGTAGCCAGTTTTGAAGGTAAGTAGTCACTGTGTAGCTCCAGATAAGAGGTGTAGGGAGGATAATAAATTATGCATAGCTTAAGATATGGTGGGTAGTTGATGATGTTTAAGGGGAATGGGAACACCTGGCAGATTTTTCTGCCATTTTTCAAAGGAAGACAACTTTCGGTACTTCCTGTTCGCTTTTCTACAATCCCTGTCCCACTGAAAAAGGGGTCTACTCTTAAAGGCAAATTCTTTCCTTTAAGAGTTGATCCCTGTTGACAAGGAAGACAAAAATACTTTTGCAGGAGTTGCCTCCCCTGAATGTATTCCCATTCCCCTAAAAGGATAATTTTCCTTATTTCTCTGTATAAACCTATGTTGTGGGTACTCATTTTAACCACCTGAATGAGGCTGTTCAAATGAATACCCACAGCAAAGGTTTTTATTTAGAATTGACAAAAATTATCCTTAGACCATCACCAAATACCACATTATCAGTTTCTATGTGAATATGATAATTATGCCCCCGGAATCTAAGAGATTCGGGGGCATATAGTTTTTGGTCTGTCCGTCTGTTTGTCCGTTTGTCCGTCTGCAAAAACTTTAACATTGGGCATAACTTTTGAATGGTAATAGATAGAGCTTTCATATTTCACATGTGTATACCTAATCACAAGACCTTTCCAGTGGTACCATAATTTTTGATTTCGTGACCTTGACCTTTGACCTATTTTTTTCAAAATTTTTAAAAACATTAACATTGGCGCTGTCCGGGGGCATCAGTGTTTCACAAACACATCTTGTTGTCCATATTTCTTGCTAGGAACAAATCTTGTGGATACTTGCTTGAATCGTCTCATTGAGGCCATTCGAGCAAGGACCCACAACATTAATGACAAATTAAGAAAAACATATATCCCATAATTATTCTCAGTACTCCTCTTTAACTGAAGCTATGACTGTATACCCTTAAAGTTCAAGGGCCAGTTGTTCAAAGCATTGTTAGCTTAACGAGCTCGTAAGTGGTCATATTGTTAACTGTTCTAGAAAGTCTAATATTTAAAATATTGTTTGTTTTTTTTGCTGAAAAAAAATGTGAGCAGCTTTTGCATATGCAAAAGCTGCTCACATTTTTTCAGCAAAAATATGAGCATAAATATGAGCATATTTGCCATAATAAATGATCAGTTTTAACGATATGTGAACTAACGACGTAGTTAGTTTTGAACAACTGGCCCAAGGCAGCTGAAAATACAGTAAAATTCCTATATTAAGACCACCTTTGGGAATGTTCAAAAGTGGTCTTTAAGACCACTTTTGAACAGTCCCAAAGGTTGTCTCTGACCAGAGGACAGTGATTTCGTACCAAACAATGAGGATAAATATTTTGATTCTCCATATAAACCGTAATGATCCTAAGTATTGGGACAGATAGGCCAAGCAAACTGCAGATCTAGATCAGACAGCTCATGAAGGAGCAGTCTGATCAGGGTCTCACTGTTTGCTATTCCAGTTGCACCATTTGAACTCCTTGCATGATTGTGAAACAAATTTGTTAAAATTTTAATACAATTACAGCAAGTTCTCAGCAAGCTGTCTGATTTTTAGGGTATATACAGTACATTTACCTTTTAATACAGCAGATGTTTTAATGTTTTTCCATTTTCTTTTTCAGGGGCAAGGCTGAGAGGCAAAATACATTGTGTTGACTTGCAATACTTTGTATTGAGAAGCGATCTTTCATAGTACTTGACATGTTTATAAACTTGATGAAATGGTAATTATCAAACAAACCTGTTCTAGTGAAAAAAAAAATACTTTCGCTAAATATCAACTGGACTGTCATGTAAAGGTTTATGTCTAAGCTACTCATGTCACCCCACAAAAAATAATTTGCTAATTTGAGCCTGACAGACTGCTTTGTTATATAATTCATCTTTGCAGTAAAATTAAAGTTTAACTGACTAGCTCCAAATGACCTTAATACGATTGACAGGGTCATTAAACCATTCTAAATAATTTAATGCTGTAATGATCCAGTAGTAGGACAGACAGGCCTAAGCAAACAATGCAGACCCAGATCAGACTGCTTCTGAAGGAGCAGTCTGATCATGTTCTTAACTATTTGCCATTCTGTCTGCTCCTTCAGCTCCTTGCTGGATCATGAAACGAATTTGCTAAAATTTTAGGACTTAACAGGGCCTGAGAAATCCATTGCCCGGCTGCCTGGGACAAGTCCAAATTTTGGCTGGGCAAGCAATTTTTCATTTCACTTGCCCAGAAAAATGTATAGAATATATAAGGAAAATTGTAATTCCAAGAACAAATATACAGTGTAAAAGACTTCCTCAATGCCTAAAATTCCCAAAACATTCATATGCAGTGAAATTCCAGTACATTCAGACTTAATTCTTTTAAAAATTCTTAAAGGGTTTCAGTTTTCATCCTTTGTCTTCTTCTAGTGTCCTCTTGTAAAAGACCATCTTTATGACTGGTCAAAGGTGATCTTAAAAGCCCCCGTCCATCGGGCATCGGGGCTTGGAGAAATAGATTGGGCTGCATGATGCTTCCACGCAGAGCTGGAACTGACCACACATAAGTACTGGTAAACTGCTTAGAAGGTCTAAGCCTGCCCAGGCAAATAGATGTGGGTCGGATGTCCATGCTTATAAACCCTATTGGTTTCATAAGGCGACAGGGATTGAGATGTCATTTCATCTCGATATTGGGTAAATGTCCCACAAAATTGGAAGCAAAGTCTCCAAAATAACCTAAATAGTGGTGACAGGTACTTTAAACATCAAATCAAACAAACGAAAGTGATCTTAAAGACCACTAATAAACGGTCACAATAGTACAGTCCAACATGTATTAAGCAAACACCTTTGGGATATTCAAAAAGTGCTTGCTTAAGACAGGGGCTTGCTTGACACTGGTGAATTTTTATGCATTTTCTTTTTTTTTCGGAACTAATTCAAGAAGGGCATTTGTCAGTTTCTGATGAAAAAATGTCCAATGTACTGTTTAGCTGCCTATGTAGGCATGCTCGGGGAAAAATGTGGTTAAGTCAGCTGATCAGCTTTCGTGTTGTCTGGGCCTTTGAACAATCCAAACCAGACTTAAACATTCCAAAACTCCAAAGTTTATTGAATTGTCACATTTAAGTCAGTCAGTCACAGGTCCATATGAGGAGGTGAAATAGGGATAATAAAGAGATGATTTTCTTTACCCATCTTCAGAAGCATATGTTGTAGACCTGTATGCCTCTAAGTAATTGTAATGAGTGTGTACCATAGGTTGTTATGGAGATTCAAATGCATCCTTTTATTATCCTCACAACAAGTGAATGTTTATCCTTAGACATTTTAATGCAGTAAAGACTCAGATCAGCCTGCATGTCTGTGCAATCTAAGCTGAGCCCTCTCTGTCTGTTGACCCAAAGCTTCATGCAGAACTGAGTGCATATTTGAAGGGATATTTTATCTTGGCACAGCTGTTAACATTGTTGTTTGATTATTACAGTCATTCTTTTGCTTGTCCATGAACATTCCGAATTCGTTTTACATTTAAAAGTAGACATACAATGGGCAGTTGCATTGGTATTACAGTCATTCTTTTGCTTGTCCATGAACATTCCGAATTCGTTTTACATTTAAAAGTAGACATACAATGGGCAGTCACATTGGTATTACAGTCATTCTTTTGCTTGTCCATGAACATGCCGAATTAGTTTTTCATTTAAAAAGTAGACATACAATGTGCAGTTGCATCGGCTGGGGTGCATACATAGCTCCAGATATGGTGGGGTTATGAGGATAATTAAAGGATAATTTCCTTAAACCTTTCATCAGAGGTTTCATTTAAGAGGCGGGAGGCATTATCCCCCTCATTAGGGTACATACAGATAACATACAAAATCATCTGCCTTCTTTGCCTTGACACCTGCATGCCAAAAAAGTTAATGTACTGAAAATCTAAGCATTCAGAAACTTGGGTTGTGTATACTTGTTACAATCATCTCAATTTTGTAAAGAAAAAAAATATCCTTTAATTATCTTCATTACTCCCCATATCCGGAGTTCTGGGGCCAGTTGTTCAAAACTAACGACGTCATTAGTTAACGTATTGTTAAAACTTTGACCATTAAATATGGCAAATATGTTGAAATTTTTGCCGAAAAAATGTGAGCAGCCTTTTCCGATGCAAAAGCTGCTCACATTTTTTCAGCAAAAATGCCAAAATTTTCGATATTGTACTTGCTAGAACAGTTAACAATATGACCGCTAACGAGCTCGTTAAGCTAACAATGCTTTGAACAACTGGCCCCCGTATAGTGTATGATTGTTTAGTCACACCTGCTTTAACTACCCAAGCATGCTAGGAGCAAGAGGTGGCATACAACAATGCCAGTGCGACCCACGAAGACTCTGATCAACCTTCTGAGTTCACTATTCACACAAGTTTTCAATTTTCAAAATCTTCTGGGTTATCCAAAAAGAAACAAGCGAAGGTTCTGGTTTGACTGGGTGAATGTACAGGTTGACTGGTGTTTTTTGGTGGTCACACAGGTCTTGTTGTACCGTAATGATCCTAAGTATTGGGACAAACAGGCCTATGCAAACAGTGCAGACCCAGATCAGACTGCTCCTGAAGGAGCATCTGATCAGGGTCTACACTATTTGCCATTCTGTTTGCACCTTTTGGACTCATTGCAGGATCGTGAAACAAATTTGTTGAGATTGTAAGAGAATTACAGCATGTCCTCAGGGTGTCAGAGTTTTTAGGATTTTTACAGTGATCATCTTTTTGTGCACTTGCTCAAATGAGTTACAACAGCATGGCTTTAGGGAAACATTAGCAAGGATAATTATAGATAATTTCTCTTATATGTCTTACCAAATGCTGTAGGTACTTGTTAGAATTGCCTCAGTGAGGCGATTCTGACACAGACCAACAGCACATTTCATCCAAGTAATTTAGGAATTATCCCTTAATTGTCCTCATGACTGCTCCTTATCAGGAGATAAGAACAGGCAAAGGGATTTCTAGGGTTGAAATAAGAGCATGTCTGTTGGTACAGGACCAGCTGTTTTTGGACCGAGTTACTGTATGCTATGAAGTCTGGTAGACCAAACTCATTTCAGTATTTGGTTTCTCTAAATTGAAAATAGAAATAGTCCATGGAGTAGGGGTATTAAATATTGTTGAAAATTTCAATTCTAGAGCAATCAGCAATTAACCCATTGCATGCAGGAAACCCTAAAGGGGATATTTTGGCAAACATTCCAGGCCCAGCAGATCTCAAATGTGGCGTCCGATCAGGGCCTAACAGAATTTTCCACAAACTGAATGGCAAACAGTGTAGACCCTGATCAGATGGCTTCTTCAGAAGCCATCTGATCTGGATCTACACTGTTTGCAAAGGTAGGGGTTGTCGTGATCAGCAAGAGCCATTAATGTTGTCACAAACAATCATGTACAGTACGTACATGTAAGCCTACACAGACATACTGGTCCCTCGGGATCAGATTTGATGGCTGGGAATAGTCCTGAGCTAATTTTTGGAATGCTTCTGACCAAAGAAATATGTTGCTGACATCAGAGGAACATACATCACAACCTCTTTATAACACTATTTATTATGCCATGGTTTTGGGTATAACATGGTTTAAAGATGCAACCCAATAAATGTGTAGATTTCATAGATAAATGGTCATTTTTTTCAATAATCTATACATTTTTGTTTTGATACATGTATGACACAGCTGTTTAACTAACAGTTTCTGATTTGGATCCCAACAATAATGTTATAAAGAAGTTATGGTGTATATGGCTGGGGTACCGGTAATACCATTTGCTGTTAACTGCAGTCCACTGAGCATATTAGAAGCCACCATGGTATAGTGGTTAAACTTATAGTCACATAAACCAGGATGCATGGGTTTGATTCAGGGCTTCTCCAGACTTTCAGATGAGCCTTTAAGTTGGTGGGACATAAAACTTAAACAGAAACGCATCAAGCCTATTAATCCACAGGATGTTACCATACAGGCAAAAATTGGTTGTTGACAGAGCCAGGCTAGCCTCAGTGGTTCTGATGCATGTCTGACTGCTGATCAGGAGGTTGTGGGTTCAATCCATACTGTGCTGGTAGCAGTATTCTCCCTGAAAAGTTATCTTCTTCCTTTCAATATTCAAGAAGGTTGGTTGACGTTTCTAGCGAAAGAAACTTCACTGCACTGGTTAATTGCTGGGGTTTAAGCCTCTGTGGGAAAAGTGTGTGCCGGCTCAATTCCAGTTCGGCTGTTGGCTGAGAAATTGGAATTGGTTGAAAACAATTTTTGCATATAAAGTGGTTAATGGCTCCTGGATCAGTAAGTTCAGTTGACGGCACATGTAGAGAAAATGGTATTACCCTCAGTGTCTATTGTGGGAATGAGGATTTACTTGTCAGTATTATTTCATGGAGTACAAATAACTCACTAGTGAGACCCATTTTGGACAGCTGTTTATCTACACGCAGTTAGACTTTGCTGTGCATGTATTAAGTTTATATTGTAAATTACAAACAGTTATTTCAGTTACATGTATACTGGTATGTGCTTTTGTGCCTGGTATAGAACATTTAATAGTTATTAGTTTTGCTCTTTGTCAGTGTGGAGAATGCTCTGGAGGGACGGCGTAACCCCTATATCACCTGCCTAGGGGCATAAAGTGGCAGAAAGCTCCCATAACACCTGCCTGGGGGCTAGTAAGTATGGTATCTTGGTAAGCATATAGAAGTACAGTGAAATTCCCCCATTAAGACCACCTAAAATTAGGACTAATTCTGCTATAAAAAGCTTAGTTTGAAGGGGAAACTTAATTTGTCTTTGTGTTTTAAGCCTACAATACCTTCTGGTCAGGGACCACCTTTGGGACTGTTCAATAGTGGTCTTTAAGACCACTTTTGAACAGTGCTAAAGACCACTTTTGAACAGTGCCAAAGGTGGTCTTAATACAGGAATTTTACTGTAGTGTGGTCAAGAGCTTGAAATGATTATGATGAAAGTCATTGCTTCAAACAAGGATGAATATTGGGTAATTTTCAACACCACATTTTTATGCCCCCGCATCGTATGATGCCGGGGGCATATAGTTTTTAGGTTTTCCGTACGTGTCCGTGGGTACGTGCGTACTTGCATACATGCGTCCGAATGTATGTCCTTCTGTACGAAAGTGTGTACGTACGTACGTAATCCTGTTAGACTCAGGTTAAGGTTTTTGGTCAGGGTAGAACTTGAGCTCATATTTTTCAAACCATGCAATGGATGTGGTTTATATTTAGTATGATGATAGATATGGGTCCAAAGTTTTATCCAGCAATACCCCCACACCTACCCATGGTCTCAAGTGCAAGGTCACGGACTTAGAAATTTTTAATGCTTAACACTCAGGTTAAGGTTTTTGGTCAGGGTAGAACTTGAGCTCATATTTTTCAAACCATGCAATGGATGTGGTTTATATTTAGTATGATGATAGATATGGGTCCAAAGTTTTATTCAGCAGTACCCCCACCCCTACCCATGGTCTCAAGGTCAAGGTCACGGACTTAGAAATTTTTAATGCTTAACACTCAGATTAAGGTTTTTGGTCAGGGTAGAACATGAGCTCATATTTTTTAAACCATGCAATGGATGTGGTTTATATTTAGTATGATGATAGATATGGGTCCAAAGTTTTATCCAGCAATACCCCCATACCTACCCATGGTGTCAAGGTCAAGGTCACGGACTTAGAAATTTTTAATGTTTAACACTCGGGTTAAGGTATTTGTACCACGTTGAACTTTAACTTTTATGATTCATTTGGTTCATATTTGGTGTAATGATAGATGCAGGTCCAAAGATTTATTCAGTGATACCCCCACCCAGGCCTATGACTTCAAGGGCAAGGTGGCAGACATAGAAATTTTCAAAATTAAGTATGTTAATAGCTTATATTTTCCAAACTCTATAATGGATTTGCTTCATATTTGGTATGACAATAATTGCAGGTCCAAAGTTTCATTGAGCGATACCCTCACCCCTTAACTGAAGGTCAAGGTCACAGACATGGAATTTTTTTATATTACATTTTTTGAGAGCTCATATTTCTTGAACCATGTGATGGATTTGCTACATATTTGGAATGATGATAGATACAAAAGTTTCATTCAGCAATAACCCCCCCCCCCTACCACATGACCTTAAGGTGATGGGGGGTGGGGTGCGGTAGGTCCCTGGGCAGGGGCATTTGTGTTGTATTGACACATTTCTAGTTAACTCAACCGAGCCAAAGGCTCCAGTGAGCTTTTTGTGACCGTAAGAGTTCCATTGTGCATTGTGCGTCTGTCAACAATTTATGTAAAAGATATCTCTTCCTTAACCGGTGAATGGATTTTGAGATAATTTTACAGAAATGTTTCTTGGGTGACCCTCCTCCAAAATTGCTAAAATGGTTCCACCCGGCTAAATATAATGGCCACCAGAGCTAGATGACATCTCCTAGGCCACTGGCCCAATTTCAAAATCATTTCACAGAAATGTTCCTTGGGTCAGCCTCTACCAAGATTGCTAAAATGGTTCTGTTCCTCTTCACGAAATGGCCTCTAGAACCAATAATAGAAAAACCTTTAAACGGTCTGTCAAATATTTATGCAAACAGCATCTTAACCGGTGGTTGGATTTGAAAATAATTTCTCAGAAACATTTCTGTCAGTTTGTTATTCTGTTTTATTGACAGATTTTAATTTTGACCTTTCTTCCTTGACTGTCAATTGCACCAAAATAAAATGATTTCCAAATATAAGTGTTTTACAGTATGTAATTGTTAATTGTCAAAATCCATCAGCTTTTGACAGAGTTATGGCACTTTTCAGTTCCCATTTATGTTTTTTGTCTGTTATTCCTTTAATCATAAAGAATATTTGGATGAAACCTCACAGATGTATAGACCACTAAAAATAACACGGCGCCAAAGGGCACTGTTTTGGCCATTCTGGTTCTTGATCGAATGAAACTTGGCCTGACCTTCCTAACTGTAAGGAATACCTTATTGAAATTGTAGGTACACTATAATGGAAGCATTATTGTTCAGGTAGTGCTCTATCTGTATGCAGTGCAAGTTAATTCTATGCAATTCTCCATGACCCTTAGCCCATTTTGTTACGGAAACCCCAAAACGGATAGTTGGCAAACAATGCAGGCCCAGATCAGATGCCGCAAAACGCGGCGTCTGATCAGGGCCCACACTGTTTGCAAAAAGTTCAGCTGTTTTTAGCTCACCTGTCACGTAGTGACAAGGTGAGCTTTTGGGATCACTTTTTGTCCGTCGTGCGTCCGTGCGTGCGTGCGTCCGTCCGTAAACTTTTTCTTCAAACGACATCTCCTCCTAAACCACTGATCGGATTTTGACCAAACTTCACACGAATGATCCTTAGGTGGGCCCCTTTCAAAGTTGTTCAAATGGTTCCGGTCCGTTGCACATATAGGTCACAGTAGCCAAAAATAGATTTTTTTCACTGAAAACTTAAAAAATCTTCTTCTCTGAAACCGCAAGGCCCAGGTCTTTGATATTTGGTATGAAGCTTCATCTAGTGGACCCCTACCAAGATTGTTCAAATTATAGTGCTGGGGCCAAAAATGCCCCCGCACGGGGGCCCTTTGGTTTTACATGGGCTTATAAAGGGAAAATCTTTAAAAATCTTCTTCTCTGAAACCACAAGGCCCATGTCTTTGATATTTGGTATGAAGCTTCATCTAGTGGACCCCTACCAAGATTGTTCAAATTATAGTGCTGGAGCTAAAAATGCCCCCGCACAGGGGCCCTTTGGTTTTACATGGGCTTATATAGGGAAAATCTTTAAAAATCTTCTTCTCTGAAACCGCAAGGCCCAGGTCTTTGATATTTGGTATGAAGCTTCATCTAGTGGACCCCTACCAAGATTGTTCAAATTATAGTGCTGGGGCCAAAAATGCCCCCGCACGGGGGCCCTTTGGTTTTACATGGGCTTATATAGGGAAAATCTTTAAAAATCTTCTTATCTGAAACCGCAAGGCCCAGGTCTTTGATATTTGGTATGAAGCTTCATCTAGTGGACCCCTACCAAGATTGTTCAAATTATAGTGCTGGGGCCAAAAATGCCCCCACACCAGGGCTCTTTTGTTTTACATAGGCTTATATAGGGAAAATCTTGAAAAATCTTCTTCTCTGAAACTGCAAGGCCCAGGTCTTTGATATTTGGTATGAAGCTTCATCTTGTGGACCTCTACCAAGATTGTTCAAATTATAGCCCTGGGGCCAAAAATGCCCCCGCTCCGGGGCCCTTTGGTTTTACATAGACTTATATAGGGAAAATCTTGAAAAATCTTCTTCTCTGAAACCACAAGGCTTAGGTCTTCGTTATTTGTAATGAAGCTTCAGCTAGTGGACCTCTATAAAGATTGTTCAAATTATAGCCCTGAGACCAAAAATGCCCCCGCCATGTGGCCCTTTGGTTTTACATAGACTTATGTAGGGAAAATCTTTAAAAATCATCTTCTCTGAAACACAAGGCTTAGGTCTTTGATATTTGATATGAAGCTTCAGCTAGTGGACCTCTACCAAGATTGTTCAAATTATAGCCCTGGGACCAAAAATGCCCCCGCTCCGGGGCCCTTTGGTTTAACATAGACTTATATAGGGAAAATCTTGCTTTACATAGACTTCTATATGCAGGGTAAACCTTTAAAATCTTCTTCTCTGAAACCAGAAAGCCCAGGTCTTTCATATTCGATATGAAGCTTCATCTTGTGGACCTCTACCAAGATTGTTCAAATTATAGCCCTGGGGCCAAAATTGACCCTGCCTGGGGCCCACTTGTTATACATTGGATCAGGTGAGCGAACCAGGGCCCTCTGGGCCCTCTTGTTTACAAATAAATTTTGAAAAGTCGACCCTGACACTGACACTCCAAAATTTTGAAATGGACTCCTGCTGTATAGAAGGAAGGAGATTCCATTTGGTACAAAAAAGGGGTAATTGTTACACCTTATCAGGAGATACATATATGTTAATAAATCCCAGAATTGAAAGCTTTTGAAAGTTTTCCATCTTAATAGATTCAGCCTGTTTCAGTAGCTCAGATGTGCATCTGACTGGTGATCGCATGGCAGGTTCAATCCCTGCACCATTCTTTCATGGAGATTGATCAAGAAGTCATGCTCTCCTTTCTGCAGATTCAAGAAGGGCAGTTGTCAGTTTGTTTGAAAGGATGTGTACTGTACTGGTTAACTCCTTAAATGTATAAACCTGTCCAGGAGGTGTGGTTAGATGAACTGATCAGCTCAGTATAACCTAAATGGTGTTGCCTGAGCAATTACTGCAAACAAACCAAATTATTGAAAAAGATTGTATTCTGTTTGGCGGAAAAATGGTATTTTAGACAACAGAACAGTTAAAACTAATGATGTTGTTTGTTAAAATTCTGTTGAATTTTTGATCATTGAATAATTATTGTTATGCCTGCTTTTAGCATTGTGCGATATAGGAGTCCGTTTTGCCGTCTGTTTGTCCGTCAAGCTGTCAACATCAGCATTCACCTTTGTGTTAACCTTAATGTATCTTTGTACATACTTGCATCTTGGGATGGCAACTTCATGGAAGCACCAATATTTGACCTTGACCTACATTCCCTGGTTCACTTTGTAAACATTTGCCTTCACCCATTTCTGAAGAACTATATGAGGATCATTCATGATACTGGGTACAAACTTTCATTTTGGGGTTGCAGCTTTAAGAGACCATTTCTAAAGAACTATAAAAGGCTCATTCATGGCAATTGGTACAAACTTTCATTTTGGGATTGCAACTTTAATGCAAACATTCATATTTCCCTAGAGCATTCCCCCAAGTGTAAGAGACCATTTCTGAAGAACTATAAGTCTCATTCATGGCAATTGGTACAAACTTTCATTTTGGGATTGAAACTTTAATGCAAGCATCCATATTTGACCTTGACCTACATTCCATGGTTCAATGGCCTTGTGAACATTTGTGTCCATCCTAGCTTTCAGCCAAATGGTCAAGTTCATTTCTCAAGAACTATCAGAGCTTCAGTAATGAAAATTGGAACAAACTTACATCTAGAAATGACACATATAATGCAAGCATCCATATTTGACTTTGATCTGCATTTCATGGTTCATTGTCTTGGTGAACTATTGTGTCAACCCTAGCTTTCAGCCTTATGTTGAAGTTCATTTCTCGACAACTGTTAAGAGCTTCATTAATGATACTTGGCACAAGCTTGCATCTAGGAATGGCAAGCATCCATGTTTGACCTTTACCTAGATTCTATCGTTCGGTGACTATGCACGCCACAGGCATGACATAGCCTTCGGCGGAATTCTTGCTCCTAGAAAATGTAGAAGCTGCTCGCATTATTTCAGCAAGAAAAGAGTACTGGATCTTGTACTTTATGGAGCTGTTAACAATTTGCCATTTTGAGCTCTTTCAGTTAACATTGCTTTGATCAAGGGGCTGGGCCAAGGTTAAAAGGACCAATGAAGATAAGGGGAAAGTTTATTTTTGTAAGAAACATGCATGATGGGTATTTTGCCAAGATGATTTTAACAAGTAATCACAATATATGTTTCAATGAAGAAATAAACATAATATTTTTTAAAACTCCTTGTTTGGAACTATGGATGTGTTGATGGAAAAAATGTAACCCTTTATGCCTGTGGGAATGCCATTTTTATAGTTTAATTTTTTTTTTATAGTAAAGCACACCTGGAGCAAAACTCCAGGTAAGCTTATGCCATTTCCTGTTGTCCTTTGTCTGTCTGTCCGTTCGTCGTTAACTTTTCACGTTTTTGACATCGCCCGAACTGGAAGTCAGATTAAGCTGATACCTGGTGGGAGGCATCCTGGTGACATGGAGATTCAGATTTGCTAAAATGGTTCCGTTCGGATTTCAAAGATGGTTGCCAAGGCGGCCATCTTGAAATTCTTCAAACAACATCTCCCAAACCAAAGGTTGAATTGAGCTGAAACTTGATGGGAGGCATCGGGGTGACATGGAGATTCAGATTTGCTAGAATAGTTCCTTTGTGATATTCAAACGACATCTCCTGAACCATAAGTCGAATGAGCTGAAACTTGATGGGTGGCATTGGGGTGACATGGAGTTTCAGATTTGCTAAAATGGTTCTGTTCATATTTCCAAGATGGCCACCATGAAATTCAAATGACTTCTCCTCCAGAACTAAAGGCCAAATTTAGCTGAAACTTGATGGGAGGCATCGAGGTGACAGGGAGATTCAGATTCGCTTAAATTGTTCCGTTCCGCTATCCAAGATGGCCACCAGCAGCTATCGTGAAACTCTTCAAATGACATGCCCTTCCGAACCAAAGGTTGAATTGAGCTGAAACTTGATGGGTGTCATGGAGATTTAGATTTGCTCAAATGGTTTGGTTCCGATTTCCATACAGCATAAAACAAAAGACTTTGTCAGATTTTGATGCTGTTGACCTCCTTTTCAAGGTCACTCTTATCACAAGATCCAAAGACTTTGTCTGTGTTGCTGCTTGTTAGCCTGTTTGAAGCACTATATCTCCTTAACCACTGGATGGATTCTGACCTCATTATCAAAGTCACAGGTTCTCAAAAGCTGTCAATTTTGGGCCTACACTCCATGTCATGAATTGATGAATTCTTGTCTTGTATCATTGCAGCCTGTCAAAGATTTGATTAGATTTTGTCGACTGACCTCCTACAGGCTCCCAACTCAGCTTTGGGCTGAAAATGTTTGTCAATGAATTAAGGTCAAACTTAGTACAATATCAAACTTAGTACAATATATCATTCCAACCTGGATGTGATTAACTATGGTGACATTGACCGTAGTTTCAAGCTCACTGTCCATTTTGGGTCAAAATGGCTTGTCTGCACCCTATCTCCTATTGAATCAATGAATTGGTACAAGAATGTGGCCTTGACCACATTTTCAAAAATTTAAAAGAAAAATCCATGGAGAGCCACAAATGTCAGCCAATCAAAACTAACATAAAATGATGATATAATGCTTATCATAGAATATGCATGTACTGTAACAAATTTTTGGTATATTTCAAAAGTATGTTTGAACTATCAATTCACCAAAATTTATTCCTGTTGCTTTTGTTTAACCCTTACGGAAGCATTAATCTTATTTTTCAGAGAAAATTAGGCATTTTATCTTCATGTGAATCAGCAGACAATTCTCATTAACCCCAATCCTGCTGTTCAGGACAACCCTTATCTTTGCAAAAAGTGTAGATCCAGATCAGATGGCTTCTTCAGAAGCCATCTGATCAGGATCTGCACTGTTTGACATTCAGTTTATGAATTTGTGGGAATAAATTACATCAAGTAATCTGATTGGTTCAAAGTCAGAAATGGGTGTGGCTAAATTGAATATTCAGCAAGACAAGGGTTAAAAGTCAAGGTTTATTTTCTCTGAAAAAGAATAAAATAGATAGTTGTCTGCTCTAGAATGTACTAAAGTCCTCGAAAGATTGAATTCATTAAGAGGGCTTTTCCTTGAAAATAGCTACTCTGCCACATGTTTCATACACTGTACCAGTAACCATTTAACCCTTGTCCTGCTGAATATTTAAATATGCCACACCCACTAATGATTATCAGCCAATCAGATTACTTGATGCAACTTATTGCAACAAATTCACAATTTGAATGACAAATAATGTAGATCCTGATCAGATGGCTTCTGCAGAAGCCATCTGATCTTGATCTACATTGTTTGAAAGACGAGGCATATCCTGGCTCAGAGGACAAGGGTTAAGATTGTTGTTCAGCAATTTGAATATATATTTATGAGAACCTGATGGTTTGATTTTCATGAATTGTTTCCATTGTTTTGCCACAAATAAAATACTTGATATGAAAAGTTCTTGCTTGTTTTAATTTAGATACAGAAAACCCTCAGTATAACGACAGTATTTGTTCAGTAACATTCTGTGATTCCCTCGCAACAACATTGTGACGGGGTATAGCATCGGTGCCGTGCATCCGTGTGTGTCCAGAACCTTCTGAACACAATAGAAGACAATGTTTTCATGATAGAAGCTTCAAACCTTCCCTAAATGTTCCCCATGGAAAGACGATGACTTTTGATTTTCAGGTCACAATGGCATTGACATTAAAAACCTTGTGAACAGGATAGAAGACAAACAGATCATCCTAGAATCTTCAATCCTTCCACAAATGTTCCCCATGGAAAGATGACGAACCCTATTGATTTTCAAGGTCAAAGGTCAAGGTCACAATGAACTTAACCTTAAAAACCTTGTGAACATGATAAAAGACATCTATCCTCATAGAAGCTTCAAACCTTCTACAAATGTTCCCCATGGAAAGATGATGAACCCTATTGATTTTCAGGGTCAAAGGTCAAGGTCACAATGAACTTGACATTAAAAACCCTGTGAACAGGATAGAAGACAATTATCATCGTAGAAGCTTCAAACCTTCCACAAATGTTCCCATTGGATAGATGATGAACCCTACTTTCAAGGTCAAGAGTCAAGGTCACAATGGACTTGACCTTAAAAACCTTATGAACAGGATAGAATACAGTTATCATCGTAGAAGCTTCAAACCTTCATGTTGATGAATGGTATGCAGTTGCGAGGGGATGCTACGCTTGGGTTGCCTTGTTATAAACAATTTGCCACCATAAAGAATCCCAGTGGGTAGTAGTATTTGATAATAAAGGGCTTTTTTATGTCCCCGGTAGCCATAGCGGGGACATATTGTTTTTTCCCTGTCTGTTTGTTTGTTGGTTTGTACATGGACAACTTTAATGTTGGTCATAATTTTTTAACCTTTTGAGATAGAGCATTCATATTTGGCATGTAGGTTCCTTGTGACAAGAGCTTCAAATTCATGCTTAAAAATTTTGACCTGTGACCTTGACCATAGCCTTTGACCTACTTAAAACAATAACATTGGTCGTAACTTTTGAACTGCTGGAGTAACAGCCTTCATATTTGGCATGCAGTGTTCAATCCAGGTTTTGGGGTTTTGGGGCCCTCTGGGCCCACAGGTCTTGGAAAAGGGGGCCATTTGGAAATTTAGGGGGCCCTTATAAATTATACTATCTAAAGTTGCCAGATTTATCTTAGGGTTTTAGCTGCATGATAAAAATGGACACAAATCAAGTTTAACAGCACAGACAAAATCTATTTAGTTTATCTATCCATCTTCTTATACTGAGTTGGTCACATTTGCTCATTATCTCGTTTAACCAGTACAAAACAATTTTGATAAAGTGTCATGCTCAAGTGCTAAATGCACGTTTTATCTAGAATAAATGCATTTAAAATATTTCTGGAAGAGAAGAACTCTATAATAAATAGAGCCCGCCTCGGTATATTGCGGTATTTCGGTCCGGTATTTAGCGTAAGCCGCACGGCGCACACGAATTTGGCGTAAGCCGCCCGGCGCACACAAGTATACCGAACATGGCCGCATCCCCGGTAAACAAAACGTCAATTTGGGTTTATAAAAATAAGAATTGTTACTTGTTAAACAGATAAAAAAAAAAAAACGTTTTACTTCGTTATTTTGGTCGGGCAACATGCAGTTTTTTTTATCAACTTGACAATACGCAACAGGCAGCCGAAAAATCGCGAGAAAATCGCAAAAATGAACTCCAGAAGAAATAGTCTCTAAATTCTACAGTTGCGCCCGACGGGCCCATTGAATGATCTCTAGTGCGCCCCTCATGTAAAAAGCGGGCCCAGGGCGCAATGGCGCAGCCTAGATTGAACACTGGGCATGTACCTTGTTATATCCCCGGCATAGGAAGTATGTGGGGATATATCGTCTGTCCGTCCTGCTGTTCGTCTGTACGTCCGTGTGTCCGTCCGTCCGTTAACATTTTGGTTAAAGTTTTGCGTCAAAGTTTCTAAGAGATTGTATCTTCTGAACTCTTCGATAGATTTAGTTGATACTTACTCTGAATACTGGTCCAAAGATTTCACTGATGCATGTCCCACCCTAAAAGTGACCTTGAGGTCAAGGTCAAAGACTTAGAAATTTCACATTTGGTTAAAGTTTTATGACAAAGTTCATAGATGCCTGTCTGCACAGATTCAGTTGATACTGTGCTTGCATCACTGTTGCATACCAACCCAAACATTTCATGATGTATGTCCCTTCCCCTACCTGGGGTGACCTTGATCTCAAGGTCACGGACTTAAAATTTTTATATTTTGTTAAAGTTTTATGACAAAGTTTATAGATGGCAGTATGTTCTAAACTCTACTACAAATTGAATTGATATTTGCATCGATGTTTCATACCAGTCCAAAGCTTTCGTTGATCCATACCCCTACCTGCTGCTTCAGTTTCATTGATGCCCCAAACCCTTCAGTAATTTTGATGTCCTCACTCCCTTGGTCCATTTATAAATTTTATGTTTGGTTTAGCTTTTACAAGCACATTTATAGATGCACAAATTTAATTGATATTTGCATCGGTGTTTCATACCATTCCAAAGATTTTGTTGATGCATACCCCTACCTGCTGCTTCATTTTCATTGATGCCCCAAACCCTTCAGTAACTTTGATGTCCTCACTCACTTGGTCCATTTAGAAATTTTATGTTTGGTTTAGCTTTTACAAGCACATTTATAGATGCTTATAGCTTCTTAACTTCTTCATTTACACTATATACAAGCTCCAAAGATATATCAGAGGGTGGCGCTGGCCGGGGGTATACGTGACCCATTGGTCGCTTTCTCTAGTGACAAAAGCTTTACATTCATGCAAAAATGTTTGACCTGTGACCTTCACCTTGATCTTTGACCTACTTAAAATAAAAAAACCAAAACATTTTGGTAATAAGTTTTGAACCATTCGAGATAAGAGCCTTCATATTTTGCATGTAGGTTCCTTGTGAGAAGAGCTTTACATTGGCGCAAAAAAAATTGCACTGTGACCTTGGCCTTGACCTACTTGAAAGAAAACCTTTGGAGATAGAGACTTCATATTTGGCATGTAGGTTTCTTATGACAAGAGCTTTACATTCATTCAAAAAATTTTTACCTTTACCTGTGACCTTGACCTTTGACCTACTTAAAAGAAAAAACAACATTTCGGTCATAACTTAAGAACTGTTTGGAAAAAAGCCGTAGGTTTCCTGTGATAAGAGCTGTACATTCATGCAAAAGTTTTTGACCATGACCTTGATCTTTGACCTACTTAAAAGAAAAAATAAAATTTTTCATAACCTTTGAACCGTTTAAGATACAGCCTTCATATTTGGCATGTAGGTTTCCTGTGATAAGAGCTTTACATTCATGCAAAAGCTTTTAACTGTGACCTTGACTTTTGACCTACTTAAAAGAAAAAAAAAATAAAATTGTTCATAACTTTTGAACCGTTTGATACCATTATAGCTGTCTTTAAATTCTTTAAACAAAATCCCAGAACCGAAAGTTAGACTGAGCTGAAACTTGATGTGATGCATTATGGTGATAAAGAGAATTAGAATTGATAATATAGTTCCATTCCTGTATCCAAGATGGCACCATACCAGCATGGGGGGCATCTTTAGTTCTTTAAAAGACATTGCCTCTAGAACAATTGCTTAAATGGCCATCTTGAAATTCTTTAAACATCCCCTGAACCAAAAGTCGGATTGAGCTGAAACTTGATAGGAGGCATTGGGGCTACATTGAGATTCAGAATTGCTAAAATTGTTCTGTTCAGATCTCAAAGAGTGCTACCATGCCGGCCATCTTGATATTCTTCAGATGGCATCTTTTCCCAAACCCATAATTTCGTTAAACATGATAGGAGCCATTTTTGCGGCATAGAAATTCAGAATTGCTAATTTTAACTTCTTTTCCAAGATGACCACTATGGGGACCATCTAATCTGCTCTAGATTAGCATGTTAGATTGAGATCAGACTTTTTGGGAGACATTGGGGCGACTTGGAGTTTCAGAATTGCTAAAATCCTTCTGTTGCAATATCCAGAATGGCCGACAAGTTGGACATCTTGATAATCTTCAAACTACCTTATCTTTCAAATGGTAAGTTGAATTTAACTGAAATTTGGATGAGAGCTGGTGCTAAAATCCTTATGTCATCCTGGACATCTTGAAATCTTCAAACCACATCTGCTCTTGAATGGTCTGCAGGATTAATTGGAGACTTGGTGGGAGACGTTTCGGTGACAAGAAGATTCAGAATTGCTTAAATCGTTGCATTCCAATATTCGAAGTTGGTCGCCATGGCAGTGAACTTGAAATTCTTCAAAGGACATACACCCTCCACTTTGCACAAAGTAATCTGCTGAGTCCTAAGTTGCATTGACATTACGAAAACATGCCTCTACAAATACATTGTTACCTTTACCGCCGAAAAAAGGTAAATTTTTAGACGAAAAATGTGATATTTTTTGTCGCACCTGCTTGTAGCAGGGTGCCACATAGGCGTCCAATTTTCCGTCTGTGCGTCCGTCCGTTCGTATGTCCATCTGTTAACATTTACGTCGAAGTTCGACATTTATTTCAAAGTTTTTATTTAACAAACCTCAGCTACCATCAAACCTTACATGAAACATCTCATAGACCTTCTCACTTTGTAAGTACCTTGACCTTGTGACTTTGACCTATATTTTGCGCTCCAGTGACTTTGACCATTACATCGAAGTTCGACATTTACGTCAAAGTTCGACATTTACGTCGAAGTTTGTATTGTAATGAACTATCAGACTAAACAACCATCAAACCTTTCATGAAACATCACCCTGAGCTCCTGACTAGGCAAGCACCTTGACCCGGTGACCTTGACCTATATTTTACGCTTCAGTGAGTTTGACACAAATTACGTCAATGTTCCAGATCTTCTCAAATAAAAGGCCTACACCAATAAAATCTTGTAGTGTTTCTCCTAGATGTATTGACTCTGCAGGTACCTTGACATGGTGACCTTGACCTATATTTTACGCTCAACTGACTTTGACACATTTTACGTCGAAGTTCCAGATCTCCTCAAATAAAAGGCCCACAACCATCTAATCTTGCATAGTGCTTCTCCTAGATGCACTGACTCTGCAGGTACCTTGACCCGGTGACCTTGACCTATATTTTATGCTTCAGCGACTTTGACAAATTTTTATATCGAAGTTCCAGACCTCTGCAAATAAAAGGCCTACAACCATCAAAGCTTGCATAATGCTGCTCCTGGATGTACTGATTCTGCAGGTACCTTGACCTTGTGACCTTGACCTATATTTTACGCTCCATTGACTTTTACACAATTTGCGTAAATGTTCCAGATCTTCACAAATAAAAGGCCTGCAACCACCAAATCTTGCATAGTGGTTCTCCTAGATGTACTGACTATGCAGGTACCTTGACTTGGTGACCTTGACCTATTTTTGCACTCCATTGACTTTAACACATTTTAGGTCGACATTCCATATCTTCTTAACTATACGGCCTACAACCACCAAACCTTGCATAGTGCTTCTCCTTCATTTACCTACTCTGTTGGTACCTTGACCTGGTGACCTTAACCTTTATTATGCACTCCAGCGACTTTTACGTCCATGTTCAATATGTCCTAAAATAAATGGCCTACAGCCACCAAACTTTGCATAGTACTTCTCCTCATTGTACTGATTTGGCACGTACCTTAACCTGGTGACCATGGTCTGTATTTTTTGGTCCAGTGACTTTGACACATTTTACATCACCTATCAACTGCTATGAAATTTACTTAATTAATAACATTCTGATTGTGGCCTCTATGACTTTTGCCCCCAGCAGGTGCGACGCCGCCTTCTGCGGAATTCTTGTCTTATTTCTGCTACAAATATAGATTGTGGGTACACATTAGAACCGAGGGGGTTCTAATGTGTACCCACAATCTTTATTTTGAGCAGAAATAAGAAAAATTCTGCTCAAAATATAGATTGTGGGTACAAGTTAGAACCGCCTCATTGAGGCGGTTCTAATGTGTACTCACAGTCTTTATTTTGAGCAGAAATAAGAAAAATAAGGTTAACCCCCGTAAACCCCAGTTTTGCGATATAAAAATGGAGTTCAAGGGGGTCAAAATCAAATAGGCGGGTTTTCGTGATGGAGCTGTCCAGAAACTTAACAGAGCCAACAAAGCAACATGTAGATGGCAATCTAGTCAGAACCAACGTATCATGACCAGCTGAGCAGTTTCTGGCCCACTTGATCTTATTTACTGCAATGATAAATATTAGGGTCATTTGTTAGAATTGCATTGACGAGGCACTGCTATCAAATGTCCACAAAATTTATGGAGGAGGAATTTCAAACAGATATGGACTAATTTGTTTTTGGAATGTAAAATAAAATATTGCATATCTCCATTCTGTTGAAATTGTCATAATGAGTATTGTTATATAAAGTGGGTTGTCTGTGCCTGCCGTTTGCCCCTCTGAATACCTTATGTCCAGAAGGTCAGTTAACTGAACTGCTCTTTTTCCTTTGCAGGATGAGGTCTGTGTTTTGTTTGAGGTTTGACGTCCCCGTCAACGCTGAATAGGTCATTTTTGAGCTTTCATTTTTTGTAGGTACAGTCAACATTCTTTTTGTCAGTGTAAAGAACGAATAATAAAGAAAGAAAATAAAATATTTTAAACCGGAAACACCAAAACGGGATACTGGCAAAAAGTTTAGGTCCTGACTCCAGATCGGCCATTGCAGAACGAGGCGTCTGAACATAGCCTACACTTCTTACAAAAACTGGTTTCATAGTCACCATGACTGAATTTTATGCCTCTGAACATGAGAAAAATTTGTTAAATCTGGTTTCGCCTGTTGGATAGTGCAATTACATGCAATTCATACACAGCTTTATTTCAGAACTCGAGAACGTCACAGCACTGCTAAAAAGCGCACATAACGCTATTGATAAACACACTGACCTAACATCGATAAAAAACGGGCCTCCGTGGCCTAGTGGTTAAGAGCGCTGACTCTTGATCATTAGGTCTCTCACCGCTGTGGTTCGAGCCTCGCTCGGGTCACATGTGAGACGCCAAGTTCTGCAACGGAAGGTCAGGTGTTTTTTCTCCGGGTACTCCGGTTTTCGCCCACCTCTGATTAACGATCGGCTCGATATGAGTGAAATAATCTTGAAAGGGCCGTAAAACCAAAAAAAAAAAAAAAAAACGATAAAAATAGTGCAGGGCTACCTTTCTATCAATAACCGTAATCTTGGTTTGCCAACAGTTGTCGCGCGGACAACAGCACTATTACAGTTCTGTCCTTAATAAATCTGGGTCAGCTGATAAACCAATCAACCCAAAAAGTGTTATTTTCTGTTTTTGCATTGGCAAATCCAGTTTGCCCAAATTTGTTGCTTGTGGCATTGTTGTTCTGTGCGCGCCCGTTGCGTAAACCACGACAGAGCTCGCCTCAATAGCTCAGTTGGATGCATGTCTGATTGGTGATTAGCAGGACGCTGGTTCGATACCTGCCGGGTTCGGCAACATTCGTGGAAATCGATTATGAAATATTTTCTACGGTCATTCTCTCCCTTCTGTTGATTCAAGAAAGGCAGTTGGCAGTTTCTGACAATAGAATGTGCACTGTACTGGATAATATATGTACATATGAGCCTGCCCAGGAAAAGTGTGGATAGGTAATCTGACCGGCTCGATATGACTTAAATAGTATTGACTAAGCCGTTAAACTCCATTCTAAACAAACCACGACAGAACAGATGGCGGGGGTTGTGGACACATAAAACCAGACCAGTACCCTTTACGCTCACCTGAGCAAGATGTGCTCAGTGTGAGTTATTGTGATCATCGAGTGTCCGTCGTACGGCAGTCGTCAACGTTTAGCTTGTGTAATCTCTAGTCTCCACAGTTTCAATCCTATCTTTATGAAACTGTTTGTCATGATACTATCTCGGCCAAGTTCGAATGTGGGTCGTGTCAGTTCAAAAACTAGCTAACTACGACGAATTGTGTAAAATAGAAGTGAAAGCAGTGATCGGGAATCGATACAATCAACCCACGGCTCCCATCAGAGACACCAAAGGGAAAGAAGCACAAACATGAAACAACAGACCTAATGGAAACACCGATAGCGGAAAGCCAACAGGACAGCGGAAAGCCAACAGGACAGTTACTTTACCACAAAATGGCCAATAGGCTATCCAAAATAAAATAAGCATCACAAACACCCAAAGACAAACCATAACGAAAATAAACCGCGACAGAAGAACCGCCTTGGAACGGTCAGTGAAAACGAATTCCACTGGGGGGGGGGGGGGTTAAATCGATTTTAAGTGGCCACCATCCTCGCCCTTACTTTTGTCGCGATTTAGAAAAACCTTATGCGCTTAAACCCCCACCTGCTCTATAAAAGGATGTAGGCGGAGCTTATTTCAAAATGGTGCCTGACTTACATTTTGTTGATTGCAGAAGCTTTATCAATGAAAATAAAATACTTAGAAAACATTCAGAAACAAAACTTGTTATGTAAGGAGGCATATCTCTACTTTATACATCAACATGTAGCAGGTCGACCGTGTGGCTCGGTAGCTCAGTCGGTAGAGTGTTCGTACGGTATGCGAAAGGCCCTGGGTTCGAGTCCCGGTCGAGTCATGTTCTTTTTCCACCCCTGTGACAAACACCAAAATATTCTTGCAAAAACCAATATTAATTGAATATGGTGAATGAAATTACTGGAAAGTGCTCCGAAATTCAAACTAAATATAACCTTTGAACCTTGGTCATGTGATACAAACAAAGCAACTATTAGTGTGAAGTCCAAAAACTTCCACTTGTAAGATGGCAAACTTAGTAAAAGCAAATAAATAATCCTACCTCTGAGGCTCTCAGAAAAAAAAAATCTACTCACATTCCATGATACACAGGAACTTGTCAATTCCAGTTTATAGGTATATTAATAAAGGTAGCTAATGCTGTAAACAGTGTAGGCCCTGATCAGACGCCCATTCTGTGGCATCTGATCTGGGCCTGCACTGTTTGTCAGATACCCATTTCGGGGTTTCTGGTACCAAATCGGATAATCATTATTACATGTATATCCATGATCATGTCCATAATTGCCCAGAACCGGCCCCGATAGCTCAGTTGGTAGAGTGTCCGCTCCGGGGAACGGGAGTTCACGGGTTCGATCCCGGGCCGCGACATACCAAAGTCGTTAAGAATGGTACTAGCTGCTCCTCGCTTGGCACTCGGATTTACGGGGTAGAGCTAGGACTGGTCGACCCAGTGTCAGGATAATGTGACTGGGTGTGGTATCATGTAATGTGTCTGGGACATGATACTTCAGTGAGGCAGCACTATAAAAGTGAGCATTGGGCTCCCTGTCGCAACCAGACACCGTCGTGATATGACTGAAAAGTTGAAAGCGACGTTAAACCCGAATTCACACACACACACGCCTACGGAACGATACAATGCGTAACCATTGGTTAAGAACGTGAAGCAATTAGAGCGACATCCGGTTAGGCATTAGATCGCTAAAAAAGGTAAAGAAACTTGGCATTTTCTGTGTTTCATAAATTATATAAATTTTACGAGGAAGTTATTTAAAAATCGGGGAATTACATTCAGGAGCCCATTGATATCGGCGTCTTTGTAGTAAATACCAAATCCCGTACTTCACGCATTTTGGCTAAATTTAGTTTCTCCTGCTGAAGGTGACCTGAAACCTTAGAAAACTCGTGGTTTTTCGAGGTGTTTGTTGCCTTTTATTTAATATTGCGCTTAGCTACAAGTTCAGCGTATTAACATGCACACACAATGAACATATATGGTTATATGTGTTATGGATAGTTTGCTTGTCAATGCAGCACTATCGAGAAATCACCACGGAAAAGGTCGAAAATGGTTGGTTACGCATTAGATCTATAGAAATGATAACAAAACTTGCAACTATAAAGCGGATCTGTTTTCATCTCCACGGCCCCAGAATCACCCGCACCTTGTTCTACGGAACCATTTTTAGCCAACCTGATAAGCAGTGTGCTATTGATTCGATAATGATATAGTATTTTATGGAAACATTTTCAGTCTCCAGAATCATAGTACCGAATGATTTTCACTGACTTTTACGCTGTGTTTGTTTTATCAAAGGTCCGGTAATTGCCTGAAATGAAATAAAACAGGTTTTGGAGTTATAATTTCTGCGAAGAACCCATCATCTGCCAAAATTTGCTGGTTAAGCATTAGATCGTTTGGTTGAGCATTAGATAACCAGAGGAGAAAATCACACCAGTTGCTGCCTAAGTAAATGCCAGCAGTTTAATTCCGTAGGCGTGCACACACACACACACACACATTGCCCAGAAAATTGACCTGCAGATGACTGTTCGAAGAATTTTGATTATCATTATCACCATCATCATTGTTATCAGTTGTTGTTATTGTCTCAGCTGCTGCTTTGATATTTTAGTCTTCATAAAATACCCATTCAGACTTGTAAATCTGAAGAAATAAAATACTGCTAAAAACTGTTCTTTTGTAAAAAAAATATATATATATATATATGATTTCTCTTTGTCAGAATTCTCTGCCATTTTTCCGGCAATGTATAAAATCCTGGAAGGAAATTGCACCTGTCTTATAAAGTAGCTTGATCCATTACAAAATAGGTGTTATGTAAAGGAATGCCATCACCGTTTTGTATTTTTTTTTTTCAATAAATGTATCTTATGTTTAAAAGAAATACATCTGGATATTGTTTAAAAATATAAAATACATTGTATTGTAACCCAAAAGGCACTGGATTAACTAAAATAATTTAATTTTGCCGAGGATAATAAACTGGTCCAGTTTAATTGCTTTAACATGGAGGATGTTTATAAACAAAGCCTGATAAGACCTATGCTACAGCTTATATAAACATACTTGTCTAGATATGTGGCAAAACTGATTAGTCTTGATCAATTAGAATCCGGATGCATTTTTTTTTTTTCAGATGAAAATGTTTGACATTTTGTTCCCTTCTAATTCGTAGATTGGTTCCCTTGTCGTAAATGTCTCCGCTAGGTGGCTACAACGGTTATGTGCGTACCGAAGGGGAGGTAATAACGAAGGGAGACCAATGTATCTAGTTCGGTAACGTACCCAAAATCTTTGTATAAAAAAGGAAAATATTGAAAACACAAAAACACCCCAAAACACAAAACTTTTTTCTTTATAATGTGGGTTTAGAGGTGTTTTCATTTCTTTGACTTGATAACTTTATGAGGCAGTTTAATCAATCATCCACAATATATTGGTATATCTGGGGCAGAAATAAGAAAACTATCACTATCCATAATGTGTGAGTATATGCATTATTCTGCAGTAGCCTGAGCTAGCAGACCCCAAGTAAATATATTTACAGCTGATCAGTAATCAGTAAGACCCGCCTACATTTCTGGTGGTAGCTGCTACCGCAAGTGCCAGTTTAACAGACACCACAGACTTCCTTCAGACTTGATAAAATTTTATAATTCTCTTTAAAACCATGTGTACACTCAAGAGATCGCTGTTTGAGTGAGTGAGTTTTAGTTTTACGTCCCACCAACAGCTAAGGTCATACGGAGACGGGACCTCGGTTTAAAGACTCATCCGAAAGTCTGGAGAAGCCCGGGATCGAAGATCGCTGTTTAATATAGTCTTTATGAATGTTTGTCTTGATGATATTTCGGTCAAGTTTGAATATGGGTCAAGTCGGGTTCTTTCAAACTTCGTTATAAACCTTATGTGCAAACGAAACACTACAGTTTTGCTTCAAACTTTATAGAAATTCATCACAGTAGTTGTCTTGATATACCTTTGGCAAGTTCAAATGTAGGTCATGAGTGATCAAAAAATAGGTCACCATGTCAAATTTTGTAAAAGCATAGTTGCACTCTAAATGCCATACAGATTTGCTTCAGTCTACATAAAACTTCATCAGAGTATTTGTCAGAGGCCAACGCTTTGCTTCAGACTTAATGGATCTTTGTCAGAACCTTTGTCTTCGTGTTATCTTGGTCAAGGTCGAATGTGGGTCATGTGGGGTACAATCTAGGTCACTAGATCAGACTCTTTAAAAAGAAAAACCTTGTATGCAAATGAGAGGCCACAATTTTGCTTCATTATCAGATTGTTTGTCTTTATAAAATCTCAGTCAAGTTCGAATAAGAGTTCTGTGAAGGTTAAAAACCCTCTGCGTTGTTAAAACGACTAAGACAAACTAAGACTTAATTGGAGTTTGCTACGCCATCACATTTTTTGTCGAAAATATTCTTAATTCCTTTTGCGTCTGTAGAGCTACTGAGATGAATCTTTAAACCGAGGCCCCGTCTTCGTTTGGCCTTAGCTGTTGGTGAGACGTAAAACTCAAATACTCACCCACTCACTCTGTAGAGCTTTTGGGGATAAAAACACTACCTCTTTGTCTGCAAAAAGTATGGGTTTTACGACAGGACTTGATAAACATTGTCCCCGCGATTTGCCAACCTTAAAAAGTGAGAAATATGAGTATTTCCCAGGGCAGTGGGAACGATTGGTAGTTCCCGGGAAATACTGATAATTCCGGGTAAATAGTGGAAAATACAACACTCTGTACACAGCATTTAGGGAGATGGCTTATTATACTCTCTACACCTAACTAAATGAAAGCAATATACACTCGCTATAATACTGGTTTCGTGAGAAAACAGAAATGAAATAAGACGTCCATAATGGACCTGAATCGTTCACCGTATTGACTTTGGCCAAGATATCATTTTTATCCATCATGACCTATATTCATATCTGATCAAGACATCTTCAAGGAAAATATTCGGGTAAAGTTTCATGAAGACCGAAGCAAAACTGAGGCCTCTAGAAAGTGAACAAGGTTTGAAAACAATATGACCTAGTGATCTGGTTTTTGATCCAATATGACCAATATTCGAACTTGACCAAGACATCATCAATACAAATATTCGGGTTTAGTTTTCTAAAAAAACTGGCTTCAAATGGGTGATCAAGGTTTCAAAGAAATCGACATAATGGCCTAGTTTTTTTTATCTAACATGATTCGTATTCAAATCTGACCAAGATAATCAAGCCAAAAATTCGGGTCAGTTTCATGAAGATTAAAGCAAAAGTTGGCCTTTAGAGGGTGAATAAGGTCTAAAAGCAATTTGTTCTTGCGAGCTAGGTTTTAGCTCACCTGGGCCGAAGCCTCCAGGGGAGCTTAAAGTATAGTGGGTCGTCCGTCCTCCGTCCGTCCGTTCACAAATTTGACCAGTTATATCTCTGCAACCTGCAGGTTGATCTCAATTATTTCTCATCTGTAGCATGCCTCTGGTGGGCCATTGATGAAATAAGCTGTTTTTCTTATCTAAATCGTATGGAAACTTTGGTAATTATGGCAACCACAAAGTCCCATGGAGTTACAATGGGAAAATGCTTGTCATCACCGTAACACCTTCAGTTTCGATCGGATCTTTCTGAAACTGTCATGTAAGGTGGCTGGGGATAAAAATTCAGATGAGCTCGAAAACCAGGTAAGTCTACCCATTAATAATAGAGTTACGTCCCCTTGAGAGTTGAAAATGCCTATTTTTGACCTTGTCATCACCCTTCATTTTTGATCGGATCTTCTGAAACTTACATGTAAGTAAGACAGGGTTAGAAACTTGGTTGAGTTTCAAAACTGTCGATGTCGGTCGACTACTCATGGAGTTATGTCCCATATTTTGCTGAAAATGCTTATTTTTGACCTTGTCATCACGTACCGTAGCTCCTTTCAGTTTTGATTGGATCTTCTTGAAACTTACATACAAGTAAGTGATGGATAAAAGCTCGGATGAGTTCAAAAACCGGTGAGGTTGGCCTATTTTTATTACAGAGATACGTTCTCTTGATTGCAGAAAAGGCCTATTTCGACCTTGTCATCACCGTCGCCCCTTCAGTTTGTATGGGATCTTCTTGAAACTGAAAGGTAAGTAAGTCAGGGATAAAGGCTCTTATGAGATCGAAAACTGTTGAGGTCGGCCTATTTATAATAGTAACGTCCATTTGTTTGCAGAAAAGGTCTATTTTTGACCTTGTGATCACCGCAGTCCCTTCAGTTTTTATCGGATCTTCTTGAAACCAACATGTAAGTAAATCAGGGATAAAAGCTCGTACGGGTTCGAAAGCTGGTGAGGTCGGCCTGTTTATCATAGTGTCACGTCCCTATGATTGCAGAAAATGCCTGTTTGACCTTGTCATCACCGTAGCCTCTTCAGTTTTTATTGGATCATCTTGAGACATATGTGTGAGTCCGGGATAAAAGCTCGGCTGAGTTCAAAACCTGGTGTGGTCAGCCTATTTATCAAAGAGTTGCGTTCTTTTGATTACGGAAAATGCCTTTTTTGACCTTGACATCACCATTTCCCCTTCGGTTTTTATTGGATCCTGAAACTTACTTGTAAGTAAATCAGGGAAAAAAGCTCAGACAAGTTTGAAAACTGTTGAGATCGGTCTATTTGTTATAGCGTTACATGCCCTTGCTTGCAGAAAACACCTATTTTTGACTTTGTCGTTACCGTAGCCCCTTCAAATTTATCGGCTATTCTTGAAACTTACATATATGTAAACCGGGGATGAAAACTCGAATATGTTCGAAAACTTGTGAGGTCGGCCTATCTATCGTAGAGTTACGTCCACTTGATTTGCAGAAAATTGAACGAATTCGAAAACCAACACTATATGCACATTTATAACTCGAGGAAATATGTCCCCTTATTTGCTGAAAATGTCTATTCTGGACCTTGTCATCACCACAAGTCCTTTAGTTTTGATTAGATCTTTCTGAAAGTAACATGTAAGTAGGTTGTTGATGAACCTTCGGATAAGTTCGAAAACTGGTGTTGTCGGCCTGTCCGTTGTGTCCCTTTGATTGCTGTAAAATGCATGTATTTGACCTTGTCATCAGCATGCCTGCTTTTTTTTTTTTTTAACCCCCAGAGCCCCGCCTCTGAACGCGGGGCTGGGGTGTTATATGCTATCTGTTGCCCTTATTACTGGTTGGCATAAACTGTGGGTGCTCGTTGGAGCCGCCTCAATGAGGCGGTTCTATTGAGTATCAACAAAAACAAAAGAAAAAGAGAAAAAAAAAATATTTTTTTTTTTTTTTTTGCATAAACTGCGGGTGCTCATTGGAGCCGCCTCAACGAGGCGGTTCTACTGAGTATCACCAGTTTTTTTTTTTTTTTTTTTAACTGCATATATCTAATGTCAAATTTGTTTTAAAATCCCAGTAGGCGTGATTTCGGGATGACATGTGTACTTTGTTCTCTATGTGCATGCCAAGCTTCCTTTATGTTTGTATTGCCTGTTTTTCAATTGTGCTGTTCTAAATTGCATGCCAGTTCAGTTACCCTTCCTGTGTGGGGATGTTGTCGGTCCTGTGTCAAATCCTATATATTGCCCAATCTGACAATTCATGTGATTCTACTAGCAATCACATTCTCAAATTTCTAATCCTTTTATTAAGGGGGGTGGGACGGCAGACAGGCCCCACTGCAGCCCCTATTTCAGTATTTTATGTCATTTATCCCAGTTTGCTTGCTGTGCTTGTTAGTTTTATTATTATTATTAC
This sequence comes from Lucinisca nassula, assembly GCA_963580285.1. Lineage (NCBI taxonomy): Eukaryota > Metazoa > Mollusca > Bivalvia > Lucinida > Lucinidae > Lucinisca > Lucinisca nassula. Next base: position 106,127,151 of record OY757012.1, on the reverse strand, counting down.
TATTTTTTTTATTACTTTGTAGCCCTATATTGTATTTTGATTATCATTTTTTATGCATATAAATCATTAACTGTGCCTATCCATTTAATGTGCTTACTTTAGAACTCCCCCTATATAGATTATCTTATAGTTTAACAAGGTTTAGCTATCATAATTATATATATAACATTATTTTAATCATGTGTTTCTCTTACAGGCTGTTGTGTTAAATAGTTACGTTGTTTGTTAACCTAGTCGGTAAATAGCTCCTAGCTAATGTTCTCTCGTTATGTAAAAAACCGACTCAAAATAAAGATTCTTGTATCTTGTATCTTGTATAAGTCCTTCAGCAACGAGTGTAACTTCCCGAAACAGTGAATTTGTTAGCTCAGGTGAGCGATATTGGACCATGATTGTCCTCTTGACATGTATTCGAACTTGACCATCGTAGCATCAAGTCATACATTCCGGGAAAGTTTCATTAAGATTGAAGCAAGAGTGTGGTCTCTAGAGGGAGAACAAGGTTTTAAAGCAATCTGACTCAGTGACCTGATATTTCCAACATTCAAACTTGACCAAGCTTAAAAAATCTTCTTCTCTGAAACCACAGCATCCAGAGCTTAGATATTTAGCAGGTAGCAAAGGCAAGTGGTCACCTACATATTTCCTGCCAATCATGCCCCTGGGGTCCAAAAGGGCCATGCCCCGGGGCCCCTTAGCTCCTATAGGCTCATAATGGAAAAAAAACTTCAAAAATCTTCTTCTCTGAAACCACAGGGCCCAGAGCTTAGATATTTAGCATGCAGCAATGGCAAGTGGTCACCTACATAAATCCTGCCAATCATGCCCGTGGGGTCCAAATGGGCCACGCCCCGGGGCCCCTTAGCTCCCATAGACTCATAATGGAAAAAAGCTTCAAAAATCTTCTTCTCTGAAACCACAGGGCCCAGAGCTTGGATATTTACCATGTAGCAATGACAAGTGGTCACCTACATAAATCCTGCCAATCATGCCCCTGGGGTCCAAATGGGCCACACCCTGGGACCCCCTTAGCACCCATAGACTCATAATGAAAAACAAATTTAAAAACTCTTCTCCTCTGAAACCTCAGGGCCCAGAGCTTAGATATTTAGCATGTAGCAACGGCAAGTGGTCACCTACATATTTCCTGCTAATCATGCCCCTGGGGTCCAAATGGGCCTCGCCCCGGGGCCCCTTAGCTCCCATAGACTCATAATGGAAAAAAGCTTCAAAAATTTTCTCAGAAATTGTGAAGCCGAAAACTTAGAAATTTAATATCTAGCAACATAAAATAGCCATCTACATAAATCCTGTTAACCCTGCCCCTCGGGTCGAAATTGGCCACGCCCGAGGTCATCACCTCCAATAGACTTTTAATGGAAAAAAAACCTTAAAAAGTCTTCTTCTATAAAACCATAAGGCCCAGAGCTTAGATTTTTAGTATGTAGCAATGTCAAGTGGCCACCCACATAAATCCTGCCAGTTATGCCCCTGGGATCCAAATTGGCCCCACCCCAGGGTTCTTTAGCTTCCATAGACTAACAATTGGAGAAACTTCAAAAATCTTCTTCTCTGAAACCACAGAGCCCTTATAATGAAAAAAAGAAAAAGAAAAGAAAAAAAAAAAAAAAAAAAAAAAACTTAAAATGGGGAAAAAATCTTCAAAAATCTCCTTCTCTGAAACCATAAGTCCCAGAGCTTAGGTATTTAGTGGTCGCCTACATGAATCCTGCCAATCATGCCCCTGGGGTCCAAATCCTGTGGCCCCTTAACTCCAACAAACTTATAATGGAAAAAAGCTTCAAACATCTTCTTTGAAACCATGAAGTACAGACCTTAGATATTTAGTATAAAGCAACACAAAATGGTCGCCTACATAAATCCTGCCAACCGTGCCCTTTGGGTCAAAATTGGCCAAGCCCCAGGGCTCATTAGCTTCTATAGACTTATACTGAAAAAACTTAAAAAAATCTTTTTCTCCAAAACCATAAGGCACAGATTTTGTTGGATTTGAGGTTTTACATCCCCGACAACACTGTATAGGTCATTTTGGAGATGTCTCTTCCAATTTTGTGGGACTTTTACCAGACATTGAGATGAAATTACATCTCAAGCCCTGTCGCCCAATGAAACCAGTAGGGTTTATAAGCATGGACACCGCTTTGCCTGAGCTTAGATATTTAGTATGTAGCAATGTCAAGTGGTCTCCTACGCTAATGATTTTCTTGTACACAGGTGAGCGATATAGGGCCATTGGGCCCTCTTGTTTTCTGGTGGTTTTCTTTGGCTCCGGCTCGCAGAGTGTCAAAATCAGAACTGTCACTCTTGACACGTGAAATGACATGTATACACCAGGACATGTGATACGGGAAGTTAGTATACCTAGCTCTCAACAAAAGGTAAACTTAGCTACATTATCCTCTGTACCTTCAGCTATCGAAACGATCGAATCGGGAAGGGCATTCCAATCTCTAATGGTTCGAGGGAAGAACGATTCATTATAAATGTCAGTTTTTATTAAACTGGTGTAAATGGAATTTATGGTGGCCGTAAAAATAAAAGTGAATGCAATGATCAGGAATCAATACAATTAATTCAAAGCTCCCATCAGAGACACCAAAGGGATTAAAACACAAACATGAAATAACTAGACCCCAATGGAAACATGAACAGCGGAAAACCAAAAGGACAGTTACTTTCCGACAAAAATGGCCAATTCGCTATCCAAAACAAAAAACATAAGCGACACACACACCCAAAGACAAACCACAACAAAAATAAACCGCAACAGAAGACAGAAGAACGCCTTGGAACAGTTAGTGAAACGAATTCCATTGGGTGGGGGGAGTAAATGTGACGACGTTAAGGGTAACGTTCGGGGCACAACTGACTGTGTAGCATGGTAGCTCAGTGGTTAGTGCACTTGCCGCTGATGCTAGTGGCCGCCACTTTGATTCCCGGCAGCGGTAATAAAATTGCGGTTTCCGAATATGCTCCACTGGCATCATTTGTAGGGATGAATGCCACAAGTACACCGTCCTTCGGATCGGGGCGTTTACTGGAGGCCCCTGTGCAGGGAGAGTCGTGCCCTGTGCGGGTTAAAGACTCCTACCATAATTATATGATTACTGTATAGGCTTTCATCCTGCAACCTAGTGTACATCTGCGAGTAATGTTCAGATGTCGGTGCGTAAATTTACCGGAACGGACCTAATTACCGGAACGGACCCATTTTTTCCCATTTTATGCATTTGTATTAAAACTTTTCATTTATTTTTTTTTTTACCTGCATATTGAGTTGTTTTTGTTTTCTCCTATTACTACTACTCGCTCACATCTGAGCATTACGAGCAGGATTTCCTGGGTGGTAACCAGTACTTTTTTAAAGCAATGTGGATGAAGTGCCTTGCTCAAGGGCAAACACTTTGGTCAGCGTGAGGCTCGAACCCTCAACCTCTCGATTACAAAGCCGATGCGCTACACTGTACCAAAGCGCTCCACTGTGAGTTGATCGTTAAATCAATACCATTTTTGAAAGTCCTTTGATATCCGTGTGCAATATTATGAAATTTAAACATTGTTACATTGCAGTCTGACCATAGTGGTACAGAATTGTTTTAGATTATTTTAGACGAGATTAATCAAACTTATATTCTTGTAAACCCCACTTTTTCTAAAAAAAAAAAAAAAACTAGAGCGGCAGTCGATGGCAAGCCATCCGAAATCCCCAAGCTTTTGCCACATAGCAGACGTGACCTTTTGACCCCTTGAGATGGCCCTTTTGGGCGGAGCCTCCTATAACATCCCTCTCGCACGCCCTCAACGTGAAAGGAAGTCATGTAGCAAATATGGTTGCATTCCAACCAGTGATTAAGGAGGAGATAGCGTACCGGACGGCTGGATGGACAGACGGACGGAGGCGTTCACAATATCCCCGAACGCTTTCTTTAAAGCGTGGGGATAATAAAAATCCATCAATAAATGTAGTCACTAGAGCGATGACAAAGCTTTTTTTATAAAAAAAAACAAAAAAACACAGTGACCTTGACCATGAGGTCATGACCTTGAAAGTCAACTCACTCGAGATATTGTCATAAGGAACATTTGTGTGAAGTTATATTGAAATCAATCAAGAAATGTAGGCGCTAGAGCAATGACAAAGTTTTTTTTCTAAAAATAGGCACAGTGACCTTGACCTTGAAAGTCGAGCTCGCTCAAGATATTGTCATAAGGAACATTTGTGTGAAGTTATATTGAAATCGGACAAGAAATGTAGGCGCTAAAGCGATGACAAAGTTTTTCCAAAAATAGGCACAGTGACCTTGACCTTGAAAGTCAAAACACACTCGAGATATTGTCAAAAGGAACATTTGTGTGAAATTATATTGAAATTGGGCAAGAAATGTAGGCGCTAGAGCGAATACAAAGTTTTTCTAAAAACAGGCACAGTGACCTTGACCTTGAAAGTCAAAACACACTCGAGATATTGTCAAAAGGAACATTTGTGTGAAATTATATTGAAATTGGTCAAGAAATGTGGGCGCTAGAGCGAATTCAAAGTTTTTCTAAAAATAGCCACAGTGACCTTGACCTTGAAAGTCAAACACGCTCGAGATATTATCAAACGGAACATTTGTTTGAAGTTATATTGAAATCGGACAAGAAACGTAGACGCTAGAGCGATAAAGTTTTTTTTCTAAAAATAGCCACAGTGACCTTGACCTTGAAAGTCAAACACACTCGAGATTTTGTCATAAGAAACATTTGTGTGAAGTTATATTGAAATCGGACAAGAAATGTAGGCGCTAGAGCGATGACAAAGCTTTTCTAAAAATAGCCACAGTGACCTTGACCTTGAAAGTCAAACACACTCGAGATATAGTCAAAAAGAACATTTGTGTGAAATTATATTGAAATGGGTCAAGAAACGTAGGCGCTAGAGCGATTACAAAGCTTTTTTTAAAAAAACTAGCCACAGTGACCTTGACCTTGAGGATACGACCTTGAAAGTCAAAATTGCTTGAGAAAGTTTCATAAGGACCATTTGTGTGGAGTTATATTGAAATCGGTGAACAAATATAGGCGCTAGAGGGATGACAATGTTTTCTAAAAATAGCCACAGTGACCTTGACCTTGAGGCCACGACCTTGAAAGTCGAACTCGCTCGAGATATTATCATAAGGAACATTTGTGTGAAGTTATATTGAAATCGGTGAAGAAATGGAGGCGCTAGGGAGTTAGAATGATTTTTACAATGTAGCGTGACCTTTTGATCCGCTGAGATGGTCCCTTTGGGCGGAGCCAACTATAACGTCCCTCTTGCGCATTCTCACCATGTAAGGAAGTCATGTAGCAAATATGGTTGCATTCCGACCAGTGGTTAAGGAGGAGATAGCGTGACGGACGGACGGACAGACGGAGGCGTTCACAATATCCCCGAACGCTTTTTGTTTAAAGCGTGGGGATAAATATGGTTTTCCATGGTGTTCATTACATGCACATGATTACGTGATTATTTTTATTTATTTCTCCTGTTGGTACGTTTGTCACCCCTTAGAACCCCGTTGTTGGATATACATTTTTTTCTCATCTCTGCTGTTGATCATAGCTTGTGGGTGCTCACTAGATCCTTCTTATTTGGGCTTTCCTAACGAACACTCACAATCTTAGTATCTGTGTTTAAAGAAGAAATAAAAAACACATCCCAAAATCACATCTGAAATGCCTATAGCCATGTTGTGGCTTTTTTTTTAATCGCAATTTCATTTATTTGTTTATTTATTTATAAGATTTTTCCTGTCCTTTAAGTGTTAAGCTGAGGTGCGTTATTTCGACCAAGCTGACGCGCGTTAGTTCGACCATTTACACCTCCTTCACACCTAATTAAAAGACCAACACATCGTCTTCTCAACACCTAAGATAAGTAGATTATCCTCACCTACTCAGGCACACTTTCTGGTTTATTGGTTTGTTTTGCAAAGATTATCCCTGTAATATACTTTGATCGCTTTGAACTGGTAGAATTTAAATCGACGGACAAATTATTGCGTGCATTTTTATTTTATTTTTATTATTATTTTTTTTTTTTTTTTTTTGAGATTATTATCAAATTATCAAACCCTTAGAGACAGGAAACTTTGATTTGAAATAACTGTAGTTTGAGATAAAAGGATTTGAAATTTAATTATAATAAAAAAAAAATAAAAAAACAAATACAAGAGCTGAAAAGTGGCCAAAATCTAGTTCCACTTAAGCAATAGTTTGAGATATCAGTGTAACGAGATGACAAGAATTAACTGTAACATGACTCAAAATAGCGAAAGGACATCAAGTTAGCACCTCAGTGAAATAAAGACCCCACCAACACCACTTATATAGAGAAAACTGGGGTCCAAGGGGGTATTCATTATTTTCCCCTACTTTTACTCAAAAACATACATTGTGGGTACTCGTCAGAACTGCCGCACTCGGGCGGTTCTGGCGAGCACCCACAACTTATGTTTGCAGTATAAATAAGAAAAATATCACAGATTTTCATCAGAAAACTCAAACATTTTTTTAGATATGACAGAATGCACTGTCACACGGATGTGTTATCGTAATGTTAATTAATAAATCGATTTGTAAATTGGTGAGATATTTTTATAAAAGGTACTCGCCTATGCTCGATATATCTAGGGCTGGAGCCGAGCGATGGTCTCGCTGTTCACCGGCAACGGGGAATAGGGGTACCACTGAACGGCTACGGTGTAGTGCTACAGTGTGGGACCCCACCAGCTGACGTCCCGCAACACGAGGAAACTGGAAAACAACAACAATCGATATATCTATATTCATTAGAGCGCCATACTATATGGTTCTGGATGAATATCTGTTTCAACTTGTGTGACCGATCGCAGTAGAACAAGCGTGATAGCTCAGTGGTTAGTGCACTTGCCTCTGATGCTAGAGGTCCCGGGTTCGATCCCCGGCAGCGGTGTGAAAATTTCGGTGTCCGAACACGCTCCATTGGCATCATTTGCACCGTCCTTCGGATTGGGACGTTAACTCGAGGCCCCCTGTGCAGGGAGAACCATCCCTTGTGCAGGTTAAAGAACCCTACCGTAATAACATGATTACTGTGTAGGCTTTCATCCTGCAAAAACTGGAGTGTATGTAATATACACCGTCTGTGTCCCCTCCTGGGGTTATGGCGAAACCGGAAGAAAGAAAGAAAAAAAAGAAAGAACCATACGGGGTTTTGTTAGACCTTCAAACCGGAAACAGGCGCCATTTTTGAAGACCGCAAAATGTAAACATGGCTTTTTCTTCAACGATTACTTTATGACAAAAGCCCTTGATAAAGACAAAAGGAACATTAATTATCTCCATAAATGACAGTTTCTTGAAAGACGGCTGCATGGTGAAGCTTTTACGGAGGTGTCACTTAGTAACATACAAATCATCATTTTTCGCGACATATCTCTGGACGGTCTACCTAAACTATCTATCTATCTCTCTTCTTATACTGAGTCGGTCATATTTGGCCATTACCTCAGTTGGGTGCGTAGCTAAATTTAGAATTTAGCTTAAAAAAAAAAAAAAAGAAGTCACAGGATGAGTCCTTAAAACTATTTACAATCTGACATCTGCTGCAAAACCTTGGAGCATATATTAGTAAGCAACATCAACAAGCACTTAGCCTTTGAGAGCATTCTTGCTGACTGTCAACATGGTTTCCGGAGTCAAAGGTCTTGCGAAACGCAGCTTGTTCAATTTTACCATGACATTGTGAGCAATCTGGATGGGGCCATAAATCGTGGCCACAAACAGACTGACTTGATCATCATGGACTTTGCTAAGGCCTTTGACAAGGTACCTCACAGAAGGCTATTACATAAACTGGAGTACTATGGGATAAGAGGATCCACGCATAGGTGGATTAGCTCATGGCTCTCTGGGCGCTCACAACAAGTTGTACTTGATGGCCAAGCATCTGATCCAGTCCCTGTTTTATCTGGAGTCCCCCAAGGTTCGGTCCTTGGACCGGTCCTTTTCTTGGTTTTCATTAATGATCTCCCCGATAATATCAGGTCATCGGTCCGTTTGTTTGCTGATGATTGTGTCCTGTATAGGAACATATATTCTCCTTATGACTGTCTTATTTTACAAGATGACCTGGATCAACTTGCACAGTGGGAGGCCGATTGGCAAATGAAGTTCAATGTGGCCAAATGTCACTCAATGAGAGTGTCACGACACCCTCCGGACAAGCAAATTAAGTTTGACTATACTCTTCACCAGCAAGTTTTGGAGCATGTTCAATCCGCCAAATATCTTCAATTTTCTTGGTATCACCATCACTGACGATCTTGATTGGGGTCAACTTATCTCAGAGATTACATCGAAAGCAACTAGGACTTTGGGATTCCTTAGACGGAACTTGGCTTTTGCACCTAGGCAGACAAAGGATGTTGCATATAAAACATTGGTTCGCCCTCAACTCGAATATGCATCACCCATTTGGCACCCCTATGTTAAAACTCAGACTCAGCAGGTGGAGAAGGTGCAGAGGACAGCTGCTCGATGGACCTGTAGGCGATGGCGAAATAGAAGTAGCGTCGGTGACATGCTTAATGAGCTAGAGTGGCCGTCCCTGGAGGCCCGTCGTGAGCAGTCCTCTTTAACCTTCTTCTACAAGATACACTCTGATTCAGTGTCTATTGATAAAGATAGGTACTTGACCCCTGTAACACTGTTGACCCAAACAAGGGCATCAAAATTAAACGACTCACAATATCGTAGATACCAGTCCTATAGTGATGCCCTGAAGAACTCGTTTTTTCCTAGAACTATTCCCCAATGGAATAGTCTTCCCTCCTCTGCGGTGAATGCCAAGTCCGCAGAAGAGTTCAAAGCCCGCACAGTGTAAGATTGGGTCTCAGAGGTATGCGTTTTAGGATACCTCTGTTATGCAGATTGTAAATAGTTTTAAGGACGCATCCAGTGCCCCTCTTTTTTTTTTTTTTTTTTTTTCAGCTAAATTCTAAATTTAGCCACCCAATCAACTGAGGTAATGGCCAGATATGACCGACTCAGTATTAGAAGATAGATAGATAGATTGAATAACAGAGGTATACTAAAACAATAACACCGCAAAGACGCACGAAAGACGGGCAAAGACACTTAAATCAGGCAAAGACACATAAAAATAAACTGAAAGACCCCATCCCAGACCCACAAACCCCCATAATGCATAGTCACCATCATAAAAGATGAAAGTGCGTAAAGACTATGAGGCTGAGATATAAAGGGATAAGCAAAGACACAAAAAATAAGCCAATGTATGCAAAGACACCATATAGAACGGAAAGACATGCATTAAACCAATAAATAAATATGTAGGCAGATATGAAATAGATATAAATAACTAGAAAAATAGTCGTTTTTTTTTAAGTTTGAAATGCACGCAAACACACTCAAAGATGCACAAAAGACGGACAGAGACACACCAAAGACACACATAGACACATAAAAATTCGAATATTCCCAAAGAGCCCCGTCCTCTCTCTTCACCACCCCTCAACAAATAAACGTTATGCACAGTCACCGGAGACATGCATATATCATTGAAGACAAAAATGCACTATTCTAATGAGCAGACTCATCATTCATTATCCAGATGAAATAACTGAACCATAATTATCGAGGGGTTCTAATGAGCAGACCAAATAATATAATAACGAGTACACACAACCTTTGTTTCAGAGTACCCATTAGAATCGCCTCATCAAGGCGATTCTAATGAGCAGATTCAACGATAAAATAAAAAGTATTCACAACCTATGTTTCATAATACTCATTATAGTATTAGAGTAGATATACATTGTTCGTTATCCAGTTTTCTTTATAAGAACATGCCACTTCTTAAGGACTACCTAGCTGTCTGTGCCATGCACAAAGGTGATAATTAAAGAAGCTCGTGAAAGCATTTTTCGCACCTTTTAACATGCAAGTGATAATCAAAGTGGTTCGAGATTATGCGTGAATCGATTAGTCAGTAATTAAAATCAATCGATTGTACAAAACATTGTTAACACCTTTGCTGATGATCGTCAGTCAGATGATTAAAGACCCTCGTGCCTAATTTTTTCATATCTTCTCATATTGCATATTGTTTTAACACGAATTTTATACAAAATGTTGTTAATAATTTCATTGATGATCGTTAGAGCAATTATCAAAGACGCTCATATAAAATATTTTTATATCTTCTCATATTGCACCCTTAAACCCAATATTCTTACAGAAAAATTGGGTTTACCTGGGTATTAATTATTAGCTCACCTGTCACGTAGTGACAAGGTGAGCTTTTGGGATCACTTTTTGTCCGTCGTGCGTCCGTGCGTGCGTCCGTGCGTGCGTGCGTCCGTAAACTTTTCTTCAAACGACATCTCCTCCTAAACCACTGATCGGATTTTGACAAAACTTCACAGGAATGATCCTTAGGTGGTCCCCTTTCAAAGTTGTTCAAATGGTTCCGGTCCATTGCACATATAGGTCACAGGAGCCAAAAATAGATTTTTTTCACCGAAAACTTAAAAAATCTTCTTCTCTGAAACCGCAAGGCCCAGGTCTTTTATATTTGGTATGAAGCTTCATCTAGTGGACCCCTACCAAGATTGTTCAAATTATAATGCTGGGGCCAAAAATGCCCCCGCACGGGGGCCCTTTGGTTTTGCATGGGCTTATATAGGGAAAATCTTAAAAAATCTTCTTCTCTAAAACCGCAAGGCCCAGATCTTTGATATTTGGTATGAAGCTTCATCTAGTGGACCCCTACCAAGATTGTTCAAATTATAGTGCTGGAGCTAAAAATGCCCCCGCACGCGGGCCCTTTGGTTTTACATGGGCTTATATAGGGAAAATCTTGAAAAAATCTTCTTCTCTGAAACAGCAAGGCCAAGGTCTTTGATATTTGGTATGAAGCTTCATCTAGTGGACCCTACCAAGATTGTTCAAATTATAGTACTGGGGCCAAAAATGCCCCCGCACGGGGGCCATTTGGTTTTACATGGGCTTATATAGGGAAAATCTTTAAAAATCTTCTTCTCTGAAACCGCAAGGCCCAGATCTTTGATATTTGGTAGGAAGCTTCATCTAGTGGACCCCTACCAAGATTGTTCAAATTATAGTGCTGGAGCTAAAAATGCCCCTGCACGGGGGCCCTTTGGTTTTACATGGGCTTATATAGGGAAAATCTTGAAAAATCTTCTTCTCTGAAACCGCAAGGCCCAGGTCTTTGATATTTAGTATGAAGCTTCATCTAGTAGACCCCTACCATGATTGTTCAAATTATAGTGCTGGGGCCAAAAATGCCCCCGCACGGGGGCCCTTTGGTTTTACAAGGGCTTATATAGGGAAAATCTTTAAAACTCTTCTTCTCTGAAACCGCAAGGCCCAGGTCTTTGATATTAGGTATGAAGCTTTATCTAGTGAACCCCTACCAAGATTGTTCAAATTATAGTGCTGAAGCTAAAAATGCCCCCGCACGGGGGCCCTTTGGTTTTACATGGGCTTATATAGGGAAAATCTTGAAAAATCTTCATCTCTGAAACCGCAAGGCCCAGGTCTTTGATATTTTGTATGAAGCTTCATCTAGTGGACCCCTACCAAGATTGTTCAAATTATAGTGCTGGAGCTAAAAATGCCCCCGCATGGGGGCCCTTTGGTTTTACATGGGCTTATATAGGGAAAATCTTTAAAAATCTTCTTCTCTGAAACCGCAAGGCCCAGGTCTTTGATATTTGGTTTGAAGCTTCATCTAGTGGACCCCTACCAAGATTGTTCAAATTATAGTGAAGGAGCTAAAAATGCCCCCTGCACGGGGGCCCTTTGGTTTTACATGGGCTTATATAGGGAAAATCTTGAAAAAATCTTCTTTTCTGAAACCGCAAGGCCCAGGTCTTTGATATTTGGTATGAAGCTTCATCTAGTAGACCCCTACCAAGATTGTTCAAATTATAGTGCTGGGGCCAAAAATGCCCCTGCACCAGGGCCCTTTTGTTTTACATAGGCTTATATAGGGAAAATCTTGAAAAATCTTCTTCTCTGAAACTGCAAGGCCCAGGTCTTTGATATTTGGTATGAAGCTTCATCTTGTGGACCTCTACCAAGATTGTTCAAATTATAGCCCTGGGGCCAAAAATGCCCCCGCTCCGGGGCCCTTTGGTTTTACATAGACTTATATAGGGAAAATCTTGAAAAATCTTCTTCTCTGAAACCACAAGGCTTAGGTCTTCGATATTTGTTATGACGCTTCAGCTAGTGGACCTCTATAAAGATTGTTCAAATTATTGGCCTGAGACCAAAAATGCCCCCGCCATGTGGCCCTTTGGTTTTACATAGACTTATATAGGGAAAATCTTAGGTCTTTGATATTTGTTATGAAGCTTCAGCTAGTGGACCTCTACCAAGATTGTTCAAATTATAGCCCTGGGGCCAAAAATGCCCCCGCTCCGGGGCCCTTTGGTTTTACATAGACTTATATAGGGAAAATCTTGTTTTACATAGACTTCTATATGCAGGGTAAACCTTTAAAATCTTCTTTTCTGAAACCAGAAAGCCCAGGTCTTTCATATTAGATATGAAGCTTCATCTTGTGGACCTCTACCAAGATTGTTCAAATTTTAGCCCTGGGGCCAAAATTGACCCTGACCGGGGCCCACTTGTTATGCTTTGGATCAGGTGAGCGAACCAGGGCCCTCTGGGCCCTCTTGTTTTTCTTATTTCTGCTTCAAACATAGATTTGGGTAGTCGTTAGGACCGCTTTGCCGAGGCAGTTCTAACGAGTACCCAACATGTATGATTTGAGAACAAATATGAAAAATATAATTATCTGAAATATTTCATGGGTATGGTTAAGTTGTCTCATTCGGGAATGCCTGATGAGTCTGCTCATTAGAATCGCCCCATGAGGCGATTCATATGAGTACTCAGACACAAAGGTTCCCCGTACTCGTTATTTTATCATTGTGTTTGCACATAAGAATCCCCCTTGATGGTTATTTCATCCGGAAAATGAACGATGAGTCTGCTTATTAGAAATGCCCCATTGAGGCGATTCTTATGAGCACTCTTACACAAAAGTTCTTCATACTCGTTAGTTTATTGTTGTGTTTGCTCATTAGAATCACTTATTTTATCAGGAAAATGTATAATGAGTCTGCTCATATCTATCTATCTCTATATAATCCTCAACCCATTTCCGAGTGTTATTAGGATATGAATCGCGCATTTATGTCTTCAATGATATATGCATGTTTTCGGTGACTATGCATAATGTTTATTTGTTGAGGGCGTGGGGGAGAGAGAAGAGGGGGTTCTTGGGGGCATTTTTGTATGTTTTTATGTGTCTTTGCCTGTCTTTGATGTGTCTTTGCCTATCTTTTGTGCGCCTTTCAAACTTAAAAAACTCGATTTTTTCTATTCATTTATATGCATGTATTTTATATATGTGCCCATATATTTATTTAATTATTGCTTTTGTGCATGTCTTTGTGTTTTATTTGGTGTCTTTGTGTATCTTGGCTTATTTTGTGTGTCTTTGCTTATCCCTTATAGCTCAGCTCAGTCTTTGCGCTCTCTTTTATCTTTTATGATGGTGACTATGCATTATGGGGGTTTGTGGGGCTCGGATGGGGGTCTTTCAGCATATTTTTATGTGTCTTTGCCCAATTTAAATGTCTTTGCGTGTCTTTGCAGTGTTTAGGTAGACCGCTGGACGGAGGACACCTATCAGGTGGCTACCAAGTTGTGCTCCGCAATGACGGGCTACCCCCCCCCCCCACACACACACACACACACACAGCCCTCAGTGATTTTGGCAGAAAAGCCAGTGGTTTGGTTGCAGGACATTTCTGTATGATTCAGAGTTTGGAGCCTGGGTTCCTGATGTATGAATGTCATTTGACATGTCAAATGTTGAAATGACCAGTAACAATTCTGATTCTGATGTTTGGTTCCGAAGTTCTTTCTGCTTTTTTTTTTCCCTAATACTGCTACCCGCTCACATCTGAGTATTAAGAGCAGGACTTCCTGGGGGTAACCAGTACTTATTTTTTTAAAGCAATGTGGATGAAGTGCCTTGCTCAAGGACACAACACTTAAGTCAGCGTGAGGTTCGAACCCGCAACCTCTTGATCACAAATCTGATGCGCTACCACTGCATCAAAGCGCACCACTTTTACTGCGACTGGTCACATCTGACCATTACTCAGACTTGCCTACCCTTACAATTTGGTCGTACGGCTTACTATATTTTCATGTCCAAATTACGACCCCAGGCGAATTCTGTAGAATTTTCTGTGTTTGTAAAAAAATCGGTAAATCGGCGCAATTATTCCGGTTCGGTCGACATAAGCATGCGTTTATATCGGAACAAGACAATAGTTGTCGTTCCTGGCTTACTCTTGTTGCTAAATTATAATTCATTGGCTTAAGACAGAGAAGTTATCCAATCACAGTTCATTTAACAAATTCGTTTCAGTATGATTTCCAGAGTGACTTAAAAATGTTCGCGGCTGAGGGCAATTAACAGATTAGTGGGTGATTATATTAAATACACAATGGTAAACAGCAACTTTAAAAGCCTATAATCCTTTGATCAACTCTTCTCAGTTGATTGGATGTAGCAGCCAATAGAGATTACTTAAGCTGACATAATTTATGTGCCATTGCAGTGGATCAGTACTCGACTAGTCAGGGTAACAGCTCCGATCGCACTGTGCATAAGTCTGCTGCATCAACCGTTTTTATTTGTAAAAAAATCTTGTTTGAATGAAAAAAATCATTACATCACAAACTGACCTAGTTTTTAATCTCCCTAATCTGACACTTGATCTTTTGTGTGTGCCGACTGCAAGCTCATGCTTATCATGCGTTTCAGTTTTAACTTGCTAATTAGATGCTTCAATAAACACCTGTTAACAGGTTTTACCGCAGTTAAAAGTTGGACAGAAATAGCATACGTCTTGATAGGTACATGCTCTTGTTTTAGACAGGGTATGAATGCAAAACATAAGAGGCTGTACATTTCACACCAGACACCTGCATACATCTGACAATCAGAATATACATAGTCCTTAAATTGGAATGACGAACACTACTTGTTCCACTTTTATTGTTGTCGTTGTTGTATATCTAATCACGGCACTATTTGTTGCCAATCATCTCAAGATGCTGTCTTCGCTTTGGTGAGATTCTCTAGGTACTTGTACACTTAATGCTCTGTGTGCGCAGGCGTGGCTTAAGAAAATTTAGAAAAATCTTTTGGTGCACCTGATAAAATTTAGCAGTGCACCTGTTAGTTCCGATCTTGCATCTTTACTTATTGTCTCTATATTCCCTGATAACACTTTAACATCAACTACCCTACAGTTTACTCCTTCTCTGCCTAATATGTCTTCTGTAACTTTCTCCAATTCCTTCCTTTCTTCCGTATATCTGTCACAATAAAAAATGTAATGCTCTATGGTCTCTGATACCTGGCAGGCTGAGCATAGGCTGGATACATTTGGATTCAGCTTTGATTGAAATTCATTCAGCCTTGTATGCCCTGATAAAATCTGATTTAAAACTGAGAAACTTGCTCTGTCTCTCTCCCCATTGCAACTCTTTCTTCCCACATCCGTAAACGTCTCCTGTATCTTTTCCATTTTCTCAGACAACATGAATTTGATCTTCCATTTTTCACCAACCTGCCGACGAATCTCTGCATTAGCCTCCCTCTTGTCCATCTCTGCACTAACTGGTTCTTTTGAAACCAACATTTCATTAGCACCTGCTTTGGCCTGTTTGTCTGCAAGTTCATTTCCAGCTATATCTTTATGTCCAGGAACCCAGTGTACATGTATATTATTGCCTTTTTCCATAATTTGTCTGATACTCTGTTTTATAGATGTGATAATCTCTATCTTGTTCTTAGGAATATGGTTCTGGAAGGCTGATAAAATGGCACCCTGACAACCAGTAAAAAAAGTGTATGTTTTTGTTTTCTAGTTGGTTGATCTCTGCAAGGAATTCTAAGCTGATCTGAATACCCACCAACTCGCCTGTGAAGTTGTTACTGAAAGGGCTGACACCTTTCTTCAGCAATACTGGCGAAGCTTCATATCCCTCACGATATACCACCCCTCCTGCCCCTGTAGGACCCGGATTGCCAAAAGCTGACCCATCAGTGAATACAATCACATCCTCTGGTTGTAGACCTTCTAACAACTCTTTTACATTCTCTTCTTGCACTTCTTTGTCCAGCTTGAACTCCTCAGTATTCACTTTTCCCCCCATTTTTAACAGCCCCATGTACTCTTTCGTGTATCTAAATTCTTGCTCAATCTTATCAAAATCTGTATTCCCTTTCATCTCCTTAAACCTGCACATTAGCAGCTGAAATGTTGATGGTTTCCTGTTATTTATGTGAGTGTTAGCTGCCCATTCAAGGAAGTCCTTTTTTAGTGGTTCATCCTCGTGTTTTGCCCCAATTCTAACCACCACCTGGGCTTGTCTCATTTTAATGTGCAAGTCAATTGGAACAGTGTTGGTTAGAACTTCAAGTGCGTCCGTGCTAGTACTGTTTAGGCAACCTGAGGCTTTCAACAATGCTGCCCTGTGGACTTTACCTAACTCCTTGTTGCACTCGGCCGTGGCTGATACTGTAACTGGTATTGCGTAGTCCATGATTGGGAGTACCAGTGCATTGTAGAGTCTCAGGAATACCTCTATGTCCCTTGACAAAGTTATCCAACCCTTTCAGTGCTCTAAATCCTGACTTAACCTTCTCTTCTATGTGTTTATGATAACTTAATTGATCATCTTAAGTCACTCCGAGAATCTTTTTAGACTTCACCACATTTAATGTCTCATCTCCTAGTTTAATGTCCACCATACCTGCTGGTTCCTTCCCATCTGGGGATACCACCAGCACATCTGTTTTGTCTGCTGCCACTGACATATTCCACTTATGACACCAAGGCGGGACCCTTAGTTTTAGATCCCTGTTCGTAGCCTCACAAGCTGATGCTAAACTCGAGTCACTGACCAGCAGGGTCACATCATCTGCATATTCAGTGTGCTTTCCTTCCACTCCAACCATTGAATCATGTGTATATAGATTGCACAGCACTGGACTAATGACCGAGCCTTGAGGTATCCCTACAGCTGACGTAAAAATATCGGACTTATAATTGTTCACTTTTATGAAGTAGACCCTGTCCCATAAAAAAATCCTCATATATAGCCACATTCGTCCATTTAACCCTAGTCTGGTAGCCTTGTGCAGAAGTCCCGCCCTCCAAATGCGCTCATAGCATGATTCATAATCCATTATCGTCAACACTGAACTCTGTTTCTTTGCCTTCGCTTCTGATAAGGAGTTTGATATCCTTAACAGTGACTGCACACAGGACTTCTGTTTTCTGTATGCATTTTGTGTGGGTGCAAACCCACCCTCAGCTTCCAGTTTCCAGACCAGCCTGTATGTGATCACTCTTTCCATCAATTTTCCTATCACACTCTCCAGAGTTATAGGTCTGTAAGCTCTGATAGTGGTATAATTGGCTTTACCAGGTTTTGGAAGCATCACTTTCGCATCTGTGACAAATGCCTCTGGAAGTACTGCCTGTTCCCAACACTTTTGGAAAATATGGTGAAGACCCCTGGCCACTGAGTCCCCCCCCCCCCCCTCTTTCTTTAGCATTAAATTAAAAATTTGCTCCTCTGGGTTTGGTGCACTGAAGCTAGATAATCCTTTAATAGCTGATATTACTTCATCCTCCGTTATATCACTGTTTTCGTGGCTACAGGTCTGTGAGTAATTGTTGATCCTGATATTCATTCTCTCCTTTTCATTCGTACTCATTGCTTCTTGCTCCACTTCTTCGTACCATTCCATGTCCTTCTCTCTAACATCCAGTGTCTCTTTCCCATATCTCTTCTTAATCTCCACAAATATCTCCTCATCTGATACAGCTAGAGTACCGTCATCCCTCAATATCGGTTGGACCACGCTCTTGCTCTTTGTCTTTCTCTCTTTATTCACCACACGCCAGAACTGACCAGGTTTCTTGGGATCCATCATCTTGACCATATCATCCAAATAGTGCTCTCTCGCATCAGCCTCTTCTTTTTTAAACCTCTCCAAGCTCTCCTGTTCAAGCCGTCCATTGGCCTCGTCACTACGTATGGCATACTTCCTCTTGGCTCTCTTAACCTCTTTAGCTAACACAGTAAGCTGCGGATTCCACCAACCCTTGCTATGCTTGCATACCTTCTTCTTTGGAATACACTCATCTACAATTTTTTTCAGCAGATCTACAAAACTATTGTAGTCTTCGTTGACATCCCCCGATCCTCTTCTCTCCGACAGCCATTCTTCTATTGCTTCCTCACAGCTGGTTTCCCATTTCGACCAGTCCGCCTTCTTGAAATCTAATCTTTCCCATTAACCTTCTTCATCTTTCTCTCCAAAGTCAAATGTAATGAGACTGTGGTCTGTGTTTAGAAACACCTCTTGTTGTACTCGCCAGTTACTAATTCTTCCTTCTAACACATTGCTCACAATAGTCAAGTCAATAATCTTGTCCTTTCTAGTAGGTTGTTCTGTGTTTAAAATACTTAGGTCTTTGTCTGATAGAGACTCAAATAGCTCTGTTCCAAGCTTATTTGCATTTTCTCCATACCAGTACGGATGGTGAGCATTGAAATCTCCGACTAGTAGAATTGGCAATGATTGATGTACCAAATCGTCTTAACACTTTAAATAGAATTTTCAAACTTTTTGAATTGCATGGGGGATGTACACTGATCCTATGACAAAGTTCCCTTATTTATTTAGAAGTCTTTGATGAATGGCTAATTGGATGCAAAGGTACTTCAACAGTTTTTGTACAATTTTGTGTCCTCATGTCTAGCAGTCAGCCTTGCGTCCGTCCATCCGCAGACACAACATTGACATGCCTCACCATAACTTCAATACCCTTTGAGATATACATTGTATTGACAGTACTTTGGAATGGTTGTACAAGAGGCCAAGAAGACATGTCAGGAGCAAGAACCACAACTCTGGTTGCACTGGTATTTTGGTTATCACCCCTGACAATATAATCTTGCGATTGCAACAACTCCAAAATCCCTTGAGATTTATGGATGTAACTTGTACAGTTATAGCAAAGGTTAAGAAGGACTGTAATGAGCAAGAATCACAACTCTAGTTGCTGTGTTACAGAGTATTTGATAAGCATCATATCTTCGTAAATATGACTCTAAAATCGAGCAAATACACATAGAAATGAAAAAAAGATTGTATCAAATACGACCATCAAATTGTCGATACGCCAAGGTTGTTCCACTGCGGACGTATCGGCAATGGAAAAAAGTGCTGCTGCACAAAAAAAATCGAAATCACGGTAATTTTCGGTGCGTCATACCCTTAATCAAAAACTGCTTCAATATTCAAGAACACTTCAAAATTGATCCATTCCTGGATGATGACATTTGTTTTAATTACGCTTATACACTTTGCTCATGTATTTAATACCGATCCGCTTACCTTTGGCTTTAATCAGCCTCAAATTATGACAACTGTCACCTATCATTAATGCGTGGTCACATAACAGTATTTATTATCAAAGGGAAAGCCGCCCGCATTAATAAAATGCCTGAGGCATGAACAAGCTTGCATAAAAATACGATTCAGACTATTGTTACAAGGCCACTTTGACTCCTAAGGAAAATTATCATCTTGCGAGAAAAAATGGATTTGACAGACCTACAGATTCACATTGTCATGTAGTTAGGAATTAAATATCAAAACAGATGCGCAAACGATAAAAAAGTTAAAGCCCACTATTTGTTTTTGTGGAGAAACTGACTAGCGTGAAATCGGCCATTTTCTCCGGAAAAATGCAAGAATAAAATCAAATGAATAAGAAATGTCTGACGGCTATTTCTCCCAAATCGCAGAGATTCACGTTGAAAATTTAACTGACTGCTTGTACTGAAATGGATTAACTTGTATTTTCTGGAAAAACAAAACCAAAACAGAAGCAACAACAACTGGGCTAACAGGAAAGTTATAATTAATGTAACAGCGAATAAATATCTGACCAGGACAGACTGATTAGCTTTCACAAATGCGCTGGCTGATCTGAGTCTTCGCTGGCCGCACGTTTTATTGAATTTTTGCCGAGCGTTGAATTTCTCGCTTTTTACCTGTCGCATGCAGTTGCTACAATCAGTGGAAATTTCCCACCTTTTAACACGTTGCACATAAGGCCGCTGCATGCAACTTGAATTAGATAGAAAATTGGGAACACAGAACATGGGTTTGAAAACGTTTTGATGACAATATGACCTGTGTGACGGCTGAAGACTCCAACCAGCCTGCCCAGTCTGATCAAAACAGTCACTGTTTGCATGAGCCTCCAATGGCTTCTGGGATATTCCAAGTGCACGTGTGAAGAATATGACCACATTGGCTAGATTTTCAGGCTGATCTGACATTTCCTTAGAAGAAAAAATATTTTTCATTTTGCTGTCTGCAAGCTCATGCACATGTAAATATATACCGGTATGTTACCATGATAGAATGTGTTTTACATCTTTTACATCTGGCCATTTCTATGTCTGACGTTAATATAAATGCACTTAGCAGCCATCCTTTGATGACAGATGAAGATACGACACTAGTTTTTATTTTAGGAGTACGGTACCGATACTCTCAAAGAATCACAGGATACACCTATAGTTTGTGGTTGAAGGAGTAACTGTGTGTTATTTTAGTTATCTCCTCCGACAATATAATCTGGTTATTGCATTTTGCATACTTATCATTGAAGAGAACTTTATGCTTTGGATTTGCAGTGAAACCCAGGTCTGGATAAGGAGGATGACTTTTGGGATCATTTTTCTTACCAAGTATTTCGGCACTAAAACGTGGGTACTTGCAACAATCAAGTGATGCTGACAACTACCCATGACATATGCTGTGGGTACTTGAAATCACATCGATGAGGCATACCAGAGGGATTTGTAGTTACAGAATTCTTTGTAAATAATGTTAAACTTGCTGTTTTGAAATTAAAGCCTGAAAAAATTATGTTTTAATCATTGTATGTACAGGTAAGTAGTTCTAGTTCCTTTGGTCGTCTAAACCATAGAAAAATGATGAGAAAAATAACTTGAATGTGTCGTCAAAAAGTCTCCCTCGTGGGACCCCAATCTTCCTCATGTTCATCATAAAATTATCACAGTTACATGGTTCAACATTTACTTTTTAAATAAAACCAGACATGGTGGTCCTGTAACCCTTGGGATGCACTGGACCTGATCTAAGTTCAACTGGACCGAGGAAATGATAAAAATCATACTAAAGTGATATGTTGGTTCTAAAGTCATCAGATTATTTCTATTATTATTTATTTACATTGTAAAACTCGAGCAACAAACTGAAAACAAACATTTTATGGTAAATGGGTTAAAAATATGGATTTTAATAAATATGGCAGCAGATTTTCAACTGGACCATTCGGACCAGCCAGCCACTGACCTTACTAGACCTGAACAGCTTTTTACTAGACAATGTCCATCGGTCCTGGGTTAATGTCGAACCCTGAGGTATGCATACCAGATTTACAAACTAAAAGGCTAACAGTAATCATGTAATTATGGTAGGGGTCTTTTACCTGCACAGGGCCTGACTCTCCCTGCACAGGGGGTCTCCAGTTAATGTCCCGATCAGAATCAGAATTGTTCTTGGTGACACTTCAAAAGGCATTCATACACCAGGACCTGTGATGGAAAGTTAGACCCTAGCTCTCACTAAAGAGGTAAACTTAGCTACACAATTAGTGTTTCTCCCAGCTCCCAAAAAGGGCATGGTGCTGGTCAGGAAAAAGGGCACTTTCAGCCTGTGAAAAAAATGTAAAAAGGGCACCTTAAATGTGCACAGCCATGTAAAAAAAGGCACTTTCACATGTAGTCTTGCTAAAAGGGCATATCTCGCAACTTGAAATAAAAAGATTGGTCCCTTACCCTTTGTCTTCAGTGCTAAATTATACTGCCTGTTTTTATGCTAGTTGAAGAGATATGTCACATACACCATTGGTGACAAGTTTATTTTGTAAATTGTAAGCAAGCTGATCACTGATAAAATCAAGATAAGTTTGGTACTATTTGGGCCGGTGGGCGAACAATTTGGCCGGTGGGCGAACAATTTGGCCGGTGGGCGAACAATTTGGCCAGCGGACGATTTGGCCTAGGTCAATTCGGCCTAGGACAATTTGGCCAGCCAAAAATAACGGGTAGGACAATTTGGCCAAACTGATTTCTCCTAGCAGTTTTACAAATTCTTATTCTATCAATCATTTCATAAGCATTTTTTTTTTTCATTCATCAAATATTTCATGTTTTTTTTCAGTGATTTCATCTGTCATTTCTGGGCTTTGATGAGTGAAAATCAAATGTTGACATAAGAGGAAATTGCATAGTTTGAGCTGTTTCTTCATTTGACACCATATTTTATCACACACCATTATATATTTTCTGCTCATTTATAGTAAATGAGCCCAGTCAACACTATTTAGGTCATATTGAGCAGATTAAATTTTCAGTTTAAACTAGTCATTATATTAATCTGGCCAAATTGTCCTACCCAATATTTTTGGCTGGCCAAATTGTCCTAGGCCGAATTGTCCTAGGCCAAATCGTCCAGGCCAAATCGTCCGCTGGCCAAATCGTCCTACATTCGTTTGGGCCATAGCTCCCATTCTCTAATACACAAAAACACTGACATGATAACAGTGGTCAGGCACACTTTGTCTTTCACACTTCAATTGCTTAATTGGTGTCACACTTGTTTTCAAAACTTGTAATTAAATTGAGTTAATTGAGTACAATAAACATGGGGATTAGCAGTCAACCATATATGGAGGCTGTCAAATAGACAAAAAATTATTGCTAAAAGTGTCTAAAATAGTCCTTATTTAAACAGGCATAACTTTGTTATTTTGTAGTCAATTTCAGTGATTTTTGTAACAAAATGTAGGGCAACATTTACTCTATCTGGAAAAGGGCATGGTGCTAGAAAATAGGGCATGGCGTGGCACCATGCTAAAAATGGCTGGGGGCAACACTAACAATCCTCAGCAACTTCAGCTGTTGAAATAATCAACAGATCCAAAAGACAGTGCACTTTTTTGACATTCATCCTTGCAAATGATGCCAATGGAGTGTATTCACACCGGTTACCGCGGTACAACGTGACGCGACTGAGTACAACAAACGCTACCGTCTTTTATTTTTGACAGGAGAAGTGTGAGTTCAATGTTTCCTTTATTTTGTCGAACATATCACGATTTACGTTTTTCTGTTGGTTTTGCGATGACAACAGATTGTGTTTTTGTTATTTTGTCCAAATTTTAAGTTATGACACGGTCTGAGAAGGAAAATCAAAGCCATAAATTAGGCCAAAATAGGTAGAAAAACAAAACTTCAAGTTTTAAGGGTCTATCAATCAGAAATAAATGACATATACACAAGCATTCTTGGGTTTTTCATGCCTCTAGGCATCGATGTAAGTATACTATTTTTAATAATTCATAAAAACATTTAGAATAAGAATCGTACCGATTTTTCTTGGCTCACTACCTTGAAACACGGGTACACCTTACCACGGATCATGTGTTGAGTCTGAGTACACTTAACACGGAACAAATGGAACAACAAACACGGATATGAAAAACCGAATCTGGACGTTTTTACCCATTATAAGCGCCATTTTTCAAGAAACAGCCAAGAGGAACGATACATATTTGTCCTTTAATTGAAAAATTACAATATGCACGGTATGCGCTTGGCCATTCCTAAAACAAAAAAGTGTTTTGGGTTGTAAGGTGTGTGTATGACATGGAGACAACTTTTTACAACAGATGTACAATAAACAGTCGCTATAATCCATCAAATAATGTCAAAAAATAACCTGTTGTTTGTTTGAACTGAGCTTTAACGTCCCCGTCGACACTATTAAGGTCATTTTGGAATTGTTTCCAATTTTGCAAGTCCTTTTATCCGTCATTGAGGTTTAACGACATCTCAAATCTACCGCCCAAGGAGAATAATAGGGTTCACATGTATATGAAGGAACGGTCGGACTCGCTCCACTTTGCCTGGGAAGACTAAGACCTTCTAAGTGGTTAACCAGTAGTCCTGTGGGACGGGATTCAGCTCTGTGTGGAAGTATCAGGCAGTCCATTTATTTCCACAAGCAGCGGTGGATGGGGCCCAAGAATAACTTGTACATAAACATGTAAACAATATAAAACTACAGAGGGGCCGTTCAAATAGCCAACAATGAGCTATACTGAGCAAAACCAACTTCAATGAGACAACACTTACAGTGCAACCACAAGAATCTGCAAAATAATTTGTTAGTACAGAAGTTGCGCATGCACATAGTCTGATCTCTGAAAGCGATCAAATTGTGCGAGCAACGAAAGACTAGCCCCGTTTTACAAGTTCTTGCACACCAGACGAGGAAATCCTAGATTTTACCCTGGGATAGAAACTTTTATCCTACCCGGGTTTTCTACGAAGGGCTGGCATTGAAGTCGAGAATTCTGAGGTGTTTAACTCAAAGGGTGCCTGATGTGCGCTATTTGTATAGAAAGTCGTGTACGCTGCCCGTAATGCGACGTCACTAAACGTCACAATGGACGTTAGCATTCGAAGTGACCGCATATTCAAAATCTATGTTTTAAGGTTTGAGTAATGCAATAAAAAGAATCTGAAATGGGTGTGCCAAGAAATGTTCTCTTTGGTAATCATTCTGTTTTACTCACCTCACAAACCAGGGGTCCTGGGTTCGATTTTTGGCTTCTCCAAACTTTCCGACGAGTCGTTAAATGAGGCCCCCTTTCTGTAGAACCTTAGCGGGTTGCTGAGACGTATAACTCAAAATACACACACGGCCATTCTCTCCCTTTCACTGACTCAAGAAGGGTGGTTGTCAAATTCTGGCGTAAGAATATGCACTGTGCTGGTTTTATAAGCCTTCAAGGTTAACTAACTGGCTCGATGTGGCCTAAATAGTGCTTGCTAGGCTGTTAAACTCCCAACCAAACGAAGAATCAAGCCAGCCAAAGAAATCAGTGTGAGGGATAGATAGGAAAGTTTGTCCATCATACTCAGATGCGTAGCTACCTGTACGCAGATACGCACTTGCGTACACATTACAAACGTAAAAAATAGACGTAGAAGAAATAGAAGAAGAAAAAGAAAAAAGAAGAAAAAGAAGAAGAAAAGAAGGATAAGAAGAAGATGAAAAAGAAGAAGAAAAAGTAGAAAAAAGAAGAGGAAAAAAAAAAGAAGCAGAGAGAAGAAGTAAGAAGAAAAAGAAGAAGAAAATGATGATGATGATGATGATGATGATGATGATGATGATGATGATGATGATGATGAAACAGGAAAGAATTTCCTCCCTGATGGGAGCAAATTCTTTCCTGTAAGAGTGGTCCCCATTTTGGTAAACGGAGTTATTATTTTTAGTATTTTCTTTGGTTTGCGTACAAATGATTTTCTTCCAGTTACGCCCCTGATACTGTTACGACCCACAACTTCTAATCCTGAATTATCTTTCTTGGCCTACAGGTTTATAACCAATGACAACTGCGCCATGGATACGACTCTTTCGCACAGAGTCGATTATTTTTTTTTCAGCTATGCTCCATTCCTTCATTATGGCTGTCATGTCGGAAGCTGGTGGCTCGCCCGGGATTTGACTTTCTTCGCTAAAATGACCTCGCGTCAACATACGGACTTGAAGAAAAGGGGTGAGGTGTTACGGCCCGCAGCACCTAACCTACATTAAACCTGCCTTGGTTGAAGAAAACTGAGGAAGACAGTTGACTCTTTGGCTTAGTGCTTAGAGCAGTTGATTTTACCCGATTGTCCCAGGTTCGAATCTCACCATAAGCGATTTTTCCCCTTTTTACAACTATGCTTCTCTCCATTGCTACGACATTCATGTCATAAGAATACCCAAGTAAGAGTCTGATATTCTTTATTTCAGAAAGATACATTATGGCTGAGTTTGAGTTTAGCGATGCTGGTCATCCAGATGACCCCAACACCATGTATACTATTGCCGAACCTAACAGTGAAACTTAGGATTGGGCTCAAGTTTTGTCTGGCGTCTCACAAGGTGCCGTTTTCGGTCCAGTTTTGTTCTTCGTGGACGTTAATGACATTTTTACTGACATTGTGTAACAGGTGACAAAAATGCTACACACCTTTGGCCCGGCCGGGGTTCGAACCCGGGCCGCCGGATTGATAAGCAAATCTACCACGTTGGTGTAAAAGCCGGCTTGTACCGAAAGGCAGTACAAGTGTGCTATATACCTATACGCCATGACATTCTCCCCCTCCACATTGAAATTCGCCCTCGAATTTCTGGGAGTCCGAGAATCATGTGAAATGATACTCAAGGAGTTCTAATGCTCGAACCCTCAATTTTATTGGTTCTCTGCCTAGTTATCTGCTTAATGTATTGCATTAAACGGCCTGAAAACCCACTCCGGTAACACACCCGTGCGACATAGTGTATTTTTTCACATCTCCTAAATGGCTACTTCTCTGATGAAAATCCGTGATATGTTTCTTATTTATACTGCAAACATAGGTTGTGGGTGCTCGTTAGAATCGTCTCAAGGAGGCGGTTCTAACGTGTACCCACAACCTATGTCTTATAGCAGATATAATAAAAAAGTATGTATATCCCCTTAAATCACAGTTTTCTCTATATAAAGTAAGGGGTGTTCATTTCACCGACTTGTTCGCATGATGTCATGCCACATTTTCATGCCCAACATCCTAGTCTAGCCATTTGGTTTCGAAGTTTACATTAGTCCTCTGTAACTCTCATTTCCCGGCAGTATGGTTGGTTGGTTGATTTGAGGTTTAACGTCCCCGTCAACACTGTAAAGGTCATTTTGGAGACGTTGCTTCCAATTTTGTGGGACTTTTACCCAACATTGAGATGAAATGACATCTCAAGCCCTATCGCCCAATGAAACCAATAGGGTTTATTAGCATGGACGGTCCGCCTCGCACCGCTGTTCCTGGGCAGGCTTAGATCCTCTAAGCGGTTTACCAGTACTAGTGTGCGGGCCGGATTCAGCTCTGCGTGGAAGCATCATGCAGTCCATATATTTCTTCAAGCCCCTATGGGCGGGGGCCGATCTCGGCAGTATACCCAGTCGTCTGCGAACAGTCTTATTTCTGAGTCAATGTCGGTGGAAATATGATAAATATACAGGGAGTATAACAAAGGACTAAGAACAGTCCCTTTCGGGACCCAGACAAAACTGGAAGACACTCCATATACTCGCCATTAACTCATATTGGGTCCATATCATTTACAACAAGAGCTGAAATTATAGGTGACCAATGCCTCCCCGTGGGAGCCAATTTCTGAGTTTTTGCAAAATTTCAAGGGGAGATAATTTAGCCAAAAATGAAACAGAGTTATGGCCCTTGGTCAGAATGGGCAAATACTATATGACACCCCCCCCCCGAATCAAAGATTCTCGGGGGTGGGGGATGGCATAAAAACTTACTATTTTCAGTAGCAAAGAAAGGAATCTATAATTTCAAGAGTCTCCCCTCCCCAACAATGCCGAAACTAAATTAGTTGGGTTTCAGTTGTTCATTAGTGGGGGTGTGGTAAAAACGTTCTGGAAAGCCAGAATAAATGTGTTCACCCGTCCCCTTTGTCCAAGATTTTTACCAAACCCTTTAAATTCGCACGTTCGGAGATCATAATGAGAATCAAACAGGCATTAAAGAGTATGTAACAGCAAAATGGATCGTTTTGAATTAAAAACAGCATCATGTATCATGCCTTCGCTGGCGGATTAAAAAGTTTTATTTCAATAAATTTCGCCCCCGCCCATCGCGGCTTGATAAATAAATTGGGCTGCATGGTGCTTCCACGCAGAGCTGAATCTGACCACAAACGAGTACTTGTAAACCGCTTAGAAGGACTAAGCCTGCCCAGGCAAAGCGGTCTGAGCCAGATCGTACAATGCATATAAGACTTCTGGTTTCATTGCGCGGCAGGGCTTGAGATGTCATTTCATCTTAATGTAGGTTAAAAGTCCCACAGAATTGTAAGCAACGTCTCCAAAATGACCTCAATAGTGTTTACGGGGACGTTAAATCCCAATTGTAACAAATATTTCAATTTATGAAGAATATAATCCGTGTTTGTTGTACCCAAATTGTGCTGACTAACCGCGTTATGGTGTATCATAACCCGTGGTAAGGTGTACCCTAACAAAAAATCAACCATTGAACCATCCACAGATTCAGTGGGTATTGACATCATCTGGGGCTCAAGCAAATGCATCAATGGATGCTCTGAAATCGCAATAACATATAAATCACAAAATCATGTGCACAAAAGATGTGTTACTGTCAAAAAACATTTACCGAAGTATGCTGGGGTTGGTGAAAACACACTAGACGAAAGAAAATTGTTTGTGTTTTCGTTAATAATAAACAGAATTCTCCGCAACTGTATCAGTAAATGGTAATACCATTACTCTGCAGCTATGCAAAATAACCACCCAAAAAGATTAGGATCTGGGCTAAAATAAACCTTTTTCTTACCGAAAATACTGCTGTGACGTCATGATTTCTGTAGCGTTCGTTGTACTCTGTCGCGTTCGTTGTACTGCGGTAACCGGTGTGGTATTCGGACACAGAAATAATCACCTAATTACTACCTACATGTGTCAGTCTGCCACTAACTCAGTAAGATATTATTTTCTTAGATTATCTCTGAATTTAGCAACAAGAGCATTGTTGGATATGTCTGTATTGAGATTCTTCATAGTGTTGAATTCTTTACATTGGTATGCATTGTAAGAACAAAGACAGCTGTTTAATCATATTACGTCGCTTCTGAGAATGTAATAATGCCATGTATTAAATTTGGTATTCCACTGGTGGATTAAATATGCAAATTACCGGTAGTTTCTTTCTTTTCTTTTCTTTCTACTGATACTGCGATCTGTCACATTTGACCATAACTCACAGGTGTACATTACATTACACTCCAGGTTTGCAGGATGAAAGCCTACGCAGTAATCATGTCATTACAGAAGGGATCTTTAACCTACACAGGGGATGGTTCTCCCTGCACAGGCGGTCTCCAGTCAACATCCCGATTGGAAGGACGGTGCACTTGTGGCATTCATCCCTACAAATGATGCCAGTGGAGCATGTTCGGACACCGCAATTTTATTACCGCTGCTGGGAATCAGCTCGGCGGCCTCTAGCATCAATGGTATTTGTACTAACCGCTGAGCTACCATGCTACACATAGTTAGATATGCTCCATAACGTTACCCTTAACGACGTCACATTTACTAATGGCAGAATATTGGTATTTTTGTAAACGATCGTATCATATGATAAACAGAATCTTGCATTCGTGCTTGTGTATTATCAAATTTATTAAACTCTTCGAGATGCTCGATGAAACCTTGCATTCTATACCTTTTCCTCAACTTGTTTAATAAATTCAATAATACATAAACACTCAAGTAAGATTCTCAATCTAACCAGGGTCCTCTGTACATGTACTATTGTTTCACAGGTAAAAAAGAAAACTGAAAGAATGTTGGATGTGGCCAACCAATGAAATGAAAGAGGTGAAGCAGACAACATTGTTTCAGTCATGGGGAAACCAGAAGAAAGAGGCACCAACATTCAATGATGATGCTGAGAGACCATCGGTGACAACAGTTACTAGTGGAAATGAACAGGATGGTGGTGTTATAGATCTCTGTGACAGTTTTGATGATGCTGATGATGAACTGCTATACCAGGCTGAAGAGACAGTGAACTTGGAATTCAATAATCAGATTCAGGGACATGGAGATTTTGGTCAGAGTGTGAACAATGAAAATGCATTTAATGATGATAAATGGACAGGGGCAGATGCATATGAAGAGGAAAATGAGTGCAATATTTCTGTTGGTGCAGAGAGCTTTACTCTCACACAGAAACAGTCACTGTGTACGAACTTCCCTGGATTTGATATGTGTGCTGGAAAGCTGTGGATTTACCCCACCAATTACCCAGTACGAGACTACCAGTATAACATTGTTCACCAAGCTTTGTTCAAGAATACAATGGTTACACTGCCCACAGGTCTCGGGAAGACCTTCATTGCAGCTGTGGTGATGTATAATTTCTACCGATGGTATCCACAAGGCAAGGTGGTTTTCATGGCTCCAACAAAACCTCTAGTGGCTCAGCAGATAGAAGCCTGCTATAACATCATGGGAATACCACAGGACCACACAGCAGAAATGACAGGTACAGTATAATCTTGCTTCGAAAGTGGTTTGTCGGCAGGGCTCTAGAAGTCCGATTTTTCACCGGTCCAGACCGTTTTTTGAAAATGAAAACCGATTTTGCTGAAAAATTTTGCTGAAAAATCGGTCCGAAAAAAAAACCCAATAAGCTAAAATCGAAGTGAAAAAACAGAGAAATTATACCTGGTTAGGTGTCAAACTGTTTATTGTGCCAGTAATATAATCCAATTATCCCTCTCGGGGATGAATTTGAGTTTGACAGTAAACACGTTTTCGAGATTTCGCCAGGTATCGCAGACTCTCGCGGGATTAAGGCTAATGACAGTCAGTCCGCCAAAACGTGATTAAGGCATTAAGCGGTGCGTGATTGTGATATCAAAGAAGCCTTGATCGTGTTTGATCTAATGGCAATCAAACATAATTTGTTTATTTTAGGCTTGTGTAATCCTAAAATATGTATTTATATTCTTTAAAACTTGGTTCGGCCATGTAAGATTTTCAATGACTCTCGTTCGGCCATGTATTGGTTCGAGAGTAAAGAAATGTTTTTTCGATTTTTTAACCCGTTCAAAACGTTTTTTTTAGAAATACGCTCTATTAAAATAAATGACATAAAACAGGTGTATGTGTGTTACGTCCTTGACTGCATTAATGTGTATTGTGTAAACGGAAACCGTATGACGTCATTTTCCGACCACGTGGCTGCCATATCGGTCGCCATTGGTAAACAAAGCAATTTGGGCAAAATAAAATGCGTGAAATAAGAGAAATATTTTAAAGGTTTTAAAAAGGGAAAAAAATATAGTGACCATCGAACTGGTCTCTGACTGCCCCATGTAGGTTGTTTCCCTTAAGTAGTCTTCAGGTTTGGAGTGACCCGGATATTGGGAAAATGAAAGTAGATGAAATCTGGCGTAGAAAATGAAAGTAGATGAAATATTAACGATGTGAGCAATAATTGCTGTTTATAATCGAGATACTGGTGCTCATATCCGTTTACAAGTGTAAGAGGAACATCGGTATGTCATTCTTTGCGCTAATAACACATTTTGAAATCGCAAATCGCAAATGGCGTTTACGGAAATTACCGAAACCGATCGGCAATTTCCGTAATTTTTGGTCACCTTCTGGACCGATTGGGATTTCAAAATTTCTAGAGCCCTGTTTGTCGGGTACCCTTAATATAGAGTATAAAATGAGCAAGTGTAGAACTTCAATGGCTCAAACCTTGATGACTAGTTTACCATGGATGAGGCAAACCCATTCTTGTGTCCACAGGGAATTCCTCCAATTACCATATATTTTAGTAAGATTTTCTTCTTTTGTCTTGCAAATATATGTTGTGTGTTCTCATTAGAATCGCCTCATTTGCAAATGTATGCTGTGTGTACTCATTAGAATCGCCTGAATCGCCTCAACGAGGCGATTCTAATGAGATCACACAACCTATATTTATAATATGACACCGAAAAGATATGCCACAATTATCCTCAGTATGTCTCCTTGTATGGCCATAATATTAACCCTCTGTGGCTCGAACTACCCCTATTGCGAACAAATTTTCATAGTCCCAAAGGAAGTTTGACTGTATAAGATTTGTGAGACCAGTTTGGTTGTTTGCAGTTTAACAGCTCGGTCAACACATTTAAGGTCGAGCTGATCAGTTTACGTGGCTACACTTTTCCTGGACAGGCTTATACATACATGTAAGTGGCTAACCAGTACAGTGCACATGGTTTTGCCAGAAACTGACAAGTGCCCTTCAGAAGACTTAGATCAGCCTGCACCGTCATACAATCTGATTTGAGTTTTCATTGGGAATAAATGGGAATGGGAACACCTGGTAGATTTTTATGCCCCCGCCATTCGAAGAATGGTGGAAAGGGCATATAGTGTTGCCCCTGTCCGTCCGTCTGTGCATCCAAAACTTAAATGCGGTCAGTAACTTTCTTATTTCTTGATGGATTTTAAAATTACTTGGCAGAAATGTTAACCATCATGAGACGACGTGTCACGTGCAAAACCCAGGTCTGTACCTCGAAGGTCAAGGTCATACTTAGAGGTCAAAGGTAAAAAAAAGGTTTTGAAACTTAAACGCAGTCAATAACTTTCTTAATTCTGAATATATTTTGAAAATACTTTGTAGAAATGTTAACCCTTATTTCTGGATGGATTTTGAAATTACTTTGAAGAAATGTTAACCATCATGAGACAATGTGTCACAAGCAAACCCAGATCCGTACCTCCAAGCTCAAGGTCATACTTAGAGGTCAAATGTCAAAAAAATGGTCCGAAACTTAAACACAGTCAATAACTTTCTTATCTCTGGATGGATTTTGAAATTACTTGGCAGAAATGTTGGCCATCATGAGACAATCTGCCTCTCACAAAACCAAGGTCCTTACCTCCAATGTCAAGGTCATACTTAGAGGTCAAATGTGAAAAAAGGGTCCAAAACTTAAACACGGTCAATAACTTACTATGGATGAATACGCACATAGGCATATTTTCAGGTGGGGGCATCTATGTCCTATGGACGCATTTCTAGTTTCATCATTTTTCAATGGGAGACAACTTTAGGGACTTCCTGTTTGCTTTGCTTGGTGTACTCTTAAAAGAATACATTTAACACAATTGTTAAAGTAACATGGTTTCTGCTTTGGACACCAACAATTGTGTTGCAGTGAGTTGGGTTGTTTTTGTCATATTGAATCATCATAGGTACATGTATGTTTAGCTGCTCACATTTTTTTCTGCAAAACTATTAGCATATTTATCAAATAAGTTACCAAAGCTTTAACGATATGTTAACTGACAAGTGGCCTCTGTTGTATATGTTACAGGTAGTATGGGACCACCAAAACGAGAGAAGTCATGGCATGAGAAGAGAGTATTTTTCCTCACCCCACAGGTCCTCACTAATGACTTGAGCAGGGGATCGTGTCCAGCAGAGAATGTTAAATGTCTGGTAATTGACGAAGCCCATAAAGCCCTAGGAAATCATGCTTACTGTCAGGTAATTACCAGGTTTGGGTTTGATATGCAATGACAAAAATATAGTTTGTATTCGGAAAGAAAGGCCTGAGCAAATGTGGTAAATCCAGATGAGATGCCACCAGTGGCATATTTGCCAGCATCTCATTAGGGTCTACAATGCTTGCCACTCATTCATCTGTGTTAAGGCACAACATCTCGTAGCTAATAATACTTTTTCAAATTTTAGAACAAGTAAAGTTAGGATCGAGGTGTCGGAATATTTAGGGCAAATACGGTAATGTCCATATATATTGTAACATATGAGCCAAGTCAGGACAAAATCTGTTTTTGCCATTTGCAAACATCGTTACATTAAATGTGCAGATCGTTCGTAACATCCATACAATCTGATCAGTAGCTTTATGTTTGCTGCACGGATACTTCAGTTTGTCACAAGTTTCAAGACTCTTGCTTAGAATAAAGAAAGCAAACAGTGTGTTGGGAAAAATTGGCTCCCATTGAAAAACGACAGAAAAGTCTGTCAGAAGTGTTCATTCCCCTGATTAAGTTTGTTAAAGTTTGTATGCTGCTTTTAAATGAAGCATCACGATAACACGCCTATAATTTTGACCCCCTCAAACCCCACTTTTATATAGAAAAATTGCGGTTTACAGGCGTAAACCTTATTTTTCTTATTTCTGCTCTAAAATATAGATTGTGGGTACTCGTTAGAACCGCCTCGATGAGACGGTTCTAATGGGTAGCAACAATCTATATTTTGAGCAGAAATAAGAAAAATATCACAATTTTTCATCTAAAAAATCGATTTTGGGTAAGGTTAAAGTTTACAATGTATTTGTATAGGCGTGTTTTCGTAATGGATTGACTCCTCAGCAGATAAGTCATCTCTTGTGTCATCTCATCAGGAGGGTCAGGGTTTACAGGGAATCAGAAAAGTTTTTTTTTTTTTTTTTTAAATGACAAAAAGTCACTGAGGTGCAGTAGAACTTCGATGGCTCGAACACCGATGGCGCGCCCATAGGGGCTTGAAGAAATATATGGGCTGCATGATGCTTCCACGCAGAGCTGAATCCGGCTCGCACACTATTACTGGTAAACCGCTTAGAGGATCTAAGCCTGTCCAGGAACCGCGGTGCGAGGCGGACCGTCCATGCAAATAAACCCTATTGGTTTCATTGGGCGACAGGGCTTGAGGTGTCATTTCATCTCAATGTCGGGTAAAAGTCCCACAAAATTGGAAGCAACGTCTCCAAAATGACCTTTACAGTGTTGACGGGGACGTTAAACCTCAAATCAAACAAACAAAATCGTTCACCATGGATGTGTCGAACCCATTCTTGAGCCCTAGCGAAATCCTCTACATAAGAAATAGTGGGGGATAATTAAGGAGATTTTTGTCTTTTATCTTGCAAATGTATGCTGTGTGTACTCATTAGAATCCTCTTGATGAGGCAATTCTAATGAGTACACACAGCATGCATTTTCATTATAGAACACCGAAAACCAGCCCCGATAGCTCAGTTGGTAGAGTGTCCGCTCCGGGGAACGGGAGGTCTCGGGTTCGAACCCGGGCCGCGACATACCAAAGTCGTTAAAAAAAATGGTACTAGCTGCTCCTCGCTTGGCACTCAGATTTACGGGGAAGAGCTAGGACTGGTCGATCCAGTGTCAGGATAATGTGACTGGGTGTGGTATCATGTAATGTGTCTGGGACATGATACTTCAGTGAGGCAGCACTATAAAAGTGAGCATTGAGCTCCCTGTCGCAACCAGACACCGTCGTGATATGACTGAAAAAATTGTTGAAAGCGACGTTAAACCCGAATTCACACACACACACACACAGAACACCGAAAAAATGTCTAAAAGTATCTGGTTATGCCTCCTGACAGTAACCTCAGTGGCTCGAACTATCCCTGTCTGGAACAGATATTCGAGGTCCTAAAGGTGTTCGAGCCATTGAAGCTCGACTTTATATATGTGTCAAGGTGTCTTTCAAGGATGCACAAACAGCATATCAGGAATGCACGCTTACTTAGTGCCTGCTTACCCACTCAGTCAAAATACAAACTTTTCTGTCTTCATGGAGAACCATTTGGGTCAACAGGCATTCTAATGATGCACAGCAAAGACTTTGATTAGACTGCTTGGATGACGTCTAAGCTGAGTTTTTACTTGGCACAATTGCTTGAAGACTCCATTTTGCTTGACACAGCCCATTTGTCTTAAATGGAATCTTCCTCCTTATATATACCTGGTAACAGGCCTTCGTGGCCAAGTGGTTAAGAGCGCTGACTCTTGATCATTAGGTCTCTCACCGCTGTGGTTCGAACCTCGCTCGGGTCACATGTGAGATGCCAAGTTCTGCAACGGAAGGTCAGGTGGTTTTTCTCCGGGTACTCCGGTTTTCGCCCATCTCTGATTAACGATCGGCTTGATATGAGTGAAATAATCTTGAAAGGGCCGTAAAACCAAAATAAAAAAAAAACTAGATCTGCAGTTGATGGTATACCATCGCAAATACCCGCTTTTTCTATTAATAACACTAATGACTATGTATTAGCTAGCCAAAACTACATGTAAGTTAAAAAAAGTTGCAAAGAACATTCTAACTGATAAGCAAAGTTTCAGAAGTGTAACTCTTATAGTTTAGAAGATATGGCAAAGTCATACTTTTTGACCTTTGACCTCGGGGTTATGTTGAGGTCCACCTAAAGTATCCCAATTTATTATATATTCCAACAGCCATCCAATAACCAAGTTTCAGAAGTGTAACTCCAATAGTTTAGAAGATCTGGCAAAGTCATACTTTTTGACCTTTGACCTTGGGGTCGAGGTCACACCAAAAGTAGCCCAGCATATTCTTTATTCCAAGGGACATCCAATAAGCAAAGTGTCAGAAGTGTAACTCCAATAGTTTAGGAGATATGGCAAATCATAATTTTTGACCTTTGACCTTGGGGTCATGTTGAGGTCAAGGTCACACCAAAAATATCCAAAATTATTCTATATTCCAAGGGCCATCCAATAACCAAAGTTTCAGAAGTGTAACTCTAATAGTTTAGAAGATATGGCAAAATCATACGTTTTGACCTTTGACCTTGGGGTCAAGGTCACACCAAAAGTAACCTGACATATTCTATATTCCAAGGACCATCCAATAAGCAAAGTTTCAGAAGTGTAACTCCAATAGTTTAGGAGATATGGCAAATCATAATTTTTGACCTTTGACCTTTGGGTCATGTTGAGGTCAAGGTCACAAAAAAGATGCCCACTGCCATCTACATTCCATGTACTATCCACATGCAAAGTTTCAAAAGTGTAACTTCAGTGGTAGCAGAGGAGATCCAATCACAAGAAACGTGACGGACCGACAGACGGACGGACAGATGGACAGACGGACTGAAGCCGGAGTGAAGTGTGGTACGAAAACAATATACTCGATTTTTCTTTGAAAAAGTGGGTATAACTAGAAAAAGTGTCCATAGGACACGGATGCCCCCGCCAAATGCCATTCATAAATCAGGCTCTACCTGTTACAAAAACTTTAACCTGAGGTTACAGGATCATGTACGTACGTACACACACACGTACAGACGGATGTACACATGTACGCACGTACGGAAAACCGAAAAACTATATGCCCCCGGCATCATATGATGCGGGGGCATAAAAATATATACCCGGTGTCCTTTCCAAAATTACGGGGTGTCAGGTTGTGTAATTTCAAAATTTATTTGTTAAATGGCTTTAATTTTCGCAAACAGTATAGGCCCTGATCAGACTTTGTGTTCTGTGGCGTCTGATCTTGGCCTGCACTGTTTGCCAGGGTACCCGGTTTTGGGTTTTTCGGTTCAAAATGGGTTAAGTACAAAAACAACAGAGTGTTACAGATCTTTTGAAAATAAATTTGTGGATTGTGTGACGTAATATTTATTTTATCATTTTTGATTAGGTTGTTCGAGAGCTGGTGAAGTACACAGAAAACTTTCGAGTGCTGGCTTTGAGTGCAACACCAGGAAGTGACATCAAGGTGAGTGCTTGATAAATCAAAGCACTGGTGGGTTGATTGTCCATGAGTGGGTCCTGAATCTGGACTTAGTTGTTTCATTTGAGGCAAATGGATACAACTTCAGGGGAGGCAACTCATGCAAAAGTATTTTTGTCTTCCATGTCAATAGGGGTCTGCTCTTAAAGGAAAGAATTTGCTCCTAGGAGCAAATTCTTTCCTTTAAGAGTAGACCCCTTTTTCTAGGAGCAAATTCTTTCCTTTAAGAGCAGACCCCTTTTTCCGTGGGACAAGGCTTATAACTCGAGAAGAACGAGCACTGAACTGGTTAACCACGTTCACCCATTTTGTACCAGAAACCCCTAAACGGGTACCCTGGCAAACAGTGCAGGCCCAGATCAGACGCGGCATTCTGCGGAGTCTGATCAGGGCCTCCACTGTTTGCTAAAAGTTTAGTCATTTTTTTTTTCAAATAAATTTTGATGAAAACACAACCTGACACCCCTATATTTTTGAAGTGGACTCCTGCTATATATAAGGAGGAAGGTTCCATTTGGCACAAAAAGTGTTAAATACATGTATTTCCAAGTCTGTCTACCCAGCAAAGTTTTGACAGAGACATGTAAATAAGTTCAGACTAATTTATGTAGTTAAGGGAATGGCTATACCTTCAGGGTAGGTAACTCATGTGAAAGTATTTTTGACTCCCATGTGAGTAGGGGCCTACTATTAAAGGAAAGAATTTACTCCTCCTGAACAAATTCTTTCCTTTAAGAGAAGACCCTTTCTTCAGAGGAAGTGTGTTTATGGGAAAACAAACAGGAAGTCACAATACAGTCGAACTTCGATGGGTCGAACTCGGTAGGCTCGAACACCACGTTTGGGTCGAACTGACTTTTCAGTCCCGGCAAAATCCCTATTCATTTTAACTAAACATACCACCCTTGGCTCAAACCACGATGGCTCGAACCCTCGAACTCTAAGCCTGGTCCCTAGAGTGCATTTTCTATGTAAACTCCCACCGATGGCTCGCACTAATTACCTTTTTAAAAATTCCAATTTTATCGATCAAGTCACGCAGGCGCGTGATCAGTATCATAAGACGCTTGTCTTGCCGAAACAGCTGTTTACATAGCACAGGTGAACTTGATTTGCGCAATCCTTTTGATCAACAGGTCAAGAAATTAATGTTGAGAAGGTGTCAAATTAAGTTTATTGTAAACACCTATAATAACCCAGGGCTAATGAGGCAGCATAAGGAAATTAAAGCTGGCAAAATATTTTTCACAAATTAATATTTCACACCGACATTAAGTTAGAGCTGCCAAAATTACAGCCTTTGCCTTAAAATACGGACCAAAAATACGAAAGGTATACTACGTGGCTTTAATTATGACCGATAAATGTACCGGAAGTCACCAAAATCGCCGCAGCTATGATAAAAAATCATAGTACAAAAAGATGGATCTTGCCGAGTCGGACTCCAATGGCTCGAACTACCGATGGCTCGAACTTTTTTCGGCGGTCCCAGCGAGTTCGAGCCATCGAAGTTCGACTGTAGTTGTCTCCGTTTGAAAAATGAGGAAAAATATGTTCGGTATCCAAGATAGCTGCTACAGCTGCCATCTTGATAATCTTCAAACAACTTCTGCTTCCGGACAGTAAGTAGTATTGTTGTTTGTAAATAGGCAATTCTAATGAGTTACACAGTATAACTATGTACCTTCATTTCAAAGATTCAGAACAAGTTTTAATGGTACCAAAGATGTTAAGACATCATAATTTACAGTCTCAGTGAATTTAGAGAAACCCCCTAT
Source organism: Lucinisca nassula (assembly GCA_963580285.1). NCBI lineage: Eukaryota > Metazoa > Mollusca > Bivalvia > Lucinida > Lucinidae > Lucinisca > Lucinisca nassula. Next base: position 106,087,912 of record OY757012.1, on the reverse strand, counting down.
AGTTAAATACATGTTTTGGGCTGTAATCTTATTCATACATGTGACCTGTCAGGGAAAAGGGGACCTAACAGATGTCTGAGTGTTAACCCTGAAACAAACAAGATATAGGTGTTGTTCAGATATCACTTTCCAGAGAATATAAGACACGGGACTGATTTTATATGATGCCTACATATTATAATTGAACCATCTAATTTGTATAAAATAGAGTGTGCAAAAATTTGAAATAATTTGTTATCATAGTTAAGCTCTTCTACCTGATGCATTTGAAAAAGATATTGTCCCTAGATTTCATTTTTTTTTTCCGAAAATCAGTTAAGAACAAGTTTAGTTTATTCTGTTTAAAACATAGCTAATTTGCATACTTCATGCAAATTATTAACAATGTAATCCAAAATATCTTGGCAACCCATGAAATGATTATTTAGATAAAAACAGTTTTGGAATGCTTCTAGTGTCCCCTTTTGCTTTGCACTATAAACAAGGGTATACTTATAAAAGCAAAACATTTCGATTTTTTTGCACATGCCTTTTTATGCAAATTAGATGGCTTGATTAGAAGTCACCATAAAAAAATCAATCTAGTATGTTACATTCCCTACAAAATGATATCTGAATGATACAGTTATGTGTCTTGTTTGGTTTTAAAGTTGCCACCTTCAGATACCAATGACGTCCCATTTTTCCTCATGGGTCACACATCAGTGAATACATTGACTCATGTCATTACAACATGTTTAAATAAACGATGGGTCTATCTCCAATATGATCAGACAGTGGCAACATTATGATGTCAACTGCGCTCTTCCGGTGTTAAAAGGAAAGCTTTCTGCAATTGTTTTCTTGTTTCAATATTAGCCCTCAAACCAGAATCTTTGGTCGCATACATGATGATTGGAAAATAATGCAAATATAAGTAATAAAAGTAATTTGTATAACATCCATAGAAGTGTGAACAACATCAGGTCTTGAGCAAAGTTAGTGAACCCTGTCAAGTATGAACAACATCAGGTCATGAGCAAAGTTAGTGAACACTGTCAAGTATGAACAACATCAGGTCTTGAGCAAAGTTAGTGAACCCTGTCAAGTATGAACAACATCAGGTAATGAGCAAAGTTAGTGAACCCTGTCAAGTATGAACAACATCAGGTAATGAGCAAAGTTAGTGAACCCTGTCAAGTATGAACAACATCAGGTCTTGAGCAAAGTTAGTGAACCCTGTCAAGTATGAACACCATCAGGTCATGAGCAAAGTTAGTGAACCCTGTCAAGTATGAACAACATCAGGTCATGAGCAAAGTTAGTGAACCCTGTCAAGTATGAACAACATCAGGTCACGAGCAAAGTTAATGAACCCTGTCAAGTATGAACAACATCAGGTCACGAGCAAAGTTAATGAACCCTGTCAAGTATGAACAACATCAGGTCACGAGCAAAGTTAGTGAACCCTGTCAAGTATGAACAACATCAGGTCACGGGCGAAGATAGTGAACCCTGTCAAGTATGAACAACATCAGGTCACGGGCGAAGATAGTGAACCCTGTCAATTATGAACAACATCAGGTCGTGAGCAAAGTTAGTGAACCCGGTCAAGTATGAACATCTGGTCATGAGCAAAGTTAGTGAACCCTGTCAAGTATGAACAAATCAGGTCATGACAAAGTTAGTGAACCCTGTCAAGAATGAACAACATCACATCATGAGCAAAGTTAGTGAACCTTGTCAAGTATGAACAACATCAGGTCATGAGTAAAGTTAGTGAACCCTGTCAAGTATGAACAACATCAGGTCACGAGAAAAGTTAGTGAACCCTGTCAAAACAGAAGTGGCGGCAATGATCAGGAATCAATACAATCAACCCACAGCTCCCATCAGAGACACCAGAGGGAAAGAAACACAAACATGAAACAACAGACCCTAATGGAAACATCAATAACGGAAAGCCAAAAGGACAGTTACTTTCCCACAAAATGGCCAATAGGCTATCCAAAATAAAATAATATAAGCGACACAAACACCCAAAGACAAACCATAACAAAAATAAACCGCTACAGAAGAACCGCCTTGGAAGGTCAGCGGAAACGAATTCCACTGGGGGGCTTAAATCAATTTTACGTGGCCACAATCCTCGCCCTTTCGTCGCGATTTAGACAAATAATTTGTGCAGTTCGCATTGAGGCCTCCTAACTCATCAGTGCGACATCTCCGTGAACAACATCAGGTCATGAATAACATCGGGTCAAGAGAAAAGTTATTGAACCCTGTCAGGTATGAACAAAATCAGGTCATGAGCAAAGTTAGTGAACCCTGTCAGGTATGAACAAGATCAGGTCACGAACAAAGTTAATGAACCCTGTCAAGTATGAACAACATCAGGTCATGAACAAAGTTAGTGAACCCTGTCAAGTATGAACTTTGCTCGTGATAAGATGTTGTTCATACTTCAATGAACTTTCATTGCATTCCTTTCAGATTTTCTTGAGAAGTTTGACTGTATTTTCTGTCAATCATTATAACAAAGACTATCTTCATTTGACTTCCTGCTTGCTTTTCCATATACTCAGCCCCTCAAACAATAGTGACTTTAGTATGGAAGAAAGTACCTCTGTATTCTTGGTACAAAATCTTTCCTTATAAGAGCAGACATGATGAGGATGACAAAATATTTTGGAGTGATTTGCCTTCTAAACATTGCATGCTGGGTAATTTTTTCAGCAGACATCATTTTGAAATATTTTTTTTCAAGAAAAATGGATTTGACATCTCCTGCAAATTGTCTACTTTATCAAATCCTGATTTGGGAAAAATAAGAAAAATATCAACAATTTGTTGTCTGTTATGTTAGCCCAGAGCGTGGTAAAGGTTAAAATTTATGAATTTCTTATAAAGTTTGTTTATGTTGTTTAATTTCAGGCTGTTCAGCAAGTATTGACGAACCTCAACATATCCCACATTGAGATCCGCACAGAGGAGTCCATTGATATCAAACAGTACTCTCATGAAAGGAAGGTGGATAAAGTAGTGGTTCCACTTGGTGAAGAACTCACGAAAGTCAAAGAGAAATACATTCATGTATAAAAATATTTTCCATTTATAAAAATATTTGAGCTGGGATAAAACAAAACCTTTATGAAGATCTTTGCAACTGGTAAAGTCTTAGATTAGGCTGTGCACCCAGGCTGTCTGTCTTCCCTGTTTTACATTAGCCTTTTTTGCACAAAAAGCCCCCAACAATGTCCTTGTGAAACAGTGCAGACCAAGATCAGATTTTGCAGAATGCAGTGTCTGATCAGGGCCGATACTGTTTGCAGAAAATTTAACTCTTGTAAATCAGTCTGCCTTGTAGCCCTTAATTTCAAAATTGACTCCTGTGTATAAGGTGGAAGATTCCATTCAGTGCAGAATATGTTAACTTCAGTATAGCCTTTGGCCAAACCAGGGATAGGCAAATATATGTACTCTGTTCAGACTTAGTGGATATGCTAGATGGCCTGTGTCTTTGCCAGTTACACAGATCTTCTGAATGGCTCTCTCATGCCCAAACCCATTTAAAAAAGAAAATCTGAAAAAAATTGCAACAGTATTTAAAGGGAGACAAGGGGAATTGTCATCTATTCACTGTTCTTGTATTTCTTAACTGCATAGTCTAGACAGACCCAACGCATCCCAGGAAAAATGTTACATTAAATGGCAAGCTTGACATGACTTTAACCCTTATCTTGTTGAATATTCATTTAAGCCACACCCATTTCTGTCTATCAACCAATCAAATTACTTGATGTAATTTATTGCCACAAATTCCTAAACTGAATGCCAAACAGTGTAGATCCTGATCAGATGGCTTCTGAAGAAGCCATCTGATCTGGATCTACACTGTTTGCAAAGATAGGGGTTGTCGTGAACAGCAAGATAAGGGTTAATAGTATTGACTGGGCTATTAAACTTTACCAAACAAAGCTGTTGATTGGAACAAATTTACTATGTTCAGTTGTTTCTTAAGGAAAGAGTTTTCTCTCACAGGGCTCCATTTCTTTACTTGAAGAGTAGCACCCGATTACGTGAATTTCATGGAGATTGATTATAAGATTCTTTCTACAGACATTCTCTCCCTTCCTTCTAATTCAAAAGGGGACATCTGTCAGGTTCTGATGAAAAGGTGTGCTCTGTAAGTTGTACTTGTTAATCACTTGATTCTAAGCCTGCCCTGGACAGTGTGTTTAAGTGAACTGTAGTAGTAAACTGACAGACTCAATATGATCTAAAATAGTGAAGACTTGGCCATAAAACTGCAATAAAGTTTTGTTTGTTTGATTTGAGGTTTAACGTCCCCGTCAACACTGTAAAGGTCATTTTGGAGACGTTGCTTCCAATTTTGTGGGACTTTTACCCAACATTGAGATGAAATGACATTTCAAGCCCTGTCGCCCAATGAAACCAATAAGGTTTATTAGCATGGACGGTCCGCCTCGCACCGCGGTTCCTGAACAGGCTTAGATCCTCTAAGCGGTTTACCAGTACTAATGTGCGGGCCGGATGCAGCTCTGCGTGGAAGCATCATGCAGCCCATATATTTCTTCAAGCCCCTATTGGCGGGGGCTTTGCAATAAAGTAAGAAGCAAGAATTCAGGTGATAGACCTGTCCTTCAGAGCTGTGAATATATAACTTAAAAGAAAGAAATGCACTTGATCATATCAAAATTAGCCTGAGTATTTGGTCAAAAAGTGCACATGTTTACAGTGTAGCTACAGCTCCATCTAGATTGCTTTATTTGTGCAGTAGAACTTCAATAACTCAAAGACCTTGGGGGCCATGAAATTTTGTTCCAGGTAGGGGTAATTTGATCTACTGAGGGTAATACTGCCAGGCCATGAGGCAAAATGGGGTGAACTCAGGATATAAGTTCAACCTTTTAAGTTTTATGAAATAATGGTATATTGTGTGCACTCATTAGAATCACCTCCAAATGAGTACACAGAACATACCCTTTCAAGATAAAATCAAACAAATGTCCACAAATTAACCTAATTACCAGGGCCCAGTTGTTCAAAGCATCGTTAGCTTAATGAGCTCGTTAGCGGCCATATTGTTAACTGTTCTTGCAAGTTCAATATCTAAAATTTTGGTATTTTTGCTGAAAAAATGAGAGCAGCTTTTGCATTTGCAAAAGCTGCTCACATTTTTTCAGCAAAAATATTAGCATATTTGCCATATTAACTGATCAAACTTTTAACAATACGTTAACTTACGCCGTCGTTAGTTTTGAACAACTGGCCCCTGGATATCTGGAGCTTCAGAATGAATTCTCTAGGAATCTCTAAATGAGTTCAAATTAGCCATGATAAACAAGTCAACTATGCTTGAGTCATCCAAGTTTTACTGTGGTATGTAAAGTTAGTATGCCTTATCTAGGCATTTGATTGATTTGATTTGTTTGTTTGATTTGAGGTTTAACGTCCCCGTCAACACTGTAAAGGTCATTTTGGAGACGTTGCTTCCACTTTTGTGGGACTTTTACCCGACATTGAGATGAAATGACATCTCAAGCCCTCTCGCCCAATGAAACCAATAGGGTTTATTAGCATGGACGGTCCGCCTCGCACTGCAGTTCCTGGACAGGCTTAGATCCTCTAAGCGGTTTACCAGTACCAGTGTGCGGGCCAGATTCAGCTCTGCGTGGAAGCATCATGCAGCCCATATATTTCTTCAAGCCCCTATGGGCGGGGGATTGATTTGATAGTAAGAGTGGTTGGTTAAGATATTGTGATTCTTAGAGGGTTTTTTTCTCCATACATCCAGTCCTGTTAGTTGATTGTGCACACATATGAGCCAGGGCACAGCATTTCCTACAATTTATGTGTGCACTCAGGCAAGAATCGGATCAGCCTGCGCATCAATATAGTCTGACCAGAGATTTATCTTTCTGCTTGAAGGAGCATTGGGTTCTAAGCTAACCTGAGAGCACACAATGAAGACTTGGATCAGATGCGCAGGCTGATCTGAGTCTTTGTTGGGTGCACATATAAATTGCAAGAAATGCTGTGCCCCGGATCATGTGTGAGTGAGTTTTTGTTTTATGTCTCACCAACAGCTAAGGTCATACGGAGACGGGACCTCGGTTTAAAGACTCATCCGAAAGTCTGGAGAAGCCCGGGATCGATCCTGCGATCCCTGGTTTACAAGGCGAGTAGCGTAACCACTGCATCACGAAGGCTTCTAACCGGATCATGTGTGAAGATCATAAATCAGAGAATGCTAAGAGACTTTCTACTGTACAGAGGACCCTCGTTGTAACAACAATATTTGTTCCCTGACATTTTGCTGTTGAAAAGAATTTGCCATTATAAGGAATATGCCACTTTAAAGACTCCCAAAAAGGAGTAGGATAGTAGGTAATTTAAGGCGGTGTTTCATTATTACTCCAAGAAAGGAACGTGAATATTCGTTTGGATCGCCTCACTGAGGTGTTTCTAACAAATATTCACAACATTTGTTTGAATCCGATCACTTAGGTGATTCTAACAAATATCCACAACATTTGTTTGAATCCCATCACTGAGGTGATTCTAACAAATCTCCACAACATTTCTTTCTTACTATGTTATGTAATTAACCCATTTAGTACCAGAAACCCCAAAACGGGTGCTCTGGCAAACAGTGCAGGCCCAGATCAGACGCCGCAAAATGTAGCGTGTGATCAGGGTCCACACTGTTTGCTAAAAGATAAGCCATTTTCCAAATAAATTTTAAAGAAAACACAACCTGACACCCTCGATAGCGCAGTGGTTAACGCATTCGACTCCTGATCGAGGGGTTGTGACTTCGAATCTGGCACCCGGTAACAAGGTGTGTCCTTAGGCAAGACATGTCACGTCACTGCCTCACTCCACCCAGGTGCAAATGGGTAGCAGTGGTGTAATAGTCACTGCCTCTCTCGTGCACACATGAAAACATCCGAAATGAGTGTTCGAGGGGGATTAAATAAGCTTGAAGCTTCCATCGCAGTCGAACTAAAATAAATTAGTATAAACTAAACTAACCTGACACCCCTAAATTTTGAAGTGAGCTCCTGCTATAAATAAAGAGGAAGATTCCATTTGGTACAAAAAGGGTTAAATTAATAATATTCTTTCATATCTCCATTAATTAATCTGTCTAATCCTGATCTAAGGATCTGTTCCACTGAAATTGCTGTTTCAGTGAGTTTTGTCATTCTATGTTGTTATAATGAGGGTTGATTGTATATTGGTATATTTTAGATAATTGATGTAGTTGTAAGCCGGCTGAAGAGACAAGGTGTTCTCTACAACAGAGATCCCAGTAGTCTGTCCAAATTTCTTATACTCAAGTCAAGAGATGCGTTCCGACAGAACCCCCCTGAAAGACTACCAGTAAGTAAAATTGTTAAAACATCATGTGAACTAGTCCGTGAAATGAACACCCCGCCCCCTAAACCCCACTTTATATAGAGAAAACTGGGGTTTACGGGGGTATACATTATATTTCTTATTTCTGCTCCGAGACATAGGTTGTGGGTGCTCGTTAGAACCGCCTCATTGAGGCTGTTCTAACGAGCACCCACAACCTATGTCTGCAATATAAATGTGAAAAATATCAAGGAATTTCATTAGAAAAGTAGCTATTTTGGAGATGCTAAAAATAGACAATGTTGTACGGGCGTGTTATCGTGATGAGGACTGAAATATTACTGCTAAAAAAAGAAAACAGTTACAAAAACTTTGGTTTGAATGGAGAAGTAAGAAAAAAATCCTTGCCGACTTGTACCATGTAGTGATACTGGATTTTTGGACCGAAAGTTCTGTGTCTGTGACCTTGAATTTAAGATCAAAGGCAGGGACAGGCTTTGAATCATCTGCCACCTGTCTTTTTGCCAAGTACAGTAAGAACTGTGAAAACCAACACCCATTGGGACAAAACGTAAGTGACAGTTTTAACAGGGTGTCAGTTTGTTATGATGAGGACAGTCTTTTTCACAACTGATCAAAAGCTTTTAAGGTGTCAGTTTTCTACCATTACCACTACGATGTTTGTGAGGAAATAATGAAACAAAATATGTTTTATCTGTAGTATTCAGGTGAAGATGAGGAAACTAACTTGACATCCAGTCTACACTTAAAAATTTCAGGTAGCTAATATTGAAACCATTAAAAATGGAAATGTCCATGGACATCAAGATTGAAAGTGAACATGGACCATGATATTCCACTCTAAATGTTCCTCTAATGTCTCTCTACCAGAATTGCTAAAATGGTAAAATCTGCTGAATAGAATGGAAGCCTTATCTTCAAATAGAAAATCTCATAACTCAAATTAGATCCACCATGGTACTCTTGTTACTGTATTAAAACAAATTGTATGAAAACACTAGTGGCACTGCAAATATTGCAGTCTTCTGTAATTTTGTACATTGGAGCTGTAGGTAACAATAAATAGTGACCCTGTGTGTTTGTTTGTTTGTGTTGAGGTTTTACATCCCCGTCAACACTATTTAGGTAATTTTGGAGACATTGCTTCTGATTTTGTGGGACTTTTACCTGACATTGAGATTGATTAACATCTCAAGCCATATCTGCAAGGTCCGCTGGATGGGCGTCCAGTAACCTTGTGTGTATGAAGAACCTTTGGGTCAACAGGCCATGTAATGCTCAGTGGTGATTCTCATCATGCTGCATTGAAGCACAGGCAGATCTGAGAATTTTCTTTATGTTGGTTGGCCCCTGATGCTCCGTCTTTGGTTGGGCCCCTCGGAGTCTAACTGTTGGTTTTCTTTTGCTCCAGCAATTCTGTTGTTGTATGCTGTCGAGTCCTCAACCTTGTTTCATCTCTGTAGTTTTTTTATTTGTATGTTCTCGGAGATGTTACACTGATGAGTTAGGAAGCCTTCATGCGGACTAAACAAAATTAGTGTATACCGCGACAGAGGTAAGGGCGAGGATTATGGCCATGTAAAATCGATTTAATCCCCCCAGTCGAATTCTTTCCACTGACCATTCCAAGGCGGTTCTTCTGTGGTGGTTTATTTACGTTGTTGTTTGTTACTTACTGTGTGTATCACTTGTGTCTATTTTGGATGGCCATTTTGCCATTTTGTGGGAAAGTAACTGTCCTTATGGCCTTCCTTTGTTTAGGTTTGCATTATGGTCTGGTCGCTTCATGTTTGTGTTTCTTTCCCTTTGGTGTCTTTGATGGGTGGAGTAAGTTAATTGTATCGATTCCTGATCTTTGTTTTACTTCTACTTTGCTGTATGCACATGTCCAAAGATATGTTTCCTCTTAATGCATATTTACATATTGTGGTGTATATTTCAGAGGTCCCAATACGGATCAATAGAAGGGGACTATGCCCTTGCAATGAGTCTGTACCATGGCTTTGAACTGCTTCAACTTCATGGGTCAAGGTCACTGTACAATTTCCTGGAGAGTATTCTCATTGGAGACAAGGGTCATGGCAGAACAAAGGCTGAGCTGACCAGAAATGCTGATTTTAATGAAATTATGGAAACTCTGTCATCTAGATACTCTGCTGCTGCCAGGTAATTTTTCAGTTCTGTGCTGTTGTCCTTACTGCCAAAGGATTACCTTTTTGTAAGCATTTAACTTCACCAAAGCCGGTGTTAAGGAATTGTGTGGTGGCCGTAAAAGGTCTCCCTACCCTGCAACATAGTGTGGGTTATATTTTCTAGTCATTTGGGATCATTGATTCAACTGAAGAATTTTGGAAGTATCTGAGAGTCACTAATGAGGTCTAACTGGCTGAGACCAGCTAGTCTCGCCCAAAAGAAACTTGTACAGTCCACAGTTAATATTTAACTGTGTTGTAATTTTTTTTATAGAACATTTCAAATATCATATGAGCGGACCTATGAGGATAGAGGTCTTCGCATTTGCTGATTTATATACATTTACACATGCAAAGCCAACTAATATGGCTGGAAGCATGATTACTTACATGAAGCTACCTCCAGGGTTCAATTATTAAAAGCATATCAGCTGAACAAGCTCTTTATTGGTTAACTGTTCTAGTAAGCACAAAATCTAATACTCTGGTGTTTTTGCTGAATAAATGTGAGTAGCTTCAGGCAAAAATATTTTTTCTGTAAAAATATTAGCATATTTGTTATATTTAATGATCAAATTATAACACTACCTTAACCAACAACATCATTAGTTTTGCGCAACTTGCCCCAGGTCTCGGTTTCTGGTGAAAGAAAGTGAACTGTGCTGGTTAACTGCTTAGTATATACCTGCCTGAGACAAGTGTGGTTAGGTAAGCTGTATGTTTTGCTGTTGCTTTGAGGTAAATAGATATTACTTTTATATTTTCTACCATATACAAAATGAGAGACTCTTTTTGTCACTTTCTGTTTGCTTTTTATGACCCTGATAGCAATAGTGGGGACAAATTGTTTTTCCCCTGTCTGTTTGTTGGTCATAACTTTTGAACGGTTTCGATAGAGCCTTCATATTTGGCATGTAGGTTCCTTATGACAAGGGCCTACCACTCATACAAAAACATTTGACCTGTGACCTTGCCCTTGACCTCTGTCCCACTGTAAAGAAAAAAAATAACATTGGTCTTAACTTTCGAACTGCTTCAGATAGAGCCTTCATTTTTGGCATGCATGTTCTTGGTGACAAGGGCTTCACATTCATACAAAACATTTTGACCTGTGACTTATACCTTTGACCTACTTTAAAGAAAAAATTGACATTGGTCATAACTTTTGAACTGTTTCAGATAGAGCTTTCATATTTGACCTATAGGTTCCTTGTGACAAGGGCTTCCCACTCATACAAAAAAATTGACCAGAGACCTTGACCTCTGACCTACATTAAAGAAAAAATTGCCCTTGGCCCGGAGACGTTAGTGTTTCACAAACACATCAGATTCTTGTCTATAAACAGAACCTCTTGGTGAAAAGGGGGTCTACTCTTAAAGGAAAGAATTTGCTCCTAAGGAGCAAATTCTTTCCATTAAGAGTAGACCTCCATTGGCAAGGGAAACAAAAATAGTTGTGAAAGGAGTTGTCACCCATGAAGGTGTATCCATCCCCTTAGAAGTGTTGACTCAGTCTATATACTTCCAACCAACTAAAATTGTCTTTCAGAGAAACAAACAGTACGAGTGAAGCAGGCAAGTCATTTGTGGCTGGTCACCCAAAGATGGAGAAGCTTCAGGAGATTGTACTAGAACATTTCAATAAATTTGTGGATCAAGGAATGTCAGGTAGTCATGAGGATTTTTTTTTTAATTTATTATTTTCTTTCCAACATACATATACAGGACATTTCTAACACATCACATATTTTTCCTACAATGAAATACTGTCATATAACATCTTTATAAGGCCAACAGTAAATGAGCAACCATAGTGAAACCCAGGTAACTAGCTGTACATTTGTATTGCTAATTGACTACCTAAATTTATCATAGGTCATCCTTGTCAGCGTCAGGCCAACCAATATTAATAGAGCATTTAAGTATTCGAGTTTAACCCTGCACATACTTTTCCCCTCCCTTTCTTCCTTTTTTTAGAAGCACGACAGAAAGAAAGATAATAGAGTTCACAGTTACCCGAGAAAATTTTACTTCTGTATTAAAGTCTGTATGCAACATGTGCATATTTTTTTGTTATTTTTGCCATAGTAACATATGCTGTGGGTGTCCACTGGGACAGCCTCAGGTCATAAGGATTAAGAAATAATTTTTTTATTTTTTCCTTTTCATGTTTTATCATCATAGACATAAGTTGTTAGAAGGCGGACTGCCCCAAAAATATTTACAGAATTAGCATGGAAAAGTTATTTTGGTTCTGATGAATCAGATAAGATTTGTATCGTTACAATGACATTTACTGTCAAGGACTCTTATGTGGATGTTGACTGAAGTAAAAAGCCTTAAGTACAGTAAAATTCCTGTATTAAGACAACCTTAATACCATCCAAGACCATTTTTGAACAGTACCTAAGGTGTTCTCTTGAGGACACTAAACATAGAAAATACAAAGAAAGAAAAAACAAAACTTTCAGTTATGTTTTTAAGACAAGACTTAGCAGAATTTTACTGTATTTGTATTTTAATATTTATGTGCTATAAAACTTTCATGCTGTCAGAGCATGAATAAAGCTTTATAACCTCGGGGCCAGGTCTTTGCCTTTGCTGGTTGGAAAACACTGAAATCAGCTTTTCTCTGGGAAATTGTATGAACAATAATTTGCATACTACATTGCTGTAGTTATGTGAGAAATGAATGCTTGCAAGCATTCTTTACCGTTGCTTATAGGATCAGTCACATGAAATCATCTTGAGCTTTTGTGTTTCAGATACATCTCAACCTCTTTATAACACTATTGATGGGATGCAAAGCAGAAACCATTTAACCCATTGTGTACTAGTGGACTTCTATTGCTAAATGTTGGACAAGTCCATTTGTCATTTAAGGGGTGGCAGGCATATAAATTTGATTTTATTCTATTTTTGACGGAAAATTCTGTTAGCAAATAGTGCAGGACCTGATCAGACACCAAGCTCTGCAGAGTCTGAGCTGAGCCTGCACAGGTAGCCAAGGTACCCCTTTAGGGGTTTCCTGCATGCAGTGGGTTAAACAACTGTTACATGCAAACAGAAGCTTTAACTGCCTCATAAACCAGGTTGTGGGTTTGATTTCAGACTTTTCCAGACTTTTAGATGTGTTATATAAATCGAGGTCCTGGCTAAAGGTGTCCTCTAAATAGTTATTGGTTGTTTTATTTGTTTGATTTGAGGTTTAACATCCCCTTAAACACTGTATAGGTCATTTTGGAAATGTTGCTTCCAATTTTGTGGGACTTTTACCTAGGGCTGGCAAGATATGCCAAAAGCATACCACAATATATTGCGATATAATCAAAGTGTATTGCAATAATACCACAATATATTGCTTCAGCAAATCAAGTACACCTTAACCTCGGACCATGTTATAAACACCGACCATAGACTATCCTATTATTACACTGTAAACACATGCCCCCGGGGTTATCAATAAGCCTACAATGTCCTGTGCAACAAGGTGTAAAAAAAAGGTGTTATGTCTCTAATTTGTGTATATCTCAATCATAAATTTAATTAACAATCAGTGTAAAAATGATTTAATCATCCCTAAGGCAATTAGCAATCCCTAACGGTAGATGTATGCATAATAAAAATGGATTATTCTACTGTCACGTGAATGGTTATGTTTTGGTGCCAAAGGCAAACACAGCTCATGTATGCATAATAAAAACAGACTATTCTACTGTCTCGTGAATGCATAAGAATGCACACGAAGGTAATATTATCAACTGATCTGACTTTATTGCCATGCTTACAGGGTCGTTATCTGATCAAATAATTAATGCGGATGGCTTTCCCTTTGATAATATACTGTTATGTAATCACATATTAAACCTCTGTTTCCTAGGTATTGACAGTTGTAGGCGGGGACGATATTCAATTTTCACATTTATTATAGTCAAGACAACAATGTGTATCAGCAAATGTGATCATCTCTGTCCAGTATTCCAAAATGTGTTTACTGTGGAAACAGTTTGTTATAATGAGCTGCTGAAATTATTTATTTGGTGATGGCATTATCAGTGTATATGCTGTCCGATATTCGGTGTAACATTCGATTAACTGGTATCAATATGAGGTAGTTTCATCGAAGATATTTGTTCTGGATAAAAAAAAGACATTTATCGCTACAGACAGACCCAGAATACATATCCATGATAACCTCAACAGCGGTTCAAATTACCACTTACAGCAGAATAAATATCCTGCTATAAACCATTGTTACCAGGTGTAAGGACATAAATAAAACTTAACTGTTGTATCTTTACCCGCAAAAAAGGATCGTAAACTTCGGGATGGGAAATTGCATTTTTGCAAATTCCGTTACCTAGATGGGAGATCGGCTTCAAATGCGGCAGCTACCGCATGATCAGGATTTATAATCAATAAATGTATGCAAACATCACTTTTCTTCCTTTTATTTGAAACACCATTGAACTTCTCGCTTTTTATCACCATGTTTGTGGCTTGTTTGATGGTTGCACTTTATTACGGGTATTTACCGGTACATTTTTTTCATATCCCGATATCATAGCTATGCAGGTGTGTGTTACAGTTTACTGGTTTACCGGTTTATCGAGACAGCCCCACTTTTACCCGACATTGAGTTGAACTGACCCCCAATGAAACCAATAGGGTTTATAAGCATGGATGGTCCGACTTGCACCGTTTTGCCTATGCAGGCATATATTCTCTCAGCAGTTTACAAGTACTAGTGTGCAGTTGGTTTCAGCTCTGCGTGGAAGCATCTTGCAGCCCATTTATTGCTTCAAGCATGGATGGGCATGGGCCGAGTTATTGGTGGTATGTAAAACTCAAGCAAACATTTATATAGGTTAGAAGCCTCTATGGTATTGTGGTTAAGCTACTCACCTCCTAAACCAGGGATCTTGGGTTCATTTCTCTGCTTCTTCAAACTGTTAGATGAGTCTTGAAACCAAGGTCCGGCCTCCGTATGACCTAAATTTTTGGTGGGAGTCCAGGGACTTATAGCTCAACATAAATACATGTATTCAAACAGAAATGTATAGGTTATTTTAAAAAATGACCATTTATTGTGGTTATTTTTTGGGAATAATCTATAAATTTTTGGGATCCATCTTTAAACTGTTATAGCTATGTTATACTGAACAGTGTTATAAAATAGTTAATGAGTACATGTACATAAGTATGTATCTGTTTATTATATATTTCTAGCTTGTCATTTCATCTCAATGTCGGGTAAAGGTCCCACAAAACTGGAAGCATTGTCTCCAAAATGACCTATATAGTGTTGACGGGGACGTTTAACATCAAATCAAACAAAAATATATTTCTAGACAGTTTCTCATGAATCTGTACAGTTTCTCATGAATCTGTACAGTTTCTCATGAATCTGTAATTTCTCATGACATTGTACAGTTCCTCATGAATCTGTACAGTTTCTTGTGAATCTGTGTTGCCTTATGTTTTCTTCAGCAACAAGAGTGATGATATTTTCCCAGTACAGAGACAGTGTTCAGGAGATAACGGATATGTTAAATGTACACAGGCCACTTGTGAAAGTGATGAGCTTCATTGGTCAGTCCTCAGCTGGGAAGGCTACTAAAGGGTTTACACAGAAGGAGCAGCTAAAGGTTAGTTTCAGATGCTACGAGGGCAAGTCAGTGAAAAAACAGCCTTATTTCTTGGTGCGATTGATCTCTTCTTTTTCGATGTAATTGCCCTCTAGAATAATACACTCAGACCAATGCTGTTCCAATGTCATCAGCCCAGAACTGAAGAAGCTGGGGTCCTTGTCTCCAACCACTCCTCAACTGCCATCATGACTTCTTCCTTGGACTGAGAATGACGTCCATGTATATCCTTTTGCAAGTTTGGGAATAGGAAATAGTCACTCGGAGCTAAGATGGGAGAATAGGCAGTGTGCAGTATTAGCTCGTACCCATTCCGCTCAACAGTATCCATTGCAATTTTGCAAGTGTGGATACTTGCATTGTCCTGTTGGAACAGAATCCCTTTGAAGAGTTTACCTCAGCGTTTTTCCCTGATAACAGATCTCTGTTTAATTAACAAATTTGCATAATAGGCATCTGTTATTGTACTTTTCTTTGCTAGAAAGTCCAACATAATAATGACTTGTGCGTCCCAAAATACAGTTTCCATCACCTTGCCAGCAGAGGGTTGCGTTGTGAACTTCTATGGCCTCAGACACCCTGGCCCTACACACTGGCGACTTTGAGTTTTATTCTCTGGTTCATAATTTTGGAAGAAGCCTCCGTGGTGTAGTGATTATGCTACTCGCCTTATAAACCAGGAATCGCAGGATCGAACCTGGGCTTCTCCAGACTTTCGGATGAGTCTTTAAACTGATGCCCGTCTCCATATGACCTTAACTGCTGGTGGGACATAAAACTCAAGCACTCACTCATAATTATGGACCTAGGTCTCATCTACAGTCACCAAATGTGAAAGAAAATCATCTTCTTTTGAACTAAATAGCTTCAACAATGCAGTGCATACTGATGCTGTGGTTGCCATTTGCTGGCCGCTAAGGGATTTTGGGACCCAACAGACTGTTAACTTGCGCATACCCAAGCGATCATGTAAAATTGTTGAAACGCTACTATGGGAAATGTGAAATGCATTCGCTATTTCTGCCACCTTAATTTGCCTATCAGAGTACTTCAGATCCCGTACTTTGTTACACATTTCTTCATTGCTGGCATCTGATGAGCGACCAGACCTGGTTTCATCTTCTAAGGCTTATACGTAAGCGGTTAACCAGTACAGTACACATTCTTTCGCCAGAAACTGACAACTGCCCTTCTTGAATCAGCGGAAGGATGAGAATGATCGTAGAAATGATTTCTTGATCAATCTCCACGAAAGAATGTTACCGACCCCGGCAGTATCGAACCAGCATCCTCCTGGTCACTAATTAGAAGAGCGTCCAACTGAGCTACCGAGAGCTACTGAGAGGCCAGCTTACAATACGTTTTCTAAAAATTGAACAAGTAGAATTTACTACTTGATGTTGTGTCTAAAAATAGCTGGATGAGTGGCAGACAGTGTAGACCCTGATGAGCTCATCTGGGTTTACACTGTTTGCTCAGGCCTGTCTGTCCGAATAAATAGGATAAATATGATAGCAACAGTCTTGAAATTGTAGGCAGGGAGACTAGAGGCATTGTACACCACAACCTCGTTATAACACGGTTCATATTAACATAGTATTGGATATAACACGGTTTCAAGATGGATCCCAAAAATGTATAGATTATATAGAAAAATGACCATGAATGGTCATTTTTCTATATAATTTATACATTTTTGTTTGGATATAACACGGTTGTTTAACTAACACGGTTTCTGCTTTGGACCCCAATAATAGTGTTATAAAGAGGTTGTGGTGTACTTTCTCAGCAGCGAACTCAAATGTGCTGATCAGACTGCACAAATGCGCAGACTGATCTGCACTGTTGTTGTTCACATGAAATAGATTTACTCACAACTCAGCCCATTTGTTATGACCACCAGGTAATGAAGCAGTTTCGAGAGGGAGGTTACAATACACTTGTGTCAACCTGTGTTGGTGAGGAGGGGCTGGACATCGGGGATGTTGACCTTATCATCTGTTTTGATGCCCACAAAAGCCCAATCCGACTGGTGCAGAGGATGGGTAGGACTGGCAGGAAAAGAGAGGGCAGGATTGTTATGCTGGTCACACAGGGCAAAGAGGAGCAGGTAGGCAGGACCAGGTATTAATCTGTTAGGGTTTTAAAGGCACAGTCAACACTATTTGGTTATATCCAGCTGATCTGTTTACTTTGCGATTTTTCTGGGCAGACTTATATATAAGTGGCTAGCCAGTACAGTGCACATTCTTTTGCTAGAAAATGTGAACCGCCAGAAGGGAGGGAATGACCATAGAAAAGATTTCATGATCAATCTGCACAAAAGAATGTTGGCAACCCAGCAAGCATTGAACCCGCAACCTCACAATCACCTGTCAGGTGCACATCAGACTGAGCTGCCAAGGTGGGCTCACCAGGTGTTAAATAAATATTTTGAGCTTAGCTAAACTAAGCATGAAATTTATCCTGCTCATAAATTTTAAATGCAAGAAAAAGGTTCCACTCAGCTTAATGTCGAACATGTCCTGCTCATAAATATTAAAATGCCAAAAATTGTTGGCATTTTAAGCAGAATGGTTACACCTTCAGCTGGAGGACACTTGAAGTATTTTCTCTCCCCTATTAATAGGGGCCTCCTCTTAACCCATTTTGTACCAGAAACCCCAAAACGGGTACCAGGGCAAACAGTGCAGGCCCAGATCAGACACCGCAGAACGCGGCGTCTGATCAGGGCCTACACTGTTTGCAAAAAGTTAAGCCATTTCCAAATAAAATTGGAAGAAAATACAACCTGACACCCCTAAGTGTTGGTATAAACTCCTGGTATAAATAAGGAGGAAGATTCCATGTGGTACAAAAAAAGTTAATAGGGGCCACCTCTTGAAGGAAAGAATTTGCTGTTCAGGAGCAGATTGTTTCTTTTAAGTTCCTTTACTTCCCTGGAGATATAAAACATCTTGAATTGAGTTGAGAATTCAAGGGCCATCATGGGTTCTTCTTCTTTGTCTTGTTTGTTTAAGCAAGGTGCGATATAGGAATCAAGTTTTCCATTCGTTTGTCCATGTTGTCATTCTGTCAACATTTTTAGCTCACCTGTCACATAGTGAAAAGGTGAGCTTTTGGGATCACTTTATGTCCGTCGTGCGTGCGTGCGTCAGTGCTTCCGTAAACTTTTCTTGTGAACACACTAGAGGTCACAGCTTTGGGCCAATCCTCATCAAACTTGGCCAGAATGATAATCATGACAATATCTCGGTCACATTCGAATATGGGTCATGGCAGGTCAAAAAGTAGGTCAGTAGGTCAAATCAAAGAAAAACCTTGTGAACACTCTAGAGGACAAAGTTTTGGGCCGATTGCCATCAAACTTGCTCAGAATGATCATCTTGACAATAACTCGGTCTAGTTCGAATATGGGTTATGCCGGGTCAAAAAGTAGGTCAGTAGGTCAAATCATAGAAAAACCTTGTGAACACTCTAGGGGCCACAGTTTTGGTCCGATCGTCATCAATCTTGCTCAGAATGATCGTCTGGACAATATCTGGGACAAGTTCGAATATGGGACATGTCGGGCCACAAAGTAGGTCTGTAGGTCAAATCATAGAAAAACCTTGTGAATACACTAGAGGCCACAGTTTTGGTCCGATAATCATCAAACTTGCTCAGAATGATTATCTTGACAATATCTCGGTCAAGTTCGAATATGAGTCATGTCGGGTCCAAAAGTAGGTCAGTATGTCAAATCAGAGAAAAACCTTGTGAACACACTACAGGCCACGGTTTTGGTCCGATCATCATCAAACTTGCCCAGAATGATCACCTTGACAATATCTCAGTCAACTTCGAATATGGGTGTTGTCGGGTGAAAAAGTAGGTCAGTAGGTCAAATCATAGAAAAACCTTCTGAACACACTAGAGGCCATAGGTTTGGTCCAATCATCATCAAACTTGCCCAGAATAATCATTTTGATAATGTCTCAGTCAAGTTCGAATATGGGTCATGTTGGGTCAAAAAGTAGGTCAGTAGGTCAAATCAGAGAAAAACCTTCTGAACACACCAGAGGCCACAGTTTAGGTTCGATCATCATAAAACTTGCCCAGAATGATCATCTTGACAATATCTCGGTCAAGTTCGAATACGGGTCATGTCGGGTCATAAAGTAGGTCAGTAGGTCAAATCATAGAAAAACCTTGTGAACACACTAGAGGCCACAGGTTTGGTCCAATCATCATCAAACTTGCTCAGAATGAGCATCTTGATAATATCTTGGTCACGTTTGAATATGGGTCATGTCGGGTTACAATGTAGGTTGGTAGGCCAAATCATAGAAAAACCTTGTGAACACACTAGAGGCCACAGTTTTGGTCTGATCATCATCAAACTTGCTCAGAATGACAATATCTAAGTCAAGTTCGAATATGGGTCATGTCGGTCAAAAAGTAGGTCAGTAGGTCAAATCATAGAAAAACCTTCTGAACATACTAGAGGCCACAGTTTAGGTTCTATCATCATAAAACTTGCCCAGAATGATCAACTTGACAATATCTTGGTCAAGTTAGAAAACGGGTCATGTCGGGTCTTAAAGTAGGTCAGTAGGTCAAATCATAGAAAAACCTTGTGAACACACTAGAGGCCACAGTTTTGGTCCAATCATCATCAAACTTGCCCAGAATTATCATCTTGACAATATCTCAGTCAAGTTCGGATATGGGTCATGTCTGGTCAAAAAGTAGGTCAGAAGGTCAAATCATAGAAAAGCCCCGATGGGCGGGGCCCTCTTCATATGGATTAAACGCGTGTAGCAGTGACACTCAGGTGAGCGAACCAGGGCCCTCTGGGCCCTCTTGTTATAACTTACCTCCCATATTAATTGCATTGTAACACGTTGACTTGATTAAGATATGCTATCTCAGGACAAGTGAGCTTTAGCAGGTCAACTTAACCTTGCACTTTTATCAGTGACCCGGACTTCAGGAAAATTTGACAAAAATATTGTAGTGACCCAGTTTCCTGTGTTGCAATTTTCTTCCTGGTTTACAAATCAGCTGTTTACACATTTTAGCAGTGGACAGTCAATACTTGTATATTCAAAAAAGACACAAAGTTATCACCCATCGCCCCTTTGAACTATGTGATTACCTTTCTTTTGCAATTTAATTTAATCCATTATTTGCAGTTAACCAGCTGTTTTGACCACCAAATTGTTCAGACCGTACCATGTTGTTTTCACTGTCATCCATTGTTTTGGTGTGTAAACATGGAATCATGGGAGCCTGTGACAGATTGATGAACCGTAACTGTCAAAACAGAGAAGTCATCACGAACCCGTCAGGTCCAACTTCCAAAAGAATTCCATACAATCGGTACCATAGAAAATTTCTAGTTACGACAGTCATGAAATATATTCTTTTGGGGTCATTTTGGTTATAATAACTTGGGGGACTTCATTTGAGACGGCTTTATATTTGCCGGCTGAAGTCGGTTACGGGGTGAATTTCATTGACAAGCGACACAAGCTGTCAAGCTACAGTTTTTTCATCAATCACTAGTAATCGGTGCATAATATAATTTTCTCGTCATAACAGTCAAATAGTTTGTTTATTTCTCGTCATTTTTGGTACCAATGGTTAAAGGGTGTCCATTGGAAATAACTGCTTTCTTGCCGGTTAAAATTTGGTACTCGGGTTATTTACCGGCAAATCCAAGATGGCGGTTGTCAGAGTCTCCTTGGAGACGGCATTACATTGGTTGACTCTTGCGGGATCACATGATCCCTTGGTCATTTTGTAAGAGGAATCCGGAATCCCAGAGCAAATAGGTCTGGGGTCTGGGATCTGGGATCCCATTACAAAATCTTGTGGGTTTTGGGGGATGGGTACTCTGGAGTATATAAGGAGCGGTCCCGGTAATCCCTTCAATCTCAGATTTAGCTTTTGTTAAGGCAAGATGCATTTTATTTTGCTGCGACTTTTTGGCTTTAGTTTTGGTCTATTTTAATAAGTTTATTCTTTTGAAAAAGCAGCAAACTTTGGAAAAAAATTTCTTTTGTTCAGAGGGGTTAGCACTAGTTATGTCATACCTGAAACTTGGCTCTTTTGTTATTTTAGGGTTATTTAAAGAGAAAGCTGAGCAGTTAAACTCTGTGCTCTTGCTTCCTTAATAATTCTTTCTTGAAACTTGTTTGCATATTGTTATCAAATATCAATGTATTCACCATTTATCATTAGCCCTTTTCATGTTTTATATCATTAACTGGCATTGTTTAGCCTGACTAGTTCGTGATCACTGTCATTCGTATAAAACCGGTCGTGTCATTTTATTTTCAAACCGTCCACACAGTTCGCACAGGTTTAATACATTCCATGTAGCATTATTTCAAATATTTAGTCATAAAACAAGGATCTTATTGTTTTCTCTATACATTTTATTTAATCCATCATCATTAAAAGGATATAGTTATCAAATGACAACATGTCTTGTTTCTTCTTTTCAATCCCTTCAATTAGGGGCTGAATCGCCTGAAACTGATTAGAACAGAATATTGACATATAATTTTCCTTTTAGTTCCTGAGATTCACCTATACCCCTCAAAAGAGGCCTAGACTAAGTCTAGCATTTCTGCAAGGCAGTTGGAGCTCTCACTGTCTAGCCAGCTTTAGTTTCAGCCCTGTTTATAGCTTGTGGAGAAGCCCTACTGGCCCTGTGAACCCCTCTGCACGCAACAATATTATTATTACTGGAAAAGTTCGAAAAATTACATGAAAAAAATACAGGGAAAATTACGGTCAGCTGATAAATCAAACGATTAATGCACACCGGAATGCTGGGACACCCTGAGGACAATCGTTAATTGATTGAAAATTGTGTTTTTAAAAAGTGTACAAGGAGATAAACTTATAAATATAATTCCAGATTTTTGTCGCTCGGCAAGCCTCGCAATTCTACAAGTGTTCTTAAAGCCTTGTCTGATAAATAAACTTGATATCAAAAAGACATGAACCTGGCATTCTCTATTTTTCACCTAGCATCAGCTCAAATGTTCAAGTTCGTTTCTCAAGAACTACAATCACATTTGTGACATACAGAAATCTTTCTCTTTTCTGACAATCTTCAAACTTTGTACAGTATAGCTCCAATATATTGTGGTAGTCGGGGTCCAAAGCCCGAAAACCGTGATGTGGTCGGAGCACGATGTAAGTCGCGGTAGTTTGCAGAGATGCCAATACAAGTCGCGGTGATAGTTTGGTGAGATGCCGTTTATCAATCCACACTAATGGCTGTCAGTAATGCTATTGGCCGTATTTCACCATTAAAGTAGGTTCAGAATTACTCAATGGCAGAACAAACAAAGGGGACCATGTCTACCAATTAACTTACATTCGAGAGCAGCTGAAAATCTGAGTCTGAAAACATGTAATTGCTAAAATGTCAAAACAGGACGCCATTTTGGATGTGCGGGTTCCCCTGGTTGTCTGTAACAGTGACGGCCAAGGGGCTCAACTACCATAAGCGCTAAACGCTAAAGCAATTCGAGTTGTTTCCCTTGGCTTGCCAGAGGTCAGGATCATTAAAAGTAGCGGTTGGAAAAAAAATTATTTACTGTCTACCACAGGCCGAAAAACTATACAACAACAAAACTATCATTTTATTGTGTTTTGATTTCTTCCATTTTATTTTCACCTGGAAGGCATGATAGATCACGATTAGGATGCTCTGCATGAGGGCGCACGGACATCGTTGTCTGATTGAGCATTGAGTGGCTTACTCAGTTATGACAAGTTTGGGGATTAAGATTAATTGTTCGCCAATACCTGTTCTAACTGACGCTAATTGGATTATTTGGTTATAATGTGTGAACTGACAATTGGCGCCTTGTTTAACCTGGTTTTAAATAAATTTTAACAACTTAAAACTCTATTTTTAGCTCACCGTCACGTAGTGACGAGGTGAGCTTTTGGGATCACTTTTTGTCCGTCGTCCGTCGTGCGTGCGTGCGTCCGTGCGTGCGTGCGTGCGTGCGTGCGTAAACAATTTCTTTAAACCACATCTCCTCCTAAACCACTGATCGGATTTTGACCAAACTTCACAGGAATGATCCTTAGGTGGCCCCCTTTCAAAGGTGTTCAAATGGTTCCGGTCCGTTGCACATCTAGGTCACAGGAGCCAAAAATAGATTTTTTTCACCAAAAACTTAAAAAATCTTCTTCTCTGAAACCACAAGGCCCAGGTCTTTGATATTTGGTATGAAGCTTCATCTAGTGGACCCCTACCAAGATTGTTCAAATAAAAGTGCTGGGGCAAAAAATGCCCCCGCCCCGGGGCCCTTTGGTTTTACATAGGCTTATATAGGGAAAATCTTTAAAAATCTTCTTCTCTGAAACCACAAGGCCCAGGACTTTGATATTTGGTATGAAGCTTCATCTAGTGGACCCCTACCAAGGTTGTTCAAATTATAGTGCTGGGACAAAAAATGCCCCCGCCACGGGACCCTTTGGTTTTACATAGGCTTATATAGGGAAAATCTTATAAAATCTTCTTCTCTGAAACCACAAGGCCCAGGTCTTTGATATGTAGTATGAAGCTTCATCTAGTGGACCCCTACCAAGATTGTTCAAATTATAGTGCTGGGACAAAAAATGCCCCCGCCACGGGGCCCTTTGGTTTTACATTGGCTTATATAGGGAAAATCTTTAAAAATCTTCTTCTCTGAAACCACAAGACCCAGGTCTTTGATATTTGGTATGAAGCTTCATCTATTGGACCCCTACCAAGATTGTTCAAATTATAGTGCTGGGGCCAAAAATGCCCCCGCCCCGGGGCCCTTTGGTTTTACATAGGCTTATATAGGGAAAATCTTTAAAAATCTTCTTCTCTGAAACCGCAAGGCCCAGGTCTTTGATATTTGGTATGAAGCTTCATCTGGTGGACCCCTACCAAGATTGTTCAAATTATAGTGCTGGGACAAAAAATGCCCCCGCCACGGGGCCCTTTGGTTTTACATTGGCTTATATAGGGAAAATCTTAAAAAATCTTCTTCTCTGAAACCACAAGGCCCAGGTCTTTGATATTTGGTATGAAGCTTCATCTAGTGGGCCCCTACCAAGATGATTCAAATTATAGTGCTGGGGCCAAAAATGCCCCCGCCCCGGGGCCCTTTGGTTTTACATAGGCTTATATAGGGAAAATCTTTAAAAATCTTCTTCTCTGAAACCACAAGGCCCAGGACTTTGATATTTGGTATGAAGCTTCATCTAGTGGACCCCTACCAAGATTGTTCAAATTATAGTGCTGGGACAAAAAATGCCCCCGCCACGGGGCCCTTTGGTTTTACATTGGCTTATATAGGGAAATTTTTTAAAAATCTTCTTCTCTGAAACAACAAGGCCCAGGTCTTTGATATTTGGTATGATGCTTCATCTAGTGGACCCCTACCAAGATTGTTCAAATTATAGTGCTTGGGCCAAAAATGCCCCCGCCACGGGGCCCTTTGGTTTTACATAGGCTTATATAGGCAAAATCTTTAAAAATCTTCTTCTCTGAAACTGCAAGGCCCAGGACTTTGATATTTAGAATGAATCTTCATCTAATGGACCTCTACCAAGATTATTCGAATTATAGCCCTTGGGCCAAAAATGCCCCCGCCCCGGGGCCCTTTGGTTTTATGTAGACTTATATAGGGAAAATCTTTAAAAATCTTCTTCTCTGAAACCACAAGGCCTAGGTCTTTTATATTTGGTATGAAGCTTCATCTAGTGGACCCCTACCAAGATTATTCAAATTATAGTGCTGAGGCCAAAAATGCCCCCCCCCCCCCAGGGCCCCCATTGGTTTTACAAAGGCTTATATAGGGAAAATCTTTAAATTTAATTTGATGTGTAGCTTCATCTAGTGGACCTTTGCCAAGATTGTTCAAATCATAGCCTTTGTTGATGTTTGGTATGAAGCTTCACCTTTAAGACCTCCTTCAACATTATGCACATTAAAGCCCTGGGGCCAATAATGGCCCTCTCTTGGGCCCACTTGTTACACTATGGATCAGGTGAGCGATCCAGGGCCATCATGGCCCTCTTGTGTTTTATATTAGGATCACTTTTTGTCTGTCATCTGTGCGTAAACAATTTCTTCAAACGACATCTCCTCCTAAACCACTGATCCGATTTTGACCAAACTTCACAGGAATGATCCTTAGGTGGTCCCCTTTCAAAGTTGTTCAAATGGTTCCGGTCCGTTGCACATCTAGGTCACAGGAGCCAAAAATAGATTTTTTTCACCGAAAACTTAAAAAATCTTCTTCTCTGAAACCACAAGGCCCAGGACTTTGATATTTGGTATGAAGCTTCATCTAGTAGACCCCTACCAAGATTGTTCAAATTATAGTGCTGGGACAAAAAATGCCCCCGCCACGGGGCCCTTTGGTTTTACATTGGCTTATATAGGGAAAATCTTTAAAAATCTTCTTCTCTGAAACCACAAGACCCAGGTCTTTGATATTTGGTATGAAGCTTCATCTAGTGGACCCCTACCAAGATTGTTCAAATTATAGTGCTGGGACAAAAAATGCCCCCGCCACGGGGCCCATTGGTTTTACATTGGCTTATATAGGGAAATTCTTTAAAAATCTTCTTCTCTGAAACCACAAGGCCCAGGTCTTTGATATTTGATGTGTAGCTTCATCTAGTGGACCTTTGCCAAGATTGTTCAAATTATAGCCTTTGTTGATGTTTGGTATGAAGCTTCACCTTTAAGACCTCCCACAACATTATGCACATTAAAGCCCTGGGGCCAATAATGGCCCTCTCTAGGGCCCACTTGTTACACTATGGATCAGGTGAGCGATCCAGGGCCATCATGGCCCTCTTGTGTTTTATATTAGGATCACTTTTTGTCTGTCATCCGTGCGTAAACAATTTCTTCAAACAACATCTCCTCCTAAACAACTCATCGGAAGTTGACCAAATTTCACAGGAATGATCCTTAGGTGGACCCCTTTCAAAGTTGTTCAAATGGTTCCGGTCCGTTGCACATCTAGGTCACAGGAGCCCAAAATAGATTTTTTCACCGAAAACTTAAAAAATCTTCTTCTCTGAAACCACAAGGCCCAGGTCTTTGATATTTGGTATGAAGCTTCATCTAGTGGACCACAACCAAGATTGTTCAAATTATAGTGCTGGGGCCAAAAATGCCCCCACCCCGGGGCCCTTTGGTTTTAAAAGGGCTTATATAGGGAAAATCTTGAAAAATCTTCTTCGCTGAAACAGCAAGGCCCAGGTCTTTGATATTTGGTATGAAGCTTCATCTAGTGGACCCCTACCAAGATTGTTCAAATTATAGTGCTTGGGCCAAAAATGCCCCCGCCTCGGGGCCCTTTGGTTTTACATGGGCTTATATAGGGAAAATCTTTGAAAATCTTCTTCTCTGAAACCGCAAGGCCCAGGTCTTCGATATTTGGGAAGAAGCTTCATCCAGTGGACCCCTACCAAGATTGTTAGAATTATAGTGCTGGGGCCAAAAATGCCCCTGCCCCAGGGCCCTTTGGTTTTATATGGGCTTAAATATGGAAAATCTTTAAAAATCTTCTTCTCTGAAACGGCAAGGCCCAGGTCTTTGCTATTTGGAATGAAGCTTCATCTAGTGGACCCCTACCAAGATTGTTCACATTAAAGCGCTGGTGCCAAAAATGCCCCCGCCCCGGGACCCTTTGGTTTTACATAGGCTTATATGTGGATAATCTTTAAAAATCTTCTTCTCTGAAACCGCAAGGCCCAGGTCTTTGATATTTGGTATGAAGCTTCATCTTGTGGACCCCTAACAAGATTGTTCAAATTATAGCCCTGGGGCCAAAAATGTCCCCGCTCTTGGGCCCTTTGGTTTTACATAGACTTCTATAGGGAAAATCTTTAAAAATCTTCTTCTCTGAAACCACAAGGCCTAGGCCTTTGATATTTTGTATGAAGCTTCATCTAGTGGACCTCTACAAAGATTGTTCAAATTATAGCCCTGAGACCAAAAATGGCCTCGCCTGGGGGCCCTTTGGTTTTACATAGACTTATATAGGGAAAATATTTAAAAATTTTCTTCTGTGAAATCACAAGGCCTAGGTCTTTGATATTTGGTGTGAAATTTCATCTAGTGGACTTCTATCAAGTTTGTTCAAATTATAGCCCTGGGGCCAAAAATGCCCCAGCCCCGAGACCCTTTGGTTTTACATAGACTTACATAGGGAAATATTTAAAAATCTTCTTCTCTGAAACTGCAATGCCCATGTCTTTGATATTTTGGTATGGAGTTTCATCTAGTGGACCTCTACCAAAATTGTTCAAATTATAGCCCTCAGGCCACAAATGCCCCCGCCCGGGGCCCTTTGGTTTTACATAGACTTATATAGAGATAATATTTGAAAAATCTTTTTCTCTGAAACAGCAAGGCCCAGGTCTTTGATATTTGTCGTGAAGCTTCATCTAGTGTTTAAATTATAGCCCTGAGGCCAAAAATACCCCCACCCCTGGGCCATTTGGTTTTACATAGGCTTATGTAGGGAATATCTTTAAAAAAATCTTCTTCTCTGAAACCGCAAGGCCCAGGTCTTTGATATTTTGTGTGTAGCTTCATCTATTGGACCTTTGCAAAGGTTGTTCAAATTATAGCCTTTGTTGATATTTGGTATGAACCTTCACCTTTTTAGACCTTCCTCAACATTATGCACATTATAGCCCTGGTGTCAATAATGGCCCTCCCCGGGGCCAACTTATTACTCTATGGATCAGGTGAGCGATCCAGGGCCATCATGGCCCTCTTGTGTTTTATATTAGGATCACTTTTTGTCTGTCATCCGTGCGTAAACAATTTCTTCAAACAACATCTCCTCCTAAACCACTGTTGGGATTTTGACCAAACTTCACAGGAATGATCCTTATGTGGTCCCCTTTCAAAGTTGTTAAAATGGTTCCGGTCCCTTGCACATATAGGCCACAGGAGCCAAAAATAGATTTTTTTCACCGAAAACTTAAAAAATCTTCTTCTCTGAAACCGCAAGGCCCAGGTCTTTGATATTTGGTATGAAGCTTCATCTAGTGGACCCCTACCAAGATTGTTCAAATTATAGTGCTGGGGCCAGAAATGCCCCCGCCCTGGGGTCCTTTGGTTTTACATGGGCTTATATAGAGAAAATCTATAAAAATCTTCTTCTCTAAAACCGCAAGGCCCAGGTCTTTGATATTTGATATGAAGCTTCATCTAGTGGACCCTACCAAGATTGTTCAAATTATAGTGATGGGGCCAAAAATACCCCCGCCCTGGGGCCCTTTGGTTTTACATGGGCTTATATAGGGAAAATCTTGAAAAATCTTCTCTGAAACTGCAAGGCCCAGGTCTTTGCTATTTGGTATGAAGCTTCATCTAGTGGACCCCTACCAAGATTGTTCAAGTTATAGCCCTTGGTCCTAGAATGTACTGGAGATACTTATTGTCAGGTGAGCGATCCAGGGCCCTCTGGGTCCTCTTGTGATTAATATTAGGATCACTTTTTGTCTGTCATCCGTGCGTAAACAATTTCTTCAAACGTCATCTCCTCCTAAACCACTGATCGGATTATGACCAAACTTCACAGGAATGATCCTTAGGACAACCCCTTTCAAAGTTGTTCAAATGGTTCCGGTCCGTTGCACATCTAGGTCACAGGAGCCAAAAATAGATTTTTTTCACCAAAAATTTAAAAAATCTTCTCCTCTGAAACCACAAGGCCAAGGTCTTTGATATTTGGTATGAAGCTTTATCTAGTGGACCCCTACCAAGATTGTTCAAATTATAGTGCTGGGGCCAAAAATGCCCCCGCCCCAGGGCCCTTTGGTTTTACATGGGCTTATATATGGAAAATCTTTAAAAATCTTCTTCTCTGAAACCGCAAGGCCCAGGTCTTTGATATTTGGTATGAAGCTTCATCTAGTGGACCCCTACCAAGATTGTTCAAATTATAGTGCTGGGGCAAAAATGCCCCCGCCCCAGGGCCCTTTGGTTTTACATGGGCTTAAATAGGGAAAAATCTTTAGAAATCTTCTTCTCTGAAACCTCAAGGCCCAGGTCTTTGATATTTGGTATGAAGCTTCATCTAGTGGACCCCTACCAAGATTGTCCAAATTATAGCCCTTGGGCTAAAAATGCCCCTGCCACGGGGCCCTTTGGTTTTACACAGGCTTATATAAGGAAAATCTTTAAAAAACTTCTTCTCTGAAACTGCAAGGCCCAGGACTTTGATATTTGGAATGAAGCTTCATCTAGTGGACCCCTACCAAGATTGTTCAAATTATAGCCCTTGGGCTAAAAATGCCCCTGCTCCGGGGCCCTTTGGTTTTGCATAGACTTATATAGGGAAATCTTTAAAAATCTTCTTCTCTGAAACCACAAGGCCTAGGTCCTTTATATTTGGTATGAAGCTTCTTCTAAAGGACCCCTACCAAGATGATTCAAATTATAGTGCTGGGGCAAAAAATGCCCCCGCCCTTGGGCCCTTTGGTTTTACATGGGCTTATATAGGGATAATCTTTAAGAATATTCTTCTCTGAAACCACAAGGCCCAGGACTTTGAAATTTGGTATGAAGCTGCATCTAATAGACCTCTACCAAGATTGTTCAAATTATAGCCCTTGGGCCAAAAATGCCCCTGCTCTGGGGTCCTATGGTTTTACATAGACTAATATAGGGAAAATCTTTAAAAATCTTCTTCTCTGAAACCGCAAGGCCTGGGTCTTTGATATTTGGTATGAAGCTGCATCTAGTGGACCTCTATCAAGATTATTAAAATTATACCCTGATACCAAGAATGTCCCCGCTCCGGGGCCCTTTGGTTTTACATAGACTTGTATAGGGAAATCTTTAAAAATCTTTTCTGAAACTGCAAGGCCAAGGCCTTTGATATTTAGTATGGAGCTTTATCTAGTGGACCTCTACCAAGATTGTTCAAAATATAGCCCTGGGGCCACAAATGCCCCCACCCCGGGACCCTTTGGTTTTACATAGATTTATATAGCCCCAGGGCCATTTGGTTTTGCATAGGCTTATGTAGGGAATAGCTTTAAAAAAAATCTTCTTCTCTGAAACTGCAAGGCCCAGGTCTTTGATATTTCATGTGTAGCTTCATCTTGTGGACCTTTGCCAAGATTGTTCTAATTATAGCCTTTGTTGATGTTTTGTATGAAGCTTCACCTTTAAGACCTCCCTCAACTTTATGCACATTCAATCCCTGGGGCTAATAATGGCCCTCTCTGGGGCCCACTTGTTACACTATGGATCAGGTGAGCGATCCAGGGCCATCATGGCCCTCTTGTTAGCTCACCGTCACGTAGTGACGAGGTGAGCTTTTGGGATCACTTTTTGTCCGTCGTCCGTCGTCCGTGCGTGCGTCCGTCCGTCCGTCCGTAAACTTTTTCTTCAAACGACATCTCCTCCTAAACCACTGAGCGGATTTTGACCAAACTTCACAGGAATGATCCTTAGGTGGTCCCCTTTCAAAGTTGTTCAAATGGTTCCGGTCCATTGCACATATGGGTCACAGGAGCCAAAAATAGATTTTTTTCACCGAAAACTTAAAAAATCTTCTTCTCTGAAACTGCAAGGCCCAGGTCTTTGATATTTGGTATGAAGCTTCATCTAGTGGACCCCTACCAAGATTGTTCAAATTATAGTGCTGGGGCCAAAAATGCCCCCGCCCCGGGGCCCTTTGGTTTTACATGGGCTTATATAGGGAAAATCTTTAAAAATCTTCTTCTCTGAAACTGCAAGGCCCAGGTCTTTTATATTTGGTATGAATCTTTATCTGGTGGACCCCTACCAAGATTGTTCAAATTATAGTGCTGGGGCCAAAGATGCCCCCGCCCCGGGGCCCTTTGGTTTTACATAGGCTTATATAGGGAAAATCTTTAAAAATCTTCTTCTCTGAAACTGCAAGGCCCAGGTCTTTGATATTTGGTATGAAGCTTCATCTAGTGGACCCCTACCAAGATTGTTCAAATTATAGTGCTGGGGCCAAAAATGCCCCCGCCCTGGGGCCCTTTGGTTTTACATGGGCTTATATATGGAAAATCTTTAAAAATCTTCTTCTCTGAAACTGCAAGGCCCAGGTCTTTGATATTTGGTATGAATCTTCATCTGGTGGACCCCTACCAAGATTGTTCAAATTATAGTGCTGGGGCCAAAGATGCCCCCGCCCCGGGGCCCTTTGGTTTTACATAGGCTTATATAGGGAAAATCTTTAAAAATCTTCTTCTCTGAAACCTCAAGGCCCAGGTCTTTGATATTTGGTATGAAGCTTCATCTGGTAGACCCCTACCAAGATTGTTCAAATTATAGTGCTGGGGCCAAAAATGCCCCCGCCCCGGGGCCCTTTGGTTTTACATGGGCTTATATAGGGAAAATCTTTAAAAATCTTCTTCTCTGAAACTGCAGGGCCCAGGTCTTTGGTATTTGGTATGAATCTTCATCTTATGGACCCCTACCAAGATTGTTCAAATTATAGTGCTGGGGCCAAAAATGCCCCCGCCCCGGGGCCCTTTGGTTTTACATAGGCTTATATAGGGAAAACCTTTAAAAATCTTCTTCTATGAAACCGCAAGGCCCAGGTCTTTGATATTTGGTATGAAGCTTCATCTAGTGGACCCCTACCAAGATTGTTCAAATTATAGTGCTGGGGCCAAAAATGCCCCCGCCCCAGGGCCCTTTGGTTTTACATGGGCTTATATAGGGAAAATCTTTAAAAAATCTTCTTCTCTGAAACTGCAGGGCCCAGGTCTTTGCTATTTGGTATGAAGCTTCATCTAGTGGACCCCTACCAAGACTGTTCAAATTATAGTGCTGGGGCCAAAAATGCCCCCGCCCCGGCGACCTTTGGTTATACATAGGCTTATATAGGGAAAATCTTTAAAAATCTTCTTTTCTGAAACTTCAAGGCCCAGGTCTTTGATATTTGGTATGAAGTTTCATCTTGTGGACCTCTATCAAGATTGTTCAAATTATAGCCCTGAGGCCAAAATTGCCCCCGCTCCTGGGCCCTTTGGTTTTTCATAGACTTATATAGGGAAAATCTTGAAAAATCTTCTACTCTGAAACCACAAGGCCTAGGTCTTTGACATTTGGTATGAAGCTTCAGCTAGTGGACCTCTACCAAGATTGTTCAAATTATAGCCCTGGGGCCACAATGCCCCCGCCCCAGGGCCCTTTGGTTTTACATAGACTTATAATAGAGATAATCTTTGAAAATCTTCTTCTCTGAAACCGCAGGCCCAGGTCTTTGATATTTGTTGTGTAGCTTCATCACGTGGATCTTTGCCAACATTGTTCAAATTATAGTCTTTTGTTGATATTTGGTATGAAGCTTCACCTTTTTAGACCTCCCTCAATATTATGCACATTATAACCATGGGGTCAATAATGGCCCTCCCCGGGGCCCACTTGTTACTCTATGGATCAGGTGAGCGATCCAGGGCCATCATGGTCCTCTTGTGTTTTATATTAGGATCACTTTTTGTCTGTCATCCGTACGTAAACAATTTCTTCAAACGACATCTCCTCCTAAACCACTGATCAGATTTTGACCAAACTTCACAGGAATGATCCTTAGGTGGACCCCTTTCAAAGTTGTTCAAATGGTTCTGGTCCGTTGCATATCTAGGTCACAGGAGCCCAAAAATATATTTTTTTCACTGAAAACTTAAAAAATCTTCTTCTCTGAAACCACAAGGCCCAGTTCTTTGATATTTGGTATGAAGCTAAAACTAGTGGACCCCTACCAAGATTGTTCAAATTATAGTGCTGCGGCCAAAAATGCCCCCACCCCGGGGCCCTTTGGTTTATCATGGGCTTATATATGGAAAATTTTTACAAATCTTCTTCTCTGAAACTGCAAGGCCCAGGTCTTTGATATTTGGTATGAAGCTTCATCTAGTGGACCCCTACCAAGATTGTTCAAATTATAGTGCTTGGGCAAAAAATGCCCCCGCCCCGGGGCCCTTTGGTTTTACATGGGCTTATATAGGGAAAATCTTAAAAAATCTTCTTCTCTGAAACCACAAGGACCAGGTCTTTGATATTTGGTATATAGCTTCATCTAGTGGACCCCTACCAAGATTGTTCAAATTATAGTGTTGGGGCCAAAAATGACCCCACTCCGGGGCCCTTTGGTTTAACATAGGCTTATTTCGGGAAAATCTTTAAAATTTTAATCTTCTTCTCTGAAACTGCAAGGGCCTAGGTCTTTATTATTTGGCATGAAGCTTCATCTTGTGGACCTCTACCAAGATTGTTCAAATTATAGCCCTGAGACCAAAAATACCCCCGCCTGGCCCTTTGGTTACATAGACTTATATAGGGAAAATCTTTAAAAATCTTCCTCTATGAACCACATGGCCTAGGTCTTTGATATTTGGTGTGAAATTTCATCTAGTGGACCTTTATCAGGATTGTTCAAATTATAGCCCTGGGACCAAAAATGCCCCCGCTCCGGGGCCCTTTGGTTTTACTTAGACTTATATAGGGAAAATCTTGAAAAATCTTCTTCTCTGAAACCACAAGGCCTAGGTCTTTGATATTTGGCATGAAGCTTCATCTTGTGGACCTTTACCAAGATTGTTCAAATTATAGCCCTGAGACCAAAAATACCCCCGCCTGGCCCTTTGGTTACATAGACTTATATAGGGAAAATCTTTAAAAGTCTTCTTCTATGAAACCACATGGCCTAGGTCTTTGATATTTGATGTGAAATTTCATCTAGTGGAACTTTATCAAGATTGTTCAAGTTATAGCCCTGCGGCCAAAAATGCCCCCGCCCAGAGACCCTTTAGTTTTACATAGACTTATGTAGGGAAATCTTTAAAAATCTTCTTCTCTGAAACTGCAAGGCCCTTGTCTTTGATTTTTGGTATGGAGCTTCATCTCGTGGACCTCTACCAAGATTGTTCAAATTATAGCCCTGGGGCCACAAATGCCCCCGCCCCGGGGCCCTTTTGTTTTACATAGACTTATATATAGAGATAATCTTTGAAAATCTTCTTCTCTGAAACAGCAAGGCCCAGGTCTTTGATATTCAGTGTGAAGCTTCATCTAGTGGACCTCTATCAAGATTGTTTAAATGATAGCCCTGAGGCCAAAAATGCCCCAACCCGGGGTCATTTGGTTTTACATAGGCTTATGTAGTGCTGGGGCCAAAAATGCCCCCGCCGGGGGCCTTTTGGTTTTACATAGGCTTATATAGGGAAAATCTTTAAAAAAATCTTCTTCTCTGAAACTGCAAGGCCAAGGTCTTTGATATTTGGTGTGTAGCTTCATCTAATGGACCTTTGCCAAGATTGTTCAAATTATAGCCTTTGTTGATATTTGGTATGAAGTTTCACCTTTTTAGACCTCTCTCAACATTGTGCACATTATAACCCTTGGGTCAATAATGGCCCTCCCCGGGGTCCACTTGTTACTCTACGGATCAGGTGAGCGTTCCAGGGCCATCATGGCCCTCTTGTATCATTAAGCCTTAATTCTTTAAACTTCTTGGGCCAGTTGTTCAGAGCCTTGTTAGCTTAACGAGCTCCTTAGTGGTCATATTGTTTAAAGTTCTAGCAAGTTCAATGTCTAAACTTTTGGTATTTTGCTGGAAAAAATGTGAGCAGCTTTTGCATTTGCAAAAGCTGCTCACATTTTTTTCAGCAAAAATACAAGCATAATTGCCATATTAAATGATCTAAGTTTTAACGATATGTTATCTAGCGACATCGTAAGTTTTGAACAACTGGACCCTGTTTTAGCTCAACTGTCACATAGTGACAAGGTGTGCTTTTGGGATCACTTTTTGTCCATCGTCCGTCATGCATGCCTCCGTGAGTGCGTGCATCCGTGCGTGCGTCCGTAAACTTTTTCTTCAAACAACATCTCCTCCTAAACCACTGATCGGATTTTGACCAAACTCCACAGGTATGATCCTTAGGTGGTCCCCTTTCAAAGTTGTTCAAATGGTTCCGGTCTGTTGCACATCTAGGTCACAGGAGCTAAAAATAGATTTTTTTTACTGAAAATTTTAAAAATCTTCTTCTCTGAAACCACAAGGCCCAGGTCTTTGATATTTGGTGTGAAGCTTCATCTAGTAGACCTCTACCAAGATTGTTCAAATTATAGCCCTGGGGCCAAAAATGCCCCCGCCCCGGGGGGCTTTGGTTTTACATAGGCTTATATACGGAAGC
This sequence comes from Lucinisca nassula, assembly GCA_963580285.1. NCBI lineage: Eukaryota > Metazoa > Mollusca > Bivalvia > Lucinida > Lucinidae > Lucinisca > Lucinisca nassula. Next base: position 106,052,472 of record OY757012.1, on the reverse strand, counting down.
CCCCGCCCATAGGGGCTTGAAGAAATATATGGGCTGCATGATGCTTCCACGCAGAGCTGAATCCGGCCCGCACACTAGTACTGGTAAACCGCTTAGAGGATCTAAGCCTGTCCAGGAACCACGGTGCGAGGCGGACCGTCCATGCTAATAAACCCTATTGGTTTCATTGGGCGACAGGGCTTGAGATGTCATTTCATCTCAATGTCGGGTAAAAGTCCCACAAAATTGGAAGCAACGTCTCCAAAATGACCTTTACAGTGTTGACGGGGACGTTAAACCTCAAATCAAACAAACAAAACTTATATACGGAAAATCTTTAAAAATCTTCTTCTCTGAAACCGCAAGGCCCAAGTCTTTGATATTTGATGTGAAGCTTCATCTAGTGGACCTCTACCAAGATTGTTCAAATTACAGCCCTAGTGCCAAAAATGCCCCCGCCTCGGGGGCCTTTGGTTTTACATAGGCTTATATAGGGAAAATCTTTAAAAGTCTTCTTCTCTGAAACCACAAGGCCCAGGTCTTTGATATTTGGTATGAAGCTTCATCTAGTGGACCTCTACTAAGATTGTTCAAATTATAGCCCTGGGGCCAAAAATGCCCCCGCCCCGGGGGCCTTTGGTTTTACATAGGCTTATATAGGGAAAATCTTTAAAAATCTTCTTCTCTGAAACCACAAGGCCCAGGTCTTTGATATTTGGTATGAAGCTTCATCTAGTGGACCTGTATCAAGATTGTTCAAATTATAGCCCTGGAGCCAAAAATGCCCCTTCTCCGGGGGCCTTTGGTTTTACATAGGCTTATATAGGGAAAATCTTTAAAAATCTTCTTCTCTGAAACCACAAGGCCCAAGTCTTTGATATTTTGTGTGAAGCTTCATCTAGTAGTGCTCTACCAAGATTGTTCAAATTATAGCCCTGGGGCCAAAAATGCCCCCGCTTCGGGGGCCTTTGGTTTTACATAGGCTTATATATGGAAAATCTTTAAAAATCTTCTTCTCTGAAACCACAAGGCCCAAGTCTTTGATACAGTACGGCTCAGGTATTTGAACCGTTTTTCTTTTTCATTCCGCGGACAACTTTTTAAATCCGCGTTTTTCCGCCGAATGGTTTTGAGTAAACAACTCCGAGTGAAAATATTTTACTCCAAGTTATGCGCTCGATATTCCGAGGAAATTCCGCGGACCTCAGAGCTTACCTGTGATATTTGGAGTGTTTGCGAGTATTTGCGAGTGGTGATTAATTTAATTAAACATGTGTCGCCGGTGCGACGTATCAGAGGTCAATAATGGCGGCCGAAACCCGTCAAAATTTCGCTGACAGTTATCACTTTGATTATTTGTTTCTCACTTGTCCGATAATACTTCACATTAAAATTATTAAAGAATGAAAGACAAATGATTATACTATATCAAAATAATTTTCTTTTTTTGAAAATATAAAAATTACATGGAGAAATTTTGAGTTCAAAATGACCGATTTTGCAGTTTAAAAGCCAATAATGGCGGCCGAAATCCCTTGAAATAGAGCTGACAGTTATCACCTTTGATTATTTGTTTCTCATTTGTCCGATTATACTTCACATTAGAATTATTAAAGAATGGAAGACAAATGATTATATTATATCAAAATAATTTTCTTTTTTTGAAAATCTTAAAATTACATGGAGAAATTTTGAGTTCAAAATGACCGATTTTGCAGTTTAATAGAAGCCAATACTGGCGGCCGAAACCCGTCAAAATTTCGCTGACAGTTATCACCTTTGATTATTTGTTTCTCAATTGTCCAATAATATTTCACATTTAAATTATTAAAGAATGAAAGACAAATGATTATATTATATCAAAATAATTTCCTTTTTTTGAAAATATCAAAATTACATGGAGAAATTTTGAGTTCAAAATGACCGATTTTGCAGTTTAAAAGACGCCAATAATGGCGGCCGAAATCCCTTGAAATTTCGCTGACAGTTATCACCTGTGATTATTTGTTTCTCATTTGTCCGATTATACTTCACATTAGAATTATTAAAGAATGGAAGACAAATGATTATATTATATCAAAATAATTTTCTTTTTTTTGAAAATCTTAAAATTACATGGAGAAATTTTGAGTTCAAAATGACCGATTTTGCAGTTTAAAAGAAGCCAATAATGGCGGCCGAAACCCGTCAAAATTTCGCTGACAGTTATCACCTTTGATTATTTGTTTCTCATTTGTCCGATAATACTTCACATTAAAATTATTAAAGAATGAAAGACAAATGATTATATTATATCAAAATAATTTTCTTTTTTTGAAAATCTTAAAATTACATGGAGAAATTTTGAGTTCAAAATGACCGATTTTGCAGTTTAAAAGAAGCCAATAATGGCGGCCGAAACCCGTCAAAATTTCGCTGACAGTTATCACCTTTGATTATTTGTTTCTCAATTATCCGATAATACTTCACATTAAAATTATTAAAGAATGAAAGACAAATGATTATATTATATCAAAATAATTTTCTTTTTTTGAAAATATCAAAATTACATGGAGAAATTTTGAGTTCAAAATGACCGATTTTCCTGTAATTTTATGATGTTCAACATGCTTTCAATTACGGACTTGCCCAACTGATTCCTTTGTTTGAAATCACTTCGCAGTTTCACACCCTGGTAATTAATGATTACCTCTTTGTTGACTTTTGACATTGTTTACATTATAATAACTATCAGTGATAATTATTATCTTATAATTATATATAAATATATATGATGGTAAAAGAACACTAAATAAACAAAAACCAATGCCCAGGTATTTCGTCAAATTCCTCCGAGTATTTCCGCGTAACTTCGCGAGAAAATATTGCCTCCAGGTACGATATTACGACTCGGAATAATTTCGCGAAATTTCGCGTACCGCGGACCTTGCGAGTGTTTTCGAGGCGTGTCCGCCGAATATATACATATACTCGGAACAATTCCGAGTGTTTTTGAAAGTACTCGAAATGCCGAGATTCGGAATAAAGAGTTTTTTGGTTCTTATACCTGAGCCGTACTGTATTTGGTGTGAAGCTTCATCTAGTAGACCTCTACCAAGTTTGTTCAAATTATAGCCCTGGAGCCAAAAATGCCCCCTCCCGGCCTTTGGTTTTACATAGACTTATACAGGGAAAATCTTTAAAAATCTTCTTTTCTGAAACGAGAAGGCTATTTGGTATAAAGCTTCATCTAGTGGACCTCTACCAAGATTGTTCAAATTATAGCCCTTGGGCCAAGACTGTACTAGAGACACTGATTCCCAGGTGAGCGATTCAGGGCCCTCTGGGCCCTCTTGTGATTAATATTAGGATCACTTTTTGTCTGTCATCCGTGCGTAAACAATTTCTTCAAATGACATCTCCTCCTAAACCACTGATCGGATTTTGACCAAACTTCATAGGAATGATCCTTAGGTGGTCCCCTTTCAAAGTTGTTCAAATGGTTCCAGTCTTTTGCACATCTAGGTCACAGGAGCCAAAAATAGATTTTTTTCACCGAAAACTTAAAAAATCTTCTTCTCCGAAACCACAAGGACAAGGTCTTTGATATTTGGTATGAAGCTTCATCTAGTAGACCCCTACCAAGATTGTTCAAATTATAGTGCTGAGGTCAAAAATGCCCCCGCCCCGGGGCCCTTTGGTTTTACATCGGATTATATAGGGAAAATCTTGAAAAATCTTCTTCTCTGAAACCACAAGGCCCAGGTCTTTGATATGTGGTATGAAGCTTCATCTAGTGGACCCCTACCAAGATTGTTCAAATTATAGTGCTGGGGCCAAAAATGCCCCCGCCCCGGGGCCCTTTGGTTTGACATGGGCTTATATAGGGAAAATATTTAAAAATCTTCTTCGCTGAAACGGCAAGGCCCAGGTCTCCGATATTTGTTAAGAAGCTTCATCATGTGGACCCCTACCAAGATTGTTCAAATTATAGTACTGGGGCCAAAAATGCCCCCGCCCCAGGACCTTTTGGTTTTATATGGGCTTATATAGGGAAAATCTTAAAAAATCTTCTCTGAAACTGCAGTGCCCAGGTCTTTGCTATTTGGATTGAAGCTTCATCTAGTGGACCCCTACCAAGATTGTTCAAATTATAGTACTGGGGCCACAAATGCCCCCGCCCCTGGACCCTTTGGTTTTACATGGGCTTATATAGGGAAAATCTTTAAAAATCTTGTTCTCTGAAACCGCAAGGCCCAGGTCTTTGATATTTGGTATGAAGCTTCATCTAGTGGACTCCTACCAAGATTGTTCAAATTATAGTGCTGGGCCCAAAAATGCCCCCGCCCCGTGGCCCTTTGGTTTTACATGGGCTTATATAGGAAAATCTTCAAAAATCTTCTTCTCCGAAACCACAAGGCCCCGGTCTTCGATTTTTGGTATGAAGCTTCATCTAGTGGACCGCTAACAAGATTGTTCAAATTATAGTGATTGGACCAAAAATGCCCCCGCCCCGGGGCCCTTTGGTTTTACATGGGCTTATATAGGGAAAATCTGTAAAAATCTTCTTCTCTGAAACCACAAGGCCCAGGTCTTTGATATTTAATATGAAGCTTCATCTAGTGGACCACTACCAAGATTGTTCAGATTATAGTGCTGGGGCCAAAAATGCCCCCGCCCCGGGGCCCTTTGGTTTTACATAGGCTTATATAGGGAAAATCTTTAAAAATCTTCTACTTTGAAACTGCAAGGCCCAGGTCTTTGATATTTGGTATGAAGCTTCAGCTATTGGACCCCTACCAAGATTGTTCAAATTATAGTGCTGGGGCCAAAAATGCCCCCGCCCTGGGGCCCTTTGGTTTTACATAGGCTTATGTAGGGAAAATCTTTAAAAATCTTCTTCTCTGAAACTGCAAGGCCCAGGTCTTTGATATTTGGTATGAAGCTTCATCTTGTGGACCTCTACCAAGATTGTTCAAATTATAGCCCTGGGGCCAAAAATGCCCCCGCTCCGGACCCTTTTGTTTAACATAGACTTATATAGGGAAAATCTTGAAAAATCTTCTTCTCTGAAACCACAAGGCCTAGGTCTTTGATATTTGGTATGAAGCTTCAGCTAGTGGGCCTCTACCAAGATTGATCAAATTATAGCCCTGAGGCCAAAAAAAACCCCGCCTTGGGGCCCTTTGGTTTTACATTGACTTATATAGGGAAAATCTTTAAAAAGACTTCTTCTGTGAAACCACTAGGCCTAGGTCATTGATATTTGGTGTGAAATTTCATCTAGTTGACCTCTATCAAGATTGTTCAAATTATAGTCCTGGGGCCAAAAATGCCCCTGCCCCAAGACCCTTTGGTTTTACATAGACTTATATAGGGAAATCTTTAAAAATCTTCTTCTCTGAAACTGCAAGGCCCATGTCTTTGATATTTGGTATGGAGCTTCATCTAGTGGACAATTATAGCCTTTGTTGATATTTGGTATAAAGCTTCACCTTTTTAGTTCTCCCTCAACATTATGCACATTATAACCTTGGGGTCAATAATGGCCCTCCCAGGGGCCAACTTGTTACTCTATGGAACAGGTGAGCGATCCAGGGCCATCATGGCCCTCTTGTTTTTAATTATGAATTTTTAAGGAAAAAAAACAACCAAAAAAAAAAACGGGATCCACGGCACGACTGCGATAGATTGGACATCGCGAAATATCGGAACGGGATATATTGGAGCTATACTGTAAACACATTCTGACAATCTACAAACTTCGTATAAACATTTTTTTTCTAAGATGACCTTGAAATTTGGCTATTCTTGTTCGGCCTGAACTTCTGTAGTGACAGAGTGCCAGAAAGCGTAACAGTGCTTTGTGTGAATTTGTTTTTGTCAGAAGTAAACCCCAAATGTTTAATTCTCGTACGGAATGGCCAATTACATAAAATCAACTATTTTATGTATTGTTTTAGATCTACAATCAAAGCCAGTACTCCAAAAGAAGTATTCACAAGGCTATTCTCAATGGAGCGAGATCTCTACATTTCTACCAGCACAGTCCCAGAATGGTACCTGAACACATGGACCCTAAACCACACAAGATGTACATCACTGTGAAAGAATCATTCAAGCCCAATAAAAGAATCTCCGTTGAAGGGAAGACAGATCAAAACAAGATAACCTCACTATTTGATAATGGTAAATTCATCCATTTTGTACCAAATGGTATCTTCCACCTTATATATAGCAGGAGTCCATTTAAAAAAAATTAGGGGTGTCAGGTTGTGTTTTCTTCAAAATTAAGTTCGAAAATAGCTGAACTCCATGAAGTGTAATATGGCAATCTAAACTTTACAGAGTTCTGCATCCTAACAGCAACGTTTGACTTCATACCCGTCCCTGGAAAATACTTTAAAGTTGGGATGAAAATTTTACCAAAATTGACCAAAAATCCAATATGGCCACCTCTGAGACAAGTTAAGATCTAGGGGCCATTTTTGGAAATTAAACATAATCTAATACATGATAAAAGTATGAAGTATGTGAAAAATGCACAAAATATATGCAGAAAGTTAATGGCCCAGATATTTCTATGAAAAAATAAACAAAAACAACAAAATATGGCAAAGTTATATTTTCTGACCAAGACCTTGAGATGACCCTATATAGACAGGCATCAAAATCATGGATTTCCTGCATAAACTGAAAGGACAGAAGGTAATAATCTTGCTCACAAACTAAAAAGGGGTCATTTCTGCATTTTACGTAAAAAAATACAGAATTATGCAATAAGCAAACAATTTGAATGGCAAGTCTGTCCAGTCTCTTTACTAAACTATTTGAGACTGACCATTCTAGTAAGCAAAACGAAAAAAAGCTTTGTTCAGTTGGGAAACCTAGCGGACTGACCTGAAACTTTTAGAAAACTCGCGTTTCAGAACTGTCTATCACAAAATGCTGATAACCCAGCTATTGCAGCCCCATATTTGATTAAAAATACATAATAGAACATAATTCTGGGGCCAGTTGTTCAAAACTAACGACGTCTTTGGTTAAGATATCGTTAAAATTTTGATCATTTATTATGGCAAATATGCTAATATTTTTGCTGGAAAAATGTAAGCAGCTTTTGCATTTGCAAAAGCTGCTCACATTTTTTCAGCAAAATTACCAAAAATTTAAATATTAAAATTGCAAGAACAGTTAACAATATGACCACTAACGAGCTCGTTAAGCTAACGATACTTTGAACAACTGGCCCCTGAGCAAGAGATAATACAACCCAAACCCAGGATCTTCACACTGTACTTCTTATGCAGTGCTGTGGTGCAGTGGTAAAGCATCAGATTAGAGATCGAGAGATAGCCGGTTCGAATCCCGCATGTGCCTAGGTTTTTTTTTTTTTTTTTGGTTTTTGGTTTTACGGCCCTTTCAAGATTATTTCACTCATATCGGGCCGATCGTTAATCAGAGGTGGGCGAAAACCGGAGTACCCGGAGAAAAACCACCTGACCTTCTGTTGCAGAATTTGGCGTCTCACATGACATTGTGACAAGAGCGAGGCTCGAACCACAGCGGTGAGAGACCTAATGATCAAGAGTCAGTGCTATTAACCACTAGGCCACAGAGGCCCGTTAACGCATGTGCCTTGTGTTGTTTCCTCGAGCAAGAGACTATCCACATTGGTTAGTACTGGTTCATACCTAGGAAAAGAGGGCTTCATGGAAGATTAGTTCTAGTACTAAATGTGTTACCCTCTATATATAATGTTGATTATTATTATTTTTTTATAAGACAGAAGATTCTGTTCAGTACAAAATGGGTTAAAACAATATCCACTTCTTTCTTTTTCCTGCAGGTAAGAAAGGCGATAAAGAAGAAATAATTTCTGTGGAACAGTACCAGGAGCTCAGAGACTGGCTGGTGGACAGTAGTGAGGTACCAGCAGTTCCAGAAACCCATCTCATGTGCTTGGACAAGGGAGATAATGAGGTACACAAGTTTCTAGATACAGTCAAGAAAGACTTTTTGAGCAGAATGTTCAGTAGGGCTGGCTAATCGGAGCTGAAAAGATAATCGATTATCAGTCCTTCCATTGCGATTGATAATCGATTAGTAATGGCTAATGTTTTTGTCATTATTTTACCTGTCTGGCTTTCTGTCTGAGCATGACTCTTACCATATGTTGCACTTTACCATGCGTATATTTGAACAGACAGGCCTGAGCAAACAGTTTAGACCCAGATGAGATGCCGCATAATGCGGCGTCTCATCAGGGTCTGCACTGTTTGCCACTCATCCAGCTATTTTAGGCATAACTTTGGGTAGTAAATTGTACCTATCCAGTAATCGATTAAAAGCAAATCAGAAATGAACATCATTTTTGTTGAATTTATCGATCTATTAATCGACTATAAGATTTATCCTGTCAAACTTAATGTTCAGTAGAGCTTCGACGGCTCAAACAATAGAGCTTCGACAGCTCAAACACCTTTGGGGCCATTAAAAATTGTCCGGAAAGGGGTAGTTCAAACTACTGGGCCCAGTTGTTCAAAGCATCGTTAGCTTAACAAGATCGTTAGTGGTCATATTGTTAACTGTTCTAGCAAGTTTAATATTCAAAATTTTGGTATTTTTGCAAATGCAAAAGCTGCTCACATTTTTTCAGCAAAAATTGTAGCATATTTGCCATATTTTACAATCAAAGTTTTAACGATACGTTAACTAACGACATTGTTAGTTTTGAACAACTGGCCCCTGAGGGTTAATCATAGTGTCAAGTCTTGAAGCATAATGGGAATCACTTTAATATCTGGGGCCAGTTGGTTCAAAGCATCGTTAGCTTAACGAGCTCGTTAGTGGTCATATTGTTAACTGTTCTAGCAAGTTTAATATTCAAAATTTTGGTATTTTTGCTGAAAAAATGTGAGCAGCTTTTGCGAATGCAAAAGCTGCTCACATTTTTTCAGCAAAATTATCAGCATATTTGCCATAATAAATGATCAAAGTTTTAACAATACGTTAACTAACGACATTGTTAGTTTTGAACAACTGGCCCCTGGTCATGAGATATAATGGGAATGACTTATGGGTATCTCTTCAGCTGTTCTGTTAAAGGAATGTTGTGTGTACTCATTAGAATCACCTCATTGAGGTGATTCTAATGACTACACATAACATACAGCCTGCCCAGGCAAAGTGTTGTGAGTCAGACCGTCCAATACATAAAAGCCTTTTGGTTTCATTGTACAGCAAGGCTTGAGATGTCATTTCATCTCAGTATCGGGTAAAAGTCCCACAAAATTGGAAGCAATGTCTTTAAAATGACCTAAATAGTGTTGACGGGGATGTTAAACCTGAATTCAAACAAACACAAAACATACCTTTTCAAGATAAATTCAGAATAACATCCCTGAGTTATCCAAATATATAGCCATCTGGAGCTATGGAAAGAATTCTCTAGGGACTCAAAGTTGATGGTAAACAAAACATCTGGGGCTAGTTGTTCAAAACTAACGACGTCGTTAGTTAACTTATCGTTAAAACTTTGATCATTAAATATGGCAAATATGCTGAAATTTTTGCTGAAAAAATGTGAGCAGCTTTTGCGGATGCAAAAGCTGCTCACATTTTTTCAGCAAAAATACCAAAATTTTCGATATTGAACTTGTTAGAACACTTAACAATATGACCACTAACGAGCTCGTTAAGCTAACGATGCTTTGAACAACTGGGCCCTGTGTTTTAGTTATTGAAGTTTGTCTGTATGGTACATAAATACAGATCAAGTCATAATTGATGATTCTTTTTCTCAAGGCTTTGACAGACTGTCGACATATATCAAGCAGTTTGAAATGAAATGTCAGATTGATATGTTGTGCTCAGAGAGTGCACAATGCAAAATCTTGGGTGTAAAACTTCTTTAACTTAAAAGGTATGCTACAGTGGAGATAGCATTTTGATGAGTTTTAGCTTACTTGGACAAAGTCCATGACGAGGACTGGACTACTCCCTGGCGTTGCCATTGGCCTCAGCGGCATTGGTGTCCGCATTTACGTTGGAAGTTTATTAACAGCTCATATTTTCCAAAAAGTATGATGGATTTGGTTCATATTTTGTATGATGATAGATATAGGTCTAATGTTTTTTACAGCAATAGCCCCGCCCAAGCCCATGACCTCAAGGTCAAGGACTCAGACTTAGAAATTCTTAATGTTAAAGTTTTGTTACAGCTCATATTTTACATTCCATATGTGTTAGGTTCATATTTGGTATGTTGATAGATATAGGCCCAAAGTTTTATTCAGCAATACCCTCACCAATGTCCATGACCTCATGGTCATGGTAACAGACTTAGAAATTTATATGTTAAAGTTTTTTAAGAACTCATATTTTACAAGCCATATGATGGATTGGGTTTATATTTTGTTGATAGATATAGATCCAAACTTTTATTCAGCAATACCCCTGCCCATGCCCATGACCTCAAGGTCAAGGTCACAGACTTAGAAATTTTATACTAAAGTGTTTTAGAGCTCATATTTTCCAAACCATACGATGGATATTTTCCAAACCATGGATTTTGTTAATAAATATGGTATGACGATAGATATAGGACCAAAGGTTTATTAAACAGTAAACCCACATATGCCCATGGCCTCAAAGACACTTTTCCAGGCAAGCTGTGCTGTCTCATGACAGATCTTGTTGTTATGAAGTCTTAACAGTCAATTATTTGTCATTTTCATTGTCAACACTGTCCAGCTATTGTAGCCCCAAGGCATTTCATCTAGACCATGCATTTACTGAGGGCTTTGGGTGACAAATGCTTTTTAGGCAACTTAGTGAAAAGAGAGGTTGGATTAAAGCACTCTCACAGTGATAGAGGTCAGCTTTAGCTGTTTTGTTTGAAGATAACTGTCCTTGGCATGTTCAAAAAATAAATTTTAATCCATCCCTTCCATGCTTAACCATCAGGTTGCTGAACCCAAATGTATCCTTTTATGAAAGCAGTATAGATCCAGATCTATAGATCTAAGAAGCCAGCTGATCAGGATCTATACTGTTTTCCATTCTGCTAATGAATTCATTGTAAAAATGAAATTATGCAGCAGAGATGGCTGAAAATTGGGGAGGAGTGTAGCATATTGAAATATTATGCAGGATGAGGCTTCATTTTAGGTTCGTTTCTGCTCTTGTTTTATTTCTCAAAACACAGACTGTGGCTGTTTGTTAAAACCACCTTAGTTTTACCCTTGTCCTGCTGAATACATTAATTTTGTCACACCCATTGCTGAGTACCGGTATCAACCAATCAAATTACTAGTTCAAGCTTGAAAACTGAATGACAAAAAGTGTGGATCCTGTAGATCCAAAGTTTTATTCAGCAATACCTCTGCCCATGGCCTCAAGGTCAAGGTCACTGACTTCAGAAGAAGAAGAAGCAATCTAATCTACACTGTTTGCAAAGGTAGGGGTTAATATGGTTCAACAGGACAAAGGTAAAGGGGATACAATCGTGTTTAAGATGGGTTAAATTTTCATTGACTTTCTGTCTGCTTTCCTTCAAACAAAGCCCTTCCCAATAAGGGCTCAACTCTTAAAGGGAATAGTTTGCTTCCTTAGAAGAAAATTCTATTCTTTAAGAGTAGATCAAGGGCTCAACTCTTAAAGGGAAGACTTTGATCCTCTGGGGTAAATTTTTTCCTTTAAGAGTAAATAAAGGGCTCAACTCTCAACGGGAAATGTTTGATTCTCTGGAGTAAATTCTTTCCTTTAAGAGTAGATCAAGGGCTCAACTCTTAAAGGGAAGAGTTTGATCCTTTGGAGTAAATTCTTTCCTTAAGAGTAGATGAATGGCTCATCTTTAAAAGGGAAGAGTTTGATGCTCTGGAATAACTTTCTTCCTTTAAGAGTAGATAAAGGGCTCAACTCTCAAAGGGAAGAGTTTGATCCTCTGTTGTAAATTCTTTCCTTTAAGAGTAGATCAAAGGCTCAAGAGAGTTTGATGCTCTTGAATAAATTCTTTCCTTTAAGAGAAGATGAATGGCTCAACTCTTAAAGGGAAGAGTTTGATCCTGTGGAATAACAATCTTCTTTTCAGAGTAGATCAAGGACTCAACTCATTTTTTCTCTTTGTAAAAGGCGTGGCCTGTCTAATCGTCTTCAATACACAAGTCCTCGGGCCATAGTGCACATCAGAGGCTTATCTTATCTAAGTGATTATGAGGTGATTATGAGCAGAGACTCTCTGAGAGATATGTTTAAAAAGGGGCTCTATAAGGGGAAATTGTGTAATGGTATATTTTTTTTTTATTTTATTGAGATTGTTTCCAACAAAATGTTCTTTTAAATTACTTCTTTTTTATTTAAAAAAAAAAGTAAAGGAAAACACTGACATTCATTGTTTCATTAACTCAAACATGAAAAGAAGTAAACTGAATGAACTGATTATTTCAAGATTAAATCAATCAATTGACATTTACTTATTTGTTTATTTACTTATTATCCCCTCGCACAACATAGTTGTGAGGAGGGATATAGCATTTATCACGTACGTACGTACGTACATAAGTACGTACGTACGTACTTTGTCAGTGCTCTAGCGCCCACATTTCTTGACCGATTTTAATATAACTTCACACAAATGTTTCTTATGACAATATCTCGAGCGAGTTCGACTTTCAAGGTCATGACCTCAAGGTCAAGGTCACTGGCTATTTTTAGAAAAACTTTGTCATCGCTCTAGCGCCTACATTTCTTCACCAATTTCATTATTACTTCACACAAATGTTCCTTATAAAAATATCTCGAGTGAGTTCGACTTTCAAGGTCATGATCTCAAGGTCAAAGTCACTTTGGCTTTTTTTAGAAAAACTTTGCCATCTCTCTAGCGCCTACATTTCTTCACCAATTTCAATATAACTTCAATCAAATGTTTCTTATAAAAATATCTTGAGCGAGTTCGACTTTCAAGGTCATGACCTCAAGGTCAAGGTCACTGTGGCTATTTTTAGAATAACTGTGTCAACGCTCTAGCGCCTACATTTCTTCACCAATTTCAATATAACTTCACACAAATGTTCCTTACAAAAATATCTCGAGTGAGTTCGACTTTCAAGGTCATGACCTCAAGGTCAAGGTCACTGTGGCTATTTTTAGAAAAACTGTCATCGTTCTAGCGCCTACATTTCTTCACCAATTTCAATATAACTTTACACAAATGTTCCTCATAAAAATATCTCGACAGAGTTCGACTTTCAAGGTCATGACCTCAAGGTCAAGGTCACTGTGGCTATTTTTAGAAAAACTTTGTCATCGCTCTAGCACCTACATTTCTTCACTGATTTCAATATAACTTCACACAAATGTTCCATATGACAATATCTCGAGCAAGTTCGACTTTCAAGGTCATGACATCAAGGTCAAGGTCACTGTGGTTATTTTTAGAAAAACTTTGTCATCGCTCTAGTGCCTACATTTCTTCACCAATTTCAATTTAACTTCACACAAATGTTCCTTATAAAAATATCTCGAGCGAGTTCGACTTTCAAGGTCATGGCCTTAAGGTCAAGGTCACTTTGGCTATTCTTAGAAAAACTTTGTCATCGCTCTAGCGCCTACATTTCTTCACCAATTTCAATTTAACTTCATACAAATGTTCCTTATGACAATATCTCGAGTGAGTTTGACCTTCAAGGTCATGACCTCAAGGTCAAGGTCACTGAAGCTATGTTCAGAAAAACTTTATCATTGCTCTAGTGCCTTCATTTTTTCACCAATTTCAATATAACTTCACACAAATGTTCCTTATAAAAATATCTCGAGCGTGTTCAACTTTCAAGGTCGTGGCCTCAAGGTCAAGGTCACTGTGGCTAGTTTTAGAAAAACATTGTCATTGCTCTAGCGCTTACATTTCTTCACCGATTTCAATATAACTTCACACAAATGTTCCTTATGACAATATCTGTAGCGAGTTCCACTTTCAAGGTCAAGGTCACTATGGCTATTTTTAGAAAAACTTTGTCATCGCTCCAGCGCCTACATTTCTTCACTATTTTCAATATAACTTCACATAAATGTTTCTTATGACAATACCTCAAACGAGATTGACTTTCAAGGTCAGGTCACTTTGGCTATTTTTAGAAAAACTTTGTCATTGCTCTAGCGCTTACATGTTCTCACCAATTTCAATATAACTTCACACAAATGTTCCTTATGACAATATCTCTAGCGAGTTCCACTTTCAAGGTCAAGGTGACTGTGGCTATTTTTAGAAAAACTTTGTCATGGCTTTATCGCTTACATTTCTTCACTGATTTCAATATAACTTCACAAAAATGTTCCTTATGACAATATCTTGAGCTATTTTGACTTTCAAGGTCAAGGTCACTGTGGCTATTTTTAGAAAAACTTTGTCATCGCTCTAGCGCCTACATTTATTGATGGATTTTTATAGAACTTCACACAAATGTTTCTTATGATAATATCTCGAATTGCTTTGACTTTCAAGGTTATGACCTTAAGGTCAAGGTCACTATGGCTATTTTTAGAAAAACTTTGTCATCGCTCTACCGCCTACATTTATGAACAGATTTTAATATAACTTCACACAAAAGATGCTTATGATAATATCTTGAGCAAGATCTTCTTTCGTGGTCATGGCCTCAAGTCAAGGTCACTATGGCTATTTTTAGAGAAACATTGTCATCACTCTAGAACCTACATTTTTTGATGGATTTTTAAACAAATTTTACACAAATGTTGCATATGATAATATTTCAAGCAAGTTTGACTTTTGCCATTTCAATGTTTTCCACACACGAAGTTGTCTTGTGCAAGGGGATTTGTATCGCATGCGATGCCTTGTTTATTTATTATTTTTGAAAGTATGATAATCAAATCATATAATGTCTAAAACATTAGCATTTTATAGTTTTAGGCAAGATGCAAGGTCTATAAAGTATTTCTTATTTTAGACAAAATCATATCAGAAAAGAGAATCACCCACATCTTTCTTTAGTAAGACCAGGGCCTAGAGGATTATACATTATTATGCCCCCAACTTTGAAGAAGTTGGAGGGGCATATTGCTTCTGCTTCGTTTATCCCTTCGTCCGTCTGTTACGCTTTTGATGCATAGCATAACTTTAGAACCGTTTATGCAAGGGTTTGAAATTTCATATATGGATTCCTCATGGAAATTTAGGGAATGCGTATTTTTTTCTCGTCCAGATTATGCCCCTTTCAAGAGTTATTGCCCTTTGCAATTTTTTTGATAAAATCTTGTCAGCAAAATATCTCAAAAACTATTAGAGCTAGAGCCTTGAAAGTTGGTGAATAGATTGGTCGTGATGAGTAGATGACCTGATTAACTTAAGACTTCATTCCCAAAAATACTTCATGAGTTAGGGCACTTTGTCACTTTACGTATTTTTACATTGTACCTCTATGTGCTTTGTGAAGCATAGCATAACTTTATAACCGTGTATGTTAGGGTTTTGAAATTTCATATATGGATTCCTCATGGATAATTAGGGGACACATATTTTTTTCTCATCCGGATTATGCCCCTTTCAAGAGTTATTGCCCTTTGAAACATATTTGATAAAATCTTCTCAGCAAAATATCTCAAAAACTATTAGAGCTAGAGCCTTGAAAGTTGGTGAATAGATTGGTGGTGATGAGTAGATGACCTGATTAATTTTTGACTAAATTCCAAAAAATACTTAATGAGTTATGGCCCTTTGTCACTTTGGGCGTTTTTACATTGTACCTCTATATGCTTTGTGATGCATAGCCTAACTTTATAACCGTGTATGCTAGGGTTTTGAAATTTCATACATGGATTCCTCATGGAAAATTAGGAGATGCGTATTTTTTTTTTCATCCGGATTATGCCCCTTTCAAAAGTTGTTGCCCTTTCTAGAGCCTTGAAAGTTGGT
This sequence comes from Lucinisca nassula, assembly GCA_963580285.1. Lineage (NCBI taxonomy): Eukaryota > Metazoa > Mollusca > Bivalvia > Lucinida > Lucinidae > Lucinisca > Lucinisca nassula. The sequence goes on along the minus strand of OY757012.1, from coordinate 106,036,580 downwards.
GAAAAGATTGGTGGTGATGAGTAAATGAGCTGATTAACTTTTGACTAAATTCCAAAAACTACTTCATGAGTTATGGCCCTTTGTCACTTTGGGTATTTGTACATTGTACCTCTATATGCTTTGTGATACATAGCATAACTTTAGAACCGTGTATGCTAGGGTTTTGAAATTACATATATGGATTCCTCATGGAAAATTAGGGGACACATATTTTTTTCTCATCGAGATTGTGCCCCTTTCACGAGTTATTGCCCTTTGAAGTTTTTTTGATAAAATCTTGTCAGCAAATTATCTAAAAAAAACTATTAGAGCTAGAGCCTTGAAAGTTGGAGAACAGATTGGTGGTGATGAGTAGATGCCCTGATTAACTTTTGACTAAATTCCGAAAAATACTAAATGAGTTATGGCCCTTTGTCACTTTGGGTATTTGTACATTCTATGCTTTGTGAAAGAACCATGTGCCAGTGTAGTGGATAGAGTGCTGGATTTCGAATCAGATTGTGAACTATGAATCTGAGGGGCGTGAGTTCAAACCTCAGTGGAGGAATAGATTTATTTCTTCAAGACCTGTAGGGCGGGGGCGATTGGAATATTATATATGGATTCCTCATGAAAAAATAGTTGACCCGTATTTTTTTTTCTTAATTGAATGATCTCCCCTTTTCAAGTTATTTCCCTTTAAATTAAATAACATAGAAATCAAAAAGAATTTGAGCTAGAGCCTTGATATTTGGTATACTGATTGAGACTGAGGAGATCACCCGATTAAATTTTTAACCAATTAAATAAAATTTTGTTAGAGTGTATGGCCCTTTGCAATTTCTGGCCATTTAATTGTATTGCTTTCTTGTGCATAACATATCTTTAGAACCATGTATGCTAGTGTTTTTAAATTTCATATATAGATTTCTCATACTTGACCTGTATTATTTTCTTATCCAAATTATCTCCCAGTTTTGACTTATTTCCCCTTTAATTAAATAACATAGGAACCTCATTAGCAAGATTTCTCAAAAAGTAGTTGAACATTCAAACAATTTTATGAAATTTTGAGTTATGGCTCTTTGCATTTCTGTTTTCTTGTACATAGCATAACTTAAGAACTATGTATCCTAGCATTTTTAAATTTTATATATGGTTTTCTCATTGAAAAATAGTCGGCCTGTATTTTTAGCTCACCAGAGCCGAAGGCTCCGGGGAAGCTTGTAGGATAGGCAGTTGTCTGTCGGCGTCGGCGTGTGACGTCAACACTTTTAAACGACATCTCCTCTGAAGCCGCTAGGCCCATTGGGCCCAAATTTCATCTGTAGCATCCTTGGGTTGGGGGATTGAAAGTTTGTGTTTTTAGCTCACCTGAGCCTTTAGGCTCATAGGTGAGCTTATAGTATAGCCATGGTCCGTCGTCCGTCCGTCCGTCCATCCGTCCACCATTTTCAAAGATCTTCTTCTCCTATACTGCAGGGCCAATCAAAGCCAAATTTCATATGGAGCCTCAGTGGGATGGGGGAACGAAAGTTTGTTCGCGGGGTCTGGATCACATGACCAAGATGGCCGCCATGCCCATATATGGTAAAAAGCCTTCAAAAATCTTCTTCTCCAGAACCATAAGGCCAGTGGCCCTGAAACTTGGCATGTAGCATATGGTACTCGGGCCCATCATGGTTTGTACAAATGGTGACCCCGGGTTGACCTTGACCTATTTTACAGCAATGTCAAATTTGCCGATGTAGGCTTTTGCATGGGGCAAAGTGAAAATAATGGATTTATAGGAAAACCATTGAAGACAGTGTCACCAAAATTTGTAGATCAGGTAAAGTAACTGAATACATGAAGATATATGGGTCAGAAAGGTCAAGGTCATTCATTGGCCTTAGACCAAGGTCATTCAGGATCCATATTTCAAACATTTTTTTCTCCAAAACTGCTGAGCCAATTTAAGTGAAATATAATATGGAGCCTTTGTGAGTTGAACAAATGAAAAAAATGCCTATACGGTCTAGATCACATGACCAAGATGGCCGTCACGCCTATATATATGGTAAAAAGCCTTAAAAATTCTTCTTCTCCAGAACCGTAAGGCCAATGGCCTTGAAACTTTGCATGTAGCATATGGTACTCAGGCCCATCATAGTTTGTACAAATGGTGACCCCGAGTTGACCTTGACCTATTTTACAGCAATGTCAAATTTGCCGACTTAGGCTTTTGCATTGGAAAAAGTGAAAATAATGGATTTTTAGGAAACCATTGAAGACAGTGTCACCAAAATTAGTAGATAAGGTAAAGTAGCTGAATACATGAAGATCTATGTGTAAGAAAGGTCAAGGTCATTAATTGACCTTAGACCAAGGTCAGGCAGGTTCCGTATTTCAAACATTTTTTCTCAGAAACTACTGAGCCAATTGAAGTGAAATTCAATATGGAGCCTTTGGGAGTTGAACAAATGAAAAGCTGCCAACATGGTCTAGATCACATGACCAAGATGGCCACCACGCCCATATATGGTAAAGAAACTTCGAAATTCTTCTTCTCAAGAACCGTAAGGCCAATGGCCTTGAAACTTGGCATGTAGCATATGGTACTCGGGCCTATTATAATTTGTTCAAATGGTGACCCTGGGTTGATCTTGACCTATTTTACAGTAATGTCAAATTTGCTGGCTTTTGCATAGGAAAAAGTGAAAATAATGGATATTTAGGGAAACCATTGAAGACAGTGTCACCAAAATTTGTAGATTAGGTAAAGTAACTGAATACATGAAGATCTATGGGTAAGAAAGGTCAAGGTCATTCATTGACCATAGACCAAGGTCACTCCGATTTCATACTTCAAAAAAAAAAAAAAAAACATTTTTTCTCAGAAACTACTGAGCCAATTTAAGTGAAATTCAATATGGAGCTTTTGTGAGTTGAACAAATGAAAAGTTGCCAGTACGGTCTAGATCACAAGATGGCCGCCACGCCCATATATGGTAAAAAGCCTTAAAAATTTTCTTCTCCAGAACCGTAAGGCCAATGGCTTTGAAACTTGGCATATATCATATGGTACTCGGGCTCGTCATAGTTTTTACAAATGCTGACCCTGGGTTGACCTTGACCTATTTTATGGCAGTGTCAAATTTGTCAACTTAGGCTTTTGCATGGGAAAAAGTGAAAATAATGGATTTTTAGGAAACCATTGAAGACAATGTCACCAAATTGGTAGATCAGGTAAAGTAAATGAATACATGAAGATTCATGGGTAAGAAAAGTCATCATTCAGTGACCTGGGACCAAGATTAACCAGGTTCCATATTTCAAACAGTTTTTTCTCAGAAACCGCTGGCCCAATTCAAGTGAAATTTGATATGGATCCTTTATATGATGAACAAATGAAAATTTGCTCATATGGTCCAGGTCACATGACCAAGATGGTGGCCATGCCCATATATGGTAAAAACACTTCGAAATTCTTCTTCTCCAGAACCGTAAGGCAAATGACCTTGAAACTTGGCAGGAAGCATCTGGTACACGGGCCTATCATAATTTGTTCAAATGGTGACCCTGGGTTGACCTTTACCTATTTTACGGCAATGTCAAATTTGCGGACTTAGGCTTTTGCTTGGAAAAAAGTGAAAATATTTTTTTTTTAGCTCACCTGAGCCTTTAGGCTCATAGGTGAGCTTATAGTATAGCCATGGTCTGTCGTCCGTCCATCCAATGTCCGTCCATCCACCATTTTCAAAGATCTTCTCCTCCAAAACAGGGAGGCCAATCAACGCCAAATTTCATGTGGAGCTTCAGTAGGATGGGGGAACGAAAGTTTGTTTTTGGGGTCTGGGTCACATGACCAAGATGGCAGCCATGCCCATATATGGTAAAAAGCCTTCAAAAATCTTCTTCTCCAGAACAATGAAGCCAATGACCTTGAAAGTTGGCTTGTAGCATCTGGTACTTGAGCCCATCATAGTTTGTAAAAATGGTGACCCTGGGATGGCCTTGACCTATTTTATGGCTATGTCAAATTTGCAGACTTGGGCTTTTGCATGGGAAAAAGTGAAAATAATGAATATTTTGGAAACCATTGAAGACTACGACACAAAAATAGGTAGCTCAGGTAAACAAAATCAATACATGAAGATTTATGGATAAGAAAGGTCAAGGTCATTAAATGACCTTGGACCGTCGTCTGTCCATCCACCATTTTCAAAGATCTTCTTCTCCAAAACTGAAAGGTCAATCAAAGCCAAATTTCATTTGGCGCCTCAGTAGGATGAAGGAACGAAAGTTTGTTCGCAGGGTCTGGGTCACATGACCAAGATGGCTGCCACACCCATATATGGTAAAAAGCCTTCCAAAATCTTCTTCTCCAGACCCATGAAGCCATTGACCTAGAAACACAAATTGACGAGGCGATAATTGGATTAATCATGTGTAATTAACGGATTGACATCTGAACTAAGTAAGTTTTAAGTTTTCAGAATTTGATAATATCCTAAATATTTGACTGAATCAGCGAAAATTTCCTAAATGTTGGACCAGTATCGGACCGATTTTTTGGGGCTTTGGGCCGTTTCCAATCGGTCCCAATTTCTGAATTTCGGTCAGGGACCGAAAAAAATTCGGTTTTCCCGAGCCCTGAGCCACGGTCAATCAACTGGTAAATTATTTTTTACACATGACAACAATAAAAAGGATGTTTACACAAGTGTCAAATTAATTGATAATTGACTTAAGCCCTTAACCATATATATTCTTGTTCCTATTGATAAGACGCATTCAGTGACACCAACCTGGAGGTCCTCCGGGATGTGCCGAGGCCATGCCCCACCCCCTCCACTTCATAAAAGGCCCAATATCTCGGAAACCATTCAGATCCCCACCCCTGAACCCTATATACTTTTGTTCCTTATGATAAGACGCATTCAGTGACATCAAACTGGGGGTCCCCCGGGATGCGCCGGGGCCATGTCCCGCCCCTCCATTTCATTAAAGGCCCAATATCTCGGAAACCTTACAGATCCCCACCCCTAAACCATATATATTCTTGCTCCTTATGATAAGACGTATTCATTGACCCCAAATTGGGGGTCTTCCGGGGTGCGCCGGAGCCATGCCCCACCCCTTCACTTTACAAAAGGCCATATATCTCAGAAACTGTTCAGATCCCCACCCCTAAACCATATATGTTCTTGTTCATTATGATGAGACACATTCAGTGACACCAACCTGGGGGTCCCCAGGGATGTGCTGGGGCCATGCCCCACCCCCTCCATTTCATAATATCACAATATCTCGGAAACCTTACAGATTCCCACCCCTAAACCATATATATTCTTGTACCTTATGATAAGACACTTTCATTGACACCAACCTAGGGGTCTCCCTGGGCCTTGCCCCACCCTTGCACTTCACAAAAGGCCTTATATATCAGAAACTGTTCAGAGCCCCACCCCTAAACCATATATATTCATCTTCCTTATGATAAGGCACATTCATTGACACCAGCTTGTGAGTCCCCGGGGCATGCCCGGGCCTTGCTCCACCGCTTGACTTCATTAAAAGCCACATATCTCAGAAATAGTTCAGATCCCCACCCCTAAACCATATATAACTTGTTCCTTATGATAAGACTCATTCAGTCACACCAACTTGGGGGTCTCTTTGTGCTGAGGCAATGTGCCCCGCCCTTCCACTTTATAAAAGGCCATATATTTCAGAAACCATTCAAATCTCCACCCCATATTCATATATGTTCTTGTTCCTTATTATTAGCACACCTACTGTAGGGGTGTCCGCAGGGGCCAGTCCTCTCCTTTCCACTTCATGAAAGGATATCTTGGAAACCGTTCAGATTCCCACCCCCAAACCATATATATACTTGATCCTTATGATGAGACACATTTAGGGACAACTGTCTTGGGCTTTCCTGGGAACGACAGGGCATGCTCCAACCCCTCCACTTATATCTCCTGCCATGCAGATCCCCACTGCTAAACCATATATATTCTTGTTCTTTGTGATAAGACACATTTAGTGATACCAACCAGGGCTCCATTGGGCCCATGCCCCACCCACTCTACTTCATAAAAGGCCTAATGTTTCATATACTGAGTCCACATGGATGCTCATTTGGATATGGGGGTTCATTTGGCAGATTAAAATGATATCATGTTAAAATACATGGCTGCAATTTGGCAGTGCCCACCTGAGCTCTGGTGAGCATAGTGGCCCATGGGCCTCTTGTTTTTTATTTTCGTTCTGCTGATCATGACCCCTTGTCAATCAGACATTCCCTAAATAATATGAAAAGTTAAAAAAAATATGACAAATGGAATAAACCATAATGAAAGCATGGCCTTCGAACTGTCAGAAAGGTAGGAATAGGTGGAAAGTTTTATCACATTGTTAGACATCAAAATTTTGTCCCCACAAGTTGTGTACCCCTGCTCTGAGGCTATTACATATATAAAAACATTAAAATGTACACCAGGACCAGGTGTCAGGTGAGCGTTTACAGGACCACTGGTCCTCTGGTTTATGAAATTCGGCTCATTAGTTTGGTTGCTATGACAACTTAGAGTTTCCATAGACTTATAATGGGGAAAATTGAAAAATGGCATTTACTGCCAAGCCCCTGCAGATATTTTGACAAAACTTTCATAGAAATATTCCTTAGGCAATCTACTATCTGCCATATGATTTTAGGCCTACTGCTCATTTGTATTGGTTGCCATGGAAACCAAAATGAAAAAAATAGAAAAAAAATACTTAAAAAATCATCTCCTCTGAAACCGTATGCTCTATGAGGCTGAGAGTTTATGGAAATATTCACCATATTTGCCTTTACAGGTTTTGTGTTTTTTATGAAATTAGGCTCTTTAGTTTGGTTGCTATGGCAACTTAGATTTTCCATAGACTTATAATGGGGAAAATCGAAAAATGGCATTAACTACCAAGCCTTTGCAGATATTTTGACAAAATTTTCATAGAAATGTTCCTTGAGTCAACTTCTCTCAGCCATATGCTTTTATGTGAACCTGTGGGTCCCGTAGGTTGTGCCGGGGCCATGCCCCGCCCCCTCCACTTCATAAAATGCCTTATATCTCAGAAACCTTACAGATCCCCACCCCTAAATCATATATATTCTTGTTCCTTATGATAAGACGCATTAAGTGACACCAACCTGGGGGTTCCCCCGGATGTGCCGGGGACATGCCCCACCCCGTCCACTTCATTAAATGCCATTTATCTCAGAAACCATTCAGATCCCCACCCCTAAACCGTATATATTCTTGTTTCTTATGATAAGACGCACTCAGTGACAGCAACCTGGGGGTCCCTCTGGATGTGCCTGGGCCATGCCCAACCCCTCCATTTCATAAACGGCCCAATATCCCAGAAACCCTATAGATCCCCACCCAAAAACCATATACATTCTCGTTCCTTATGATAATTGGCATTCAGTGACACCAAGCTGGGGGACACGCAGGATGTGCCAGGGCCATGCCCTACCCCCTCCACTTCATAAAAGGCCAACTATTCCAGAAACCTTACAAATCCCCACCCCTCAACCATATATATTCTTGTTCCTTATGATAAGATGCATTAAATGACATCAACTTGGGCCCCCCCCCCCAGATGTGACGGGGACATGCCCCACCCCCTTCACTTCATAAAATGCCATTTATCACAGAAACCATTCAGATCCCCACCCCTTAACCATATATATTCTTGTTCCTTATGATAAGACGCACTCAGTGACACAAACCTAGGAGTCACCCAGGGCATGCCCGGGCCATGCTCCACCCCTCAACTTCACAAAAGACCACATATCTGAGAAACTGTTCAGAGCCCTACCCCTAAACCATAATATATTCTTGTTCCTTATGATAAGACGCAATCAGTGACACCAGCATGGAGGACTCCGGGTGTGCCACCGGCCATGTCCCACCCCTTTACTTCATTGAAAGCCATATATCTCAGAAACTGTTCAGAGCCCCACCCCTTAACCATAATATATTCTTCTTCCTTATGATAAGTCCCCACTTCATAATAGGCCATATATCTCAGAAACCATTCAAATCCCCACCCCATAATCACATATATTCTTGTTCATTGTTAATTGACACATTCAGTCACCCCCATCCTGGGGGGTCCGCAGGGGCCATTTCTCTCCCATCCACTTCATAAAAGGGCCTCATATCTCAGAAACCGTTCAGCATTCAGTGACAGCAATCTTGGGCTTTTCTGGGATCCACCATGCCCAAATCCCTCCACTGCTTAAAAAGCCTTACATCTCAGGAGCCATACATATCCCCACCGCTAAACCATAATGTCTCTGTTCCTTTTGATAAGATGCACTTAGTGACTTCAACCAGGGCTCCATTGGGTTCATGCCGTACCCTCTCTACTTTATAAAACACCTAATATTTCAGATACAGTCCACATGAGTCCTCATTTTGGGTATGGGGTTTGTTTGGGAGACTTTATAATTGGTAGATTAAAATCATATCCTGTTCAAATACAATTTCATGGGCAGTGCCCACCTGAGCTCGGGTTTATGAAATTTGGCTCTTTGGTTTGTTTACTATGGCAAGTTAAGAATTTCCATTGACTTATAAATGGGGAAAATTGAAAAATGACATTTATGCCTTTCAAGATATTTTGTCAAACTTACATAGAAATGTTCCTTTAATAATGTTCTTTTAGGCCTATTGGTTGCCACAGATGGGAAATTGTCAGTTGTCATCTGTTGTCCTGCAACAACACATTCAAGCGACATCAGACCTCTGAAGCCACTAGGCTGATTGGGTCCAAATTCTATCTGTAGTATCCTTGGGCGCAGGGCTTCCATGGTTAATTAAAATACATTGCTGCCAGTGGGCAGTGCCCCCTGAGCTCTGGTGAGCATAGTGGCCCATGGGCCTCTTGTTTTCTAATTATTTCCCCTTTTTACCTTTTAATAAGATAACATGGAAATCTCATTTGCAAGATAACTCAAAAAGTATTTAAGCTAGAAGAGCCTTGTTAATAGGAATACTGATTAGGCCTTTGGAGGAGAATACTTGATAATAGTTTGTTGGAGTTATGGCCCGTTGCCATTTTTGGCCACTTAATTGTGTTTCTGTCTTATAGCACATGATTTTCCCCAAAAATATTTCAATTGTTGCCTAGAAACTTGACAGGCTGATAGGGAATGACTAGTACATGACCTGAGAAACATTTGAAAAAACTCTGAAAAATTTTCTTTGGTTATGGCCCTTGGAAATTTGGGCATTTTGGAGCAAGCATATGGTTGGGGGCATTTTGTTTTACAAACACCATTTCTCGTTTTTTTAGCTCACCTGTCACGTAGTGACAAGGTGAGCTTTTGGGATCACTTTTCGTCCGTCGTCAGTGCGTGCGTGTGTGTGTGTGTGTGCGTAAACTTTTTCTTCAAATGACATCTCCTCCTAAACCGCTGATCGGATTTTGACCAAACTTCACAGCAATGATCCTTAGGTGGTCCCCTTTCAAAATTGTTCAAATGGTTCCGGTCCATTGCACATCTGGGTCACAGGAGCTAAAAATAGATTTTTTAAAACAAAATTTTAAAAATCTTCTTCTCTGAAACCGCAAGGCCCAGGTCATCGATATTTGGTATGAAGCTTCATCTAGTGGACCTCTACCAAGATTGTTCAAATTATAGCCCTGGGGGCCAAAATGCCCCCGCCCCGGGGGCCTTTGGTTTTACATAGGCTTATATAGGGAAAATCATTAAAAAATCTTCTTCTCTGAAACCACAAGGTCCAGGTCTTTAATATTTGGTGTGAAGCTTAACCTGGTGGACCTCTACTAAGATTGTTCAAATTATAGCCTTGGGGCCAAAAATGCCCCCGCCCCGGGGGCCTTTGGTTTTACATAGACTTATACAGGGAAAATCTTTAAAAATCTTCTTCTCTGAAACCGCAAGGCCCAGGTCTTCAATATTTGGTATGAAGCTTCATCTAGTGGACCTCTACCAAGATTGTTCAAATTATAGCCCTGGGGGCCAAAATGCCCCCGCCTCGGGGGCCTTTGGTTTTACATGGGCTTATACAGGGAAAATCATTAAAAAATCTTCTTCTCTGAAACCACAAGGCCCAGGTCTTTAGTATTTGGTGTGAAGCTTAACCTGGTGGACCTCTACTAAGATTGTTCAAATTATAGCCTTGGGGCCAAAAATGCCCCCGCCCCGGGGGCCTTTGGTTTTACATAGGCTTATACAGGGAAAATCTTTAAAAACCTTCTTCTCTCAAACCGCAAGGCCCAGATCTTTGATATTTGGTATGAAGCTTCATCTAGTGGACCTCTTTCAATATTGTTCAAATTATAGCCTTGGGGCCAAAAATGCCCCCGCCCCGGGGGCTTTTGGTTTTACATAGGCTTATACAGGGAAAATCTTTAAAAATCTTCTTCTCTCAAACGGCAAGGCCCAGTTCTTTGATATTTGGTATGAAGCTTTATCTATTGGACCTCTTTCAAAATTGTTCAAATTAAAGCCCTGGGGGCCAAAATGCCCCCGGGGCGGGGGCCTATGGTTTTACATAGGCTTATATAGGGAAAGTCATTAAAAAAACTTCTTCTCTGAAAACACAAGGCCCAGGTCTTTAATATTTGGTGTGAAGCTTTACCTGGTGGACCTCTACTAAGATTGTTCAAATTATAGCCTTTGGGCCAAAAATGCCCCCGCCCTGGGGGCCTTTGGTTTTACATAGGGAATACAGGGAAAATCTTTAAAAATCTTCTTCTCTGAAACCGCAAGGCCCAGATCTTTGATATTTGGCGTGAAGCTTCATCTAATGGACCTCTTTCAAGATTGTTCAAATTATAGCCCTGGGGGCCAAAATGCCCCCGCCGTGGGGGCCTATGGTTTTACATAGGCTTATATAGGGAAAATCATTAAAAAATCTGCTTCTCTGAAATCACAAGGCCCAGGTCTTTAATATTTGGTGTGAAGCTTTACCTGGTGGACCTTTACTAAGATTGTTCAAATTATAGCCTTGGGGCCAAAAATGCCCCCGCCCTGCGGGCCTTTGGTTTTACATAGGTTTGTACAGGGAAAATCTTTAAAAATCCTTTTCTCTGAAACCGCAAGGCCCAGATCTTTGGTATTTGGTGTGAAGCTTCATCTAGTGGACCTCTTTCAAGATTGTTCAAATTATAGACCTTGGGCCAAAAATGCCCCCACCCCGGGACCCTTTGGTTTTTCATAGGCTTAAATAGGGAAAACCTTTGAAGATCTTCATGTCTGAAACCAGAAGGCCCAGGTCTTTGATATTTGGTATGAAGCTTCATCCAGTGGACCTCTTTCAAGATTGTTCAAATTATAGCCCTTGGGCCAAAAATGCCCCCACCCCGGGACCCTTTGGTTTTTCATAGGCTTATATAGGGAAAACCTTTAAAAATCTTCTTGTCTGAAACCAGAAGGCCCAGGTCTTTGATATTTGGTATGAAGCTTCATCTAGTGGACCATTACATAGTTTGTTCAAATTATAGCCCTTGGGCCTAGAATGTACTGGAGACACTAATTTTCAGGTGAGCGATTCAGGGCCCTCTGGGCCCTCTTGTGTTTTATATTAGGATCACTTTTTGTCTGTCATCGGTGCGTAAACAATTTCTTCAAATGACATCTTCTCCTAAACCACTGATCGGATTTTGACCAAACTTCACAGGAATGATCCTTAGGTGGACCCCTTTCAAAGTTGTTCAAATGGTTCCGGTCCATTGCACATATAGGTCACAGAATCCAAAAATAGATTTTTTTCACCGAAAACTTTAAAAATCTTCTTCTGTGAAACCGCAAGGCCCAGGTCTTTGATATTTGGTATGAAGCTTCATCTAGGGGACCCCTACAAAGATTGTTCAAATTTAAGTGTTGGGGCCAAAAATGCCCCCGCCCCAGGCCCTTTGGGTTTACATGGGCTTATATAGGGAAAATCTTTAAAAATCTTCTCTGAAACTGCAAGGCCCAGGTCTTTGATATTTGGTATGAAGCTTCATCTAGGGGACCCCTACAAAGATTGTTCAAATTTAAGTGTTGGGGCCAAAAATGCCCCCGCCCCGGGCCCTTTGGGTTTACATGGGCTTATATAGGGAAAATCTTTAAAAATCTTCTCTGAAACTGCAAGGCCCAGGTCTTTGATATTTGGTATGAAGCTTCATCTAGTGGACCCCTGCCAAGATTGTTCAAATTATAGTGCTGGGGCCAAAAATGGCCCCGCCCCTGGTTTTACATGGGCTTGTAAAGGGAAAATCTTAAAAAAATCTTCTTCTCTGAAACTGCAAGGCCGTTGTCTTTTATATTAGGTATGAAGCTTCTTCTAGTGGACCCCTACCAAGATTTTATTCAAATTATAGTACCTGGGCCAAAAATGCCCCCGCCCTGGGGCCCTTTGATATTACATGGGCTTGTATAGGGGAAATCTTTAAAAATCTTCTTCTCTGAAACTGCAAGGCCCAGGTCTTTGCTATTTGGTATGAAGCGTCATCTAGTGGACCCCTACCAAGAATGTGCAAATTATAGTGCTCGGGCCAAAAATTCCCCCGCCCCGGGGCCCTTTGGTTTTTACATAGACTTATTTAGGGCAAATCTTTAAAAATCTTCATAATCTTTAAAAATCTTCTTCTATGAAACCACAAGGCCTAGGTCTTTGATGTTTCGTGTGAAATTTCATCTAGTGGACCTCTATCAAGATTGTTCAAATTATAGCCCTGGGGCCAAAAATGCCCCCACTCCAAGACCCTTTGGTTTTACATAGACTTATATAGGGAAATCTTTAAAAATATTCTTCTCTGAAACTGCCAGGCCATGTCTTTGATATTTGGTATGGAGCTTCATCAAGTGGACCTCTACCAAGATTCAGGCTTTCAAGTAGTCCTACTTTTTCCTACTTTTTCCTACTTTTCCTACTTTTTTGGTCTCTTCCTACTTTGTTCCTACTTTTTCCAGAAAAATTCCTACTTCTCCTACTTTTTTGATTTGTTCAAAAACTAAAATCCCAAATAAATTAAAAAACAAATAAAGCATTTAAAATATAACATGTATCTCAAACTATTTGTAGAATGCATCTTGATATATGACATATGTACTGATGATCCTCGACATTCATCTGCTGTTTTTAGCTGTACCACTAATTGGAATATGTTGATGTAAAGCAAAGCTGCAATGACCATCTACAGATTTGTCTTATTGAACATGACACGATTTTTTGCTGTCAGTAGTGTAGTGATGCTTTAACTAAATGACCAACTGGAGCTCTGTCTTGTTGAGAATGGTAGAAAATTCACTACAGGAATGCTTTGGTGCCCTAACTGCTGTGACAAACTGTTCTGTCTTGTTGAGCATTACAGAAATTCATTGCAGCAGTCCAGTGATGTCTTAACTGCTGTGACCAGCTATAACTCTGTCTTGTTAGCATGACAAACATTCACTTCAGCAGTGCAGTGATTCCTTAACTGCAGTAACCAGCTTTAGCTTTGTCTTGTTTTGCATGACAAAAATTCATTGCAGCAATGCTTTGATGCCTCAACTGCATTGCCCAGCTAGAGTTCTGCCTTGTTAAGCATGCCAGGAGTTCATAGCAGTAATGTTTTGATACCAAGGCTTTTAAGCCTTACAAGAGCTCTGTCTTGTATAGCTGCTTTGAAAATTTAACTGCAGTGATCAACTAGATCTCTGTCTTAAGCACAAGAGGAATTCATTTCAGCAGTGCTGTGATGCCTTGACTGCAGTGACAAATTAGAGTTCTGTCTTGTTTAGCTTGATCTTATGCCTTAACTGTGGTTACCATCTAGAGCTATGTCTTGTTGAGCATGACAGAAATATGTTACAGCAGTGCTCTGGTGACTAAACTGCAGAGACCCACTGGAGCTCAGTCTTGTTGAGCAAGACAGAAATTCATTGCATTGCTGTGATGCCTTGACTGCAGTGATCAACTAGAGTTCTGTCTTGAGCATGAAAGGGATACACTGCAGCAGTACTGTGATGCCTTAACTGCAGTTACCCACTAGGGTTCTGTCTTGTAGAGCATGGCAGCAATTTATTGCAGCACTTCTGTTGAGCATGGCAGCAATTTATTGCAGCACTTCTGTGGTGCCTTAACTGAGTTACCAACTAGAGCTCTGACTTTTTGAGCATGACAGAAATTCATTGCAGCAGTGCTGCTTAAATTTGTCTTAAATACAGTGACCAACTAGAATTATTGTCTTGATAACTATGAAAGTAATTCATTGTTGCCATGCTTTGATGCCTTTAACTGCAATGACCATTTAGAGTTCTGTCTTATTGAGCATGCCAGGAATTCATTGCAGCCCTGCTGTGTTGCCTTGATTGAAAAGACCAACTAGAATTCCATCTTGTTGGGCATGAAAGGAATTCATTGCAGCAGTGCTGTGTTGCCTTAATTGAAGTGACCAACTAGAGCTGTGTCTTGTTTAGCATTGAAGCAGTGCTTGGATTCCTTAACTGCAGTGAAAAATCTGAGATCTGTCTTATGGAGGATGACAGGAATTCAAAGCAGCAGAAATGCAATGTCTTAACTGCAGTGATGTGCCAGCAGGAGATCTTCCTTGTCTAGCATGACAGAAATTCATTGCAGCAGTGCTGTGATGACTGGAGTGACCAACTAGCATGACAGAAATTCATTGCAGCAATGCTGTGATGACTGAAGTGACCAACTAGATCTTTGTGTTGTTTAGCATGGCAGAAATTCATTGCAGCAATGCTGTGATGACTGAAGTAACCAACTAGAGCTCTTGTCTTGTTTAGCATGACAGAAATTCATTGCAGCAATGCTGTGATGACTGAAGTGACCAACTAGAGCTCCGTCTTGTTTAGCATGACAGAAATTCATTGCAGCAATGCTGTGATTACTGAAGTAACCAACTGGAGCTCTTGTCTTGTTTAGCATGACAGAAATTCATTGCAGCAGTGCTGTGATGTCTGGAGTGACCAACTAGAGCCCTGTCTTGTTTAGCATGACAGAAATTCATTGCAGCAATGCTGTGATGACTGGAGTGCTAACTAGAGCTCTGTCTTGTTTAGCATGACAGAAATTCATTGCAGCAATGCTGTGATGACTGAAGTGACCAACTAGAGCTCTGTCTTGCTTAGCATGACAGAGATTCATTGCAGCAATGCTGTGATGACTGAATTGACCAACTAGAGCTCTGTCTTGTTTAGCATTACAAAAATGCATTAAGCCTTGACTTCAGTGAGCAACTAAAATGCTGTTTTATTTTGCATGACAGGAATTCATTGTAGCAGTGCTATGTTGCCTTCACCTGTACATCTTGTAGCTGATGCTTCTCAAAAATTTAAATTTTCAAAACTCATCAATTCTTTTAAATTAATGTTTTGACATATGTAAATATCTAGGTATAGATATCTGCCAGAGGCAAACTCTTGACAAAAGCATTGGAAGTTCAGGCTCTACTAGATGGGTTGGCCACTAACATTTTACAGGTGCCTGCTTACTTTGATGTAAAACATTAGACTCTAATGCACAAAATACAACTGCCCAAAATGAAAAACTGATAAAATGTGTGACATATGGAGGTATGTTCGTGTCCATTAGCTCCTACTTTTTATATCAGGTTCCTACTTTTTTCCTACTTTTCTCCTACTTTTTGATATCTCAGGCTCCTACTTTTCTCCTACTTTTTCACCAGGAGTCACTTGAAAGCCTGACTTAGATTGAACAAATCATAGCTCTCGGGCCACATATGCCCCCGCCCGGGGCCCTTTGGTTTTACATAGACTTATATAGAGATAATCTTTGAAAATCTTCTCCTTTGAAACAGCAAGGCCCAGGTCTTTGATATTTGGTGTGAAGCTTCATCTAGTGGACCTTTATCAAGATTGTTTAAATTATAGCCCTGAGGCCAAAAATGCCCCCCCCCCCCCCTCCCCCCCCGGGCCATTTGGTTTTACATAGGCTTATGTAGGGAATATCTTTAAAAAATCTTCTTCTCTGTAACCGCAAGGCTCAGGTCTTTGATATTTGGTGTGTAGCTTCATCTAGTGGACCTTTGCCAAGATTGTTCAAATTATTGCCTTTGTTGATATTTGGTATGAAGCTTCACCTTTTTAGACTTCCCTCAACATTATTCACATTATAACCCTAGGGTCAATAATGGCCCTCCCTGGGGCCCACTTGTTACTGTATGGATCAGGTGAGCGATCCAGGGCCATCATGGCCCTCTTGTCTTATTTCTACTCAAAAAACAAATATTGTGGGTCCTCTTAGAACCACCTCACTAAAAAAAAAAAATCAAGAATAAAAGTGCAGAATATCAAAACTAGAATGTAATTATTGAGCCCCCGCCCATATGGGCTGGAAGAAATATATGGGCTGCATGATGCTTCCAGGCAGAGCTGAATCCGGCCCGCACACTAGTACTGGTAAACCGCTTAGAGGATCTAAGCCTGTCCAGGAACCGTGGTGCAAGGCGGACCGTCCATGCTAATAAACCCTATTGGTTTCATTGGGCGACAGGGCTTGAGGTGTCATTTCATCTCAATGTTGGGTAAAAGTCCCACAAAATTGGAAGCAATGTCTCCAAAATGATCTTTACAGTGTTGACGGGGACGTTAAACCTCAAATCAAACAAACAAATTGAAACAAGCAAATGCAGAGATGTGAATTTTCTCTAGGTAATTGATTGCCCTCTCTTGGCCTCCTACCTGTATGACAGGCAGGATACCCCAAATGTATCTTATCTCAAAATTGAATTTTTCAATAACTGGTCATTAGGGTGTTATGTAATCAAAAATATGTCTTTAAAGGGAAGAATTTGATCCTCTGGGCTCAACTCAGGAGAAAATTCTTTCCTTTAGCTCAACTTTCAAAGGGAAGTGTTTGCCCCTCAGGTTAAAATCCTTTCTATGTAAAGCAAAATATTGTTGTACCAGTTTCCTCCCTCTCAAGGTGTATCTATTTCCATTGAAAGGTTGGGGTTTATTTTGCTCTCAGGTAAATGATAGAAGAATGGGAGAAGCTACATGCAGACTGTCACTGACTGATTGGACACCTTGGCAGAGTACATTCCAGCAGTATGAAAAAATTGACCACTCTATGGGTACCAAACATCTCGTACAGCTAATGGAGTTCATACAGCTCCAACGTAAGTGAGCAGATTTAGGCCATGTCCACATGATCAGTTTCCATTGTTGGTTCATCCCTGAATCTGTTTGATTTATGAAATTAAATGTGTAAACCACAACAGAACTAAGGGCAAAGGTTGTGACTGTGTCAATTTCAGACCCCCAGTTTAATATTTACTGACAATTCAAAGGTAAAGCTGTTGTGGTTCATTAGGTTTTATTATTGTATATCTTTGCATGTTTGTCCTGATACACCAGGACCTTGTTATAGAACGATTTGTTACAGCACGAATTCGGATATAACACGGTTTTGGTTTGGACCCCAATTTTCCCCAACCAACATTTATAAATATTATCCAAGGATTCTATCAGGTTTTTAGCACAACAACTTTATTTTCCTCCCACTTTTGACTGCGGTAATACGGTAGCTAACATGGTCTATAATGGTACTTTTTGATATTTCAAAATTTTGCTGTCATTTTAGCAGAGTTGAATATACAGTGAGTATATAAACTTGTTTAGCTTGACACACATGATAAACATGAACTGCCATTGGAAAAATCAAAAGTGTTGGCTTAGTGAGATAAAGAGATTAAAGAATCCAGTTACGCAACCAGAAAAAAATATTTATCATGCTCTGTTGAGGATCACTGCTCGCTAGAAATTTTAAACATCGATGCAGACTATGTGATCGGTCAACTGCAATGAAACTGATTTTCTAGAGCCGCATGTGAAAGAAAGTCAGATTTATTCCAGCTTAAAAGCAAATGATAAAACTTATTCATGATCGATTTTCGCCGTAAAAAATCATTCAAAGACCATGTGCGCCATTAAAAATCGTTTCAATTGGCTAAAATATTAAGGGTAAGACATTCAAAGGGAAGTAATTCAAATTTCTTGTAAGCATTGACCATTGTCCAGTTCCGAACCCTAACTCGGTATTTTTATCATTGAAATCTATTAACGGTACTGTAGTTCGGAACAGTCCTGGATGCTCAGTTACAACAAAGTCAGCCAGCACCAGCTATCAAAATGGTGGCATACTCGCTGTCAGATTGGACGATTTTCTGGATATAAAGGTGGTTTATCAGCTGGTTTCAATTAAAGAGACTTGTTTGACTTAAAAAGGGTCTTTTTTCGTGTCTGGTCTCAACTTTGTTATTCTTGGATGGATTTTGAAATAACTTGGCAGAAATGTTAACCATCATGAGATGATGTGTCGCGCGCAAGACTTTGGTTGGTACCTCGCAAGGTCAAGGTCATCCTTACAGTCGATTACTTGCCACGGGTGTATAATGCCTCGCTTGCAGAGCTCTTGTTTTATTTTGGATAACCTTTTGGCCATATTTTGGTAAAGAAACTGTCCTTTAGGCTTTCCTCTTGTAATGTTTTAATTATGCTATAATACTGATTGCTTTGTGTGTGTCCGTTTCCTGTTGGTGTATGGGACAGAAGATATAAGGTAATTGTATTGATTCATGATCATTGCCTTCCCTTCTACTTTGTCAAATTTGACTGTCAAATTCAATGAATTTGACTCAAATTTGACAAGACATCATGACTGTGATGAGGTTCAATAATTTGTTAATCAAGTTAGTCAGATTGAAAAGTTGAATTTGACAGTTTGTGACATATGATTCAAGACTTAAAACCAATATTCAGTTTCATATATCTATCTAGGTGATATTAGCCAGGTGGTCAGTTAACTTGGCCTTTAATCCATTTCACAAGGGAAATGCCAAAAGGGGACAAGGGCAAACAGTACAGGCCCAGGTCAGATGATGCCACAGAATGTGGCATTCATCTGATCTGGGCCTGTACTGTTAGCAAAAAAAAGTTCTGTCATTTTCTATATAATTTTCTAAAATTAACCTGACACTCCTAAATTTCCTAATAGACTCCTCCTATATATAGGCATAAGATTCATTTTGCTTTCTGACTAAAGAATGAGCAATGTTCTCTTATTCTGTTCATGCATAAGCCTTCCCAGGAAAAGTCTGGTTGAGTAAACTGACTGGCTCTACATGATCTTAACCCTTAGTCCTGCTGAACATGACAGACCCTACCTTTGCAAACAGTGTAGATCCAGATCTGGCTTCTGTGAATTATATGAATACATCATACCAAATAATTTGAAATTTATTTGGCAGGACAAGGGTTATTGTGGCTAACCCATTTTTTTACCAAAAACCCCAAAACAGGTAATTGGCAAACAGTGTAGAACCAGATCAGACGATTCTGCAGCATCTGATCAGGGCCTACACTGCTTGCGAAAAAGCTAAGCCATTTTCCAAATAAAATTTTAAGAAAACACAACCTGACACCCCTAAATTTTGAAATGGACTCCTGCCGTATATAAGAAGGAAGATTCAATTTTGGTACAAAAAGGGTTAATAGTGTTGTTCGAGCTGTTCAACTCCAAACCAAACCAAATCCATTCAAGGCATTTGAACTTTTGTACAGGGAAACTTCGGTGGCTCGAACAACTTTTGAATCGTGAAAATGTGTTTGAGATGGGTAGTTTGAGCCATTGAGGATTATTAATAGGGTAAAGTCAGGAGGCATAACGCTTATATGAAATTAATGTATGCTGTGTGTACTTATTAGAATCGCCTCATCGAGGCGATTCTAATGAGTACACACAACATACAATGTACTTTCCACAATGACATTTTTAGCTCACCTGGGCCGAAGGCTCCAGGGGAGCTTATAGTATAGTGGGTCGTCCGTCGTCCGTCCACACTTTTGAGCAGTTATATCTCTGTATCCTGCAGGCTGATCTCAATCATTTCTCACCTGTAGTATGCCTCTGGTGGGGCATTGATGACATAAACTTTTTTTTGAAATCGCTCTAAAACTTTGGTTCCTATGGCAACCACAAGGTCCCATAGACTTACTATGGGAAAATGCTTGTCATCACCGTAGCGCCTTTAGTTTTGATCGGATCTTTCTGAAACTTATATGTAAGGTGACTGGGGATAAAAACTCGGATGAGTTCGAAAACCGGCCAAGTCAGCCCATTTATCATAGAGTTACGTCCCTTTGATTGCTGAAAATGCCCATTTTCGACCTTGTCATCACCGTAGCCCCTTCAGTTTTGATCGGATCTTTCTGAAACTTATATGTTATGTGGCTGGGGATAAAACCTCGGATGAGTTCGAAAACCGGCCTAGTCTGCTGGTTTATCATAGAGTTACGTCCCTTTGATTGCTGAAAATGCCGATTTTTTACCTTGTCATCACCGTAGCCCCTTCAGTTTTGATCGGATCTTTCTGAAACTTATATGTAAGGTGGCTGTGGATGAAATCTCTGATGAGTTCGAAAACCGACCAAGTCGGCCCTTTTATCGTAGAGTTACGTCCCTTTGATTGCTGAAAATGCTGATTTTTGACCTTGTCATCACTGTAGCCCTTTTAGTTTTGATCGAATCTTTCTGAAACTTATATGTAAAGTGGCCGGGGATAAAATCTCGGATGAGTTCGAAAACCAGCCAAGTTGGTCCATTTATCACAGAGTAACGTCCCTTTGATTGCTGAAAATGCCGATTTTTGATCTTGTCATCACCGTAGCCCTTCGAGTTTTGATCGGATCTTTCTGAAACTTATATGCAAGGTGGCTGGGGATAAAGCCTCGGATGAGTTCGCATACCGGCAAAGGTGGCCTATTTATCATAGAGTTAGGTCCCTTCGATTGCTGAAAATGTTGATTTTTGACCTTGTCAACACTGTAGCCCCTTCAGTTTTGATCGGATCTTTCTGAAACTTATATGTAAGGTGGCTGGGGATAAAACCTCGGATGCGTTCGAAAACCGGCCAAGTTGCCCCATTAACTATATAGTTATGTCCCTTTGATGGCTGAAAATGTCGATTTTTTACCTTGTCATCACCGTAGCCCCTTCAGTTTTGATCGAATCTTTCTGAAACCTATATGTAAGGTGACTGGAGATAAAACCTAGGATTAGTTTGAATACCGGCCAAGTTGGCCCATTTATCATTGATTTACGTCCCTTTGATTGCTGAAATTGCCGATTTTTGACCTTGTCATCACCATAGCCCCTTCAGTTTTGATCGGATCTTTCTGAAACTTATATGTAAGGTGGCTGGGGATAAAATCTTGGATGAGTTCGAAAACAGGCCAAGTCAGCCCATTTATCGTAGAGTTCTGTCCCTTTGATTGCTGAAAATGTTGATTTTTGACCTTGTCATTACCGTAGCCCCTTCAGTTTTGATCGGATTTTTCTGAAACTTATATGTAAGGTGGCTGGGGATGAAACCTCGGATGAGTTCGAAAACTGGCCAAGTCGGCTCATTTATTTTAGAGTAACATCCCTTTGATTGCTGAAAATGCTGATTTTTGACCTTGTCATCACTGTAGCCCTTTTAGTTTTGATCGAATCTTTCTGAAACTTATATGTAAAGTGGCTGGGGATAAAATCTCGGATGAGTTCGAAAACCAGCCAAGTTGGTCCATTTATCACAGAGTAACATCCCTTTGATTGCTGAAAATGCCGATTTTTAGCTCACCTGGGCCGAAGGCTCCAGGGGAGCTTATAGTATAGTGGGTCCTCTGTCGTCCGTCGTCCGTCGTCTGTCCGTCCGTCCACACTTTTGAGCAGTTATATCTCTGTATCCTGCAGGCTGATCTCAATCATTTCTCATCTGTAGCATGCCTCTGGTGGGGCATTGATGACATAAACTTTTTTTTGAAATCGCTCTAAAACTTTGGTTCCTATGGCAACCACAAGGTTCCATAGACTTACGATGGGAAAATGCTTGTCATCACCGTAGCGCCTTCAGTTTTGATCTGATCTTTCTGAAACTTATATGTAAGGTGGCTGTGGATAAAATCTCGGATGAGTTCGAAAACCGGCCAAGTCGGCCAATTTATCATAGAGTTACGTCCCTTTGATTGCTGAAAATGCCCATTTTCGACCTTGTCATCACTGTAGCCCCTTCAGTTTTGATCGGATCTTTCTAAAACTTATATGTATTGTGGCTGGGGATAAAACCTCGGATGAGTTCGAAAACTGGCCAAGTCCGCCGATTTATCATAGAGTTACGTCCCTTTGATTGCTGAAAATGCCGATTTTTGACCTTGTCATCACCGTAGCCCCTTCAGTTTTGATCGGATCTTTCTGAAACTTAAATGTAAGGTGGGTGTGGATAAAATCTCGGATGAGTTCGAAAACCGACCAAGTCGGCCCTTTTGTCTTAGAGTAACGTCCCTTTGATTGCTGAAAATGCTGATTTTTGACCTTGTCATCACTGTAGCCCTTTCAGTTTTGATCGAATCTTTCTGAAACTTATATGTAAAGTGGCTGGGGATAAAATCTCGGATGAGTTCGAAAACCAGCCAAGTTGGTCCATTTATCACAGAGTAACAACCCTTTGATTGCTGAAAATCCGATTTTTTACCTTGTCATCACCGTAGCCCTTTCAGTTTTGATCGGATCTTTCTGAAACTTATATGCAAGGTGGCTGGGGATAAAGCCTAGGATGAGTTCGCATACCGGCAAAGGTGGCCTATTTATCATAGAGTTAGGTCCCTTTGATTGCTGAAAATGTTGATTTTTGACCTTGTCAACACTGTAGCCCCTTCAGTTTTGATCGGATCTTTCTGAAACTTATATGTAAGGTGGCTGGGGATAAAACCTCGGATGAGATCGAAAACCGGCCAAGTTGCCCCATTAACTTTATAGTTATGTCCCTTTGATGGCTGAAAATGTTGATTTTTTACCTTGTCATCACCGTAGCCCCTTCAGTTTTGATCGAATCTTTCTGAACCTATATGTAAGGTGACTGGAGATAAAACCTAGAATGAGTTTGAATACCGGACAAGTTGGCCCATTTATCATTGATTTACGTCCCTTTGATTGCTGAAAATGCCGATTTTTGACCTTGTCATCAACATAGCCCCTTCAGTTTTAATCGGATCTTTCTGAAACTTATATGTAAGGTGGCTGGGGATAAAATCTTGGATGAGTTCGAAAACAGGCCAAGTCAGCCCATTTGTCGTAGAGTTATGTCCCTTTGATGGCTGAAAATGTTGATTTTTGACCTTGTCATTACCGTAGTCCCTTCAGTTTTGATCGGATTTTACTGAAACTTATATGTAAGGTGGCTGGGGATGAAACCTCGGATGAGTTCGAAAACTGGCCAAGTCGGCTCATTTATTTTAGAGTAACATCCCTTTGATTGCTAAAAATGCCAAATTTTGACCTTGTCATCACCGTAGCCCCTTCAGTTTTGATCGGATCTTTCTGAAACTCATATGTGAGGTGGCTGGGAATAAAATCTTGGATGAGTTTGAATACTGGCCAAGTCTGATTGGATTTTCTGAAACTTACATGTAAGGTGGCTGGGAATAAAACCTCAGGTGAGTTTGAATACCGGCCAAGTCGGCACATTTATCATAGTGACGTGCCTTTGATTGCTGAAAATGCCTATTTTCGACATTGTCATCACTGCTGCCCCTTTAGTTTTGAACGGATCTTCATGAAACTTACAAACAAGGAAGTCAGGCAGAAAGCTTGGAGGAGTTTGAAAACTCTTGTTTTTGAACTTGTCATCACCATAGCCACTTCAGTTTAGATCGGATCTTCTTAGCAAGTCAGGAATAAAAGCTTGAATGAGTTTGAAAACCAGTGAGGTCAGCCTGTTTATCATAGCGTTAAATTCTACTCGATTTTCAGAAATGCTTACCCTGTCATCACCATGTCCTCCCATAAAGCCTTCAGTAAAGGTTGGCACTTCCTTAAACTTTGAATCTGTTAGCTCAGGTGAGCGATACAGGACCAAGCTAGCTTGGTCCTCTTGTTGATCTTGTCATCACCGTAGCCCTTCGAGTTTTGATCGGATTATTTATTTATCTATTTATCATAGAGTTAGGTCCCTTCGATTGCTGAAAATGTTGATTTTTGACCTTGTCAACACTGTAGCCCCTTCAGTTTTGATCGGATCTTTCTGAAACTTATATGTAAGGTGGCTGGGGATAAAACCTCGGATGCGTTCGAAAACCGGTCAAGTTGCCACATTAACTATATAGTTATGTCCCTTTGATGGCTGAAAATGTCGATTTTTTACCTTGTCATCACCGTAGCCCCTTCAGTTTTGATCGAATCTTACTGAAACCTATATGTAAGGTGACTGGAGATAAAACCTAGGATTAGTTTGAATACCGGCCAAGTTGGCCCATTTATCATTGATTTACGTCCCTTTGATTGCTGAAATTGCCGATTTTTGACCTTGTCATCACCATAGCCCCTTCAGTTTTGATCGGATCTTTCTGAAACTTATATGTAAGGTGGCTGGGGATAAAATCTTGGATGAGTTCGAAAACAGGCCAAGTCAGCCCATTTATTGTAGAGTTCTGTCCCTTTGATTGCTGAAAATGTTGATTTTTGACCTTGTCATTACCGTAGCCCCTTCAGTTTTGATCGGATTTTTCTGAAACTTATATGTAAGGTGGCTGGGGATGAAACCTCGGATGAGTTCGAAAACTGGCCAAGTCGGCTCATTTATTTTAGAGTAACATCCCTTTGATTGCTAAAAATGCCAAATTTTGACCTTGTCATCACCGTAGCCCCTTCAGTTTTGATCGGATCTTTCTGAAACTTATACGTGAGGTGGCTGGGAATAAAATCTTGGATGAGTTTGAATACTGGCCAAGTCTGATCGGATCTTTCTGAAACTTACATGTAAGCTGGCTGGGAATAAAACCTCAGGTGAGTTCGAATACCGGCCAAGTCGGCACATTTATCATTGAGTGACGTGCCTTTGATTGCTGAAAATGCCTATTTTCGACATTGTTATCACTGCTGCCCCTTTAGTTTTGAACGGATCTTCATGAAACTTACAAACAAGGAAGTCAGGCAGAAAGCTTGGAGGAGTTTGAAAACTCTTGTTTTTGAACTTGTCATCACCATAGCCACTTCAGTTTAGATCGGATCTTCTTAGCAAGTCAGGAATAAAAGCTTGAATGAGTTTGAAAACCGGTGAGGTCAGCCTGTTTATCATAGAGTTAAATTCTACTTGATTTTCAGAAAATGCTTACCCTGTCATCACCATGTCCTCCCATAAAGCCTTCAGTAAAGGTTGGCACTTCCTTAAACTTTGAATCTGTTAGCTCAGGTGTTTTTCTAAGTAATACCTAACTATATTTTATTAGGCCCTATGGAAGGTATTTCCTAGGGACTGAAGAATGTGTTGGAATCAGACATAGAGTTACACTGTATTTATAGAGTCTATGAATGCTGATGATGATCCTTATGGTCTTGAGATGGCAGCCTATCTCGATGAAGATGATGTTCTTAAGCCTGGAGAGTCAGAGGCAGGTCCAGACACTATACTCAGATACTGTGTATCAAATAAGGTAAGATTGGGTGTCTTACTGATGTGGCTTTGGGCCTCATGTGTGGCAAGTGTGAGATGCTACTAAGGTAGATAATGTGGTTTTGCCTTGGAGAAATAGATTTGGCTGCATGGTGCTTCCATGCGGATCTGAAACAGACTGAACTCGAGTACTAGCAAGCTGCTTAGGTCAAAGTCTTTGACCTAAGCAGCTTGCTAGTACTCGAGTTCAGTCTGTTTCAGATCCGCAAAGGAAGTGATGTGAGTCAGACTGCTCTTTAACCCCATTTCTATGGGCAGTAGAGCTTGAAATGTCATTTCATCTCAGTGTTGGGTAAACGTCCCACAGAATTGGAGGCAACATCTCAAAAATGGCCTTAATATATTTTGTTGAGGGGGACGTAAAACCCCAACGGGAACAAAAATGTTGTTTTGCATAGAATGGCTTCCTGAATATGAGTTAAAAATTTCTGATCAAACAAATGATAAATTACTCCTCCTTGACTCACCTTAACAATAGGTTGCACACACAATACTTGGGTTTTTGAGCAAATTAATTAATGATCAGTGCATATAATGAGGGTGATGTAAACATGGTGAGATAAGAATTTCTATACTCTGTGCAAATGTTGTTTACTATTCTCTGGTATGCAAGAAAAGTCTATCTGATTCAGGTACCCATTGTTGGATTCTTTTGCAGGCAGCTTAGGGTCAGAAAAAGCCTCCTGCTGAAGCCCCTCCTTTTTTGGCACAGTATACAAGACACCGGGTCTAATCTTTTCCTTTTTGCCTTTAACCTTATCTGAAATTTATCAGTACACATCCACTGCTGGGTGGACAGACAAATGGATAAGTGGATTTGTTTGTTTCTTTGTTTAAAATTTAATGACACACTCAACACTATTTAGGTTATATCAAGCCCAACTTCTGTCAAGAGGTTAACTAGTACTGTACCATACTTTTGCTAGAAACTGCTAACTGCCCTTCTTGAATCAGTGGAAGAGAAAGACTGGAAACTGAAAATCCATTCTGTCTCCATGCACATGAAAGAAAATCATTAAAATGGAATAAAAGTAAAAAAAAAAAAACAAAAAAAAAACAAGTAAGTAATCACCAGGATCTTACTTTGCCAAAACAATATGATATACAGGCATCTCAAATCATTTGTCTTTTTTGTCATGCCAACAAAATAAAACTTGAGCTTGGACCTTTATTGCTCTGCCAGGGACATTTACAAAAACATTTTGTTTTCAGCATTTCTCATGGTTTTAAAGATTAATAAAAAAAAATGGATATATCAAATTATAGAAAAATAATAGGTGAAAAATAAATAATTGGTCTTTTTATGCCCCCGCATCATATGATGCCGGGGGCATATAGTTTTTCGGTTTTCCGTACGTGCGTACATGTGTACGTCCATCTGTACGTGTGTGTGTACGTACGTACATACGTACGTATGTGATCCTGTAATCTCAGGTTAAAGTTTTTGTAACAGGTAGAGCCTGATTTATGAATGGCATTTGGCGGGGGCATCCGTGTCCTATGGACACTTTTTCTAGTTATATATATATAATCTGTATATTTTGTTTGGATAAAACAGGCTAGTTCAGTCAACAAGGTTTTTGCTTTGAAACCCAACAATGGTGTTATAAAGATGTTTTAGTGCACTAATATTTTCATTACAGCCTGAAAAGTCTAGGGAAGATAATGAAGGGAATGGAGTGACAAGAAAACAGGTCAGAAGGAGTGATGCGCTTCGAGACTTTGAGGATGACGATAAAGATGAGTCAAGTGATGATGATCTTCCTCCCTTTGTTCTGTCATCTGACAGACATGAAACAAATGGAAGCTTAATACATACTCATTTACAAGAATCATCCATTCATAATCATGAAAACAGTGCTATATATCAAGATGGTCATGAAAAATCTAATGCTCAAAATGACCATGAAAAGTCTGTGTGTAAGGTTGGAACTTCAAAGAAAAAAACAGTTGGAAGTCGAGCTAAATCTCTTGAACGAAGAATGAGTGAAAATATTCTAAGAAAGTCAAAGAAAAGAAAAAGGAACAAAAATTCATTGAATCATATAACTGTTGTACAGCTTATAGCTGATAATGATAGCAATGATTTTGATAATGATGATGACAGTATTCCAGGTGATACTAAAGATTTAAGAAACCAAATTCATGAAGAAAAGACAGTAGAAAACAGAGGCATGAAAAGCACAGAAACAGAAAATAATAGGGATACAAAATATTTGGTTGATAAAGCTACAACAGTCACAAGAAACTACAGCGTAAGTTCAGCACCATCGATTGATGAAGCAATAGCTCATTGCAAATGTTTAGATGACAGTCATTTTGAAGAGACCATTGATGTGTTCTATCTTGTCAGTGAATGTGAAAAAGACCATGTAATAACACAAACTAAATTGCCGGGATTTGATAGCAGGCTGACTGCAAACAGTAGTATATATGATAAAACATCCAGCTGGGCAACATTGGCATTGAAAGACAATTTAAGTACAACTGATGACATGCAAAGATATTTTGAAGTCAGAAAACAGAATGATATTTTAATAAATAAACTTTATAGTGATTTTGGACACAATAACATTGAAGATACATTGTCACACAAGATTTGTAACAGCAGAAAAATAAGTTCTGTAGATCCTAAACTAAAAGGTACTTCAGTAGAGACAAGAGAAGAATCTGTTGATTACAGTAAACCTGGATTGAGTATTTCAGGTTTTCATTCAGCAGAGTTAATGCCAGCATCATCTGCTGCTAGAGTACCTCAAACTTCTTTAATCCAAAATAATGATGTTACAAGATCCCCTTTTTCTGTTGAAGACAAATTGGTGACGAATCAAATGTTGACTAGTCAAAATGCAAGTGATTCTTCAATGGGTGGTGCTGAGGATGCAGAAGTAGTCATGATAGCAAAACAATCACCTAAAATGGTTGCAAAAGACACAAGAAGAACTCAGGTGACATTTTCTCAGGCAATGGCTTGTATTCACAGCAGTAATGGTTCTGAATCTGCGGTTGGAAATACTAATCTTATTGCTGATTATTGTGGTAGTGGAGAATATGATGATGATACCAAGAATTTACCCACACCTGAGTTTTGCTTGAATTCATGCAGTGGGGTTAATGAGGTTTTAAGCTCCACTGGACAGTTTTCAGTGATTGAAAAAGACAGCAATGTTGCACCAGCTCAAGAGAACAATACCGAACAAAAGATTTCCCACAAAACAGCAACAAAAAGCAATGACATTTACTTAAAGGTAGAAGTTCCAACTCTGGAGAACATTGAACAAACTATATCAGGTCTTGAAGAAGACATTGCAGATGATCAAACAGACCTACCTCAGTTTGATTTAGGTTTTGATTTTGATGACGACATAGTTCCACCATCACCTAATGCCACTCAACAGTCCCAAAAGTGTGGTTCAAGTTCTATAAGTCAGTCATTTTCAAGTCGAATGAGTCAAAGTATGATTAATGGAGTAGTCAATGATAGTCATAAAGATAATAAAAGAACTAAAAAAGAAGAGTCAAACAGTGTGAACGTTGTATCTAAATGCCCAAGATCTAAGCAGTCCTTGAACTTTGATAGTCATAAAAGAGTGAAAAAACTTGATTTGGAAAAAGAATCTAAATACTCTGACATGAAGTTATCTAAGGCTATACAAAATACAGATTTAGAGCATACTCTAGAATATAGGGAATATGAAACAGCTTCTGAATCTAAATTAGATAGGCAGAAACCTCACTGTCAATTGCAGAATTACAATGCTTACACTAAGGATAATAAAAGTGATTCGGAGCATGATGAAGTCTTGAAAATTGTAGAATTTCAGTCTTCTTTAGATCCAGTTGCTGAGACCTCATTCTGTTTGATGGATGGTAATGATCTAGGTGAATGGTTTGATTCAGAACCAGAGGTAACAGAAAATACTAAATCAAGCCATCCTGCGTGTAAAGAGGAAGTTGAAAATTGTAATAAAAACTATAATGAATTAATACTTAAAAAAACTGGACAAAAGTCTAGTTTTATTGGAGATACTAGCCCTACATCTGTGAAGGGGTACAGCAATTCTGAACTTAAAATCAACAGTTCAGTTGATAATGTGATACAAAACAGTGAACAACTCACAGAGGGTGGCAAAGTATTTAACAAATATGGATCAGAGTTAAAGACACCAGTAAGTAAATTTAAGAATAGAAAGTCAGTTTTTACTGTTGATGACTTTTCTCCAGACCCTTTTAGTGATTCGTTTGATTTTGAAGATATGGGCTGTTCAAAGACTGAAAACACCATGACATCATTGAAAACAAAAATAAAACCTACTGTAGCCTCAAGTACTCCTAAACTAAATAATAGTCCAAAACAGACACCTAACATCTCAACAAGTTTTGATATTCCTAAATCTCCATATCTGTTACAGCAGAAAGAAAGTCTACATGTAGATTCTGATAGTGATGACAGTTTTGTTGTTAGAAAGAAAAAGAAAGCGTATGTGATAGAGTCACCATGCAGTCAAAAAGAAAATGAAACAGAAAGTAACAGTCAGATAAACCCAAATGTGTTTAAAACACCATTCAGAGAAAGAGTATTTAACAAAAGGACAAACACAAATAAGAATATTGTAAAAAGACATGAAAGTAATAATAATCCTCCAAAACAGAAAACAGTTGGGTTTCTTAATGATGATGATGATGACTTTGATGATGTTGAAATGGCAAAGAAAAAGGTGAAGTCATTGGCTGTTATTAATGAATGCAGTTCAGATGAAGATTTTGATGAGCCATTGACAAGAACAAAGAAAATGGATATATCTGAACACACTCTTGACAGCCCTAGTCCACCCTTTAAGGTTAGAAAGAAAAGAGGCTCAAATCCATTTATAGAAGAGGAAGCAGAACTTAGTGATGATGACCATGCTGCTTCCTCAGATGAAAGTGAACAGAATGATAATTTAGATCATTATGAGGCAAGTTTTATACATGACACAGAACAGTTTTCTCAATCTCAGTCTATTGATCAGACTCAAATGCATGCAGTATACATGGAGTCGGTAAAAAGTCCAGTGGGTCCAAGTAGATTCAAACTTCAGTATGATTATAAACATACTGATGTTTTTTCACAAATACCTGAAGAGGAATCCCAGTACATGGAAGACTCATTTTGTGTGGTTGAAGATGATGATGACTGGCTTGGAGATCTTGAAGAAAAAATTGAGCCAGCAGAGGTTACAGTAATGAACCCAGATGTATCACTTTTGAAAACAGGTAGGACACGCAGACAAAGGGGTGCAAAGAAAGTCATTGAAAGTGGGTATGAGAGAGCGTTACACCAAGGTCGCATGAAGGCTTTGGATAAGCTCAAGTCAAAGATAGCTCTTAAAAATAGGGGCAAGTTCAGAGAAAGAGGAAATGAAAATGTGAAAGAAAACTTGCTCAAGAAAAGCAGAGCTCAAGGCCAGCTCTCTGAAGATGAAAGTAAAAGAACAGAAAACCTTCCAGTTGGTCTTTATTCCCCTGAAATAAAAGTTAAAAAGAAAAGCAGAATACAAATACATGACCTATCCTCTGAAGGTGATAGTATAAAGTTACAGCAACCCCCAGTTGATTTCCAGTCTCCTGAAATACAAATTAAGAAGAAAAGACTGAAACAAAGAATATTTTCAAGCAGTGAAGAAGAAGACATAGAAATGGCAAATAAAGTTGAAATGACAACTGATGATTTTGTTGATGTTATGAGTGATCAGTCCCACACAAAACTGAAAGATAAAGCAACTTGTTTGAAAGAAACATCAAATCAGTTTGTTCCTGAGTTATTTCTAGTCAGTACTGAAAAGTCCAAAAACAAATCAAAGGCTGTGATATTGGTTGACTCCAAGGAGATAAGTGGCTCACAAGATATTATATCAGACTTGAGATTCAAGCATGGCATGAATGTGTCAGCTGCACAGCTACCTGGCTGTGACTATATCATTAGTAACAGAATGGCTGTAGAAAGAAAACAATGGTCAGAGTTCAGTAATGGTGCTAATAGGGAAAAGTTAGCAGAAAGAATTCAGGCTTTAAATGATTTATATGACAGACCAATTCTAATTGTGGAAAAAGACAGGATTAAACCAGGTGAAGAAAAATACACAAAGCCTGTTCATTGGACAAAATATGTTGATAAAACGGTTGCACTATTGCTGAAGTCTTCAGTACGGGTGCTGTATACTAATAACCAACAGGAGACTGCAACTTTATTATCTGATTTATGTCAACTAGAAAAAAGGAAGGATATGGGAATATCAGCCCAAGTTGATCTCAATACTGACCAACAGAATAAAGTAAAATTCTATGCAACTATACCTAAGCTAGGCTATATTAATGCACTTAATTTAGCTCATGGCTTTAAGACGGTATCTGAGTTTATGAAGAGTTCTATACAGATGATACAGTCAAAGGGAAAGATGTCAGAAAGTAGAGCTGTTGATGTTTATAAATTCTTGAGAAGGCAGTTTGATGCTGATATGTTAGCTTCATAAATAAGATTATTTCAGTGACCTTTATATGAATAAAAAATTCTGACCTCCTTAAATGGGCCCCGTCAAGTGATTTTGGTACTTATCGCCTATGCGAGCAGCTAAGGTCCAGGCGAGCCTGCGCATGCGGGCAGTCTCGCCAGAACCTTCGCTGCTCGCTCATACAAGCAGTGAATCAAGAGGAACCTTCAGACAGAAAGCCATATCCCTGGCCCCTCTGAATGGCTGGGCATGCGCAGTTAAAATGTGTCATGACGGAATGCTCGAAGACACAAATTCGCTTGGCGGGGCTCAAATGGTTGATGGACCAGGGCCAAGTGGGTCAAAACTAATCATGTCTTTAGTTAACATATGAGTAAATGTTTTACCACAAACAAGCTATGCCCCCACCCATGGGGACCGGAGAGATAGATTGAGCTGCATGATGCTTCCACGCAGAGCTGAAACCAACTAAACTTGAGTACTGGTAAACGGCTTAGAAGGTCTAAGCCTTCCCAGGAAAAGTGTTGCAAGTTGGACTGCTTCTTAAAACCTAACAGTTTCTTTGGGCAGTAGGGTAAAAGTCTCACAAAAATCCAAAATGACCTAAATAGTGTTGACACGGACATAAAACCTCAACAAAACAAACACAAACCACAAACAAGCTCATTACCGTAACCCATTGTAAAGGAGTAACTTGGCAAACAGTGCAGGCCCAGATCAGTCACCACAGAACACGGCGTCTGATCAAGGCTTGCACTATTTGCTGACAGAATTTTCCATCAAAATAGAATAGAAACGAAAAATAGGCCTGACACACCTTATATGAGAAATTGACTTGTCCAACATATAGCAATGGAAGAGTCCACTAGCATACAATGGGTTAAGGCCTAAGCCAACAATTCTTTGAACAGCTGGGCCCAGATGAGACATCAAATGACTAGCAAAAATCTGTACACAGTGACCACATAAAATTCTCTCAATGCTGTGGTTCGATCCTGGCTCTGGTCACATTTGAGATGCCATGTACTGCAACGGAAGATCAGGTGATTTTTCTCTGGGTACTCCGGTTTTTGCCCACCTTTGATTAACTATCTGTTTGATATAAGTGAAGGTTATGCTACTGGCCTTGTAAACCAGGGGTCGCAGGAGAGATCCCGGGCTTCTCCAGACTTTCGTATGAGTCTTTAAACTGAGGTCCTGTCTCCATATGACCTTAGTTTTCGGTGAGACATAAAACTCAAAACACTCACTCAATATAAGTGAAATAGATTGAAAGGGCCATAAAACGAAAAGAAAAAAATAAAACAACATAAACTTCAGCTTGTGTATAAGCACATGCAGACTTCAGCCTCCCTTAATTATGGGTCTTCCTATTCTGAACAAGCTATTTTAGCCAGTGTATAGACAACTGACCGGTGGTTCTATGGGTTAAGTGTATTGTTGGCTGTGATCGGATGAAAGACATGAGAATTCTGAAGGACACAGCCATTATTACCCGATACCATTGAACAATGGCAGTTGACATTACTCTTAAAGCACTACACTTGACTCATTTTGAATGTAAAGGCAAAGTAAGTTCATTCTGCATCTATATCTTAGTAAAAATCCCAAATTTTAGCCAAAGAAATTGTATGTGTGTGTGTGTGTGTGTTTGAGTTTTACATCCCACCAACATCTAAGGTCATATGGAGATGGGACCTTGGTTTAAAGACTCATCTAAAAGTCTGGAGAAGCCCGGGATCGAACCCAGGACACCTGGTCTACAAGATCTTAAGTCATTGTAACAAATTCCTATTATAAGCCCCAGTGTTTCCAAAAACATTCCTCAAAAATTGCCCTTATTTATTTGTCAAGTTATGCTGGACAGTCTGCATACCAAACACAGACTTCCCTGACTGCAGGAAGAAGCTTTAGATCAACGCATTACGAAAACACCCCTATACAAATTAATTGTAAATTTTACCGCCGAAAACCTTGAAATTTTAAGATGAAAAATTGTGATTTTTTTCTTATTTCTGCTCAAAATATAAAGTGTGGGTACAATTTATATTTTAGAGCAGAAATAAGAAGAATATGGTTTACCCCTGTAAACCCCAGTTTTACTGTATAAAAGTGGGGTTCATGGGGGTCAAAATTATATAGGAATGTTTTCGTGATGGTACAGCACAGAGCTAAGATGTGCAGGCCCAGATGTTCAAAGCTTTGTTAGTTTGTTTGTTTGATTTGAGGTTTAATGTCCCCGTCAACACTATATAGGGAATTTTGGAGATGTTGCTTCCAAATTTGTCGGAC
The DNA here is from genome assembly GCA_963580285.1 of Lucinisca nassula. Taxonomy (NCBI): domain Eukaryota; kingdom Metazoa; phylum Mollusca; class Bivalvia; order Lucinida; family Lucinidae; genus Lucinisca; species Lucinisca nassula. Next base: position 106,002,303 of record OY757012.1, on the reverse strand, counting down.
TTTTACCCGACAGTGAGATGAAATGACATCTCAAGCCCTTTGGCCCAATGAAACCAATAGGGTTTATATGCATGGACGGTCCGTCTCGTACTATTTTGCCTGGGCAGGCTTAGATCCTCTTAGCGGTTAAACAGTACTCATGTGCGGTTGTTTACAGCTCTGCGTGGAAGCATCATGCAACCCATCTATTTATTCAAGCACCGATGGGCGGGGGCTGTAAAGCTTTGTTAGCTTAATAAGCTCAGTTGTAGTCAAATTGTTAACTGTTCTAGAAAGTGCAATATCAAATATTCTTTAGTTTTGCTGAAATAATCTGATGAAAATCCGTGATATTTTTCTTATGTATACTGCAAACATAGGTTGTGGGTGCTTGTTAGAGGTTGTCCTAACGAGTGCCCACAACGTATGTCTTTGAGCAGAAATAAGAAAAATAATGTATACTCCCGTAAACCCCAGTTTTCTCTTTATAAATTGGGGTTTAGGGCGGTGTTCATTTCACAGACTTGTTCATGTGATGTATAACCCACAATGAATACTGAGTGGAAGGTGCAGAAGTGTAGGCTGATCTGAATCATTGCTTAGCACGCATATCTGAAGACAGGTTTTCACCTGGCACAGGTGAAACATAAAGGAAATGACAATCACTTCAGTAAATATACATATACCAAGTATTTGCAATATTGAATGTCAAAAGCATAAACATCATGGCCAAGATGTTTAAGCGTTGTGAGCTTAAAGATTTTGTTAGCAGTTTACATGTTAACTGCTCCAGCAAACTCAATTTCTATGGTATTTTTGCTGAAAAAAATGTGAGCAGCATTTGCAAAGTTCATCCAGAAGCTACCTTTTTTTTCAGCAAAACTATTAGCATATATGCCATATTAAATGATCTAACTGTTATTGATATCGAAATATTAACTAATGACATGATTAGTTTTGAACAACTGTATTTAATCTTTAGCTTAGCAACATTACTTTTGTAGCTCTAGTTTGTTAAATGTCTGCAGTACAGGTGTTGCATTGTCGATCACAGGCTTCTCCAGACGATTGGATGAGTCTTTAAACCAAGGTCCTGTCTCTGTATGAACTTAGCTGTTGGTTGGACATAAAACTCAAACACACACACATTGTTACATTGACACAGCAGTTTGTTACTGGTCACCTTCGGCTTTGGAGGAGTACTGAGAACAATGTGTATATTTTTTATGCCCCCGGAATCTAAGAGATTCGGGGTCATATAGTTTTTGGTCTGTCCGTCTGTTTGTCCGTTTGTCTGTTTGTCCGTCTGCAAAAACTTTAACATTGGGCATAACTTTTGAATGGTAATAGATAGAGCTTTCATATTTCACATGTGTATACCTTATCACAAGACCTTTCCAGTGGTACCATATTTTTTGATCTCGTGACCTTGAACTTGACCTTTGACCTATTTTTTTCAAAAATTTTTAAAACATTAACATTGGCGCTGTCCGGGGGCATCAGTGTTTCTCAAACACATCTTGTTTTTTTTTTTTCTATTAAGGGAAATGGGAACTCCTTCAGGGGAAGCAACTCCTGCAAAAGTATTTTTGTCTCCCATGTCAATAGGGGTCAACTCTTAAAGGAAAGAATTTGCTCCTCAGGAGCAAATTCTTTCCTTTCAGAGTAGACCCCTTTTTCAGTGGGACAGGGTTTATAGAAAAGCGAACAGGAAGTCCCAAAAGTTGTCTCCCTTTGAAAAATGGCAGAAAAAAAAATGTGGCAGGTATTCCAATTCCCATTAAAACATTTGTGTACCTATTAGTATCACCTCAATCAGGTAATTCTAACAGGTACCCACATTATACCTTTCTTACAGTATCGCTTTATTGTCTTCATTCCTCCTCCTCATATGGGCGTATGACATTGGCTGTGAGTACCTCTGTGGTAAAAGAGTTTAGTGGCACAGACTTAATTTGTAGATGTTTCAGTGCTTTGGCTTGAACCCACATAATGATGTCTGTAGAAGCTATTACCAGTTTTCTACTTAGGTCCCTACCCATCAGGGCTTGAAGTAATAGATGGGCTGCACTATGCTTCAATGCAGAGCTGAAACTGATCACACATGAGTACTGGTAATCTGCTTGGGAGGTTCTAAGCCTGCCCAGGAAAAGTTGTGCGTGTCAGACCATCCATGCATATAAACCCTATTGGTTTCATTTGGCGACAGGGCTTGAGATGTCATTTCATCTCAATATCGGGTAAAAGTCCCACAAAATTGGAAGCAATGTCTCCAAAATGACCTATACAGTATTGATGGGGATGTTAAACCTCAAGTCAAACAAAAACAAAACCAGTTTTCTACATGGAAAATAGATACGATAAAAAAGAACCGTACACAAGTGGACATTTCATGAGAAATTAATGAAATAACCCTTATGTGAGGTTTTCTGTTTATACCTCTGAGTAGGAAGCCAATATACTAGAAACAGGTCACCAATCATGTGTTGCCATCAGTTTCAGACTTTGTCCCCTTCATGCAGTTGTCAATGTTATCCCTTGAATGGGTATGGCAGAATGTTCCACCTAATAGTTGGGGACGGGGTCCAGTAGTTCAAAACATTGTTAGTTTAACAAGCTTGTTAGTGATAAAATTGTTAAATGTTCTAGTAAGTACAATATCTAATAGGAGGTTTTAGGAATTCCATTTATGACGTCATACTTGCACATGCGCAAAGCACTGGCCGTCAATTGAAACGGCCATCGCTATTCAAATGTATTGGCGGAACTCAAATGCTAACAATATTCAGACATTTTGAGAGAAAATATACCCGTTTACATTGAAATAAGGCCTTGAGAAGGAAAGAATGATATTTTGCTTTTATTACTGAAATTCATTTATCCTGGATCGGGTTTTAATTGACAAAAATCTCTTCGTGAATGATGATGATGATTTCGTGTTTAACGACGCGTCAACCCTCTTGGTGGGTCATAAGCGTCAGTTCTTCGTGAATGACTCATGTCGATGGATTAAGACACCGTTATTCACGAAAGCTTACTTTCAAAATAATTTTATTCGCTATCCAAGTTCAGCTATCACATGCGGACAGAACTTAGATCTATCTATCCATCTGCCCGTCCATCCATCCATCTATCCATCTATCTATCTATCTATCTATCTGTCTGTCTGTCTGTCTGTCTGTCTATCTTTTTATAGTAAAAACGGGGTTTGCAGGGGTAAACATTATTTTTCTTATTTCTGCTAAGAAACATAGGTTGTGGGTACTCATAAGAACCGCCTCGTCGAGGCGCTTCTAACGACTAGTTAGTAACGAGTACCTACAATCTATACTTTGAGAAGAAATAAGGACAATAATATAAATGTTCGTCTTAAAATTTTCCTTTTTTCAGCAAATTAGTAAAATTTACAATCTATTTGAATAGGCATGTTTTCTTAATGGAGTGGACTGACATATGGGTGTCGAGTCAACGTTGGTTCGACGTCATGCCGTCGACACCCACTCCAACTCCCTTCAATGTCACGTGACCGTTGAGATGAGAGAGAGGTTTGACTGATTCCTGTATCCAAGAAGATATTTAAGAGCTAAGTTAATAAGCCATTCACTCTTTTTGTATCAAATGGAATCTTCCTCCTTATATATAGCAGGAGTCCATTTCAAAATTTAGGGGTGTCAGGATGTGTTTTCTTCAAAATTTGTTTGGAAATTGGCTTGACATTTTGCAAACAGTGTAGGCCCTGATCAGACGCCGCGTTCTGCGGCGTCTGATCTGGGCCTGCACTGTTTGCCAGGGTACCCGTTTTGGGGTTTCTGGAACCAAATGGGTTAATGTAAGGGCTGGGCAGGTTGAACAAATCTACAAATCCACCAGATTTTACTGTAAAATCTTGCACTTGCGAAAGAGTGTTTCATTCTCATGCACTGAAAGCGCATTCTACGTTTGTTTTGAATTTAATCTTCCAATCCCAGTGAGTCTCGATGGGTCCGAGCACTTATTAATAAGCAACGCCGTATTAACGCCAACGCAACGTTCTGACGTTTCATCGACGTTGCAAAGTCAAATTCAGTGTATCGCTTTGATGTTGGTTTGATGTAGACACGACGTTGTTGACACGCTACATGTCGGCTGACGTGGAGTTATTTAACGACAAACTGTAATTTACATTTACCTACGCTAATTGTTGGTACGCTAAGAGAGAGAGAGAGCATGAGAGAGAGAGAGAGAGAGACAGAGAGCAACATGTAGGCCACGGCACACTCGGAGAGTGAGAGAGAGAGAGAGAGAGAGGGGAGAGGACCCTGTTGGGTCGTATGTACAATATATCTTTAAGAGCAGTTAACTAAAAAATATAACACTTCGGATTGGCGAAATTTCACACCTGGCAGCATATCGGTATTTCTTCCATTAGAATTCGCCAAAAGATTAAAAGAATTCCACTGTTTTACGCTGTAATTAACACTTTATCTGTCCCACTGCCTTGAAGCAATACGACAGACAGTTGACGGCCAGGGCTTTTCCCGTTCTATTTTTAGAACCGGAAGTACGTAACGAAAAAAGCTCCTATACGGTGGTATTTTTGCTGAAAAGATGTGAACAGCTTTTGCATCTGCTATTCGCATTTTTTCAGCAAAAATATTACCATATTTAATATATTAAATGATCAAAGTTTTAACGATATATTAACTGACAATTTTGTTAGTTTTGAACAACTGGCCCAAGGTCTTCACCCTTACAGCTTGGGGCAGGTAATGGCCACTTTTTCTGGGTTTCTTATTAATTTCATTGTAATCTTTGAAAGGTTTGTAGAAGTATTTATTGTAAGGTCTATAAAACTTCTGGGTCCAGTTATTCAAAGTATCATTTGCTTAACGAGCTTGTTAATGGTCAAATTGTTAGTTCTTCTAGCGAGTACTATATCTAATATAATGTTATCTTTGCTGAAAAAATGAGAGCAGATTTTGCATTTGCAAAAAGCTACTCACATGTTTTTGGCAAAATTATTAGCATATTTGCCAAACGTTTTGATGATATGTTAACTAAATGATCAAAGTTAGCTGTGAACAACTGGCCCTTAGTATTTTAAACATATTAGACCCATACAAGATGCCTCATGGTGCAGCAGCTGATCTGATTCTACACTGTTTTGCTAATATCCTTTTTATGGGAATCTAGACTTGTATGAATAAAGAAACTCATCATGCATTTGCAAAAGCCACTCACACTTTTTTCAGCAAAAATTATTAGTGTATTTTCTGTAGTAAGAAGTGAAATATTTCATGATACATTATAACAACATTATTTGTCTTGAACACCTGGACCCAAAGAAAGAATGGATAAGTTAGACCTTACAGTTGGAACTGTTGTACAGTGAAATTCTGCTATTAAGACCACCTAAAATTAATACTAATTCTGCTTTTGGAAGCTTATTTTGGAGTGTGTGCTTAATATCTCTTTACATTTTCTGGCACAGTGTCCTCTGGTCAGGGGCCACCTTTGGGACTGTACAAAAGAGGTCTTGAAGAAATGTTTTGAATAGTCCCAAAAATGGTCTTAATAAAGGAATTTTACTGTACTTGCAAGGGCTTAAACTGCTTAAGTTCCTTAATTTAAGCAGTACACTTTCCCATTGTAAGGTGTTTACAGTTTTCCCATTGCAAGGTGTCCACAGTGCTGTGTTTTAACTTTCCCATTGCAAGCGTACACAGTGATATGTTTGAACTTTTCCATTGTAAGGCATTCACAGTGCTATGTTAAAACTTTCCCATTGCAAGGTTAACGGTGCTATGTTCAAAACTTTCCCATTGCAAGGTGTTCACAGTGCTTTGTTTAAGCTTTCCCATTGCAAGGTGTTTACAGGGCTATGTTTAAACTTCCCCATTGCAAGGTGTTCATAGTGCTATGTTCAAATCTTTCCCATTGCAAGGTGTTCACAGTGCTGTGTATAAGCTTTCCCATTACAAGGTGTTCACCGGGCTATGTTTAAACCTTCCCATTGCAAGGTGTTCACAGTGCTATGTTAAAAACTTTCCCATTTCAAGGTGTTCACAGTGCTGTGTTTAAGCTTTCCCATTGCAAGGTGTTCACAGAGCTATGTTTTAACTTTCCCATTGCAAGGTGTTCACAGATGATGATGATGATTTCATGTTTAACGATGCGTCAACCCTCTTTGTGGGTCATAAGCGTCAAATGGTTAATTGTTAACGGCATTGAGAATTATGAGGATATTAAAAGTAAAAAAGTTAGTTTGATATGTATAAAAATCTTAAACAGTTAAATCTTATGAAAAAGTCCAATTTCTTTTTATAACATTTTCAAAAGGTACATCTTGAAACAATTGTTGCAAAGTGTCAGCTTTGAAGTATAAGTTACGGGACTGTGAAAAGTCTACACATTCAATTAAAATATGTTTCACAGTGAATGGCTGATCACAGCCTACACAGGAAGGCTGTTCATCACCATTTAAAATATAAGAATGAGTAACTCTAGTATGACCAATGCACAGTCGTGTTAATACTACATCCTCTTTCCTGGAAAACTGTGGAGGAGAGCATTTTGTTCCAACGACAGGTTTAATGGCATAGAGTTTGTTATTTATTGCACGGTCCCATTCGCCTTGCCATTCCGACAAGATGTATCTGTTGATAAATGGTTTAAAATTATTAAAAGGAATTTTAAAAACAGACGGATCAAGATTGAGCAGCTATTCCTTTGCTTTCTTGTCAGCAAACTGATTGCAGACTCGGAAGCAAACAAAACAAGATTTGGTGCGTTTCAGAAATTTCATGTTGTTTTTCGATCAGTTTTTGTATTTGAGGATTTTTAGATGCTGAATGGTCTAAAGCAAGGTGTTCACAGTACTATGTTCAAAATTTTCCCCATTGCAAGGTGTTCACAGTGCTATGTTTAAGCCTTCCTATTGCAAGGTGTTCACAGGGCTGTGTTTAAACCTTCCTATTGCACTGTGTTTAAATTTTCCTATTGCAAGGTAATCACAGTGATGTTTTTAAGCTTTCCCATTGCAAGGTGTCCACAGGGCTGTTGTTTAACTTTCCCTTGCAAGGTGTTCACAGTATTATGTTAAAATTTTCCCATTGTAAGGTGTCCACAGTGCTGTGTTTAAGCTTTCCCATTGCAAGATGTTCACAGGGCTATGTTTAAACCTTCCCATTGCAATGTGTTCACAGTGCTACGTTTAAATTTTCCCATTGCAAGGTGTTCACATATCTAGAGAGAAGAACACTAACCAGGATAGAACACAATGATCTTGTAGCCAGGGGTAGCAAAGCCATTCAGAGAAATAGCAGCAGATAGTTGTTCAAATTCAAACTCATTATTGGTCAAATCTGGTCTAATAAGCATTATGTCTGATACCGAGTGATACAGTGGTGAAAAAAAGTCACTGTACTGATATTTTTTTTCAACAGAAATATGAGCGTTTTTTCTTTTCTTTTTTTTTTTTTTTTTTGCTGTACAGAATAGTTCACGTTTTAATGTTAAGTTGATAAGTGACTTAAGCTGTGAACAACTTGGTCCTCAATTTAAAAAAGGCAGGGTTTGCACAAGTATTGGACCATAAATCTTCACCCTTTTTAGCTCACCTGAGCAAGAAGTGCTCATGGTGAGCTATTGTGATCGGTCATTGTCCGTCGTGTGTCATGCGGCTTCAACAATTTGCTTTAAATGCTAACTCCTAAACCCTTGGGCCAGTTTCAGTCAAACTTCATAGGAATGTTGTTTACGTGACCCTCTTCCAAAATGGCTAAAATCGTTCCGCTCCAATGAACAAGATGGTCGCCAGAGGTAGAAATAGAAAAAATCTTTAAACGACAGCTCCTCCTAATATACCTTTTGGACAAATTTCAGTCATATTTCACAGGAATATTGCTTAGATGACCCTCTACCAAAGTAGCTAAAACGGTTCTGTTCCGATGAAGAAATTGGCCACCAGAGCTAAAAATAGAAAAATATTGATAATTTGCTTTAAATGCCAATTCCTCCTGAACCCTTGTGCCAGTTTCAATCAAACTTCATGGGAATGTTGCTTAGGTGACCCTCTATCAAAAAAGCTAAAATCTTTCCGCTCTGATGAACAAGATGACCACCAGAGCTAAAAGTAGAAAAATCTTTTAACGACAGCTCCTCCTATACCCTTGGCCAATTTCAGTCAAACTTCATAGAAATGTTGCTAAGGTGACCCTCTACCAAAAAAGCTAAAACAGTTCCGCTCTGATGAACAAGATGGCAGCCAGAGCTAAAAATTGAAAATTCCTTATATGACAAGTCCTCCTAAAGCCTTGGGCCAATTTCATTCATACTTCATAGGAATGTTGCTTGGATGACCCTCTTTAAAAATAGCTAAAACAGTTGTGCTCAGATGAGCAAATTGGCTGCCAGAGCTAAAAATAGGAAAACTTGAACAATTTGCTTTAAATTCCAACTCCATCTAAACTCTTTGGCCGAACTTCATAGTAGTTTGCTTAGGTGACCTTCTTCCAAAATAGTTAAAATTGTTCCACACTGAGAACAAGATGGCCACCAGAGCTAAAAATAGAAAAATCTTTAAATGACAAGTCCTCCTATACCCATGGGCCAATTTCAGCCAAACTTATAGAATGTTGCTTTGGTAACCCTTTACAATAATAGGTCTGAATTGGCAAATTTTTGGTTTTCTAGAGCCCTGGGTAAAACGGTTCCACTCCGATGAGAAAAATTGCTACCAGAGCTAAAAATAAAAAAGCTTTAAATGACAACATCTCCTAAACCATTGGACCAATTTCATTCAAACATCAGAGGAGTGTTGCTTAGGTTACCCTTTACCAAAACAGCTGGAACAGTTCAGCTGTGATGACTAAGATGGCCGCCAGAGCTAAAGATAGAAAATGCCAACAATTTGCTTCATATGCCAACTCCACCTCAACCCTAGGGCCAAATTCAGACAGTCTTCATAGGAATGATACTTAGCTGACCCACTACCAAATCAGCTAAATTTATTCAGCTCTTATGAACAAGCTGGCCACTAGAGCTAAAAATAGAAAAATCTTTAAATAGCAACTCCTCCTATACCCTTGGGCCAATTTCATTCAAACTTTATAGGAATTTGCTTAGGTGACCCTCTACCAAATTAGATAAAATTGTTTTGATTGGATGAATAAAATGGCCACCTGTGCTAAAAATAGAAAATCATCAACAATTTGCTTTTGATGCCAACTCCTAAACCCTTTTTGCCAATTTCAATCAAACTTCATGTTGCTTAGGTGACCCTCTACCAAAACAACACAAATCCTTTGTCTCGGATGAACAAAATGGCCACCTGAGCTAAAAATAGAAAAAAACTCAACAATTTGATATAAATGCCAACTCCCACTAAACCTTTTGGTCAATTTTGATTTAAACATCACAGAAATGTTGCTTAGGTCACCCTCTACAGAATTAGCTTAACTTGTTCTACTCTGATGGACAAGATGACTGTCAGACCTTTCAGAAGCTATTTGACATCTTTGAAACCAGGTGAGCGATTCAGGGCAATCGTGGCCCTCTTGTTCTGTTATTGTTTCTTAAGTTTGTTCCATAATAGAAACTTGACAACTCAGATTATCCTTTCAGCATATCATTACAATCATATGCATCAGTTATGAAATAAAACCATGCAGCAATTTAAGTACAGAAACAGTTGTTATCTCAATTGAAAGTAATATTTTCACTAGTTAAAATGCGGCCCCCGCCCATCGGGGCTTGAAGAAATATATGGGCTGCATGATGCTTCCATGCACAGGAGTACTGGTAAACCGCTTAGAGGATTTATATTGCCAGCCCAGGCAAAGCGGTGCGAGTAGACCCGTCCATGCTTATAACACCCTATTGGTTTCATTGGGTGGGAGGGCTTGGGATGTCATGTCGGGTAAAAGTCCCACAAATTGGAAGCAACGTCTCCAAAATGACCTTACAGTGTTGACAGGGACGTTAAACCTCAAATCAAACAAACAAAACAAAACTAGTTAAAATGCCACTTGGAAAATATAAATTCTGATAATACTAGTCAGTATTTCTCTTCAAACTTTATTTGTATCAAAACATTTAATACAATTTAACATGTTATACAAATGGACTTCAGAAGGAAGTTGGTTGACTGACTGGATCACTATCCCATAATTAACATAGAAGACAAATGGTATATGATTCGAAATGGTCATTGTTACAAATAATAAATATTAGCTTTGATAACCCACCAAGTTTCATGCAATTGTTATCATATTAATGAGACCTAATAATGAAAGCTATTTTCAAAAACCCACTCATTATGATAACACACCCGTGTGGCATAGTGCATTTTTTCACAACTCCAAAATGGCTACTTTTCTTATGAAAATCTGTGATATTTTTTCTTATTTATACTGCAATCATAGGTTGTGGGTGCTCTTTAGAACCGCCTTATTGAGGCGGTTCTAACGAGTACCCACAACCTATGTCTTGGAGAAGAAATAAGAAAAAATAATGTATACCCCGAAAACCCCAGTTTTCTCTGTATAAAGTGGGGTTTAGGGGGTGTTCATTTCACGGACTTGTTCATTTGATGTTAGGGAAAAGTTGGGTTAATACAAGTATAGTTTATTACTTACTTCTCTTGAATAAGTGGCTCATGTTATATTTTGAATTCCTTCAAATTTGACATCAAATTACTAAAATAATTATTTGAAATGGCACATCAAAGTTGCCGACAAAAAATCTACCTGATGTGGAACTCAGTGTCCCTGAAATCAAATCCAAATCTCCATGATGGTCAAAGCTTATCACATGTATTGAAACGTACGTGTAGATTTGGGATGCTCCTTTAGGCAGCTTGATTTAGACAGTTCTGACAGGCACCCACAATCCATACTAATGTATTAACCCTATGTTGAGTGACATTACGATAACTCACCCGTGTGACATAGTGAATTTTCCACATCTCCAAAAAGGCTATTTTTCTGATAAAAATCCGTGATATTTTTCTAATTAATGCTCAACACATTGGTTATGGGTGCTCGTTTGAACCGCCTCATTGAGGCGGTTCTAACAAGTACCAACAACCTATGTTTTAAAACAGAAATAAGGAAAATAATGTATACCCCCGTAAACCCCAGTTTTCCCTATATAAAGTGGGGTTTAGGGGGTCTTCATTTCATGGACTTGTTCATTTGATGGAATCCTGTATCGTTAAGCAGTGTGAGGTTAGCAGGCATGCCTAATTGTACACTGTTTGCTGTCATGTTTGTAGGTGTTCTGATTATGTATGCTAGAAGGCATTAGCAATCTTACTACACTTCATTAATATCCATGAGCTATTCTAGAATTCTGATTGGTGGAGAGCATGCCACGGGCAGGGCAATAATTTATCATATTCCCCAGCAATATTCCCCTCTGATGTCACTGCTCAAAAGTACAAGTGCACAATTGGATAAATCAAATTCTATTATTCAAGTCTTAGTTTGTGTTAAATAACTTGCTTTTTCCATATTTTGAAAGAATCGTCACTGAAAGAATCTCTAGAAGTCAAAATTTGGTTTTGTTGCCCTTGTGTGAGGGGAATATGATGATTTTTTCACCCTCGACAGGTAATATTCTCCTCGGGCTTCGCCTCTCGGGCAATATGACCTGCTCAGGTGAACAAATCATCATATTCCCCTTGCACAAGGGCAACAAATGAATATTACACACTTCAGTACTGCTTGTTAACCCTTCTCTTGCTGAATATTCAGTTTAGCCACACCCACTTCTGACTTTGAACCAATCAAATTACTTGATGTAATTTATTCCTACAAATTCATAAATTGAATGTCAAACAGTGTAGATCCTGATCAGATGGCTTCTTCAAAAGCCGTCTGATCTGGATCTACACTGTTTGCAAAGAAAAGGGTTGTCGTGAACAGCAGGATAAGAGTTAAGCATCTCAATAAAACATTTAAACAGTGACCTATATTTTGATAGAGGACCTGAAGACATGTTTCTTTCTGTGATATTTATATTGAGAAATCATACCTGGTTTTTGGTGGCTTTTACGTTGCTTGCAGTAAAACAATGGTTACCTCTCACTGTTTATTCCCTTATCCTGCTGACCACAACAACCTCTACCTTTGCAAACAGTGTAGATCCAGATCAGATGGCCTCTGAAGAAGCCATCTGATCAGGATCTACACTTTCATTCAGTTTGCAAATTTGAATGAATAAATTGCATTTTTGTTTCATTTTTAGCTCGGCCGTTTTTACGAAGAAAATGACGAGGTATTGTCATAGCTCTTGCGTCGTCGTTGTCGTCGTCGTCTTGGAAAAACTTCGACATTTTGTAATATCTCTGTCATTACTGAACATATTTACTTGAAACTCGGACTAGTTGTTCATTATGAAAAGGGGAACTCATACCAATAGGTGAGGTAACCCTCAAAATATTTTTGGTACAGTTATGCCCCTTTTTGACTTGAAATTTTTGTTTTCTAAAAGAAACTGCAGCCGAGCGTTGGCACCCAAATTGGCTTGGGATTGTTTTTCTTACCCATGAGACAGGGTTTGTTCTATTTTTAGCCCTTAAGATGCCAAGAAAATTGACAAGGGAAACGATCATGAACAATACAATCAGATATCAAATCCTTTCTAAAATATCACTGGAAAAAGAAGTTGAAACATGGAGTGACGACATTAAACAAAACTGACCACTGGTAAACCGAGTCAGCAGCAGCTGTCAGCAACCAACATTGAAAAATATCGTTCGTCTCTTGTAAACTTAAAAAAAAAAATATTTTATAATCAGGGCAACAGTGTGGATCCTGATCAGACTGGGTCCACACTGTTTGCCACAATTGCATTTAAAGTAACCAGCAGATGACAATAGTTATGATTGCTATCTTAAGGGTTAATGGTGCAGGGAAATGCAGAGCTTATATAGAACAAAAAACATAGATGGTCATTTTTCTATTATAATCTATACATTTTGGCTGTAACATGCCGGGTTGTTTAACTCACACCATAGCCTCTTTATAACACATATAACAGGGTTTTGGATAAAATACAGTTTAAAGATGGATCTGAATATATATTATAGAATATGTAGAAAAACGGTCATTTTTCTCTATACTTTATTGTTTCCATTTAACACATTTAACTGACACCGTTTCTGTTTTGGACCCAAACATTTAGTGTTATAAAAAGGTAGTGTATATCCATTCCCCATAAGAATCAAACATTTTTTGCTTTGATCAGACTAGGTGTATGTGCAGGCAATCATTGTTTTGCTGGAAACAAGTCGTTACACACATCTCAGTAGCAAGTCTTCTGATGGTTATAACTTTACCCTTGTCCTGCTGAACACGATATCCCCTACCTTTGCAAACAGTGCAGATCCAGATCAGATGGCTTCTAAATCTGATCAGGATCTACACTGTCGTACTATTTGTGAATTGGAAGAATACATTATATCAAGCCATTTGATTGGTTGGTTGTGAGTAGACTAGTGGGTGTGGCTAAATTAATTTATTCAGCAGTATATGGCTTTAAATCTGCTTTACAGTACATGATGTTAAGGATGAAGGATTTACCAGTCAGATATTTATTTTTTGTTATATGAACAATGTTAAATAAATGGAATTCACTTAGCTGTCTTTGATGATTATTCAGCCCTGCTTCACACTTCAGTATACAATAAAATATGTTATTAAGACCACCCAATATAAGTCCACTCAACTTACAAGAACCCCATCGGGCAGCCCCATCCATCAAGCCATCGCCACCTTTGATGAGTTATATCTCTGCAGCCTGCAGGCTGATCTCAGTCATGCTTCATCTGTAGTATGCCTATGGTGGGGGATTGATGACATAACCTCATCGAAATCAATTCTAACACAGCGCGCCCATATAGGCAATGGAAAACAACTGTGTTTTATTCTACAACAAATCACAGCAAGGGAGAGCGTGACGGAAGACATCATTAAAAACTGCAAATTTATGACGTCACTAGTCGATTTCCTTGACGTTAGACGGTGTAACGTCATTTTCTCGCATCGAAAACGTTAGAATAGGATATAAATACATGTGTTTCAGTCGATAATTTTAGCGGGATTTATTTTAACAATGGCGAAAAGTTGTGAGATTTTGAAGGAAACAACAGCATTATTGCCGATTTTCAGCCTGTTAGAATCGAAATAGATCAGCTCTAGTTTGTGATTTGTTGAGTAATAAATCACAGTTTGTCGGTCAGTTGTAAGTAGACAAATCACGCGCGCTACGCGCTTGTGATTTGTCTACTTTACAACTGACCTCCAAACTGTGATTTATTACTCAACAAATCACAGAGCTGATCTATTTCTTAAATGAAAACCAGTTGCTATGGCAGCCACAAGGTTCCATAGTCTTACAATGGGAAAATGATTGTTACCACCGTAGCACCTTGAGTTTTGATCGTTTTTTTTTCTGAAACTAACATATAAGTAGGCTTGGTGCAGTTCGAAAATTGGTGAATTTGACCCATTAATCATAGTTACGTCCCCTTGAATGCCTATTTTGACCTCGTCATCACCTTTGATTGGGTCAGCTAAAGTAAGTCAGCAAAAAACTTGGATGATTTTGAAAGCTGGCGATGCCAGCCTGTTAATCATGGAGTAATGTCCCTTCTTTGCTGAAAATGTCTATATTGCATCTTGGCATTACCATATAAGTTCTTTAGCTTGATAGGATCTTCCTGAAACTAATATATAAGTTGGTTGGGTATGAAAGCTCGGAGGAGTTCGAAAACTGGTGAGGTCAGCCTGTCTATCATAGAGTTACATCCCCTTGATTGCTGAAAAAGCCCACTTTTAGCCCCATGCTTTAGCATTCGGGATATTGTGAACACCATCCATCCATCTGTCTGTCTGTCCATCTGTCCAAAAGTCACGCTATCTCCTCCATAACCACTAGCCAGAATACAACCAAATTTGGTACATGGTTTCCTTACATGATGAGGGTATGCGAGAGCAGCGTTATATTGGCTCTGCCCAAAGTTGGGGATTTGTGATGGTGTGCTGTTGGCTGCGGGCTCTAGTTGACACCATAATCACCAAGTTCTTAAGTTCTGATAGGATCTTCCTGAAACTTATATATATATGTAAGCAGGAACATATAACTTCACTCAGTGAAATTATATGCTCCTGATGTAAGTGAGGGATAAAAAGCTCGGCTGAGTTCAAAAACTGACAATGTCTGCATATCATTCGTAGAGTTGTGTCAACTTCATTGCTGAAAATGTCTATTTTGGACCTTGTCATCACCATAAGTCATATGGCTTAATCGGATCTTCCTGAAACTATAACACATAAGTTGGTTGGGGATAACAGCTTGGTGCGTTTGAAAACTGGTGCAATCAACCTGTCTGTCATATGGTTCTGTCCCCATGATTGCTGAAAATTCCTATTTTTGACATTGTCATTGCCATAAGTCCCTAAGTTTTGATTGGATCTTTCAGAAACTTACATATAAGTAAGTTTGGATAAAAGCTCAAACGAGTTCGATAAAGTTGGCATATTACTCAGAGTTATGTTCCCTTCTTTGTTGAAAATGCCTATTTTGGACCTTGTCATCACCATATGTAAGTCCTTTAGTTGTGACCTGATCTTCTTGAAACTAACATATATGTAGTTTGGGGATATAAGCTTTGACGAGTTCGAAAACTGGCGACATTGGCCTATCTATCATAAAGTCACATCCCCTTGGTGGCTGAAAATGACTTTTTGACCATGTCATCAGCATAAGACCTTCAGTTAGGATCGTTATTTCCAGAAACATACATATATACTACTGATTTCAATATCCATTAGACTTTCAGTCGAATGTAGATGATCAAAGCGGTACATTCAGAGGTTCTGCACCAGAAAGACACATCAAACTTTCACCAAACTCGTTGTACTCTTTTTTTGTCACAGGTGATTGACGTGTGATAGAATATCTCCTATTGGACATGTGCTATTTACTGAAAGTGGAAATTGTATCTTTGGATACCTGTATACTCTTGTCTAATTTGTTTGTTTTGGAGTTTAACGGCCCAGTCAACACTATTTTAGGTCATTTTTAGACTGTCAGTTTACCTATCCACACTTTTCCTGGGCAGGCATATACGTAAGCGGTTAACCAGTACAGTGCACATTCTTTCACCAGAAACTGACAACTGCCCTTCTTGAATCAGCGGAAGGGAGAGAATGACGTAGAAAATATTTCATGATCAATCTCCTCGAAAGAATGTTGCCGTCCCCGGCAGGAATCGAACCCGCATCGTCCTGATTACCAGTCAGACGTGCATCCGACTGAGCTACCGAGGCCGGCTCACACACTCTGTCTAATACTTTTCTATCCTTGTCAGTTGGTGACATCATAATCTAAAGTTCAAAGGATGCAGTAGCAGCTTTGAAATGACAGTTATTGAGTATCATGTACACTCCAAAGTCAAACGAATATTGAAATCGGTAGTAGATAGGCTGGGAATAAAGCTTGGGGGAGTTTGAAAACTGACAAGGTCAGCCTATTAGTCCCCTTGTTACCGAAAACCCCTATTAATGACCTTGTCAGTTGCTTATGAACAGAACATTATTGTTTCGGCCATTAGCTCACCGAGAACGAAGTGCTCAAGTGAGCTATTGTGATTACCATGTGTCTGGCGTATGTGTGTAATCCTTCATCCGCCATCAACAATTACCTTGTTCATTCCATTAGAGGTTAGAGCTTTGCTTCAATCTTCATAAAGCTTAACCAGAATATATTGATCATATTTTGGCCGAGTTTGATTATGGGTTATGTTGCATCAAAAACTAGGTCACTTGGCAAATTGGTTAAAAACCTTGTTTACCCTCTATAGGCCACAGTTTTGCTTCAATCTTCATGAAACTTTAGCAGAATGCTTGTCTTGAACAAGTCAGGTTCGAATATGGGTCATGTTGGGTCAAAAATTAGATCACTTGGCCAAACTAGTTTAAAACCTTGTTCACACTGTATGCGCCACAGTTTTGCTTCCATTTTCATGAAACTGTACAAGAATCGTTGTCCAGATAATACTTTGATCAAGTTTCAATACCGGTCCTGCCAAATCAAAAACGAGGTCCCTTGGTAAGATTGCGTTAATACCTTGTTCACCTTCTAGAGACCACAGTTTTGCTCCCATCTTCATGGAGCCTTAGGAGAAAATTTGTCTGAATATTATATAGGTCAAGTTTGAATATGGGTCATGTCGGATGTAAACTAGGCCACTAGGACCAATTTCGTTAAAATCTTGTTCACCCACTAGAGGCCACAATTTTGCTTCATTCTTCATGAAACTATACCAAAATGTTTGTCTTGATAAATTTTTTATCAAGTTGTGAATATGGGTAATGTCGGATAAAAAAAAACTGGGTCATAAGGTCAGATTGCTTGAAATATGTTCTATGAAAGGGTTATCCTTTGCAAGCAAAACTGAAAAGTATGGAGTGTACATGTTTTCTGGGCCAGACTAGCTAGTTTCGGCCACATAGGCCTCATCAGTGACCCTCAGATATTTTCAAAATTCCACAATGGAATCCATGATCGCAAAGGACAAGAAAATATAAACTACACTATGATGAAGGGCAGGGAGACTTTTTACGACCGCCACATATTCCCTTAACATCAGCTTTAGTGACGTTAAATATGGTCTATAAAAGGGTTATCCTTTGGAAGCAAAGAATTCACCACAGAACTGAAAAGTATGGACTGTAATGTTTTCTGGGCCAGACCAGCTAATTTCGGCCACTTAGGCCTAATCAGTGACCCTCAGACATTTTCAAAATTCCATAATTGAATCAATGATCCCAAAGGATAAAAAAATATAAACTACACTGCGATGAAGGGCGGGGAAATTATATCAGAATATATGTCTTGAAGAAATCTTGGTGAAGATTGAATATGGGTTATGTCGGATCAAAAACAAAGTCACTAGGTCAAATTGCTTTAAAAACTTGTTGACCCGTTAGAGTACAAAGTTTTGCTTTAATCTTTATGAAACTTTACCACAATTTTTGTCTTGATGCTATTAGGGTGAAGTTCAAATATGAGTCTTGCCAAATAAGGTCAAGATCAACTTCTTTTAATACCTTGTTCACCCTGTCTAGAGACCACAGATTTGTTTCAATATTCATGAAACTTTACCAGAATGTTTGTCTTGATATCTCGATTGCAAGTGAATATGGATTATATCAGCTCAAAAACTAGGTCCCTGGGGTCCAATTTCTTTGTAACCTTCACCCTCTAGAGGCCATCTATTTTTTAAACTTTACCAGAATGTTTTTCTTGATAATGCCGTAATCTAGATTAATATTGGTCATTTTCGTTTTGTTTTATGGCACTTTCAAGATTATTTCACTCATTTTGAACCTATCGTTAATCAGAGGTGGACAAAAACAGAAAAAAAACACAGAGAAAAACCACATGGCCTTTCGTTGCGAATCACAGCGGTGAGCGATCTATTGATAAGGAGTCGGGATTCACTATGCCATGAAGGACCGTTTGGATATTGGTCATATTGGGTCAAAAACTAGGTCACTAGGTGAAATGTCTTTTAGACCTTATTCTCTTCTTGAAGCCACAACTTTGCTTCAATTTTCACAAAACTTTCCCAGGTTATGTGTGTTGATGCTACCTACGCCAAGTTTGAAGGTCAAAACTAGGTCACTATAGGTCAGACTTTTTAAGAATCTTTTCCACTCTCTAGGTTTTTGTGTGAAATGTTATTTCCATGAATTGTTTGTTCCTACTTTCGATTTCTTTGTCGATGGAATATCCGATTCTCCGTCATTTTGACGCGTTTGGCCACAGAATCATAAATAGTGGCTCGTTATCAGAGATCAAGTATATCCGAAAATACCTGGGGGTGTGGGAGGAGAATAAAAATGGTGATCACACATCAAGGTAGACCATCAATGTAAGTTCTACTGTATTTGTGAGACACTTCAAATCTGTTAGCTCAGGTGAGCGATACAGGACCATCATAGGGTGTTTGAGTGAGGCGAAGGTGTGTATCTTGCGTCACTAGGGCGTGTAACTGATATTGGCTTACAGTTCGACAAGGCCTGCTATGCTTGCAGCAGGTAGAGTTTTGGGTGGGCACTCGGAGTGGTTTGGTGCAATGGTGGGACTTTGTCTTGTGGTCGGCAGGATACAGAGTGGAGCTCGCAAAACTAGACACATGGTTATGTTTTGACAAATTATGTTATGGTGACATAGTTCTGGTTTTGTGCATCCACAGATGAAGGACTTGTGGAAGGCGAGATACACTGTCGACCTGATAAATTAGACACACTCCCATTTCTTGCCAGCATGGTGGTTGGATGGTTAGATACACTTACAATTGAAGTTTGGTGGTGTAACTTGGTTGGGCGGTGTGTGTGTGTGGGGGGGGGGGGGGGGATCGGATGGATACAGTTGACCTGGCAAATGGTACACATGGTCGATTTTGTTCACAGCCAGTCACACCGACCTGATTTTGAGTTGGCTCATTCGCGAAGTTTTAAACTCCGGTAGGAGTGAGAGTCCTTTATCTTAGTCGGCACCTAACAATTTATAAAAACAAAAACAAAAAAACTTGATATCCATGTATCGTGTTACGGTTTAACGTCACGTCAACCCTTGTTGATCATTTTATGTCTTCTCCCAGAGAAAGGGAGAAAGAGAAAGAAGAGAAAGTAGAGAAAATAAAAGCGAGGGATACTGGGGAGAAAGTTGAAAATAAAATTTAATGAGCCAGCGCACGACAATTTGTTTGATTTGAGGTTTAACGTCCCGTCAACCCTGTAAAGGTCATTTTGGAGACGTTGCTTCCAATTTTGTGGGACTTTTACCCGACATTGAGATGAAATGACATCACAAGCCCTGTCGCCCAATGAAACGAATAGGGTTTACTAGCATGGACTCGCACTGCGGTTCCTGGACAGGCTTAGATCCTCTAAGCGGTTTACCAGTACTAGTGTGCGGGCCGGATTCAGCTCTGCGTGGAAGCATCATGCAGCCCATATATTACTTCAAGCCCCTATGGGCGGGGACAGCACGACAAAACCTACAATAAGACATGTTCGCCCATCGAAGACTCAGATCAGCCTGCGCATCCATATAGTCTAACCGGAGACTTCTCTTGCTGCATGATGGAGCATTGAGTCCTTAGCTATCCTTACAGCGCACAACGAAGACTCTGATCAGACCGCGCGGATGCGCAGGCTGATCTGAGTCTTCGTTGGGCGCACATGTCTTATTGTAGGTTTTGTCATGCGCTGGCTCAAATGGAAGTGTAGAAACAGGAGAAATAACAAAATTCACCCTCTGCCAAGGTTACTTATCGTTCTGCAAAGGAAGGTCATATGGTTTGCCTTTTCGCTCACCTCATTAACGATCGGCTCGAAATTAAGAGGGCCGTAAAATTGAAGAGGCCGTAAAACTAAAACCAAAGAAAAAAGAAATAAAAACATCGCATCGAAAAATCAGGTCGACTTTGTCAGAGCACCGGCGGGCCCTGATGAAAATTTGTGATACGGTTCTCATTCATGCTGCATTGATTGTGGGTTAGAACTGCATCAAGTACCCACAATCTGTAGCTAATAGTTATGTCACAAACATTAGACCGCTTGCATTCAAGACTTGCTCCGGTCACTTGGGATGCAGTGTTTATTTTTCACCAGTTACTCCGCTTTTCATATACCTGTGCATGAAAGGGTCGTAACCCCACCCCCAAAATCTATTTTGAACAAAAATAAAGAAAATAAAATTGAATTTTCTCAAGATAAATTCGGTTTTACATGGGTATTTATTTCACGAACGTGTACGCGATGTTCATGTTGTTACCCCGACGGACCTATTTTATACGCCCGTTTTGAAAAAAAAAAAAAAAAAAACGGTCGTATTATGTTATGGGGTCAGCGTCCGTCCGTCCGTAAACTTTTTCGTTTCCGGATAACTCCTCCTACAGTTTTCATCCGATTAACCTGAAACTTTGTAGATAGTAAGACTATGAGGTGGACATGTTCGTAAAGTTTCAAGGTTAACCATACACCAAATATTAATAGAGTTATGCCCCTTTGAAAATTGCGGTAAACATTTTCGTTTCCTGAATACTCCTCCTACAGTTTCCATCCGATTAACCTGAAACTTTGTAGATAGTAAGACTATGAGGTGGACATGTGCGTAAAGTTTCAAGGTTAACCATACACCAAATATTAATAGACTTATGCCCCTTTGAAAACTGCGGTAAACATTTTCATTTCCGGATAAATCCTCCAACAGTTTTCATCTGACCAACCTGAAACTTTGTAGATAGCAAGACTGTGATGTGGAGATATGCGTAAAGTTTTAAGGTTAACCGTACACCAAATATTTATAGACTTATACTCCTTTGAATATTTGGGTAAACATTTTCATTTCCGTACAACTCCTCCTACAGTTTTCATCCAATTAACCTGAAACTTTGCAAATAGTAAGACTACAAGGTGGAGATGTGTGTAAAGTTTCGAGGTTAATCATACACCAAATATTTATAGAGTTATGCCCCTTTGAAAATTTCGGTATACATTTTCATTTCCGGATAATTCCTACAGTTTTCATCTGATCAACCTGAAACTTTGTAGATAGGAAGACTATGATGTGGAGATATGCGTAAAGTTTAAGTTTAACCGTACACCAAATATTAATAGACTTATGCCCCTTTGAAAGTTTAGGTTAGACTTGCCCAAGTCCCTACATTTACATTTTTTATTTTTAAATGAAAGCCCCTTTAAACAAAAAAATATGTAAAAGTCTCTTTAGTCTTTCATCTGTGAATGTAGGGACTTGTATACTCTGCAAAAGTTCCGACCAGAACAAAGCTGGCATGAACACTATCTCCCACTTGTTGATAAGAGCATTAGCCTCTGCAGTCAATGTTTACTTAATAAATAACACCCACCTGCGTCTGTCAGTGAAAGAGAGGAAAATTCAAGTATTCGTATTTTGGAGATTTTTGTTTTGTTTTGTTTGATTTGAGGTTTAATGCCCCTGTCAACACTGTATAGGTCATTTTGGGGATGTTGCTTCCTTTGTGTTGGGACCTAAAACTTGTTCGAGACAGTGGTAGTTCCTGCCATCGAGGGTTGAATTTACTGAGGATAATTTCGACATTACTTTCAGTCCTTTATTTGATTAATATACTTTGTGTGTGCTCATTAGAATCAACTTATGAGTACACACAATATAATTTTTCTAGATAAAATACGCCAAATACCCATAACTATCCCTAAATATTTGTCATATGGATACATGTATGTGTGAAGAATTTCTCAGGTACTCAAGAGCGAGTGCGAAAACAGTCATAGAAAACGAGCTATTGGTGTTCGAGCCATTGAGGTATCATTATACAGTCAAACCGGTCATAGTGGCCACCTCTATTAAGCAAGCAAACTGTCTTAAGCAAGCAATAATTCAAATCCCGAAAAAGGCGAATGCATTAATATCCACCTGTATTAAGCAAGCACCTGTCTTAAGCAAGCACATTTTGATCATTCCTGAGGTGCTTGCTTAACACAGGGTGGACTGTAATTGTTTTTGCACTTGTTTTTATAGAAAAAAGGCAAGCAGGCAGCATAATATCATTATCCTGGCATAATTACTTAGTTAATAAGATGTGTAATTGCAGAATCTTTTCAACATTATCTTAACAGGAGCACCTTTGAGAAAAGTGGCGTTTACAAGGGGTTACATAATGTTCTTATTTCTGCTCAGTAGTATAGATTGTGGGTACTCTTTAGATCCGCCTCTAACAAGCAACCACAATCTATGTTAAAAGCAGAAATAAAGAAAAACGATACAAGGTTTACCCAAAATCTATGTTTCAGAGCAGAAATTACAAAATGACTAACCTGTTAATTTGGTAAACCCTGCTTTACTCTATATAAAGTGGGGTTAACAAGGGTTTTCATTGTATGGACATGTTTAGGGGATGATCATGGTAATTGTGAATACTAGTGTCGTATGTCCATTAGAATCGCCTCATTGAGGCGGTTACACATAGATTGTGGGTACTCATTAGAACTGCCTCATTGAATTGGTTGTAACGAGTTCCCACAATCTATGTTTTGAGCAGAAATAAGAAAAATTCTGATTAACGTCATTGTTGGAGCCTTCTAATATAGCATAGGCATGTTATCGTAATGGTTTAAGAATAAAAGATTAAAATTGAAACTTCTTTTTTAAAAAAAAAAAAAAAAAAAAAAACCTTTGCCTTCATGCGGTTTTCCCCCACTAAATGTAAATAAATCATGATAACAAGCTCTGGAGCCTGTCAGTGAAAAGTTATCTAAATAAACTTCTCACCCATATCTGACAATCATCTACAGGAAAGGTGAATGAGTTCTTTCAATATTTACAAGTCTGTTAATTTCACAATTTTCATAAAAGACGGTATTGCTATTTCATTTACAATGTATTTATTTTTTATTTTTGTAAACAATTATTTTTACAATGGACACCTAATTAACAGACTTGGGCAAGTCTAAATTTAGGTAAACATTATCATTTTCGTATAACTCCTCCTACAGTTTTCATCTGATTAACCTGAAACTTTTTAGATACTAAGACTGAGGTGGAGATGTACTTAAAGTTTTTAGGTTAACCATACACCAAATATTAATAACATTATGTCCCTTTGAAAATTTTGTTTAAAATTTTGTTTACGGATATCATCTGATCAACCTGAAAAATATGCTCATTTTGATAAAAACTGTCGCAATATGTTATGGAGTTGGCGTCCGTCAGAAACGCGTCCGTCCTCTGGTCCGTCCATCTGCCCATAAGCGTTTTCTTTGCGGGATATTGCCACCTACAGTTTTTTCATCCGATCAACCTGAATCTTGGTAGATATCAAGACTGTTATGTGGAGATGTGTGTAAAGTTTCGAGGTTAAGGTGTGGCAGATTTGGTCATGCAATCATTTTCCATTTATTAAGGCTGAAACTTGAAAAATAGTTACACCATGGTGGAGCAGTGAATTCTGTTTTCAGGTTTCAGTCCACCAAATATGAATTTGCTACGGGCGTATAATGCCCCGCTTGCGGAGCTCTTGTTGTTTATTATCTTAACCATTTTTGTACCAAATGGAATCTTCCTACTTATACATAGCTGGAGTCCATTTGAAAGTTTAGAGGTGACAGGTTATGTTTTTTTTATCTGGAAAATAGCTGAACTTGTGGCAAACAGGGTATGCCCTGACCGGACGCCGCAATATGCGGCGTCTGATCTGGGCCTGCACTGTTTGCCAATTACCAATCATGAGGTTCAAAATCAAAAGTGACATTAACTTTGACTAAGCCATTTCGTATGGCTGTCGTCAATATTTATAACATTTTAATCGTTGTTTATTGCGTCAGCGTAATGTGTCAGAAAAAGTTATCCGTTACTCGAATTAAAATTTGATACGTATTTTCACGGTACACAGTCGGTACTTGCCCAGAATCTGTCGTTGAAGCATTTCAAAGGTGCAACAAAAACCGTTTCACTCCTGGCCATTTCTTACGAAATGGCTTAGTGTCACTTTTGATTTTGAACCTTTTGAACTACTTATGGACAGAACTTCAAGCTGCTATGCTGCCACCTACTAATATTAACCCTTGAACTGCTGAATATTTATATATGCCACACCCACTTCCGATTATCAACCAATCAGATTACTTGATGCAAATTATTGCAACAAATTCATGAGCTGAATGACAAACAATGAAGATCCTGATCAGATGGCTTCTTCAGAAGTCATCTGATCTGGATCTTCATTGTTTGAAAGATGAGGCATATGCGGGCTCAGCGGGACAAGAGTTAAAATTCATGAGCTGAATGACAAACACTGAAGATCCTGATCAGATGGCTTCTTCAGAAGCCATCTGATCTGGATCTTCATTGTTTGAAAGATGAGGCATATCCGGGCTCAGCGGGACAAGCGTTAAAATTAAAAGTACGCGCCAGGTAGGAACTGGCTATACATGTCCTGTACCGGCTAGAGAAACCGGATCTCTAGTCATTCCTACCAGGGCATGCTAGAGATCCGGTACCTTAACTTTAGCCCTCTAATCTAGTTAATTCGCCCTCTTTTATGATTGTAAATATCTGGATCTCTAGCCTGCTGATCTAGTAATCTATCACCGGAGCTCTAGCCTGCCCTGGTAGGTAGGGCCTGAGATCCGGTAGCGCATAGAAGTCCAGTACCGGACATCTAAACAGTACGTTCCAGGTAAGGGTTATTCACAGAGAAATGCCCAGAAACGGAGAATCAACACGACTTGGATAAACCAAGACAGCATGAAAGCTATTTAATAAGAACATATTTAGGCACATACTGAATATGCAGAAAAATCCGCTTTTCCAAATTACACCGAATGATTTGGGTATTTTAGGAAAGGAGAGGCCCGAAACCTATGGCAAGTAAGGTATAGGTATTTTGTAAACGATTAAACTTTGAATTTTAAGACCCCAGAAACAGAACAGTTTTTTCGTACATTGTTTTATACAGAAACTGAAAACTGGTATTGCATTACAGGGTCACTGATGAGGCTTTATTAGCCGAAACTACGTAGTATGACCCATCTTCTTTTTTTATGAATGTTTTCATTGCTCTTAAAGGAACTCATTTTTGATTTTTATTTGCATTTAGAACAGATTTAGTAGTCATATTCTGTAATTTTTTTCTTCAACAGCTCTGATGCCGTAATTGCGTCTGGAACTGCGAACAGCACGAAGGATGTTGGTAAACGTTCTGCGTGATCTGTGGTATTTTGGTCACAGGTTTTCCAAACTCCTAAAAACTTCACTCACTTATCTTAGCCCAGCTTTCTCTCTCTCTCTTCCGCCCCGTCACACAAAATGTACATGTACTTCCACCAAGTTCCTAACTCATAAACGCATAAACATGCGCAGATCAATGGAGAGCAGAGACGCCTGGGGAGTGAGTACCATCTCCCATGAATGCAAATGGAGTTCGTTGAATCAAAATTTCGGTTTGGATTGACATTTTTCCCCAAGTTCCATCAGCGTATATGATTTCCAACGACGTCACAATGAAGATGCAGACTAATTTTTCCGACATGTTTTAGATTCTGTAACCTTTATAATGCGGAAATTTACATGTCGGATAGATGTGCCACGGATAAGTATCGATTGTGGTTGGGCCGGTGCATCGTCGGTTACTGGGACCGGATGACTGAGTATGCCACAGGTTTGTCTGACAAGCATGCGCAAGGGCATACCGTATTGATGTGACGGTATTGTCTGTATCCTGATTTTGTAAAGTTTGTGACATAGATCTGTGCCCGAGTTGTAAAAACAACTTCACAGCTTTCAATATCGCAAATTGATTTTTTATGTTTCAAGACCACTGGAATTTGTCAAGTGATTCTTAACCATGGATCGGGAAATCCTGAGAAACAACCGAAGAATATTTTTAATTATGTGATGATTTCTTAAAGTGGTACAGCAAGTGTAACGGAACTGTTGCTGTTGGCTTTCTATTGTTTATATGATAAGATATATCGCGCGCATATTGGGCTAATAAGCATTTCCAGTTACAGTTGCTATATTTAAGATGTCAGATTTATTTTATTCGTTGTATAAGTTTCAGTACATCACAATCTGTATTGTAAGCAAACAATGAAGAACCTGGTCACCACATTCTGCGGTACCTGATCAACGTGACATCTGATCAGGGTATTCACTGTTTACGAATGCCCCATTTCGGACGCTAGAAATATATGAGTTTACAAGTCAAACAAATTATTTGCAAGGGCCGGAGACGTTTTTTCCAGCCTGCACTCAGCCTTGAAACAATCGACCCACCAGTGCTGTCAGTCCTTTGATTAATGTGCATTGAATGCTCAGCAGCCCTCGCCCATCCGGGCTTGAAGAAATAGATTGGCTGCATGATGCTTCCACGTAGAGCTGAAAGTACTGGTAAACCGCTTAGAGGATCTAAGCCTGCCCAGGCAAAGCGGTGCAAGTCGGATCGTCCATATTTAAAAACACTATTGGTTTCATTGGGCGACAGGGCTTGAGATGTCATTTCATCTCAATGTCGGGTAAAAGTCCCACAAAATTGGAAGCAGCGTCTCCAAGATGGCCTATATAGTGTTGACGGGGAAGTTAAACTTCAAATCAAACAAACAATTGAATGCTCAGGCAAAGTAGTGCGAGTCGGACCGACCCACATCATGTACATAAAATCCATTTTGATTTATTTGGGTGGCAGGTTCATCTCAATGACGGGTAAAAGTCCCACAAAATTGGAAGCAACGTCTCAAAAATAACCTAAATAGTGTAGTGTTGGAGGGGACGTTAAACCTAAAATCAAACAAAAAATGTATTATATATAATCTGTTTATTATCCCCACGTTTTTTAAAAAAAGTGGGGATATTGTTATCGCCTCCGTCCGTCTGTCTGTCTGTCTGTCTGTCCGTCTGTCCGTCTGTCTGTCCGGCTATCTCCTCCTAAACCGTTAGCCGGAATTCAACCAAATTTGGTATGCGAGTTGCTTACATGAATGGCTTGCGCAAGAGCACATTTTTTTGTCCCCGCCCCCAGGGGCCCTGGGGAGGGGTCAAAAGGTCAAATATCAATAAAATTCAATTACAAAGTCAATTTTGAAGATTTTCATGCCAAACTTTGCACATGTACTTAGTTATGAAAAAAGTAAAACATATTGAACGGGATTTTGGCTGTGACCCCTAGGTCACGCCCTGGGGGTCGGACTTGGGGGGGGGGGGGGGGGGGGGGTCGGGGGTCAAAATTAAAGTTTTTCAGAACATAGTCATGTTGCATATCTATGCGAAGGGGATAATGGGTAGAATAAACTACAAGTAAAAGTTTGACCCTGGGGTCAGATTGGGGCCCTGGGAGAGGGGTCAAAGGGTCAAAATTTAAGTTTTTTGAAACATAGTCATGTGGCATATGAAATTGAAGGGCATGATTAGTAGAATATAATACAGGTAATATTTTGACCATGGAGTCAAATTAGGGCCCAGGGTGAGGGGTTTTCGGTACTTGGCCCCTCTGTAGAAAACGTGGGAATTTGCGATGGCGCGCCATCGACAGTATTCTAGTTACATTTTGTCTCTCTGTCTTCTTCTATTCTTTCTTTCTTTCTTTCTTTCTTTCTTTCTTTCTTTCTTTCTTTCTTTCTTCTTCAGTAGTCCCTGAGCTATCAAAAGAGTCAATCGAAGATTACTGAGATTACTGTGTGGATGTGTAGGCTGATTTGAGTCCGCGCATCAGGTTATAAAACTTTTTCATGCTCAACTCACTTGAGCACGAAATTCGTCCTGTTCATAATTTTTAAAATGACAACAATCGTTGGCATTTTAAAATTTATGAGCAGGACAAACAACATTCTTCACTGAACTGAATAGAAAATATTTTGCATTTTAAAACCTATGGGCATGACAAATTTCATGCTCAAGTGTGTTGAGCATGAAAGAATCGGTTTTATAATCTCGGGGTCAGTCTTACTTCCATGGCTCAGATCCTATCAAAATAAAACATCAAAGCACTGACAGAACTGATGGGTCGATTTCTTTGATTGTAGGCTGTAAAATGGGCCTGGACATTACGAAAACACGCCTATACATTGTAAATTTTACCACGGTAAATATGAAAAATTTAAGATGAAAAATTGTTATTTTTGTTATTTCGGCTCAAAATATAGATTGTCGAGGCGGTTCTAACGAGTATCCACAATCTATATTTTAGATCAGAAATAAGAAAAATGAGGTTTACCCCTGTAAACTCCAGTTTTACTGTATAAAAGGGGGTTCAAGGGGGTCAAAATTATATAGGCGTGTTTGCGTGATGTCCTTGGCTAAGACCGTATCGTTTAATCCTTAAATTTCCGAGCTTCAGACTAACTATAGAACTCGATCAGACGCCGCGTTCTCTGCCAGTCTATCTGGTCTACACCGTCCATGAAACGTTTGGGACCCAAACCAGGGTTGACAAATTCAATTTCGAAACGCTCTCAGGCACTTTTTTTTTATTGAGCTCGTCTAACTTGCGATCGATTTAATGTCACATCACGAAAACACACATATACGCATATCTAGCTACCTTTAAGCCTCCGTGGTGTCTCGCCTTGTAAACCAGGGGTCGCAGGATCGATACCGGGCTTCTCCAGACTTTCGGATGAGTCTTTAAACCGATGCCCCGTCTCCGTATGACCTTAGCTGTTGGTGGGACGTAAAACTCAAACACTCAACGAAAACACACCTATATAATTTTGACCCCCTTAAACCCCACTTTTATATAGTAAAACTGGGGTTTACAGGGGTAAACCTTATTTTTCTTATTTCTGCTCTAAATTATAGATTGTGGGTACTCGATGAGGCGGTTAAAAGTCTACCCACAATCTATATTTGAGCAGAAAAAAAAAGAAAAATCACAATTTTTCATCTTATTTCGACCGTAAAATTCACAATGTATTTGTATAGGCATGTTTTCGTAAAGATTGGCCTATGATAATCAAGTGGACTATAGCAGCTGAGCTACTGTGTATTTGATACCCAAAATCGAACTAAAATAACGAAAGCATAACTTGCCGGAATATAAGCAAATTATTTACCGACATTTTTATCTTTCGCGATCCAGAGACAAATTTATTTTGATGTATATTTCAGCGCTCAGTTTCAAAGGAATTTGCAGATATAAATAATCTTTAATTATCGATATTTGGTTGACATGGGCCTTAAGGATCGATTTAAAACCTAGGTCTATATATCATCTTTTAATCGCCTACTGGTCCAAGAATCAATATAGTTTAATCCCACTTCAAACCGACAATGCTTTATCTTTATTAAGGATGAGAAATGAAATGCTAATTTATTCTATAATCTAACAATCGATATACTGCGAAATAGCAATTCGCGACACGTCAGAAAGGTAATAAGACAATAATGGTCACTGCCCGTATTTGTGAAAACGATATTATAAGGTAAATATTAATTTTCAAAATCTTCTCACAAGTTAACTTTCGAATGATATTGGTAATTTGTGCAGAACTTTTAAGTTCTAATAAATAGTTTTAAAAAGTCAGTATTTAACATGCTCAGTTCAGCAGAAAATGCTGTTTGTCCTGCACATAAATATTAAAATGCCAACAGTTGTTGGCATTTTAATATTTATGAGCACATTACGCAAACACGCCTATACAAATACGTTGCCACCTTTATCGCCGAAGCATGAAAATTTTCTGACGTAAAATTGCGATATTTTTCTTATTTCTGCTCCAAATATAGATTGTAGGCACTCGTTAGAACCGCCTCGATGAGGCGGTTCTAACGAGTACCCACAATCTATATTTTAGTAGTTTTACTATATAAAAGTGGGTTTCAAGTTATAGTTTTACTATATAAAAGTGGGGTTCAAGGGGTCAAAATTATATAGGCCTGTATTCGTGATGAGATCAAACTTCATCAATTAAGTTTTGTAACATTGGGTCTTGAATTTTGTTTTTGTTTATTTGATTTGAGGGTTTAACGTCCCCGTCAACACGGCATAGGTCATTTTGGAGACGTTGGTTCCAATTTTGAGGGACTTTTACCCGACATTGAGATGAAATGACATCACAGGCCCTGCTGTCCAATGAAACCAATAGGGTTTAAAAGCATGGACAGTCCGACTCGCACCGCTTTGCCTTGACAGGCTTAGGTCCTCTAAGCGATTTACTAGTACTCGTGTGCGGTCGGATCTCAGCTCTGCGTGGAAGCATCATGCAGCCCATCTATTTCTTCAAGCCCCGATGGGCAGGGGCCAAAATCCATGAACTTTGTAAATACGGTTAAGTTTGCGGGAATATGTGTTGCTTTCGTTTCTGTTTCTTTGTTTAAATTGGAGTTTAACGGCCCAGTCAACATTTTTTATGTCATTTTTGAGCCATCCACACTTTTCCTGGACAGGATTATACGTAAGCGATTAAACAGTACATTGCACATTCTTTCGCCAGAAACTGACAACTGCCCTTCTTGAATCAGTGGAAGGGAGAGAATGACAGTAGAAAAGATTTCATGATCAATCTCCACGAAAGAATGTTGCCGAGCCCGGCAGGTATCGGACCCGTGTCCTCCTGATCACCAGTCAGACGCGCATCCGGCTATGCTACAGAGGCCGGCTTCGTTTCTATAGAAGATGCTTTAAAAGCAGAAACAGTTAAGGGAACTGTTGTTGATATATATTCAGCTGTTTTAAACACATTGAGCACATGGGGCGACCCAGCTTTACGGAATTACTATGGAGTACCGGCTCTCAGATTTACATGTTTTGTATGCCCCCGCCATTCGAAGAATGGTGGAAGGGCATATAGCGTTGCCCCTGTCCGTCCAGCCGTCCGTTCGTCCGTCCGTCCGAAACTTAAACACAGTCAATAACTTTCTTATTTCTGGATGGATTTTAAAATTACTTGCAGAAATGTTAACCATCATGAGACGATGTGTTGCGCGCAAAACCCATGTCCTAACCCCTAAGGCCAAGGTCGTGATTAGTGGTCAAAGGTAAAAAAAAAATGGTCTGAAACTTAAACGCAGTCAATAATTTTCTTATTTCCGGGTGGATTTTGAAATTACTTTGCAGAAATGTTAACCATCATGAGACGATGTGTCACGCGCAAAACCCAGGTCCGTACCTTCAACGTCAAGGTCGTACTTAGCGGTCAAATGTATAAAAGGATCCGAAACTTAAACACAGTCAATAACTTTCTTTTTTCTGGATGGATTTTGAAATTACTTTGCAGAAATGCTAACCATCATGAGACGATGTGTCGCGCGTTAAATCCAGTCAGTACCTAAAAGGTCAAGGTCGTACTTAGTGGTCAAAGGTAAAAAAGGTCTGCAACTAAAACGCAGTCAATAACTTTCTTATTTCTGGATGGATTTTGAAATTATTTTGCAGAAATATTAACCATCATGAGACGATGTGTCACGCGCAAAACCCAGGTCCGTACCTCCAAGGTCAAGGTCGGACTTAGCGGTCAAAGGTATAAAAAAGATCCGAAACTTAAACGGAGTCAATAACTTTCTTCATTCTGGATGGATTTTGAAATTGCATTGCAGAAATGCTAACCATCATGAGACGATGTGTCGTGCCCCAGACCCAGGTAGGTTGGTACCTACAAGGTCAAGGTCATACTTAGAGGTCAAAGGTAAAGAAAAATGTCTTTTTCTTGCGTCCGGTTATACTGAATAGATTTGTAAACTACTTGGTAAAGACAAAAGGGTCTGAAACTTAAACGCAGCAATAACTTTCTTATTTCTGGATGGATTTTTAAATTACTTTGCAGAAATGCTAACCCTCATGAGTCGATGTGTCATGCGCAAGGCACAGGTTGGTACGTCCAAGGTCAAGTCATACTTAGAGGTCAAAGGTAAAGAAATTTTTTTTTCTCGTGTCTGCTCAATATCTTTGTTGTTCCTGGATGGATTTGGAAATTACTTGGCAAAATGTTAACCATCATGACACAGTTTGTTTCACGCAAGACCGTTGTGCGTACCTGTAAGGTCAAGGTCATGCTTATTAGCGCTCGAAGGTCAAATACTAACATTAACATATTTTCAGGCGGGAGCATCCGTGTCCTATGGACGCATTTCTAGTTTTTTTTTTCCGTTTTCGCTCAACTAAACCAGCCATGAATATGTACTGCTTCATAATATCTTTACATATCAAGAAATAAAAGCGCTTAAACCTTCTCTTGCTGAATATTCAGTTTAGCCACACCAATTTCTAACTTTGAACCAATCAGATTACTTGATGTATGTGTGTGATTTCGGGTTTAACGTCGCTTTCAACAATTTTTCAGTCATATCACGACGGTGTCTGGTTGCGACAGGGAGCTCAATGCTCACTTTTATAGTGCTGCCTCACTGAAGTATCATGTCCCAGACACATTACATGATACCACACCCAGTCACAATATCCTGGCACTGGGTCGACCAGTCCTAGCTCTACCCCGTAAATCTGAGTGCCAAGCGAGGAGCAGCTAGTACCATTTTTAACGACTTTTGTATGTCGCGGCCCGGGATCGAACCGATTACTTGATGTAATTTATTCCTACAAATTCATAAATTGAATGTCAAACAGTGTAGATCCTGATCAGATGGGCTGAAGCCATCTGGTCTGGATCTACACTGTTTGCAAAGAAAAAGGTTGTCGTGAACAGCAGGATAAGAGTTAATCAAAGAGTTAACCATAACTGACATTTTTTGGAATAATTATGAACAGAATAAATTTTGTCATCCGTTTTCATGAAGCTGTTTTCTCGCATGAACGGGGTCCGGTTTTGTTTCAGGTAATGGAGATAAACGCGCATCTTTATTTTCTGGTGTGTATATGTTCCTTGGCCAATCTTCCCGTACTGGAAGCTGACAAAACATGCACTGGTGATGGGCAATTTTTCGGGGGCTCAGTCAGCTATACACTTGAAGAAGTCGGCGGAAAATTTATGGTAATATATACTGACCGGAAATAGAAACCATACACTTTTAAATTGTCTAACCTGACAAAACTGTTAAAAAATTACTGATTAAGGATTTGACTAACTGTCGACATGAATCCTGTAACAATTTAAAGAAACTCTGGTGTTCAAAATAAAAGTTTTTGGGGAAAATGTAAAACAGTGCATTTTTCACAAAATCTGTTTGTAATAGAATTTTGACTTCAACATTTTTGCGTATAGGTAACAAGTGAAAAGCAAGGAATGAAAAAACAATATAATATCTAAAAATTATCGAGAAACAAACATTCTTTTGACATCTCAAAAACTGCTTTTGTCAGCGAAATTTTCAAAATGATGTTTCAAGCCAAAATTCGACCCAAAAGTGTCTTCAGTCGTTTTAGCATCTTCAGCACCGCAATCAGAAATGCCATACTTTTGGCTCACTTCCGGTGGTTTGGTCCAATATTTAAACGTCGATGACATTTCAACCATTGTGAAAATTTTCTTTTTGTAAACACTATTCCCAACGTTAGATGATGCGAAATAACTGGTAAAAATTGGAATTACATTCGCGACACAATATGTTTAACTCAATGGAAACTTGAACAGCAAGATTTGGACCCTTGCTTAGAACCTGTGGCTCTACCCGTTAAATCGTAGCTATCATTAAACATTTTATTCGATAAATCAGACATGCCACGGATGATAATTTATATAATTGGAATTCAAATTTCATTAAAATATTTCGCCAGAGACAACTTAAAAATGAGTGTATAGTTTCTATTTCCGGTGAGTATATCTCTCTCTCTCTCTCTCTCTCTCTCTCTCTCTGTGTGTGTGTGTGTGTGTGTGTGTGTGTGTGTGTGTGAATTCGGGTTTAACGTCGCTGTCAACAATTTTTCAGTCATATCACGACGGTGTCTGGTTGCGACAGGGAGCTCAATGCTCACGTTTATAGTGCTGCCTCACTGAAGTATCATGTCCCAGACACATTACATGATACCACACCCAGTCACATTATCCTGACACTGGATCGACCAGTCCTAGCTCTTCCCCGTAAACCTGAGTGCCAAGCGAGGAGCAGCTAGTACCATTTTTAACGACTTTGGTATGTCGCGGCCAGGGATTGAACCCCAGACCTCCCGTTCCCCGGAGCGGACACTCTACCAACTGAGCTATCGGGGCCGGTCTCTCTCTCTCTGTAATAGAAACAATCCAAATACATGTTATATAATGGCACAGTTCTGTTTACATCCCCAAGTAGGCAGATGTGTCAGTGTAATTAGACATCAAGAGGTTTGACAAAATGCACTGCATTTCGTCTTGGATACTCGTAACCCGATCCTGTCGTAATATTCGAGTCTCAAAATCGTTAATATGCTACATTTAGAGAAAATCACTACCTGAAATATCTAATTTTCATTAGGCGAACCACCTCAGTCTTTCAAGAAACAGATTAATGCAGAAATAAACACTCTTCAAGAGTCACTGTGGTCGCTAAGTGTCAAAATGTTGAAACTTACCCCAACACACATTGAAATTCTTGCTAATTTTGAAAATGGGTGTACGTGTATTCATCGATGCCACCTGGATACAATGTACCATTATGCTAAACCTTTGTCACTTTGGGTATTTGTACATTTTATGCTTTGTCTTTAGAACTGTGTATGCTAGAGCTTTGAAATTTCATATATGAATTCCTCATGGGAAAATAGCTGACGCGTATTTTTTTCTCATCCGGAATATGCCGTTTTCAAGAGTTATTGCCCTTTGAATTTTTTTTTGATAAGATCGTGTCAGCAAAATATCTAAAAATATTAGTGGTAATGAGTAGATGACTTGATTACTTTCTGACTGAATTCCGAAAAATACTTCGTGAGTTATGGTCCTTTGTCACTTTGGGTATTTGTACATCTCATGCTTTGTGATGCACAGCATGACTATAGAAACGTGTATGCTAGGGCTTTAGAGTTTCATATATGAATTCCTTATGAAAAAAATAGCTGACGCGTATTTTTTTCTTATCCAGATTATGCCCCTTTCGAGAGTTGTTGCTCTTTGAAAAAAGTTCAGCTAAAATATTATCAGCAAAATATCTCAAAATATTGGAGCTATAGCCTTGAAACTGGTGAATAGATTGGTGGTGATGAGACCTGATAAACTTTCGAATAAATTACAGAAAGTACTTCATGAGTTATGGCCCTTTGTCACTTTGGGTATTTGTACGTTGTTATGCCCCCGACTTCGAAGAAGTTGGAGGGACATATTGCTTCTGGAGCGTTGGTCCGTTCATCCATTCGTCCATCCGTCCGTTACGCTTTTTGATGCATAGCATATTTTTTTTTACTAATCTGAATAATGCCCCTTTCCAGAGTGATGGCCCTTTGAGGTTTTTTTAATACTTGTCAATAACTATTGGAGCTAGATCCTTGAACGTTGGTGAATACATTGGTAATGATGAGTAGATGAACTGATTAACTTTTGACTGAATTCTGAAAAACACTTCATGAGTTACGGCCCTTTGCCACTTTGGACATTTGTACAGCGTATGCTTTGTGAAGCATAGCGTAGTTTTAGAACCATGACTGCTAGGGTTTTGAAATTTCTATTTTTCGATTCTTCATGAAAAAATAGCTGACACGTATTTTTGTGACTCGAGTTTAAGGTCACTTATATTATTCTTCAATACCTTTACCCATTAATTCTAACACGAGCTGCTTACAGGAACTATTAATAGAACTATGTATTTTTCTTGCAGTTCAGTAACAGAAAAGTACGGAACCCGGGAATGAACATGAATTGTTTTTTTTTATCATTATAATGTGCGAACAAGATATTAAGTTGTGCGAACAAGATAATATCTTGTGCGGACAAGATAAAATGTTGTCCGCACAAGATATTATCTTGTGCGGACAACATAATTTATCTTGTGCGGACAACTTAATATCTTGTCCGCATAAGATATTATCTTGTTCGCACAACATATTATCTTGTTTGCACAACATAGATCTTGGGAAGTTGTGCGAACAAGATATTATCTTGTGCAGACAAGATAATATCTTGTGCACACAAGATATTAAGCTGTGCGAACAAGATAATATCTTGTCCGCACAAGATCTATGTTGTGCAGACAAGATATTATCTTGTGCCGACAAGATAATATCTTGTTCGCACAACTTAATATCTTGTGCGCACAAGATAATATCTTGTCTGCACAAGACAAGATATTATCTTGTGCTGACAAGATAATATATTGTTCGCACATCTTAATATCTTGTGCGCACAAGATAATATCTTGTCTGCACAAGATAATATGTTGTCCGCACAAGATTATATGTTGTGCAGACAAGATAATATGTTGTCCGCACAC
Organism: Lucinisca nassula; assembly: GCA_963580285.1. Taxonomy (NCBI): domain Eukaryota; kingdom Metazoa; phylum Mollusca; class Bivalvia; order Lucinida; family Lucinidae; genus Lucinisca; species Lucinisca nassula. The sequence goes on along the minus strand of OY757012.1, from coordinate 105,965,484 downwards.
AAGATAATATCTTGTCCGAACAAGATAATATCTTGTCCACCCAAGATATTATCTTGTGCGCACAACTTATAAAATAAAAAAAAAAATCATGTCCCTTCCCGGGTTCCGTAGAAAAGGATTTGTATGACAGCAATTAAAAGTTTTTCCATACACACTTTGTGAAAAAAAAAAAAAAAAAAAGATTGATTCTGATTTTTTTGGATACCATATTAAAAGACTCAGTAACATTGGCGTTTTTGTGTGGGAAATTGCCAACATGTACATCGTGCTGTTCCCTGACTTTGGAGAGAAGCAATACAATATACTAGCTTAAAAGTAATGTAGTTTTTCAGTCACAAAGATAAATATATAGCTGTTCTATTATGTTTCTTGTAATATTTTTTAGTTATTTGTTTCAATTGAAGTTTATAACAATTAATTGAAAGGGACTGAAACACCCATAATTTTGCTGTGTAGATACCATTTCTCTAACAATATATACAACTGCAGGTAAACTGCGGGTTGAAATGTAAACCTTATTTTTCTTGATAAAAAAATAATTCTTGACAAAATAGTTCTTGACAAGAAAAATAATTCTTGACAAGATAATTCTTGACAAGATAATCCTTGACAAAATAATTTACCTTTAACTATTAGCAAACACACGAAGTGTTTGCTTTAATGTAGAGATGCTGGAACAAAATACTTAGGCACCAAAATCTCGCCTGGAATCTCGTTCAGTTTCTCGCGATAATCCACCATCTTTACAGAGTTCATGAGAATTGTATTCACATCCAAAAACTGCTTCTCAAATCCAAAAGGAGTCAAGTCCCATTACAGCCGAAACACAAAAAGCGTCGAAATAATTTTAAAAGACTTTTTTCGAAGACCGGTCCATCAAACGCTGAAGTTTGATCGCGGGAAAGTTTCGAAACTGCGTCCAAGTTTAAATGACCTGAAACGTACTGCACTGAGCCAAAAAGGTTAGCCGGTAAAACCCAGCACCGCGCTTGGACCAACGAGATACCGGGGCATTTACCGAAGCATTTACCGGAACTTTTCGGTAGGGTGGAAAGCGCTTCTCATATGGCCAAGCAATTATAACTTTTCACAAACTATTACTTAGGGACATAAAATAAAGCCATGGGAATATTAAAAGGCACAATGAGTTATCTGGCTACCTGTGGATTTCTACCTTTCCAAGATTTACAAAGTGATGATGAGCCCCAAATCCATAGCATAACGCTAGTGCTTCAGGATACTTTTAAAGTGACCATGCTGCAAATTAACTGAGTCACCCTATGTTATTTTCTGCCCATGAAGTGCACACAGGACCAGCACTGGAGCATCTAATGATTTGTGCAAAGCGGCGCTGAAACTCAAACAATTGTTTTGGGTTTAACAATTGTCAACCCTGGTCGGTCGTTTTGTGTTAACTCCCTGAGAAAGGGACTAGATAGAAGAGGTAGTAAAGGAGAAGAGTGGGAGGGGCAGGGATGAAAGGGGAAAATGAACAAAAGAAGTAACAACACCTCCTCTCTACCCCTACCTGCTGCAAGGACAGCAGAGCTTGCCCAACTGTAAGTCAATATCAGTTGGACACCCGTCACCTTTGCCTCACAGCAGAACAAATTAAAAACGTTGAAAAACAGTTTTTATGTAGTTTAGGTAGATCCCTCTTGAAGCACTCAAAGATCCCTGAATTGATAATATTCTTTGGAAGCCGGCCCTTAAGTCTGATGCCCATGCCGATGAAGGATAGCTGACAGCAGATGTCGGTCCATATACCCAAGGGAGTATCCACTACTGTTCGCTGCTTTGCGGTCGTATAACCTGCAAGTATGGATATCCACTTAACACAGAGATAGATCATGCCCATGATTGACATCTTGATGTCAATGCTGGTGAGTTTGCCGGCCAAGGTGTTGTATCACTCGGGGGGGGGGGGTGTGATGCTGGTTGTGTGGTAGTCACCTCTGACAAACCGAGCTGTTCGCCATTGCACCGCGTCGAGTTGCTGTATACTATATGTGGGCCCCATACTGATGTGGAATAATCCAGGATAAGTCTAACCATGGTCTCTACTATCATGCTTTAACATCTTCAGACCAGCTGGTTATCATCCTTCCAAAGAAACGCCAGGCTGCTGTTTGCCTTTTAACAGTTGCATCAAAACAGGGTTCCTATGAAATGTTTCTGAAATAAAGGATGCCCAGGTACTTTCATTTTTTTAAAGATTGACAGCTTATGGCTGTATTACATTATAGGCATTGCTGTAGGCTGTCAAGATCCCTGTGAAGTGCTGTAGTATCAGTCATGCTTGAGATCGTGTGCTATCATTAGCAAAGAGGTGAACTCCAGAGCTGAATTTTATGTGGCAGGTCATTTATGCATGGGCAGAATAACAAAGGTCTGAGCATGGCACCTTGAGGGACACCGGAAACAGCTGGGGCAATCATGGTAATCAGGCATTTTACCAGGTCTGGTTAGCCCCTATTGGTCAGGAAGCTCTGGATCCATTGTAAGTGGTTTATATTTTTACGTGCCTGAGCTTGGCAGTGCTCAAGCCATTCATGTGGAACTTTGTCAAACACCTTGTTAAAGTCAAGAGCGACGGCGTCTCTAGGTTAGCCTTCATCTAGTCCTGCGGCAAAGACTTGGACTTTGGTCAGAGTAAGCTGTCTTTCACTATCTACCTACCTACCTACCTACCTACCTACCTACCTACCTACCCACCTACCTACCTACCTCCTACCTACCTACCTACCTGCCTGCCTGCCTGCCTGCCTGCCTGTCTGCCTGCCTGTCTGTCTGTCTGTCTATCTATCTATCTATCTATCTATCTATCTATCTATCTATCTATCTATCTATCTATCTATCTATCTATCTATCTATCTATCTATCTATCTATCTATCTATCTATCTATCTATCTATCTATCCATCCATCCATCCATCCATCCATCCATCCATCCATCCATCCATCCATCCATCCATCCATCCATCCATCCATCCATCCATCCATCCATCCATCCATCCATCTATCTATCTATCTATCTATCTATCTATCTATCTATCTATCTATCTATCTATCTATCTATCTATCTATCTATCTATCTATCTATCTTTCTATCTATCTATCTATCTATCTATCTATCTATCTATCTATCTATCTATCTATCTATCTATCTATCTATCTATCTATCTATCTATCTATCTTTCTTTCTTTCTTTCTTTACTGCGTTAGGCCACATTTGCCTATTACTTGCAGGTATGCATACACTTGAGATTTGCAGGACAAATCCCTACGCGGTAATTATGACATTACGGTAAGGATCTTTAATCTGCAGAGGCGATTATTCTTTCTGCACAGGGGGTGGGGGCTCCAGTTAACGTCCCGATCCGAAGGACGGTGCACTTTGTGGCATTCAACCCTACAAATGGTGCCAGTGGAACATGTTTGGATACCAAACTTTATTGTCGCTGCCCGACATCGAACCGGGGGTCTCCAGCATTTATGCATGGGCAGACCAACAAAGGTCTGAGCATGGCACCTTGAGGGACACCGGATGCAGCTGGGGCATTCATGGTAATCAGGCATTTTACCAAGTCTGGTTTGCGCCTGTTGGTCAGGAAGCTCTGGATCCAATGTAAGTGGTTTATATTTTGTCGTGTCTGAGCTATAACCACTGAGTTACCCCTCTTTCTTTTTTCTTTCTATATATATACTGCAACATTTCCACCAAGATTACGTGCAGGTGTACATTACATACACGCCAGGTTTGCAGGATGAAAGCCTACACAGTAATCATGTAATTACGGTAGGGATCTGTTACCTGCGCAAGGGATGGTTCTCCCTGCACAGGAGCCTCCAGTTAACGTCCCGATCCGAAGGACGGTGCACATTATGGCAGTCATCCCTGCAAATTATGCCAGTGAACAGTGTTCGGACTCCTCGATTTTATCATACCGGACTTATACGGACACGACCTTTCTAAGCTATGCTGATAATGAAGGGAATTAACGCGTACAACACAGAAAATAAATGATTATCTCCCACAGCTCCTAGCCATGGTTACCTAGGTGACCAAGGTAAACTGTAAATAGAAAAAGGGGGCAGTGTATTTCATTTTCAAAAAGGACCAAATTATTTTCATTTTTATTTTACAAAATGTATATGGGCGTGTTCACAATAAATTTGCAATTTTACTTCCGCTGGCACAGAAAAGAAATAACAATTTACAAAAAAGTTATGAAAAGAAATTCATCAGTTTTTGTCGCTGTAATCAATAGTTTTACTATATATTCTATACATTTAGTGGGTGCTTCCAAATATATGTAAAAAGGACTAAAAAGTTGTTCATAAAATTTCATTAAAAATACATGTGGATAATTGAAAAAGAATGTAAAATCATGAGCCGCTTGCACAGAAAAGTTATTCTTATAAGTTTTTATTTTACGCGGAAATAATTATGAAGTTCCTATATAAATCTATGTATTAACTTTAACCGACATCAGTTACCTGGATGTCCGTTAAAGTTCGACATGTACCGCTTCCGGGAATCGAACCGGGCGCCCGTAGCATGATAGGCAAGTTCACCAATTACTGAGCTACCACGCTCTTATGTTCGGATGCCAAACTTTATTGACACTGCCGGGAATCGAACGATGTGCCTCTAGCATCAGAGACCAATAGCTTTTAACTACCGAAGGGGTGTAAATGAGTGTGTTTGCTCAAAAGGCAACTGCCTTTATTTCATATTATTATTATAATTATTGATAACGTGGTGAAAATAAAGTGGATAAACATTAGCTAATATTGTTTGTAGGAAAGAAAATTTATCAATAACAAGGAAAGAAAATTTATCAACAACAATGATAAAAATGATAACAAACGATAATAATAATGATAATAAGAATGACATGTTGTTCTTGATGTTGGAAAGAAGGGTGCTAAATATAAAGAAGACCAGTCTATTTCGCTAAGGCTGTGCTCACTGATCAATCATGGTCGAATTCAACTGTGTGAAATATACATTGTTAAATTCTACACATGTTTCCACTTCAATTTAGATATTCAAACTATGGAATTCAACAAAAAAGAACAAAAAATGTACAACCGGAATTTTATACTGCAAATTCAATGTTCATGTTATTCTAGTTTATAAGTTTTTAACTAAACGGCTTTAATAATGAGATATCATCCCAAGTGGTACAATGCAATCACAATCGAGTCACTTGATATGACACTTTGTGCCATTCTTTCCGTGTTCTCATCTGAATTTTGCCTATTTCCAGAGTTTTGGCCCTGTGATTGTTATGCCACCAACCTGACAGAAGTTGGAGGGGCATATTGCTTCTGGGGCATTCATCCGTTTATCTGTTCGTCCGTCCATCCGTCCGTCCGTCCGTTACGCTTTTTGATGCACAGCATAACTTTAGAACCATGCAAGTTAGGTTTTTGAAATTTCATATATGGAATCGTCGTGAAAAAATAGCTGACGCGTATTTTTTTCTCGTTGGGATTATGCCCCTTTCAAGAGTTGTTGCCATTGAAATTTTTTGATGAAATCTTGTCAGCAAAATATCTAACAACTATTGGAGCTAGAGCCTGGAACGTTGGTGAATAGATTGATGGTGATAAGGAGATGATCTGATTAACTTTTGACTAAATTCTGGAAAATACTTCGTGAGTTATGCCCCTTTTATAAATCTTGGCATTTGTACAGTGTATGATTTGTGATGCATAGCATAACTTTAGAACTGTACATGCTAGAGTTTTAAAATTTTTTAGAATATAGCTGACAAATATTTTTTTCTCATCGGGATTATGCCCTTTCAAGAGTTAAGACCCTTTGATTTTTTTTTTATGAAATCTTGTCAGCCAAATATCTCAAAACGTATTGGAGCTAGAGCCCTAAATGTTGGTGAATGGATTAGTAGTGATGAGTAGATGACCTGTTTAACTTTTGACTAAATTCTGAAAAATACTTCATGAGTTATCACCCTTTGAAACTTTCGGAATTTGCCCAGTGTATGCTTTCTGATGCATAACATAACTTTATTAAACCTTATCTTGATGTTCACGACAATCTTTGCAAACAGTGTAGATCCAGATCAGATGGCTTCTGAAGAAGCCATCTGATCAGGATCTGCACTGTTTGGCATTCGGTTTATGAATTTGTAGCAATAAATTACATCAAGTAATTTGATTGGTTGATAGACAGATATGGGTGTGGCTTAAATGAATATTCAGAGAAGGGTTAACAATGTTTGCAAGGGTTTTGAATTTCGTATATAGATTCCGAATGATAAAACAGCAGACGGACATTTTTTTTCTCGTCGAGATCATACCCCTTTCAAAAGTTATGGCCCTTTGAATTCTTTTAGCATAATATCTCAAAACCTACTGGAGCTAGAGCTTGAACGATGGTGAATGGATTGGTGGTGATGAGTAGATGATCTCATTAACATTTGACTGAATTCCAAAAAAATACTTCATGAGTTATGACCCTTTGTAACTTTGGGCATTTGTACAGTGTATGCTTTGTGATTCATAACATAACTTTAGAACTATGTTTGCTCGGGATTTTAAATTTCATCTATGGATTTCTCATGAAAATATAGCTGACGCATATTTTTTCTCATTGAGGGAATGCCCCTTTTAAGAGTAATTTTGAAAAAAAAAAATGACAAAATCTTGTCAGCAAAATATCTCAAAAACTATTAAAGCTAGAGTCTTGAAAGTTGGTGAATTGATTGGAGGTGATGAGTACATGACCTGATTAACAGTTGACTGAATTCCGAAAAATGCTCCATTAATTATGGCTCTTTGAAATTTTGGGCACTCGTACAATGTATGCTTTGTAATAAAATTACTTTAGAACTAAGCATGCCAGGGTTTGAAGTTTCTTATATGGAATCATGACACAAAAGTTAATACATTTTTTTTATCCTCATCTGGATTGTGCCTCTCTCCTGAGTTATTGCCCTATGAAAATACAGTCGAACTTCAATGGCTCGAACACCTTTGGGACCTCGAAAATCTGTTCGAGACAGGGGTAGTTCGAGCCACTGAAGTTACTGTCAGGAGGCATAACAAGATACTGTTAGACATCTTTTCGATGTTCTATAATGAAAATGTATGCTGTGTGTACTCATTAGAATCGCCTCATCGAGGCGATTCTAATGAGTACACACAGCATACATTTGTAAGATAAGAGACTAAAACCTCCTTAATTATCCCCCACTATTTCTTATGCAGAGGATTTCGCTAGGGACTCAAAAACGGGTTCGACACAACCATGGTAAACGAGCCATCGGTGTTCGAGCCATCGAAGTTCTACTGTAATGAATGAAATCTTGTCAGCAAAATATCTCAAGAGCTATTTCAGCTAAGATTGCTGGTGATCAATAGATGACCTGATTAACCTTTGACTGAATTCCGAAAAATGCTTGATGACTTATTCACCTTATTTGCATTATCTGCTGGTTCCTAGTCTGAAGGTTATCAGAGTTGGAAAAACAGGTAACCAGACCCCCTGACCTTGAAAGGTCAGGGGGGTCTGGTTACCTGTTTTTTCAAATATTGACAATGTGCAAGCTGGGAGCCAGCAAATAATGCAAATATGGTGAATGTCCCATTGTTACTCTGGGCATTTGTACATTGCATGCTTTGTTATTACGAGAACACACCCGTGCGACATAGTGCATTTTTTCAATTCTCCGAAATGACCATTTTCCTGATGAAAATCCGTGATATTTTTCTTATAAATACTGCAAACATAGGTTGTGGGTGATCGTTAGAACCGCCTCAACCACAACCTAATGAGGCGGTTCTAACGAGTAACCACAACCTATGTCTTGGAGCAAAAAGAAGAAAAATAATGTATACCCCCGTAAACCCCAGTTTTCTCTATATAAAGCGGGGTATAGTGGGGTCTTCCTTTCTCGGACTTGTTCGCGTGATGTGATGCATAGCATAACTTGAGAATTTGCTAGGATTTTGAAATTTCATATATGGATTCCTCTTGAAAAAAATAATTGACAAATTAGTAGTGATTAGAAGTTAGCCTGATTAACTTTTGACTAAATTCTGAAAAAAGGGTTGTTCTTCAATTATGGCCCTTTTAAAAAGTTTGGCATGTATGGGGCAAGCACATTGTTGGGGGGCATAGTGTTTTAAATACACCATTTCTAGTTCAATATTAGATGTTAAGGTATTTTATTTCTTGTATGACAGAAAAGAGAAATAAACACAACAGTTACTTCAAAAATGTTCTGAACACTTAGCCTATGTAGTAATGCTAAAATATAACGCAGGCCTTAGAGGTAAAAGGTTATAGTTGCTATATACAGTTTACTACCGATTAACTTTACCTGTAACCGGCCCCGATAGCTCAGTTGGTAGAGTGTCCGCTCCGGGGAACGGGAGGTCACGGGTTCGATCCCGGGCCGCAACATACCAAAGTCGTTAACAATGGTACTAGCTGCTCCTCGCTTGGCACTCAGATTTACGGGGTAGAGCTTGGACTGGTCGACCCAGTGACATGATAATGTGACTGGGTGTGGTATCATGTAATGTGTCTGGGACATGATACTTCAGTGAGGCAGCACTATAAAAGTGAGCATTGAGCTCCCTGTCGCAAACAGACACCGTCGTGATATGACTGAAAAATTGTTGAAAGCGACGTTAAACCCGAATTCACACACACACACACACACACACACACACACACACACACACACACACACACACACACACACACACACCACACACACACACACACACACACACACTTTACCTGTAAATATCTTATCCTTGACGGACTGGTCTTGTATAGTATACTTACTACTTATAATACAATACACTTTTCTACCCTAAAATATAAACCATGTACCACGTCATATAACCATACGTGAACATTATCTGCACATTAGTGTCTGTTTTTAGACAGTACAGTACTTGTAGATTATTGTAAACCTTCAAGACTGTCCCTAGTCTTTGTAACTGGGTGGGCAGGTTTGCGTATTGCCTGGGACCAGTTGTTCAAAACTTTGATCATTAAATATGGCAAATATACTAAAAGTTTGGAAAAAATAAGCAGCTTTTGCAAATGCAAAAGCAAATGCTGCTCACATTTTTTCAGCAAAAATACCAGAGTATAAGATATTGTACTTGCTAGAACAGGTAACAGTTTGACCACTAAAGAGCTCGTCACGCCAACAATGCTTTGAAAATTGGCCCCTGTTCGATAGTTAATTTGTTGGTATATTAATTGTAGCTAAATCTAGACGTAATTACTGGCTGGGTTCTTCGAATGGGACCATGTGGCAGAAACTGTAGCAAAGCGTCTGTCGGGTCGAGCACCAAACAAACCAGGGCTGAGATAGAAAAGCAAATGAACAATACAATGTACTTTGGAGAGTGGATTTCTGAGATCAAGCGACCTGGACAAGCGCTAAAACCAACGCCAGTGACAGATAAAGTTCGTGCAGCTATGACTGGTACTGTGCTGGCAGTCAGTGAGACGTCGAACTGGGAACAAGAGCTGATGAAAGTTACATTGCCCGTTGAGGCTAACCTGAGTCACAAGGATATTAAGTACGTATACCTTCTTCACTTTATTCCTAATTTTGTCATTGAATAAGTAGTTTAGGTCGTAGTACCAAAGCGTTAATCCAAAATCATTAATCCATAGACAAATGGCAAATGTCAATGTTCAGACCAACAGACATGGACTCCAGAAGAGTGTAATCAGGCGTCTTAGGATAGTAAGCATTACTTGGTCAGCAAGCTTCGCCCACCATGCCTATGGACCTGAACGAAGAAAACTCAGTCAACCCGCTTCAAACCGACCTCTGATATAACGACAAACGTCTCAATATATACAATTTCAATAGATTTCGTTTGTTTGATTGATTTGAGGTTTAACGTCCCCGCCAACACTGTATAGGTCATTTTGGAGACGTTGTTTCCAATTTTGTGGGACTTTTACCCGACATTTAGATGGCATGACAACTCAAGCCATGCCGCACAATGAACCCAATCGGTTTCATATGCATGGACGGTCCGACCTGGGCAGTATTTGCGTGGTCGGTTCAGCTCTGTGTGGAAGCATCAGTCAGTCCAATCTATTTCTTCAAGCCCCGGTGGGCGGGTGCCAACAAGTTCAATTGAACGAATCCATAGCTCAGGATAAGACGTATTAATGGAGATACATTGCATTCAAGAATATGTGGGCCCCGTCAAGCGATTTTGGTACTTATCGCCTATGCGAGCAGCGAAGGTTCAGGCGAGCCTGCGCATCCGCCCAGTCTCGCCAGAACCTTCGCTGCTCGCTCATACAAGCAGTGAATCAAGAGGAACCTTCAGACAGAAAGCCATTTCCCTGGCCTCTCTGAATGGCTGGGCATGCGCAGTTAAAATTTGTCATGACGGAATGCTCGAAGACACAAATTCGCTTGGCAGGGCTCATGTTATATATATATTTGCATTATCAGTGCATTTGCAGGAAACGTTAGTGACGTCAAAATAAACAATGGTTCTCTTGGTGCCAACGAGACTTTTCCGCTGACAATCGGAAAACTGCATGAAATTGTTTTCTCGTTTCAGTTTTAGGCCCTTTAAACAGATGTTTTCGTCAAATAATGAATGGAAAATAATATACGACGGCGAGTCAAAAAAAAAAACAACTCGACGTTTTTCACGGATCGCATTTTTCAATTGGTCGATTAAATATGGATAATACGCACCTGTTATTGTACTTTTCTTTTAGAAAGTGAAACATAAGAACGTCCTGTGCGTCCAAAAGTACAATTGCCTTCACCTTTCCAGCAGAGGATTGCGTTTTGAACTTCTTTGGCCTCAGAGACCCCGGCCCTACTCACTGGCGACTTTGAGTTTTATCCTCTGGCTCATAATAATGGACCCAGGTCCCATCTACAGTCACAGTGAAAGAAAATCATCTTCCTTTGATCTCAATCGCTTAAACTATGCGCTGCATACTGATGCTCTGGTTGCCATTTGCTCGTCACTAAGTGAGTTTGGGACCCAACGGGCTGTTAGCTTGTCCATACCTAAGCGATCATGTAAAATTGTTGAAACGCTACCATGTGAATGTGTAATGCATCCGCTATTTCTTCAACGTTATTTCGCCTATCAGAGTACACCAGATAGCGTACTTTGTTACACGTTTCTTCATCGGTGGCAAATTATGGGCGTCCAGACCTGTTTTTTGTCTTCTAAAGACGTTCTGCTGTGTTTGATTTCCCATACCAGAACTTATGGTGTGCATATGATGGTGCAGAGGACCCATAAACATTCGTCAACTCGCAGTGTATTTCCCCTTCAAATACAAGTGCCGAATTAAAGCACGGTACTGAGCTTTTGTCGAAAGCTTGCTTTTGCATCGCTAGCCATGTTTGATGTTCAATATCTTATGAGTGAATGACACGATAAGGGTGCAATTTTGCCTTCATTCCTAAAACGTGTACTGAAACAAGGCATGAAAATCGTGGTTGTGTCGATCAGTTAGAAATGAGATAGGCTGGTTACTTCTTGTTTTGCCCTCGTAAATATAAGTTATAAATGTTATGTATTCAACAGTAATTGGAGTATGAACAACATCGGGTCACGAGCAATGTTAAAGTGAACCCTTTCAGTTCATTTACATTCGTTTTAATTACTCCAAGAAACAAATGCTGTGATATTTATAAGAATCGCCTCGCCGGCGCTAATAAACAATTCCTTGTTGGGTTCCTTTATAGTTGCAAATTCTTTAAAACGTCAAAATGTAATGGATCAAATACTGTTATTATAACGGGGGCTCTCTGTATCTATTATGTGCATTCCATGAAATAAATGAATTATCAAATATTTAAACAATATGTGGAAGCGTTTGACATCGGGACAAAGTCAAATGATCGAGGTGAGGTTGTAATGTAATGATAATGGGTATATATACCACTTTTACAGCCTTGTCAAAGAAGCTGGCCTTTTGGCGATGTGGGCATCATAGTTTCCTTTTACACGAAGCGTGGTTGGTAATTGGCAGTTTTGTTGGAAAGTAACTGTCCTTTTTGGCTTTCCGCTATTGATGCTTCCATTAGGGTCTAGTTATGGTGTCTCTGATGGACAATTGTATCAATTCCTGAGCATAACCTTCACTTCTATTATGGTACCTTGATGGGCAGCCAGAACGACTACCACGACCTCAAATCTTGACTTCGTGGATGGTCCTGTTTTTGCTACATAAGCATTGAGTTTTGTTTGTTGTCTTTTACAGCTATGATGGTTGTTCATGGAGAAACCTTTCCAGACAAGGTGAAAATTTAGCCTGGCATATACAAGCAAAAATAGACCCAGTTAAAGTCAGGAGTGACACAAAGAAACCCAATGGTAGCCCACAAGTTCTTTATAAACCATTCTACAGGTACACATCTAGGAAACAATGAAGGTTGATACAAATTCTAGGGAGACAACTCTCTCAAAAAGATTTTTCTTATTGTAGATTATGTCATGGGCCAGCTGTAAAAAGCTTAGATATTATGTATAGTGGAGCTGTAAATAATGGTATACAGATTATATGGATTGGGTCTCTTTCGGGGTTACTTAACCATGTTTTTTCACATAGGATATGCTTTTTTTTTGGGGGGGGGGGGTTAACGGTCTTTTCAAGATTATTTCACTTATATCGAGCCGATCATTAATCAGTGGTGGGCGAAAACCGAGTACCCGAAGAAAAAACAAAACAAAAACAACAACAAAAAAAAAACAAAAAAACAAAAAAAAACAAGAGGACCCAGAGGGCCCTGGTTTGCTCACCTGTGTGTCACTGTCTCGAGTACATTCTATTTTTAGCTCTTGTGGCCATCTTGTTCTTCAGCAGAGTGATTTTAGCTTATATGGTAGGGAGTAACCTAGGCAACATTACTGGGAACTTTGAATCAAATTGGCCTTAGGGTTTAGGGGGAGTTTCCGTTAGAATCAAATTTCCAATAATTTTCTATTTTTACCTACAGTGGTCATTTTGTTCATCTGAGTGGGATTGTTTTAGCCTTTTTCGAAGAGGATCATCTAAGCAACATTGTCGCAAGGATCCTACATGCTAGATATGAAGGCTGTATCTCAAATGCTTTAAAAGTTATGACAAAGTAGGTCAAAGGTCAAGGTCATGGGTCACAAGTTTTGAATGGCTGAGAAAACCTTGTCACAAGGAACATGCATGCCAAATATGAAGGCTCTATCTCATATGGTTCAAAAGGTATGATAAAGTAGGTCACAGTTCAAATATTTATGAGTGGGAAGCCCTTGTCAGAAAGAACCTACATGCCAAATATGAAGGCTGTATCTCAAACGGTTCAAAAGTTATGACAAAATAACCTACTGATCTACTTTTTGATTTGACATGACCCATATTCGAACTTAACTGAGATATTGTCCAGATGATCATTCTGAGCAAGTTTTATGATGATTTGACTGAAACTGTGGCCTCATAGAGTGTTCAAAACCTTTTTCTATGATTTGACCTGCTGGCCTACTTTTTGACCCGACATGACCCATATTCAAACTTGACACACATATTGTCAAGATGATCATTCTGAGCAAGTTTGATGATGATCGGACCAAAACTTGGGCCTCTAGTGTGTTCACAAGGTTTTTCAACAATCTGACCTACTGACCTACATAATGACCAGAAAAGACCCATATTCGAAATTGACCGAGATATTGTCAAATGATCATTTTAAGCAAGTTTGATGATGATTGGACCAAAACTGTAGCCGCCAGTGTGTTCAGAGGGTTTTTCTATGATTTGGCCTACTGACCTACTTTTTGACCCGACATGACCCATATTTGAACTTGACTGAGATATTGTCACGATGATCATTCTGGACAAGTTTGATGATGATCGGACCAAAACTGTGGCCTGTAGTGTATTCACAAGGTTTTTCTATGATTTGACCTACTGACCTACTTTTTGACCCGACATGACCCGTATTCAAATGTGACCAAGATATTATCAAGATGATCATTCTGAGCAAGTTTGATGATGATTGGACATAAATTGTGGACTCTAGTGTGTTCAGAAGGTTTTTCTATGATTTGACCTACTGACCTACTTTTTGACCCGACAACACTAATATTCAAACTTGACTAAGATATTGTCAAGATAATCATTCTGCGCAAGTTTGATGATGATCAGACCAAAACTGTGACCTCTAGTGTATTCACAAGTTTTTTCTATGATTTGACCTACTGACCTACTTTTTGACCCGACATGACCCGTATTCAAACTTGACCGAATTATTGTCAAGATGATCATTCTGGGCAAGTTTGATAATGATTGGACCAAAACTGCGGCCTGTAGTGTATTCACAAGGTTTTTCTATGATTTGACCTACTGTCCTACTTTTTGACCCGACATGACCCGTATTCAAATGTGACCAAGATATTATCAAGATGATCATTCTGAGCAAGTTTGATGATGATTGGACATAAATTGTGGACTCTAGTGTGTTCAGAAGGTTTTTCTATGATTTGACCTACTGACCTACTTTTTGACCCGACAACACTAATATTCAAACTTGACTAAGATATTGTCAAGATAATCATTCTGCGCAAGTTTGATGATGATCGGACCAAAATTGTGGCCTCACGGGTCTTCACAAGGTTTTTTTTCGGATTTGACCTACTGACCTACTTTTTGACCCGACATGACCCATATTCGAACTTGACCGAGATTTTGTGGTGGTACAAATTGTGTGCAAGTTTAGTTAAAATCAAATCATAAATGAAACATCTATCATGCAGATAAGACCAAAATAGGCAATTTTTGCCCTTTCAGGCACCGTAACTCCGTAACACATGATGAGATATGGCTGGTTCAAGAAAGGAACCCAGATCTCATGGTGGTACATGTTGTGTGCAAGTCTGGTTAAAATCAAATCATAAATGAAGATGCTATCGTGCGGACAAGACCAAAATAGGCAATTTTTGCCCTTTCAGGGGCCGTAACTCCGTAACACATGATGGGATATGGCTGGTTCAAGAAAGGAATCTAGATCTCATGGTGGTACAAGTTGTTTGGAAGTCTGGTTAAAATCAAATCATAAATGAAGTTGCTATCGTGCGGACAAGACCAAAATTGGCAATTTTTGCCCTTTCAGGGGCCGTAACTCCGTAACACAAGATGGGATATGGCTGGTTCAATAAAGGAACCCAGATCTCATGGTGGTACAAGTTGTGTGCAAGTCTGGTTAAATTCAAAACATAAATAAAGATGCTATCACGCGGACAAGATCAAAAAATTGTTTACGCACGCACGGACGCACGGACGGACGCACGGACGACGGACAAAATGTGATCACAAAAGCTCACCTTGTCACTACGTGACAGGTGAGCTAAAAACAGCGCTCTTATCCACTAGGCCATGGTGCCAAGTTCTGCAACGGAAGGTCAGGTGCTTTTTTGTCCGGATACTCCAGTTTCGACGATTGCATCGAAAAAAGTGAATTAATCTTGAATGGGCCTTAAACCAAGAAAACAAACAGCTGCTGCAGTATCTTAATCTTAGTGTTTTGTCTTGTTCCCCATCCATATGAATGTTTGACAGTAGAAATTTATAGACAGTAACACGCGGCCCCCGCCCATCGGGGCTCGAAGAAATAGATGGGCAGCATGATGCTTCCACGCAGAGCTGAATCCCATCTCACACGAGTACAGGTAAACCGCTAAGAGGATCTAAGCCTGCCCAGGCAAAGCGGTGCTTATAAACCCTTTTGGTTTCATTTGGTTTCATTCGGCGACAGGGCTTGAGATGTCATTTCATCTCAATGTCGGGTAAAAATTCCACAAAATTGGAAGCAACGTCTTCAAAATGACATATACAGTGTTGACGGGGACGTTAAACCTTAAAACAAACAAACAAAGACGGTAACACAAGTAAGGCAGTATACATTGTATTTGTGTTCAACTTACAATAGTCAGCAATAGTCAATGCCTCAAAAAGTTCATTAGTTCGCCTAAATATCTTTAGATATCTAATATTGTGGTCTTAATGTTTTCCACAAAATATAACATGGCCAGTTCCACTTTTGCTCGTGGCACACGTTTCTATCTTATATGGAACACTGTGGTGAAGTGAAACATCTGGCCCGAGATCGAGGGGTAGCCAATTTGTTGACCATGAGCATCGGGTGTTTTGTTCTTGAGCAAGACGCTTTTTCACAGTGCTTAGGACCCATCCGGTTAGACCTGCCTAGAATGTCAGAGAGTTTGTTGTACCAATATTACTGCTCTGTTTTACGCGAATGACTGCTTTGATTAGGCGGAGCTTGTCTGTGACAGAAAGTGAATTTCACAGATTTTGGCTCACAAATTTGTGGTTCTCGAGATATGCGAAAAATATTTTATGCAGCTCCTATACTTATTTTCCTGCGTTTTAGGCGGATGATGGACATTCATTATCTATTTTATAGCATACATAATTGCCGTCCATAATACAAGTTCGTTGTTTCGATATGCACATTGGGAGAGCTCATGACAAAGGTTATCTACCATCACATAGGCGCCCATCAAAAGCTCAGACGGGCCTGCACATAACCCTGCTAGTATTCTACATAAATCTACAGCGGGCCGTAAGCGGCCCGTCAGCTACCCTAACGGCCCGCTGTAGATTTATGTAGAATGCTTACCGGGAAGTTCAGTCTCACCAGAGCCTTTGCTGTCCGCAGATGTATTCGGAAAGAGATCTTGAGGTAGCCATGTGCAAGGAAGCATTCGTCTAGCGCTGTTAGTTGGTTGTGCATGTGCATTTGTAGAAAAAAAAACATTGGAGAATTTAATGTTATTAATCAAATAATTTCGTATTGGCCAAGTTACAGGTCCGAGGTCTGCTGTATTGGCACGAGGCCAATACGAAATTACTTGATTAATGACAATTTTATTAATTGACACAATTAAAAACATGATTTATAATTTTTGAATATTGGTTGACCTGGTGTAATAAAGGATAATCAATTAATAATTAACTATATTAACTATTGTCTGTTGTTAATTTTTTTTGAGCTAGGCAGATTTCATACTGGATTGACTTGAGAATGAAAAAGTTCTATAATCTCTATCCCAGGTTGAAATTAAACAAGGAAAGCACAGTCAGAATAGCAGCTACGGACCCGGATGATGATTACATTAAGTGTGGTCATTCCGAGTATGTTGAGAGTGGGGTATTTGCAAAGCCTGGTCATCGTCTTGCGGGGGTGACCATTGAAGAAGTAAGTAAATATCTATTTTCACACGTATGGCAATAGAGTTGTGATGGCTTTCACAGGAAACAAAGACCCCTACAGATAAAACTAATCTCGGTTTTGTTAAGAGGCTTCATGTGCAACGCTATACCGTGTACCTCCATTTAGCAACCACCGAGGGAAAATTCCATAACTTGCTGCTTAAGACAGCTGGCTGTTCAGCAAAGGAAAATGTTTGAGATGATAAGACCGACAAAATCAGTGATTACTGAGGACAGCTCAACATGGATCTAGTAAAACAAAAATAAATGGTTGAGAAGTGTCATCTGACAACTCTCCATTATTTATTTATTTATTTATTTATTTATTTATATTTCTTATGCTTACATATCACACTGTAGTTATGCATATATCAAAGCGGTAATTCTAAGATAAATAATAATACCAGGAAAGAAACTCCTAGTTTTACATTAAGATTAAATAAAGTATAAGAAGGGCGGCTGAGGTAAAATATATTGTCAAAAATGCATTGGGGGAATTATAATGGCTACTAAAGAGAGGTGGCATTTACACAGAGGGGTTTTACTGTATATTGCAAAACTGCTTGCACTCACTAGCGAAGGCAAACAGCAGCGCTTTTAGTAAATAACAGATTTATGTAAGCAGCCAATGCATGATAAAATCTACAAGAAGTATTGAGCGACCAGCGAAGACTCAGATCAGCCTGCGCATTCGCACAGTCTGATCAGAGTCTTCGCTGATCGCATGTACTTACTATAGGCTAATATTGCTGCAATGATACATAAGCAAAAAGGTATTGTCATAGTGGATGGGTGCTCAGGTTGATTTGAATCTCTGGTGGTCGCCCCGGTCTTATTGTAGGTTTTGTCATGCGCCGGCTCTAATGTTATGAGAGGATTTTTTTAAAGTTCATACTTTAGCCAAGCCATGAAAAAACCTGTTTCTGACTATTGCGATCAACGAAAGTGCAGATCAACATCCGGCACAGTCCATCACGTGAACTAGTCCGTGAAATGAAGACCCCATATACCCCACTTTATATAGAGAAAACTGGGGTTGACGGGGAAATACATTATTTTTCTTATTTTTGCTCCAAGACATAGGTTGTGGGTACTCGTTAGAACCGCCTCAATGAGGCGGTTCTAACGAGTACTAGCAACCTATGTTAGCAGTATTTATAAGAAAAATATTACGGATTTTCATCGGAAAAGTAGCCATTTTCGAAATGAGAAAAAATGCACGGGTGTGTTATCGTAATGCTGATCAGGTCTATAGTGTGCACTGCTTAGACAATACTCGTTCAATATCTCCAGTTTCTATCTATTTCACGAGTGTTGATAGTCTGTGTAGCAGGCCGGTAAATATTGGGCGCCGTTTAACAATTTATTACCTATTTATAGATATCCACAATTATTTATCGATATCCATAAACCCCGCCCTTCGGGACTGAAAGAAATATATGGGCTGCATGATGCTTCCACGCAGAGCTGAAACCGACTGCACACAAGTACTGGTAAACCGCTTTGTTACGAGATGGAATAGGAAACCTCTCTGGTGCTTATGCACATCTAAATTATTTTAGTAGATATATGGTAGGGCGGTGCGAGTGAAATATTTTAGGTGAAATATGGTACGCAAACTATGCGGCTCCATGAACAAGTCATGCACATATCATACGATGTATGCATGGGTGGTTTATAGAGAGCTGTTTTTACAATACAGGGGGCCGCTAAAAGGCTGAGTCCTATAGAATTTGCCTAAAAATCGCCAACCGCCAAATTGTGCCATATATGATTTTTATTCCCGTCACGTGTTGTGTGGGTGTTCGTTTTGACAGGAGTCATGTCATTGATTATAGGGTCGTTTCATCAATTTTTCCTATGGGAAATATACTATTTGAAGGCAAATCCATTATCTACTCGATTTTGCTATCTGGCTTTGTTTGTGGCCGGTATCTCCACTTCCCCACGAACAAAGCGAGGTAATACGAGTAGGCATGATTTTCCGGTAGTATTCATAGATATATAAACCCTGAAAAAAGCGGACACCTTAGCAGCAGGTCAAGTTGTAAAGAGTAAACACAACATTGTGACGGGGAAATAGAAAGTATATTGAAAGGTATGTTTAATCTATGTTTAGTATTATTTTTGTATGAACATGCTTGTAGGTTTTGGAGGGGTTTACTTCTAGTATACCCCAACTTTCTGAAGCCTATTCTGAATTCACTATTGAGGCCTGTAGTGATTAGGCTACTAGCTTTGCCAGCTAGACGTCGCAGGATCGATCCCAGGCTTCTCCAGTAGTAGAATGTGTCTTTCTAAGTGAGGTCCTGTCTCATGCTGACCCTAGATGTTGGTGAGACGTAAAGTTTGGACACCCGCTCATTCTAGATTCATTTAGGCTTTTAGACCCCTTTTGTAGAATGTAATTAATAAACACCGGGTCACTTGTTTGATCCATGACTTTTGACTAGCTGTGGTTAGAAAACCGGGGTTCCGTCCCAATATGATATTAGGTGTAGAGGGGACGTAAACTTAAGACGGGTTTAACCATATCTTCATCATCAGGGCAAACTCTTACAAGAGCCTGTTGGGTTATCCGTGATGATGAACTGTAATGAATTTTATTTTACAAGCATGTTCACGTTGATTAGAAATAATTTTGTTCAAGAAGAATTACGAGTTCATTTTGTAATGATGCCGTTTTTGTCTGATAACTCAGTTTGTGCATGTATGTACATATAAAGAACGTGATGATGATAAGTGGGAGTATTTGGTCGCCACACGTCATAACGGCCTGAGCGGCGGGGATGACGTCAGCTGCGTCATCGGCGTCGCGAGGACGGTTGTGACGGGGTGCCTACCAAATAGAGAGAATTTACGGCAAACAGTGTTGGCCCATATGAGACACTAACAAATGTTGTAGATTATAGATGAAAATCTTCTGTTGTAGTTTCTATCTGTTATTAATGTATTGAATTTGTGAATAGCTATATTTGTGAGCCGTGTCGCGGAGAAGGATATGAAATAGAGATTGTTATGTTTCCTGTAATTGGCGGCTGACCAGGTAGCGCAAAGGCGTGGTCTGTTCAATTGCCTCTTACTTGTGATAATGTAGTGAGCACAAATTTGATGAGTATTATGCTCAGTAGTAGTGAGCATTAATTGATTTCTGTAGTGCTCAGTAAGGAAACATGAACTTTGAGTATTATTGTGTCAAGCGCTGGGTGCTGATAATTTGATGCACAGTCAAGTTGAGTTCTGCTGTACGGTTATTTGTCGCATGCACTAATCAGCCTGTATGTCTGGTCGGCGCATGCGCAATAACGGTATATGCATGAACATATTTTTACTTCTCCGGGAGGGGGATCATGATATAGCATGTATGTTTTGTGACTCGTTTCTAGTCCCGTTATCGTAATTTGCAGGCATAACAATGTGTGACCTGCTGCTCCCTGCTTCATAGCAGCAGGTACTGGTACGACGCTAGGCGTTAGGGTCCAGCAAGGGCGGACAGACCGCCGTAATCAGCGCCTACCAGGATAGAAGCAGATTCTTCTAAATCATTGTTCGTTGTAAACAAATGTGATCATGGAAGAGGTCAACTTACCTTATTTGGACGATCACTAAACGGCTGATCAGCAAACGTGATCGCTAATCCTAGGATAATCAATTATGTTGATAGACTAGTTTTACTAGTTCGCGAGAAGAAGTGTCACGCGAGTGGGGGATTCACCCAAAGTTATAAACTGGCCAGTCGCGTTTTGTGTTGTTTCTTTTTTTGTTTTTCTTGTTGTTTTTGTTGTTTGCTTCTGTAGGTATTCACGTCACCCGTTCCGAGCACAGAACAGTGTTTTGCCTTCGGAGCGGACGTCGTGAGTTGGCTACAGAAGCAACAATTTGTGATGTTTTGTGTTAGTAAGTGTTGTATGTAGATACTGTAAATAATTCATGTCAATCATTTAACATCTTTCTTGTGCCTTACCCCACAGCTGCCCGTACACCTGTCAGAGATCACGCTCGGTTGTCTTGTCAGCATGGGGGTTTGCGGGACGCCGTAAACCCACATGTAACATTTGGTGTCAGAAAAGTGAGGATTTGATCTCTGGCTGGTGTTCCCGGCTGTGGAACAGCACATTGATACTCTGAATCATCAATTTAAAAAAAAAAAAAAAAAATGTATTGACAGCCACATTTAGAAATTAACTTGAATCTTCCTTCCTGCGTTGATGAAGTGCGAAACCCATGTATTCAACTAAATGGATACTGACAAGTCGATAATTTCTGAGCAGGAAGGCAAGGCAAACCCCACTTTTTCTTGGTAACGAAAAATTTAAGTAGACCCCACTTAATTGTGTTACCTGACATTCTACTAAGTTAAATTGGAGCTACTAATTGATCTTACCCACATAGTGACGTTAACAATTTACTGACGTTGACATAACGGTAGCGTTAATATTTACGCAGTGGCTTGAGGTTAGGTATGACGTAATAGAAACATTAATGGTGACTTGTTATGATCGGAGTTTTGTAATGTGATAAAACTTCGGATTGTAGCATTTAGGTTTCCCCTTTTGGAGAAAAAACAATCAGAAATGTTTTTTCTTTGTGTACAGAGATGGAATAGGATGAACCTATCTAAACAAGACAGCTATTTACACAACAACCGTGCGAAGAATTACCTACTAAGGTAGTCTGCCCCCAAATTTTCTTTAGTAAAATTGCTATTAAGCTATGGTGGTTTGCCCCAGAATTTTCCTGCTCCCCTGACATTCTGTTTGTTAGCAAACGGATATCGTTTTAGTCTTACTGGTGGTGGCCTTTCTGGCTCAACTGATTTGATTGTTTTCACAGGTTCTGACATAAATGTGGTACATATAATTTGGTCTGTCTGACATGTCAGTCCTGCAAGGCGCTGTTCTCTCAGCCCTTCTGTCTCCTCACTCTCCTCTGACGTTAGTGTGTGTGGGACGCTAACGTCACCGTCACTTTCCGGTTGCTCTGCAGTTTCAAAACTGCTGTCTTCAAATGAAGACTCGTCGACGTCATTTCCGTCATGACTGTCTGTCGACATAACAGGTTTAGAGATCAGACAATGAGACGTCACAGTCTGACGCTCAACATACTGTTTCAGTATATTAGCGTGATATGTGTTAACATTTCCATTGACGTCAATCTTATAATCCATTCTGTTCACTACCTCAACCACTTCATAAGGACCTTTCCATTGAAGCAATAATTTATTACTGTCTGTCGGTAGTAACAACAGTACTTTGTCGCCGACGTCAAATTTACGCGACCTCGCGCCTTTATCATAATAAGCTTTCTGCTTAATCTGAACCTTCTTTAAATTATCACGCGCTAATTTGCATGTCTGCTCTAACCGTTCCCTAAGCTCAATAACGTATTGATACGTCGAAAGAACTTGCTCATCGCGTACCTCTTCAGCCCATAATTCTCTTAATATTGCCATTGGACCTCTGACGTTACGTCCATATAACAACTCAAAAGGGGAGTATCCTAAAGACTCTTGTGGGACTTCCCTTACCGCAAATAATAAGGCTGGAAGATATTTATCCCAATCTTTTGGACGTTCAGCACACATGCGACGTAACATCTGCTTTAACGTAGCGTGGAAACGCTCTATCAGTCCGTTGCAAATTGGGTGTCTCGGACTACACGTTAACTGTTGAAGAGAAAGAAGTCTGCTGACTTCCTTCATTACCTCAGCAGTAAACTGTGATCCACAATCAGTCAACATTTCATCAGGAATGCCAACCCTACTAAACATTTCAATAAGCGCTTCCGCGACACGTTCCGTCTCAATACTCGGTAAAGCTATCGCCTCTGGATACCTTGTCGCATAATCTATCATGGTTAAAATATACCGAGATTTCCTATCAGATCGAGGCTCAATTGGACCAACTATGTCCACTGCCACCCTCTTAAATGGCGTATCAATCAATGGCATTTTTCCTAGAGGTACTTTAGTGACCCGACCTTTCTGAATAGTTCTCTGACAAATATCACAAGATTTACAAAATCTAGCGACATCACCGCAAATACCGGGCCAGTAAAACTCAGTTACAACTCTATCCAATGTCTTCCTAATACCCATATGTCCAGACATAAGCGTTTCATGAGCCAGTTTCAACACCTTTCCTCGGAAACTTTGAGGGACCACAAGTTGGAAAGAGACTTTGTTACCCTTGGTGAACTCCCTATATGCCAACCCTTTTTTCTCAATAAACCTAGTTTCACCTCGGTTTAAACCACGACTCACAGTCTTGTTCCCAGATACAACCCTTTTCCTGATGTTTTCCAAAGTTGGATCATCAACCTGAGCTTGCTTGAAAGCCTCCTTGTCATCGTTAATGATCTGATCGGGAACCTTAAGTTTTCTGTAAGGCTTCTCATCCTGCCTAGTTTGAGACCTAGTTACAGCCGCAGCTGAGAAATGAGACATATCAGGAAGTTTTGATCCATCAATGTTACCGATAACCAAATCGTACAACGTATCATCCATACACAAAGCTTCAGTTTTCCCAGTAAAAAAAGGACAATCAATGTCAATCATTGCCAAAGGATACCTTTGTGTGGATTCATCAATCAACGTAACATTTGATTCCTTCCCTATTAACTGACTATCCGAAACCAAACTTCTCCGAACGACACAGCCTGTACACCCAGTATCTCTTAATACAACCACCTTTTTATTATTAACCAATCCTTGTGCCGTCGGTAACCTTGCCTTTAAGAAGTAACAGACACCTTCCCTAGTTTCCTTACTACACTCCTCCCTATCCGAAATCAAAGGATCACCAACCTTATTTTCAAAAATACTTCCAATCTCATCACCTTTCCTAGTTACTTCCGTTTGACAAAAACTAACTTGGTGTGCTGCGCCACGTGGTGTGCTATTATTTTTACCGCGTCCGCGAAAAGACCCTCTAAAATTACCACGACCACGTGTATAACCACGACCTACATTCTGCGTATTCTCATTCTTAACCTGAGAACCTTGAGTCTCTACGCGCGTGTTAAAATTTTCTTTAACACCGCTATCCCCAACTCCAGTTGCTCCTACCTCTGCGCTATACAATTGTTTCCTGTCGGGGTTCTTAAAACATTTAATTGTTAAATGCCCCTTACCGCATATGCTACACTTGATATCCGGTCTACCACTCGGTTTGTTCGAGTCAACTTTGTCCTGTTTACCCTGCGCTGCGCCTCTATTATCGCGTTGCCCCTTATTAATGCAACTATATACGCCCCCGCGCGCTTCTGCAAACAAATCTGCCTCCCTAGCCATTTCATCTAAATTACCAAACTGTTTTGGCTTCAGATGTACATACAGTTCTCTATTACATGACTCCAGGAACTGATCCCTTGCCATGAAATCACAGACAGCCGGAAAAGATTTTTCTATCTTTGCCATATTAAGCCATTTTTCTAAATAACTTCTCAGTCTACTACTGAACTGTATGAACGTTTCTGATTTCTCGGGCCTACTATAACGAAACTGTTTCCTAAATCCGCGCTCTGTCATGTCAAAATTCTTTAATAAAGCGTCCTTTAACTTTTCATAATCCGCCGCATCCTCATTTGACAACCGGTCATATACATCAAGTGCGCGCCCTTTGAGCAATGCACTTAAATACGCGGCCCAAACACTCTTATCCCATTTATTAGCCGTAGCATATTTCTCAAATCTAGATAATCTTGATTATCCTAGGATTAGCGATCACGTTTGCTGATCAGCCGTTTAGTGATCGTCCAAATAAGGTAAGTTGACCTCTTCCATGATCACATTTGTTTACAACGAACAATGATTTAGAAGAATCTGCTTCTATCCTGGTAGGCGCTGATTACGGCGGTCTGTCCGCCCTTGCTGGACCCTAACGCCTAGCGTCGTACCAGTACCTGCTGCTATGAAGCAGGGAGCAGCAGGTCACACATTGTTATGCCTGCAAATTACGATAACGGGACTAGAAACGAGTCACAAAACATACATGCTATATCATGATCCCCCTCCCGGAGAAGTAAAAATATGTTCATGCATATACCGTTATTGCGCATGCGCCGACCAGACATACAGGCTGATTAGTGCATGCGACAAATAACCGTACAGCAGAACTCAACTTGACTGTGCATCAAATTATCAGCACCCAGCGCTTGACACAATAATACTCAAAGTTCATGTTTCCTTACTGAGCACTACAGAAATCAATTAATGCTCACTACTACTGAGCATAATACTCATCAAATTTGTGCTCACTACATTATCACAAGTAAGAGGCAATTGAACAGACCACGCCTTTGCGCTACCTGGTCAGCCGCCAATTACAGGAAACATAACAATCTCTATTTCATATCCTTCTCCGCGACACGGCTCACAAATATAGCTATTCACAAATTCAATACATTAATAACAGATAGAAACTACAACAGAAGATTTTCATCTATAATCTACAACATTTGTTAGTGTCTCATATGGGCCAACACTGTTTGCCGTAAATTCTCTCTATTTGGTAGGCACCCCGTCACAACCGTCCTCGCGACGCCGATGACGCAGCTGACGTCATCCCCGCCGCTCAGGCCGTTATGACGTGTGGCGACCAAATACTCCCACTTATCATCATCACGTTCTTTATATGTACATACATGCACAAACTGAGTTATCAGACAAAAACGGCATCATTACAAAATGAACTCGTAATTCTTCTTGAACAAAATTATTTCTAATCAACGTGAACATGCTTGTAAAATAAAATTCATTACAGTTCATCATCACGGATAACCCAACAGGCTCTTGTAAGAGTTTGCCCTGATGATGAAGATATGGTTAAACCCGTCTTAAGTTTACGTCCCCTCTACACCTAATATCATATTGGGACGGAACCCCGGTTTTCTAACCACAGCTAGTCAAAAGTCATGGATCAAACAAGTGACCCGGTGTTTATTAATTACATTCTACAAAAGGGGTCTAAAAGCCTAAATGAATCTAGAATGAGCGGGTGTCCAAACTTTACGTCTCACCAACATCTAGGGTCAGCATGAGACAGGACCTCACTTAGAAAGACTCATTCTACTACTGGAGAAGCCTGGGATCGATCCTGCGACGTCTAGCTGGCAAAGCTAGTAGCCTAATCACTACAGGCCTCAATAGTGAATTCAGAATAGGCTTCAGAAAGTTGGGGTATACTAGAAGTAAACCCCTCCAAAACCTACAAGCATGTTCATACAAAAATAATACTAAACATAGATTAAACATACCTTTCAATATACTTTCTATTTCCCCGTCACAATGTTGTGTTTACTCTTTACAACTTGACCTGCTGCTAAGGTGTCCGCTTTTTTCAGGGTTTATATATCTATGAATACTACCGGAAAATCATGCCTACTCGTATTACCTCGCTTTGTTCGTGGGGAAGTGGAGATACCGGCCACAAACAAAGCCAGATAGCAAAATCGAGTAGATAATGGATTTGCCTTCAAATAGTATATTTCCCATAGGAAAAATTGATGAAACGACCCTATAATCAATGACATGACTCCTGTCAAAACGAACACCCACACAACACGTGACGGGAATAAAAATCATATATGGCACAATTTGGCGGTTGGCGATTTTTAGGCAAATTCTATAGGACTCAGCCTTTTAGCGGCCCCCTGTATTGTAAAAACAGCTCTCTATAAACCACCCATGCATACATCGTATGATATGTGCATGACTTGTTCATGGAGCCGCATAGTTTGCGTACCATATTTCACCTAAAATATTTCACTCGCACCGCCCTACCATATATCTACTAAAATAATTTAGATGTGCATAAGCACCAGAGAGGTTTCCTATTCCATCTCGTAACACGCTTAGAGGTTCTAAGCCTGCCCAGGAAAAGGGGTCGGACAGAAAAGAAAATTATATTTCATGTCCTCTGCAATTTCTTAAATGTGAGGGAAAATGGACTATATGTTAATTTGAAACACTTGTCGATCTAAACAAGATACAGGTGCCGTTCAGATACCATTATGTAGGGTATGTGAGACAGTGGGTTGAATTTAAGAGGCAATTGGTATAATTGACTGTACATAGAATTATGTTATACTTGTAGAGGGAAGGATTTGACATCGTTTGCCATTGCAGACTATCTTGCATACATTATGCAAAGTAGGTATTTTACTCAAGTATTTCGGCTTGTATTTTATCGCATTTGGAGCACTTGAAAAATCTTTTTTAACTGCTTTACCTAGAAAAGGGTAACTGCAGGCGATTGTTTGGTGGTGTCTTTGAAAGCAAATTAGGTAGCTCGATTTTTTACTAGGCCAAAACCCTACAAAGAGATATAGCAATAACACAATTAACTTGTTTGGTTCAAAATAAAGCACTTCCTGAAACCCAGAACTTCCATTTTCTCTGATGGCTTACATATGTTATCTATTCTTGTCCTGCTGAACATGACAGCCCCGCGCATGACGAAGCGCTTTGTCCCGATGCAAACCAGTCGTACACATGACGGATCCGCCACGTTTCACTCTTATACCTATGAGAGTATAAGATAAGTAACGCGGGCAATCATTTCCATACCTGTAAATCGCCGCTAAAACACCGCGAGTATCCCAACGATCTCCCCCGATCGGCACGTATCCGCGGTGGTCGACACAGATATAATCCTTTTGGTCCTTTGAGATCAGCGTGAATATTCTGAGAAATCAGAAATAAATTATTGGTTTAGACTCATATTTTAGGCAGGGTTTTAATTATTTGGACCTCATTTTGATTTATATCAGTCTTTGTCACCGTTGTCTCACCTCTGTGGTTCTTTGATTTTTGTGTTCACGGAGATGTTGCACTGATGAGTTAGGAGGCCTTCATGCGGACTGAACAAATTATTTGTCTAAATCGCGACGGAAGTAAGGGCGAGGATTGTGGCCACGTGGGGTCGATTTAAGCCCCCCAGTGGAAATCTTCCACTGACCGTTCCAAGGCGGCTCTTCTGTGGCGATTTATTTATGTTGCTGTTTGTTACTTACTGTTTGTATCACTTGTGTCTTTTAATTTTGGATGGCCATATGGCCATTTTGTGGGAAAGTAACTGTCCTTATGGCCTTCCTTTGTTTAGGTTTCCATTATGGTCTGGGCCTTTCATTTATTTCATTTGAAATCTCCTTCGACATTTCTGTGCTAGAATACACCGGGTAGCTGATTTAAGATGAGTTGGTTTTTTCCAGGATTGTTTGATTCGGATTAACACTTCAAGTTCGCTAGGATTTCGAGACCAGGACTGGGCAGCCGTCGTGATCACAGTCAGGGATTTCAACAAGCAGCCAATCCACTTTGGAAACGTCGTTCACAATGTAATTGCCCCGGGGATGTTCAGTTTGAGCTCAACTGCAGTGCAGGTACTAATCTACATGCTTATGCCATATATAGTGGATCTCATTTTCCACGTAATTTATACGCTGATCCTAAGGCAATCAGGAGTGTGAGTTTTCTTTTCCTTTTTTTTTATAATTTGTCTTTGTATTTATCCCAAAGAAAATGTTTATAGCTATTCATCACGAAAACACGCCTATATAATGCTGACCCCCCTTGATCCACACTTTCATATTATAAAACGGTAAAACATATTTTTCTCTTATTTCTTTACCAAAATATAGATGAGACGGTTCTAACGTGTACCCATAATCTTTATTTTGAGCAGAAATCAGAAAAATATCCAATTGTTCATGTGAAATTTTCGTTTTGTAGGCAGTAAAATTAACAATGTCTTTGTAAAGACATGTTTTCGTAATAATTTTGTTGCCACAGACGGTGTGATAATTTTTCGAGACATTGCTACGCGATATTGCACATGTAACAGTTAACCTCAATGGGTCGAACCCATTTGGGACCATGGAAATTTAAATTTGTTCAAGATGGGAGTAGCTCCAGCAACTGAGGGTTAATCATAGCTCAAAGTCAGGAGGCATAATGGGGTGATTAAGGGGTGTCGTTTCGATCTTATTTAAAGCACAGTATTTTCTACAATTTACTTGTGCGCCCAGCGATCTGATCAACCTGCGCATCCATATAATGGGATCTGAGACTTCTCTTGCTGCGTGAAGGAGCATTCGGTACTTAGCTATCCATAAGACTCAGATCAGACGCGCCTGATCTGAGTCTTCGCTGGGCGCAGATGGTAATTATAGGAAAAGCTGTGCTCTGGTTCGAATATTGTGTTGTTTTTACTCATTAGAATCGCCACGTCACTGCAATTCTAATAGTTAGAAAGCAAGGAATACATTGGAAATCTGAAAAAATATGGAGTGTTCAAGTGTTTCTGGTCCAGACCAGCTAGTTTGGGCCAGGAAGGCCTTATCAGTAACCTCAAATATTTTTAAAACTCCACAATGGAATCAATGACCCTAAAGGACAAGAAAATATAAACAACACAATGATGAATAGCATGGAGACTTTTTACGATCGCCAAACACTCCTTTAACACCAGCTGTTCTAAAAAAGGGTTATCCTTTGATCAACATCAATGGATTTTTTTTTATTAACGTGCAGGTACAGGGGCAACATCCACATACGTGGCCCCCTTTCAGGTAGCTGGCTTACTGCACGCATGGCAGATCTTACACCAGATCTCCAGGCTTGTCTATCATGAAGATCGATAGCAGAGAGCTTCCATTCTCTGCAATCTCTTTCTGTCAGCTGCTTCCATGTCATCTTGGGCCTTCCAGGCCCCCGCTTTCCACCTACCTGTATGTCACAGGCAATCTTGACTGCACCGTTGAAGCGTTCCACATGTCCATACCAGCGGCCTTCTCACTTTTAGGATGAGGTCCAGGTCCTCAATGCCAAGGCGCTCAAGTAACTCACTGGACCTGATGGTGACAGCATCCTGTTGCTTGATATTGCAGATCTGTCTGATCATTGCCCTGTCATTCCGCTGAAGACGTTGGATGTCTGGCTGTGTCAATGGCCATGTCTCACTGCCATGGAGCATTGCGCTCCGCACACAAGAGCTGTATACACGGCCACGTGTCTTGAACGAGAGGTGACGGGAAGAGTGAACTGGTAGCAACGCCTTGAATTTCTTCCAGGCTGTTTTCACATGTGATGTGGTTTAAAGGTCGCAACCACCCGCTGCTGAGAGAATATCACCTAGGTAGCAAAAGGAAGCTACACCTCCAGCTTGTCGGATCGGACTTGGACTTCCCTCTGTGGTCTGCCATCTAAGGGTCGCGCAGTTCCTTGGCACCGTATACACCTGTAATCAGGGTCCTCTATGAAGCGCTTGAGCCCACTGCATTTCTTGTGCAACCAGAACTTGAAGCCATTACAAAAGATACTGTTGCTGCCCACTCCAGTGCGACAAACTGCGCATGGGAACTGGCCTGTACTCTGCAGGAGGTCCAGACCTGAACCACAGATCATGATCTTTGTCTTTTCTGCATTCACTCTCAGCTCGCATGACAAGGCTTCAAGCACAATGATGAAAAACAATGGGCTGAGAACAGAGCCTTGATGAACACCCACCTTCACTTCGAATTCTTCACTGTAAGCATCACCAACACGGACACGGCTCCGAGCATTAGCATACATCCCTTGGACCAGTCGCACAATCCACTCATCCACTCAAAGTTTTCTTAGTGCCCACCAGATGACTTTCCGAGGCACTTGATCAAATGCCATCCCCAGGTCTATAAAAGCCATGTAGAGTCTCCTGTTGGCCGCCAGGTACTTCTCTTGTCCCAGTCAAATCAACATTGAGTAGCCTTTGCTAGTGTTCTTACCAGGCCCTCTGCTTTGAGTCTTCACCCATTGACATCTCCCCTGCATCATTCGTTGCTGGTTTGTCACCTACAACATCGGCATTCTCTCTCCTCATCTGGTTAGCAAGGCGGTATACTTCTGAGGACGTAGGGTTAATATTCTTGTAGATCTCCTTCTCAACTTCTTGGCGAGCATGGTGCACCGCACATCTGGCTATGCGTTTGGGCGCAAGATTTGATGCACGGGTGCCCTTACCAGTCTTTCATGCCTTAAAGGCGTGCCGCTTGGCTGCAATGACCTTTTTAACATGCAAAAACCCTTGAAACCCTTTTTATCCCTCCACTGTCTGTTAATTGAACCAATAAGCATTCTTTATTTTCAGTTTTTGATTCTCGTGCTAGCTAATCTTGAAGAACCGGAGTTTGTCAGTCCAACTTTAGAGGGAAATCACTTGTTCCATCTTTATGCTGACACAATGTGGACTACAGAAGTGTATGCTAAAGCAAATGGCAATGCGTATGTATTGACACTTCTTCGTTTGAAAGATTGGAAAAGTATTATTGCTTTGCAATGCGACCACTAACTGAAACATCTGTCTTCACTTGCTTGTATGAATCAAATAAAACTGTTTAAATACCTTCATCTAGTGGATTGTCGTTGCTTTACTTGTTTTAGACAATTAAATGAGCACATAATTGATCTTGTTTTCCCTTAACCGAGTCTAATTATTGGTATCTAAATATCTTACATTTTATAAACAAGCTTCCAAGCCAAGCTGTCATGTCCGAAACCCTTAAGTAAGCCGATGGTCGACCACAAAATTTGAGCCGATCGTCCTTATGCACGCAATTGATTATGTAAAATGTAATGAATTTTGAAACACTTTTAGATTACTGTTACTCAGTTTATGACTAATGAATATTGAGTTGATCATGGAGAAACTTCCTCAGTCTTGGAAAGTTCCAAAATAGTGCTTGCATCCGCGGCACGTGCGTGTATGTGCGTTATATTTTGTTTTCGATCTGTATTAAGGTTGATATACATCATCATGCAAAAATCAGTGTGTGTATGTTTTGTTTACGATCTGTATTAAGATTGATGCACATCACCATATCCCCAACAGTTATTTGAGTCTGCAAATTAAAATTTATTTGTTGTTTCAATATTGATTCGATGTTGAGTACTTGCCGGGATTTCTTTTATTTGTTTAAAGAACACTGGACGAATTTATTGTTGTAACCCGTGGTGGGGAGAATATAACACAGTCACCTATAAAAAACGACAGATACAGGCTAGATGTAAAATATATCACGATTTCGTGGGAGCCAATTAAAACCGATCTTGGCAATCATCTAATCTGCATAAGAGCAGTCGACAACACTGGGTAAGAATTTTCTCACCATTTCATTTGCGCCGTGTCTAGAGAAAAATTGTTCTGCCATTTGTGAACAGCAAAGGTGCAGGTCCACCTTCGCATCCGCACAGTCTAATCAAACCGTTGTTTTCGCTGCTTGGCTAGTACAATTTCTCTAGTTCGTATATCTACAATGTCAGGACTGTTGTAAGTCTGTATAGCTAAGCAAGTTGGGTTATGTTTAACTGGTTGAAAATCCCAAAGTCAGGTTTACTTTGGACGGGGCTCATCCCGTGTTTGCACTAATTTAACACAGTGCACCAATTTAACACAAAAGTAGCCGGCCTCGTTAGCTCAGTCGGATGCGCGTCTGACTAGTAATCAGGAGGACGCGGGTTCGATACCTGTCGGGGTCGGAAACATTCTTTCGTGGAGATTAATCAATCATGAAATCTTTTCTACGGCCATTCTCTCATTTCCGCTGATTCATGAAGGGCAGTTATCATTTTCTTGCGAATGAATGTGCACTGTACTGGTTAACCGCTTACGTATAAGCCTGCGTAAGTGTGGATAGGTAAGCTCACCGGCTCAAAATGACGTAAAATTGTGTTGACTGGGCCTTTAAACTCCAATACAAACAAACAAACCACGGTGTGTTAACGAAGAATAAGCTTATATCTTGAGATAAAGGATTTTCGTCAGTTTGGCGTATTAAGGTCATGTCGAGGCAGTCATTTTACCTAACCGAACTTTTTCTGGACAAACTTAAGCAGAATTTTTACCAGTATAGTGCACGTTTCTTCACCAGAAACTGATAAGTGCCATTCTTGAATCAACAGAAGGTAGACAGCCGTAAATGAAGATTTAAATTCTCAATGCATTTACTGAAAAGTCCTATAGCCAATATACATTGACTCACGCGACGTCACATGACCATTCAGTGACGGCAACACTAAACCATGGTTCTCTCTAATGTAATTGGACGATGGCGAGGTTATGATGTCAACTAAAGTCTACCGTTGTTCTTAGAAGAATTGTTGCACTTGGTTTTTTTTTTGTTTTTTCTTTTTAGCCCTCAAACCGGAATTTTCCTCACAAAATGGATGTTATATAATGTAGATTCAAGTAATAAGTGTTATTCATTGAATGTTCATTGAAGTGTGAATGAATCGGGTTACGAGCACTGTTCTGCTGTTTTCGTTTATTTGGTGTATTCCTTGCTTCTAAAGGATCTAACTTCAGAACTTATTGATTTTCACTGTAGCTGGTGTTGTGCCGTGTGGCGGCCGTAAAACGTCTCCCCGTACATCATCATAGTGCAGATTATATTTTCTGGTCCTTTGGGATCATTTAGTTCATTTGGTATCATTTTGAAAATGGAGTTCTGCTTAAGCCGGTGCTAGAGGGCGTGGCCGGTGTTGCACATTTCAGTACTGGTCATGAACAGACTCAATAAAACCGAGTCTGCTATTTTCGTTTATTTGGTGTATTCCTTGCTTCCAAAGGATCCAACTTCAGAACTTATTTATTTTCACTGTAGCTGGTGTTGTGCCGCGTGGTGGCCGTAAAACGTCTCCCCGCACATCATCATAGTGCAGATTATATTTTCTGGTCCTTTGGTATCATTGAGTTCATTTGGTATCATTTTGAAAATAGAGATCTGCTTTAGCCGGTGCTAGAGGGCGTGACCAGTGTTGCATATTTCAGTACTGGTCATGAACAGACTCAATAAAACCGAGTCTGCTATTTTCGTTTATTTGGTATATTCCTTGCTTCCAAAGGATATAACTTCAGAACTTTTTTAAGCTCGTGGTTCTCTTACTTTGCTCATGACCCTATGTCATTCATACTTCAATGAAGGTTAAATAAATTACATTAATTTCTTAAATGTTTCGTCTCCGCCCATCGGGGGCTTAAAGAAATAGATGGGCTGCATGATGCTTCCACGCAGAGCTGATACCGACCGCACACGAGTGCGGGTAAACCGCTTAGATGATCTAAGCCTGCCCAGGCAAAGCGGTGCGAGTCGGGCCGTCCATGCTTATAATTCATGTTGGTTTCATTGGGCGACTGGGCTTGAGATGTCATTTCATCTAAATGTCGGGTCAAGTCCCACAAAATTGGAAGCAACGTCTCCAAAATGACCTATAGAGTGTTGACGGGGACGTTAAACCTCAAATCAATCAAACCAAACTGTCTCATCGGGGATCTAACCGAGAACTTCCTGACCCCGAAGTGGACGTGCATCCGGCGGAGCTACCCAGACCGACTTAAGAGAAGAAAGGTGTCCTGTTCGTGTAGAGACAACATTCGGTTACACATTAATAATCAAATGTTGCATAATTATTTTTTTACCTATTTCGTAATTATTTCATTGTTTACCTTTGCATTGTTGTTTTGTACGTTTGAAGGTCTTTTTTTTCAATTAACTGAAACCAACGGAAAACCGAATCTTCTAAGGGAGCAAGGGATAAAAATGTGTGACAGAAGATGAACAGTTGACTATGTATCAGTCACATTTTGCACTAATTTATATGAAGGTAGCGGAACTTCAGTGCTTCAACACCTTTGACGCATTTACCCTGGCTAGTGCAATTTCATTTTCGTGTCCCAAGGGAATTCTTCTCATATTTCCAGTGAGAAATGATAAGGGATAATTTAGGGATATTATATGAATCTAATACGGGTGTGAGGGTCGGATGGTAAAAGTCGTCCCGAATTGCACTGTTCGGCATCACGAGGCTTGCCGTGTAATGCCGGGCAGTGATCCCGAGGGACGGAATTTTCCATTCAACCCTCACACCCATATAGGAGTCTTATTCTTGCATACCGTTCATTACTTAGCGCGGGTTTTTAATACTGCAGTCACTTCGGTTGCCGACGTCCGCCATATTGTGATGACACTATAGGAATGTTTAGTGACGTCACATAACGCCAACCTTAACGACGGCGCATATGAGCTCGTATTCAATCAGTGCATTTATCAAACACGCCAGGATATTCGATTTTGCGTAAGAACACCAGGGTTAGAACAGAATTTCTTTCCCAGGCTAAAACTATGGATTTCCTTATCTGGTGTGCAAGAATATCTTTATAGTATATTTTGCGATTACTCGTTTAATTCGCCTCGTTAAAGCGATTCTAATGACTGCATACAAAATACTTTCATTTTATAGAAGATCGAAAGATATCCCTTAATTATCCCCATTATGCCTTCCTAATCATTTGCTCTGACTGGCTCGAACTACCCCAGCTAGGACACATTATTTTAGGCCCATGGGGTGTTGAACCATTGAAGTGTGACTGTTAAGTGTTTTTGTTTCAAAGTTAAAAATCAGGGTGCCGGTTCTATTGTGTATTCGTTTATATTATGCCAGTCTTTCAGCCATAACTTTTGTTTTGAACATTCGATATAACTTTCATTATGTATATAATGCTTAAAGAGTATGCTTACATATTTTCTTTCCAGTGTCGATTCCTCGATGGACAGATGTTTCATCATAAATGTTGGCGGTAAGAAATGCTTTTTTGTCGGGATACTTGTATTGTTATTTTGCCTATTAAATTGCTAACTATGATCTTAATTGTAAGTGATGAATATTTTTGAAACGTATTGATTAACCCCATACTAATGAATATATTTCACAGTCCATTTGAATTTCCGACAAAACTCGCAAAACGTAGCACTTGTTATTCCAATATATAACATGTAACTAGTTAATGTGACATGAAGCCAAGTGGTAAGAGTACAAGGATACCAATCTGGAATCAGGAAATTCGAATCCGACATTATGATTATTGTTTTGGTTTGGTAAAAAATTGAACTATTTTGTCACTGTCACTTATTCCGTTTCATAAGCCAAATTCTTGCTGAATACCTGTCATTAATGTAGAAAAGTGAATGGAAAACCCTGTCTCTTGGTATTTCCACGAGTCATGCAGTAACTTTACAGTGGGGATCGCAAGCAAATTCGCAGATTGTTGCTAAAGTTGCCAGCTTCTTTTTTAGAAATTACAAGACAAGAGCTGATATCCAACGCAACATAGGCGTAACAATTTGGGCAGCAGCACCAAATAGCCAGTGAAAGACAATGAGATGCAGCAGTGTGAATTTTTTGGGAATAAAAAGTGAAATGTTAAAAAATCCGAAGCACCAGGACTCTAACTCCAGACTACGTCATTTAAAAAATTATACGCTTGCATTCCACCAACACATAATTATCGATTGACTTTTCTAGTATCAAGTTTACATTTTTTTCTATCCACTTATCAATAATAGCAATTATATATTAATAATATTAAATCTAACTGAGTTTCAGAAAAGCATGACGCTACGAAGCTCGTAAAAACTGCCCAAACTATTAAACGTGTAATGTATGAAAATTGTATTTAGTTTTCGTTAAAAGAATACCCATTAGCATAAATAATTTATATTACTTACAGAAAAGAAAAACATTCCATTCAGCTAAACAGTCAGCCTGCCCAAGCAAAGCAGTGGGAGTCGGCCCGTCCATGCTTATAAACCCTATTGGCTTCATTGAGCGGCAGGGCTTGAGATGTCATTTCATCTCAATGTCGGGTAAAAGTCCCTCAAAATTAGAAGCAACGTCTCCAAAATGACCTTTACAGTGTTGACGGGGACGTTTAACCTCAAATCAAACGAACAAAACAAACAACTAATCAGTCTCTTCCACGACCGTAAACCATCCGCATGTTTTGGAAGGAAAAGCTGTCCAAAACCGTCTCCGCTTATTCATCGCACTTTTTCAATGATTATGGCATGTTCCGGTCGACTGTTCGGTATTTTCCGACCGGGGCTTTCAGAAAAAATATTAATACATTGTTTGCGTCACACATTACTAGTTATGTGACAGTTTTGCAGGGTTTCCCATGAGCAAATGCTCGACAGCGATGGTAAGAAAGTAGCAAAAAAATTCTTGTTAGATATTTTTTTCTCAATGTTGGCACTTGACGATGCCAGTCCACGACTCTACCAAAATATACCGACAACACTGCGAACGTCGAACCGACCGTCTTGCCAAATAATTGAGATTGTTAGCCTAATATGATAGTTGTACGATTTTTCGTGCTATTTCATAACTCTTTGGTTTCGTATAGAAAGCCGTCCAACATACAAAGGAGTGCTGAAATAGGCTGTTTTTGTTTATCATGCTTATTACGCTATAATGATTGACAAAAGTGTAATGTTTAACTAACGAAGTCATGCAATTTGTGTTTGTGCATAGTGCGTTGATGGAATAACCATCCATAATTAAGTACAAAGTATGGATAAAGCGTTCAATTTTTGGATAGTTTTTGTCAGATGGAAAATATATCCATTTATTATGGATGGTAAATCCAGCCAAAAGTACATTTTAAAGTCGGATGGTTTACGATCGTGGAATAAAGTGCTAATAGCGCGCAATATTGTTCAAAAGAAGTGAAGGCAATGATTAGGAATCGAAACAATTAACATATAGCTCCCATTGGAGACACCATAGGGAAAGAAACACAAACAAGAAATAACTAGACCCTAATGGCAACATCAATTGTTATACCGGAAAGCCAACATGACAGTTACTTTCCCGCAAAATGGCCGATTGGCTATCCAAAACAAAAATATAAGAGATACACACACTGAGATACAAACCATAACAAAAATAAACCGCGACAGAAGACCAGCCTTGGAACGGTCAGTCAAACGAATTCCACTTGGATGGGTGGGGGGGGGGGCTTAAATCGATTTTACGCTGCCCTTACTTCCGTCGCGATTAAGAAAAATAACTTGTTCAGTACGCATGAAGGCATCCTAACTCATCAGTGCAATATCTCCGAGAACACAAAAAACAAACAACCACAGTTATGAAACAACGGTGAGGACTCGGCAGCAAGAAACCACTGAAATGTTGGAGCAAAAAAACACACACAAAAAAAACACACACACACACACACAAAACAGTCGAACTTCGATGGGCGCGACCGGAAACCAACTAACATTACCTAAAATTAAATTCTATTCTAATTTTCAGTAAAATAGAAGTGAAGGTAATGGTCAGGAATCGATACAATTAACCCACAGCTCTTACCAGAGAAGCCAAAGGGAAAGAAACACAAACATGAAACAAGTAGACCCTAAAGGAAACATCATTAGCAGAAAGGCAAAAGGACATTTACTTTCCCACAAAATGGCCATTTGGCTATCCAAAACAAAATAATATAAGCGACAAACACACAGAGTGAGCCTTTAGGCTGAAACCGCCATAGACTCTGAGGCCTGGCCCACCGGCGTGCAATTAATGAGGGAAGCAAAGTTGTCAACCGTGATTGG
Organism: Lucinisca nassula; assembly: GCA_963580285.1. Lineage (NCBI taxonomy): Eukaryota > Metazoa > Mollusca > Bivalvia > Lucinida > Lucinidae > Lucinisca > Lucinisca nassula. The sequence continues at coordinate 105,926,793 of OY757012.1, read as the reverse complement.
GTTAACCGCCATGCTTGCAGTCTGCCGTATAATACAATGAATACAAATCCAAATGAATACATTGACACAAAAGGAAACGTCAAATAAAACATAATTCTCTCCAATATGATTGGATGATGGCGATGTTAAGACGTTGACGAAGCACATACGCTGTTCATGGGAAACCTGCGTTCAGTTGCCTGCTTGTTTCAATTTTATATCTGAAACCGGAATTAAGGATCACATTATTTATAGAAAATAAAATAAATATAAATAATAAAGGCAATTCATTCTATGTTCAAAGAAGTATGAATAACATCTGGCCACGAGCAAAGTTAAAATTACTTTGCTCATGACGCGATGTTATTCATACATCAGTGAACGCTGAAAAAATTACATTCATATCTTGTACGATCCAGTGCATTCTTGTATTCTTTTGTTAACCTTTAGGATCAGTGTATTTATATTAGGAGTTTGAGAAACTGATGAAATCCAACTGACAGTATACATACGTTTTTTCTCTTTATCCTTGATAAAACCTTAGTATGGTCGTATGATGTATTTTTGTCTCAGAGAGCTATAAATATGTTCTATAAAAGGGTTATCCTTTGGAAGCAAGGAATACACCACAGAACTAGAAAACATATAGAGTACATTTTTTTCTGGGCCAGACTAGCTAGTTTCGGCCAATTAGCTCTCATCAGTGACTCTCAAATATTTTCAAAATTCCAGAATGGAATCAATGATCACAAAGGACAAGAAAATATAAACTACACTATGATATAGGGCAGAGATGCGTTTTAGGGCCGCCACACATTCCCAGACACCAGCTGTAGTGGCGTTAAATATGTTATTTAAAAAGGTTATCTTTTGGAAGCAGGAATACACCCCAGAACTAGAAATATAAAGTGTACATTTTTTTCTGGGCCAGACTAGCTAATTTCGGCCAATTGGGCCGCACCAGTGACCCTCAAATATTTTCAAAATTCCAGAATGGAATCAATGATCCCAAAGGACAAGATGATGTAAGACTAGGTTCTTAAAATTTCTTTTTACTGTAAATGCTTTTTAAACCTCCTCGTGGTAGGTTGAGTTAATTTGTTAGGGCCCCGCACTGAAAGTGTGGGTGCCCTATAGTAATCACTCTGTCTGTCTGTCTGTCCGTCCGTCTGTCCGTCCACAAATTTCTGATAGCGCTGCCGGGGCCCTAGTCAGTTTCACTGACAGCTCTAGCTTTTTGGAAAGTAAGTGACAAGTGTAAAAATAATTCAGGTTTATCAGATAAAATAAGGAAAAAAGCTGGATTTTACACTGGGGTAAACACTTCTCATCCAACCGAAGGCAAGATAAAAAATCAGAATTATCGCGTGTTTGATGCGCACTGCTTTAACACGTCATATATGTCGCCGTTCAGTTTGACGCAGTTGAACGTAACACGACGACAGTAAACATATCAATATTATCGTTATTATAATATGATGGATGTCGGCAATCGATTTGTCTAAAACTATTTAAATGCAACTAAGAAATGAAAGGTATGCAGGAAAACAAAGATGACATTAATGCGAGGGGGTTAGCGTCCCTCGGGATTACAGTCCGTCAACACTTGGCAGGCCTCGCCATGACGTTCATTGACCATGACGGATAGTTCTATCCACAAAGCATACCTATGTTAGATTCTTCTATTCCATTACTACAAATATGTACTATAAAAGGGTTATCCTTTGGAAGCAAGGAATACAGCACAGAACTGAAAAATATATTTTTGCCATCAGTATCTATGTAAAAGATGCATACATTATACAAAGAAATAAAGATTAAACCAAAACTAACGAGGTCATTAGCTAACATATCGTTAAAACTAAGATCAATTAATATGACTAAAGTCCACTGTCTTAGTTACTATATTTGCTAGAACATTTTGATGATTTATGAACTAGTTAAGCTAACGATGCTTCGAACAACTGGGCCCTGAATGTCTAATGTCGGTTTTACGTTTATTGCAGAGAAGAATTTTACAGGCATCACACATTTTGCCGCAGTGAGTATTTTTCTCTATTGATTCTATATGCAGAATTTTTGTAAGGTTCTAAATAGGACGGTTAATCATCATAGTATGGGTTTATTTTCAAGTCGTTTGGGGACATTGATTTCACTGCTGAATTGTAAACGTAATTTAGGGTGAGTGATGAGACGAGGGGTTATTTGTATCGATTCTTCATCATTGCCTTCACTTCTATTCTCACGAAAACACGTCTATATAATTATATATATATATATATGAAACCCCACTTATATATAGTAAAACTTCGGTTTACAAGGTATGTGCAATTTTGTTTATTTCTGCTCTAAATATAGATTGTGTTTACTCATTTGAACCGCCTCCAAGAAGCGGTTCTAAACCGCCTCGGCGGTTCTATCGAGTAACCACAATCTATATTTTGAGCAGAAATAAGAAACAAATCACAATTTTTCATTTTAAAATTTTAGTTTTTTTCGGAAGTAAGTTTACAATGTATTTGTATAGGCGTGATTTAGTAATGCTAATTGACTGAAACTAGCTTGTCTGGCCCAGAAAATACTGGAACACTCTACGGTTTTCAGTTCTGTCTTAAAGTGCTTGTTTACAAAGGATTTCACACCCTTATTATTACGGTGAACAAATATTTAAAGCATTTTAGTCTGTTAAACATTTATGTGTAACTGAAGACAGTAGAAATATTAAAACGGTTAAATAGAATGGTAATGCGTTCATATATTGTGATGCATTTCTTATTCTAAAAACTTACGGATCTGCTAATTAAATAACTCTTGGATAAATCTATATACACATACAAGTTTCCAGTATGCATGTGCAAAGAAAGTAAAAGTAGAAATTGTAGCTGTAAGTGTCCAGCATACAACAAATGAAAACTAGAACTCACTATATTTCTATACTAATCATAGTGAAGATAACTATGTTATTTCTATTTAGATCAGAAGGCCCATTCTAGTGTTTTGAAAATATGACAATATGCTTGTACACATCAGTAGTATTCAATATCGGAAGATGATGAAATGAGCTCACTGATTCGAATAGAAATGAAAAATATAAGTTACTGTATAAAAGAGTACAAGTGGCCGGTCCGCGACCAACACGGCGCGAAAACCTAGACTCCAACTTTCCTTACTCATAGTGTTTTTGTTTCCCAAAGCAATCTTTACAAATTGACTTTTTCATGACGGGGGTTAGTGATACTAAAAGGAAAAGTACACCTTTACGAGAGGCAACTCTTTAGAACATTTCCTATGTCTTTTAAATGGGGTTCTTTTCTTAAAGACAATTGGTTGCTTCTTAAATAGATTTTTTTTTCAGAAAAAGTTCAGTTTATAGGTAGTACCTTGCATAATTTGCCTACTTTGTAAAATGACAGACGGTTAGTATATCAGAAGATGTATATCAAGTTCCCTTTAACTGACCGTGCTGTCCTCGTTTATGTTTCCTTCGATAGAACTACGGTTGTTCCAATCTTTTGCAACAGTATGATAAAATAAAAATTGTAAAGATAAGGAAAAGCCTACAACACTGAAACCAGGTATACCAAGCAACAGAAAGAAGAGAAAGAGAAAGGTATGGTGAAGCAAAGAATGAGTTGGTAACCAACCTTTAAAGGCATATGCTATAAAATGAACTAATTTAGAAACGCATTGAAACACCCTTTTCTGATTTGCTGAATTTGTTATAATATCCTTTTCAGGGAAAGCCATATTTCTATAATCTTCCTACACTTCAAGACTTGACCTGCCAAGTAGATACTACGTGTGTCATACCTATATATGTCAAGTCACATGGCAGTGCGTAAGTGTGTTTCATGCTGTTGTTAACAGGGTAGGCAGTAATAATCTTTTGAAAGTAAACAGCGAGTGTTAGGTAAAAATCATAGATAAAATAAAACCAATGTCTCCCAATTGAAGCAGGTACAAAGTTTGTTATATTTAGATATATATCTTATCATATTAGCAAATAGAAAATCACAAGTACTAACACCATATGATGCAACCAAAACTCTACGATGTCTCAAAGTGTTATATGCATACGTTACGTAACTAATATTGCATGTAATCTTTGTTTATGATTTTGGGTCGCACCAAACGATAGTGTGTTTAAAGACATTTGCTGCCAGCGAAGACTAAGATCAGTCGGCACCCGTATTGTCTGACCAGCCTATTTTATGTGGGCTGGATGGCCGTTCACCTAGATTACTTCATACAAACTTTGTAATTTGTATTCTAATTAAGACTGACTAAGATTGATATAATCCTTCGCTTAAGACAGATTTTAATTGGCCAGCTCATTTGTTTTGAGGGTGTCATTTTGCTACACAACACGTTTGTGAATAACAATTGCATTATTATGCCTTTTTCACTGTGTTCGCGGCATTATCGTTCTTCCTGTGTACTTCTTTCTTGCCATTCCTTATATTTCAGAAGTATCACTAAAATCCACGTTACACAGGTATACGTTGATCATGCCCATGTAAGCTCAATAAGAAAGAAAGCACAAAATGACTTCAAAACAGATCTGTACTTCAGAGACTCAAAAAGCGGTGTAAACAAAATCTGCATGATTGCTGAAGACTCAAGTGGGTAAGTATTTAGACTGTCAGACTTTTGTTGATTGGGAAATGTGCACCTACCTATAGCAAATTTAGCGCGAAACTACTTTGTTCATGAAGATACGGTCAAACGTCTTGTGACACCATAGTATAAAATGAGCTGAATATGAGGGATGATAACGATGTCTATCCTCAAACGAGCAGACACATGAGAAAAAATGATCTTTAGCATTTCCTATTTATGTTCTTCAAAGAAAAAAGCTAAAAGGTTGCCTTTGGCAACACAGAACACATAAAAGAACGAAAATCGGAGACTCGGTTCTATTGAGTCTCTTCATACACAGCAATTTAGTTTGCAAGGCTGCATACGCCTCAAAGCACAAGCTTAGGCGATATTCGATTTTCATTGTACCCAGAATGGGCTCAACGATCCCGAAAGTAAGGAAAATATAAAAACACTATGATAAAAAAAAAATAAAAAATAAAAACACTATGATGAAGTACGGGGAGCTTTCACAACCAGCTGGAAATGTCTTTATCACATTCCATATATGTAGTGCAGTTACACAAACACATAGATAGGTATCAATCTTGCAGCGAAGCAACGGCCGTTAGAGCAATACTTTCAAAGCTTAACCTCGGCCGAAGATACTTGTATGGTACGACAGAACTTGCAATATATTGTCTGGTGAACCAGACTTAGCTAAGTAATATGATCCAAAGGGCCTGTAGGCGATATCATGTACCATCTGCCCTTTAGTAACCGAAATATCAGGAACAAGAAATTCTTAAGTGAACTTCAAGCACGACAATGACACAGCCCATCACTTAGACATGCAGGTTAGAGAGGGGAATAATGATAGCTTAATAGACATCTTCATATAAAAGAATGTTAAATAAAAACTTAATCTTCTTAAAAGCATGAAACATAACAATAAGAGGAAATAATAAATTACACACCACGATTCTGCTGCTGTGACCTGTAACGTAGTTACTTAGTCATGTGATCTTGATGATCCAAATAGTGTTGACCGATTGTAAAATGATGCACTTTTTATTACACAGGCATGTTACATGAATGGTCGAAATAACTTTGATGAATAGTAAGAACTTCTTATGACAAATTTACTGTTGAATGGGTAATAAATGTATTCAGGATTATGTTGATTGGGCTATGAAACATTGTACTTTTTTACAGTTAGATTCTGAAACGTTTTACCTTTTCAGTATATTATTATCTATTATCTAAAAATTTCACAATGTACCGCAAAACTACATAATACATAGGGATATTTACATTGGAGCCTGTTCAAAACCAATGACATTTCGAATCGGCTTTACAGTGTGCATATAGGGGTTAGATCTAGCCCTGCACACAGCCTGCCTAAAAAAGCTTTCGATTTTCGGTAAGTCATAATATGTAACATTAATTTAAAAAAGAGACCATTTTTACTTGGTCTGAAAATAAAGAGAGGAAAAAAAAAACTTTTCAACTTTCATAATGCAAAACAATACGATAGTGAAGACAATGATCAGGAATCGATACAATTAACCCACAGACCCCATCAGAGACACCAAAGGGGAAGAAACACAAACATGAAACAGCAAACCCAAGCGGAACCACCAACAGCGGAAAGCCAAACGAACAGTTACTTGCCACAAAATGGCCAATTGGCTATCCAAAACAAAATAATATAAGCGATGCAAACACCAAAAGACAAACCATAACAAAAACTAAACCGCCACAGAAGAACCGCCTTGGAACGGTCAGTGAAATGAAAACCATTGGGGGCTTAAATCGATTTTACGTGGCCACAATCCTCGCCCTTACTTCCGTCGCGATAAAGACAAATAATTTGTTCAGTCCACAAGAAGGCCTCCTAATTCAACAGTGCAACATCTCCGTGAACATAAAAAATCAAACAATCACAGAGAGGGCTCGACAGCAAGAAACCACTGAAATGCCGGAGCAAAAGAAAACCAACAGTTAGAGTCCGATGGGCCCAACCAGAGACAGAGTATCAGGCACCAACCTACATTACATTGAATTAGGTCTCTCTAATTCTCAGTAAGCCTTTACGCTGGATCCGTCATAGAATCTGAGACCTGACCCACCGGCCTGCAATTAAAGAGGGAAGCAAAGTTGTCAACCGTCATTGGGTTAACTACCATGCATGCAGTCTGTCGTATAACATTTACGTTGTACCCCATCTTTTTATATCGAAGAATGATTTTACAAAATTGGGTGCTGAAGTCATTGCGGTTAAATATTTTCCCCACTTTATGGCGTATGTTACGTCATAAACCTTGAACTCACCCTCAGAGAACCCGAAATTATGACTTAGATATAGATGAAACAGCTAGACTGATGGGAGAGTGAACGAACAGATGAATAGCTTTGGCGAAAGCTATATTCCCTTGACATAACTTGTATGCCGGAGAAAAACAAAAGTAATAGCATTTCTTGTAATTTATAATATCAACACTTTAATTTAGTATTGATGGAAATAATACCTGATGAAATATTTCAGCTTTTATAAAGCACACAAAACTTATCAATCTCTTCTTTTTTCAGGATACAAAGCAATGAAACCTGTATTGATTCTGATATTAAACCAACAGGTTTGTAATTAAACTTTAATATAATGTTAATGTCAGAAATAAAATGAGGTCAAGACAACCTTTTTTGTTTTGTTCCATCCGAAATTGCTTCCGAATGTTTACTGTCCGCAGCTAAGTGAAAGGTTTAAAGCTTAATTGTATTATGGTTATACAGCTGACTTTAGGAAACACGAAGTCGAGCCAGAGCATGACAATCCTTAAAAGACTCGGGGATCAGGTTGTTCTTCAAGCCTGGTTGGCTTGTTGTTCATTGAATAACCCAAAGCTTTCAAGCATATTCGAAGATAGCGATGCATAGGCTAATCTAATATGTTCTATAAAATGGTTATCCTTTTGAAGCAAAGAATACACCACAGAACTGAAAACCTAGGAGTGTACACGTATTTCTGGGCCAGACTAGCTAGTTTCGGCCAATTAGGCCTCATCAGTGACCCTCGATCATTTCCAAAATTCCAGAATGAAATCTGTGATCCAAAAGGACAAGAAAATATACTACACTATGTTGAAGGGCAGGTAGACTTTTTAAGGCCGCCACACAATCCCGTTACACCAGCTGTAGTGATGTTAAATATGTTCTATAAAATGGTTATCCTTTGGAAGCAAAGAATACACCACAGAACTGGGCCAGACTAGCTAGTTTCGGCCAATTAGGCCTCATCGGTGACCCTCGAACATTTCCAAAATTGCAGAATGAAATCTATGATCCCAAAGGACAAGAAAATGTAAACTACACTATGGTGAAAGGCAGAGAGACTTTTACGGCCGCCACACATTCCCGTTACACCAGCCTGTATATATATATATATATATATATTCGAAGTACAGCTCTTTTTGGGAGTTTGTTATTTGCAAACTCGCAAACTGGATTGCTGGATATAAAAAGAATAAAAAGAACCGATTTTCGTTCCGAGTTTCATTCTCTTTCAGTTGTTATTTTCTCGCAAATTCACATAAACTCCTAATTATGAAACAAAACTACAGTCATGCTTTCACTTTTGCTCAACAATGAGAGCAAAGGAGATGTTTTAGGCGAAAACGTATTTTCCGACATATGCGCCTGCGAATATTCTGATCAGCCTGCACAGCGAAACAGTCTGATCAAGTCGTTGCTAGGATGCATATTGACGCAAACGTTTATTCTTCGTGCAGATATGGAAGGCTTTATTTGACTGAATTGGCATGCAGACCGATTATCATTGTTGCTGAGCGAGTGTGTCTTTAACACATTTTCACTTGACGTGGCTCAGAAAGCCGTGCAATTACATATTTTCGAGTAGCGGAATCTCTAATCAGCATATTATGCTACGCGCGGTCAGAGCAGTTTTCAAAGGTCATTTAAATTATTTGTGTAACCATTACTCATCTACAAAGCACAATCTATGTCTGTCGCATATTCAAAGTTGTACTATAACGTGTGCAAATACTCATTAATAAATCCGTCTTACAGATCCGTGTGCAGCGCTTCCTTGTGCCAACTCTGCTGTGTGCATGAAGAATCCATCCGATGAAGCGGATTATATATGCATTTGTTCGTCAAAAAAATTTTCTGGAAAAAGGTGTGAGAAACGTGAGTCATTCTTATTCTATTGCAAAATCATAGGTATAATGCTTTACTTTAACAAATCATAATTTTGGCGCAGCTAACTATAGTTCTTGGATTTTTGTGAAATGAAAATTTAATTAACAACATAGTGATCATCAAACCGTTATATACTAACTTTAGGTAGTGACAAATGGGATTAACTAAGGGTAAAACCTAAGTAATGACAGTGATCATGAATGCATGCAATTTCCTTCATCTTCTACCTAAGACCACAAAGGGAAAGAAGCAACAAGTGGGATTAAGAAAATAGTGTATCCCACAATCCAGGCGAATGTCCCGATTTTCACAGGCAAGCTTTTCAGGGTAAAGGCAAGGTGGCCACACCCCGGGGTACACGATATCCAGGGGTCAACATAAACCGGGCTAGCGATTTCATAGGCATCTACATTTTTTCTTTGATTTGTATACAGTCCTTTGATTTCCCTGGGAACAGAGAATGATATCCCTGGGATCAGAGATTTTAGAAATTTAGGAATATTTAGACTCGATAAACTAAACCACCAGCTATTTTTAGACCCATTTTCGTTATATTTTACAGTTTTCAACTCGGTTCTACTTTTAAAACATCGTAAGTTGCTTGTAGCTTTCGTTCAACTTCTAATATTTATGTTATATTCATTTCTGTGGAATACATTAAATATCTGGTAAATATATTTTGACTAAAACCATAAAATCAAACCGTCTATGCAAGCATTAATGACCAGTTTCGGTGTTCATTGCACTGTATTTGTTAATCTAATAGTTGTCTAAAGCTACAGCAAATATAAAGTGTATAATTTATTATTTTCATTAATACAGAAAAGAAACAAGAGTGCAATCCCAACCCATGTTTGCGAGGCTTTTGTAACTCCACAAAACCCACAGGAAAAAAATGCCAGTGTCCAGATGGATATGGTGGAATTGACTGTGGAACAAGTAAGTTATAAAGAAATTGATGTAATTCAGGTTAATTAAAATTCTGTTTCGACCTTTATTTGAACCAAGGGTGAAAACTTTGACGCTCTTAAAATTATAGAAATAGATTCCCAGGAAAATCCACAATCAGAGATTGCAGCCCATTACAAAAACACGCCTATGCAAAAACATTGTAACCTTTATCACCGAAAAATGAAAATTTTAAGATGACAAAAATTGTGATACTTTTCTTTTTTCTGCTCAAAATATAGATTGTGGGTACTCGTTAGAACCGCCTCATCGAAGCGGTTCTAACGAGTACCCACAATCTATATTTTGGAGCAGAAATAAGAAAATTAAGGTTTACCCCTCTAAACACCAGTTTTTGTATATAAAAGTGGGGTTCAAGGGGATAAAATTATATAGGCGTGTTTTCGTGATGCTGTCAATAGCAGCAAGAAAAAGAGTAACTGACAATGAGGAAAACAAAACAGGAAATAAACGAGCCACAAACAACATAGTCACCAGGTCCTTCGTCAACACCAGAGGTGATTTGGTGATTTCGGTGCAATAGCACAGGTATTCAAAATTAAAAAAAATAGAGGATCTTACATGAGTGTTTATGTATTATTGAATTAATTAAACGAGTTGAGGAAAAGGGATAAAATGCGAGGCTTTGCCGAGCATTTTATCCCTTTTCTTCAACGAGTTTAATAAATTCAATATTACATGAGCACGAATGCAAGATTCTATTTATCATATGACATTTATAACGCATTTTATTCACGCTGTTTACAAAAATATCAATATTCCGCCATTAGTAAACGCAACGTCATTAAGGACGCCGTACATGTAACGTTACGGAACGTATCTAGCTAATTTGCATATTTCATCCACTAGTGGATTATCGAATTTATTACATGGCGCTATTACATTCACAGACGCGACGTCATAAGATAAATACAAATACACAACCATATGCACATACAACACAAAAAGCCCCGTCGTAAAATCCAGCAATGCTAAATTTAAAATACCACCGCCTAAGGACGGACAGTAGCAAGAACTAATGGGGAGTTTGATTCGATTCTATGAGCCCAACCTTCACTCCTTGTGTCATGTTATTATTTAAAACACACACAATAACTGGTCCACCTGAAGGTAGCTAACTCAGTCAATGGACCATCACAGAATCCCATACAAATTAGAACAAACTGAAATACTAATAAATTCGATGTACTTGAATTAAACATTCTTTTCACTTACCGTAATCGTTGCTTTTTAGCTATTGTTTCTGCTAGCCTGTTTAGATTGAGACTGTTTATGACACAGGGAACGAATATGTATCAACATTTATATCTCTCTATATTTGAATCTTATTGAAAAACACAATCGAAACGAAAGGAAGTAGTAATTTATTAAGTCTTTAAGTTTATTAAGTCCTTTTTTATGAAACAGCGTATACAATATAACCAGCATGGTTTTCATAGTTCAGGCAGTTTCAAAGGTTATCTTTAAATATTGGAAATGCAGAAGTTTTACTTTTATCCAAAAATGTAGTCTTTATATATTTTCGAGTGTAGGCTCGAAATGTGTTAAAATTACAGAATTGCTCTTATTGCTTGCTTTTTTAAAGCTTTTGTTTCATTCATTCTCAACTTACGACAACACGATATTTCAGGTAAGCTTATTAACTGCACGTCTAATCCTTGCAATCAGCATGGTGTATGCAGCAACGGACCAGTTGATTACACATGTGACTGTTTTAACAGGTACACAGGACAAGATTGCTCTACAGGTAAATTTCAAAGAAATCTTCAAGAATATGGTTCCCGCAGCTGTTCCTATCTGCTCACAACATTGAATGACATTTTACTTTACTGTTCGCAGTCGTCTAATCGTCTGTTATATCTTCACACGCGAATCTTACTTTTTTATCTTAACAGTTGTTGCTAGCTCCTTGTGGAGTCCGTTAACATGTCAGCTACTTCACTCTAGTGTAGTTTATATCTTCTGATCATTTGGAAACTTCAGCCTGTTTATTGTTTTTTTTTATTTATGTGTCAATGAAGAGGCATAATTGGCAGAAACTTGCTAATGTGGCTCATAAACACTGCTCTTCATCTTATTCCGGTATATACTTATGAATGTATTTGGTTTTCTTCAGTACAACATTTTAAAGAATATATATTTGTATGTTGCTTTATTCAAATTTCACTTATTTTACAAACATGCCACACTTGCTTCATCTTTTTGCTTTCTCAGTGGTTTATATGGCGAATATTATCTTACTCAGTCGCTTATATAGTGACAGAATGTCATAGCATTGGAACTGAATCATTCCAATATAGCATTTAAAACATTTTTAAACTGGATCGCAGTGACTGTGAATCTCCTAACGACCAAGTCCAGTTATCTTTTGCTCAGAAGTACTTCTGTCTGCTATTGTTACCTTTGTTGTTTTTTGTTCTTAAGGCGGTTCTTCCAAAGGTATATGCGAATAAATTTAAACTTGCAGTCATTCTGACAAAACTGCTATTTATATTTGGTATATTCATGTAGCTCAGCTTCAGATTGCTAATATGCCAATCGCTGTTATGTAAAATAGAAGTGAAGACAAAGATCAGGAATCGATACAATTGACCCACAGCTCCCATCAGATACACCAAGGGAAAGAAACACAAAAATGAAACAAGTAGACCCTAATGGAAACATCACTTGCGGAAAGCCAAAAGGACAGTTACTTTCCCACAAAATGGCCAATTGGCTATCCAGTCAAAATAATATAAGCGATACGCACCTTCAAAGACAGGCCATAAAAAAACACGACAGGGGCCCTTTGGTTTTACATGGGCTTATATAGGGAAAATCTTTAAAAATCTTCTTCTCTGAAACCGCAAGGCCCAGGTCTTTGATATTTGATGAGAAGCTTCATCTTGTAGACCTCTACCAAGATTGTTCAAATTATAGCACTGGGACCAAAAATGCCCCGCTCCTGGGCCCTTTGGTTTTACATAGACTTAATAATATGGAAAATCTTTAAAAAAAAACCTTCTTCTGTGAAACCACAAGGCCTAGGTCTTTGATATTTGGTGTGAAATTACATCTAGTAGACCTCTATCAAGATTGTTCAAATTATAGCCCTGGTGCCAAAAACGCCCCCGTCCCGAGACCCTTTGGTTTTACATAGACTTATATACATGTAGGGAAATCTTTAAAAATCTTCTTCTCTGAAACTGTAATGCCCATGTCTTAGATATTTGGTATGGAGCTTCATATAGTAGACCTGTACCAAGATTGTTCAAATGATAGCCATCGGGCCACAAATGCCCCCGCCCGGGGGTCCTTTGGTTTTAAATAGACTTATATAGAGATGATCTTTGAAAATCTTCTTCTCTGAGGCTGCAAGGCCCAGGCCTTTGATATTTGGTGTGAAGCTTTATCTAGCAGACCTCTATCAAGATGGTTTAAATTATAGCCCTGAGGCCAAACATGCCCCCGCCCCGGGGCCATTTGGTTTTTACCTAGGCTTTTGTAGGGAATATCTTTAAAAAAGCTTCTTCTCTGAAACCGCAATGCCCAGGTCGTTGATATTTGGTGTGTAGCTTCATCTAGTGGACCTTTGCAAAGTTTGTTCAAATTATAGCCTTTGTTGATATTTGGTATGAAGTTTCACCTTTGTAGACCCCCTTAACATTATGCACATTATAGCCCTGAGGTCAATAATGGCCCTGCCCGGGGCCCACTTGTTACTCTATGGATAAGGTGAGCGATCCAGGGCCATCATGGCCCTCTTGTTATTGTTTGTTTTTATTCCCTGCTTTGATGTGTTAAATAATTTTGTAAGGAACGTAAAAAAGCATTTTGTACCGGAGACCCACGGAACGGGATACTGGCAAACAGTGTAGGTCCAGATCGGACATCGCAGAACGAAGCGTCTGAACAGTCTACACTATTTGCAAAACTGGTTTATAGTGCCAATGACTGAAGTTTAAACCTCATATTCGTGAAAGGAAGCTAAAATTAGTGCCGTATAAGATTTCGTATAGCGCTATTGATAAACCAACTGACCTAACATCGATAAAATAGTGCAAGACTATGAATAACCGTAATCTTGGTTTTCCAAAAGAAGTTACGTAAACAAAGCACGATTTAAGTTCTTTGCTTTATAACTTCACCAAAAAATACTACAACGGCTGATGACGTATCCAAAATGCATGGAACTCAGTATCCAACCAACTGACTGTAGCGAACCGTGTTAAAACCGCCGACTATGTTTGTCGCAGATCAGCAGTTGACACTTATATTGTTGAAAAAGAATTTGATGTTGGGCTACATGAGTCTATATACACCATCTATGAATAGTACATTTATTAGTAAATAACTGAATCAACTGAATCAATTTACTAGTCTATATCTTTCAAAGAAAACGCACTAGAAAACTGCCAGCACAGAATCCTATCGATTTAAGTTGAATGAGTTCTTCTGCACAATTTTAGAAAGGCTTCCCTTTGGCTGATTAAAGAAGGGCAGTTGTCAGTTTCTGGCAGAAGAATCTACACTGTACTGGTTAACCGCCTAGGTTTAATCCTGCCAAGGAAAAGTGTGGATAGGTAAACCGGCTCAAAAATGACCTAAAATAGTGTTGACTGGGCCGTTAAACTCCAATACAAACGAACAAACAAACACAGTTTAGAAAGGCTAAAATATTTTTTCCGGACCTTTCATTCACTTTTTCACATTATTCAGTAACATGACTTAAACAAGAGTTAGGCAAGATATTAACAATTTAGAAAGAACAGTGGTGGCACAACAGCGTGTTTTTGCTATGAAATATGCATTATAGGTTCATTAATGCTTCTTTTTTCTGCTAATGATTTTGTTGAAAATAAAAATGTCGAACTCTTAGTTTATACTTAACTTTATGATACAGTTTTGGGTCACATTTATTTTTTATAGATTTGTGCAGCAACGCAGGTAGCACAGCTTTATCATGTCCCGGCGGTAAGTGCTTTGTAGTAGGTATTTAGATTATTTCCGTTTTTTATCCAGTTTCCAATATTTATATGTTTTACTATTTACGTTCGTGAGTCCAGTTTGTTATTTTGAAAGGAAAGCCAGGTTAGAAGGTATTAGTCTTGCGAAATTACAGTAATGCTTTTGAAGAGTCCCAGTTACAGCGAAACTACAATGTTAAATCATTAATGAATTCTTTGTTTTCAAAGGGAAATTGTATGATTTTATTTCACTGAACTTCTGAACATCTCCGTATGCTGGATGAATGTTTTTATTTCGTATGCGATCAATGAGCCCATTTTTATATCTGATAGAAGAGTGCTGCATATTTATACTAACATCGGCTTTAGCAGTCTCGCAAACTACCATAGGGTTCATGAAAAGTCTCAAATAATCAGACACATTAATGCCATGTGCAGTAAGTTCCTTGCTTCTAGACGCATCCATCACAACATTACGATTTTCATTCTTTCAACCCTTTTAAGATTGTTTTATACCATTTTTCAACTATGCGGTACAATCTGTTTATATTTACTGACGTTCTATATAAATTCAGACTGCAAAAAAAATATATTAACGAACAGTTTACAGGGATTATAACATTAGTGGTGGCTAACTTTTTTCCGAGTTAGAATATTGCGGTAATCGAAAATCTGGACGATGCAGAACGAAAGACACGGTCAGTAATTAAATATATCTGGATTTAATTGAATTATATGTTTCGTCTTTAGAAATTATTGAAGATACTTTTAACCATGCTACAATTATTTTAACACAGGCCCAGGTTGTAGTGCAATCACATGCAATGGTGTATGCTCTTCGGGAGGGAAATGTATATGTAGTTATGGGTTTTTAGGCCCTCAGTGTAAAACGGGTAAGTTTTATTTACATAGTCTGTTTAGATGGTTTAATATTACATATAGATGATCCCCATCGCTTCTGGGTGGCATTGTTATGACGTACACATAGATATTTAATAGTGTTGTCGATCATAAACGTGCACTGTTTGTAGTTTTTTGGGGTATGCCCTATTGGGTTATATGTCGTAACTCTTTCAGCCCACCTTAGCTGAAGGCTTCGGGAGAGCTATTGTGAACACTCACCGTGCATCCCTCCGTCCGATCACAATTTCTTCAAATAACATCTATTCCTAAACCGCTGAACAGATTCTGAGCAAACTTGGCAGAACTGATCTTTAGGTGGTCTTCTTTCAAAGATGTTCAAGGATTTTATTCCATGCTGAGCTCTGGTTGCCATGGCAACGAAAAGTCGAAAATATGAAAAAGCCCTTGAAAAATCTTCTTCGCTAAAACAAGCTTCATCTAGTTGATATCTACCAAGGTTATTCAAATTAAAGTCCTGGAGCTAAAGGACCATCTTGTTTTATATAGACTTATAACCCTTGTCTAGAATATATTTTTAAATTGAAAACATAAAAATCTTATTCTCTGAAACGAGAACGTCCAAGCCTTCAATATTTAGTACCCATTTTCGTCTTATGGATCTCTGTTGTTCTAATTAAAGCCCTGTGGCCAAAGATGGTCCCGCCAAGGGGACCATATGTTTTACATAGACTTATGATTCGTAAAATCATTCTTCGATATGAAAAGATTTGGTACAACATTAATGTTATACGACAGACTGCATGCATGGCAGTTAACCCAATCACGGTTGACAACTTTTCTTCCCTCTTTAATTGCAAGTCGGTGGGTCAAGCCTCAGATTCTATGATGGTTCCAACGTAAAGGCTTATGTTAGTTGGTACCGGATGCTCTGCCTCTGGTCGAGCCCATCGGAGTCTAACTATTGGTTTTCTTTTGCTCCAGCATTTCTGTTGTTTCTTGCTGTCGAGTCCTCATCGTTGTTTCATCTCTGTGGTTGTTTGATTTTTGTGTTCACGGAGATGTTGCACTTATGAGTTAGGAGGCCTTCATGCGGACTGAACAAATTATTTGTCTTAATCGCGACGGAAGTAAGGGCGAGGATTGTGGCCACGTAAAATCGATTTAAGCCCCCCCCCCCCCCCCCCAGTGAAATTCGTTTCCGCTGACCGTTCCAAGGCTGTTCTTCTGTTGCGGTTTATTTTTGTTATGGTTTGTCTTTGGGTGTTTGTGTCGCTTATATTATTTTATTTTGGATAGCCTATTGGCCATTTTGTGGGAAAGTAACTGTCCTTTTGGCTTTCCGCTGTTAGTTTTTCCATTGGAGTATACTGCTTCATGTTTGTGTTTCTTTCCCTTTAGTGTATCTGATTGGAGCTATGGGTTAATATATCGATTCCTAATCATTGCCTCTACTTCTATTATGAAGATAAAACCTTTAAAAATCGTCTTATCTAAACAGAAGGCCCATGTCTTTAATATTTGGTACATAGCCTGATTACACTCTTCTAGAGTCCATGTCTGTTGATCTGAACATTGATATTTGCCATTTGTCTATGGATTAATGATTACGGATTAACGCTTTGGTACTACGACCTAAACTACTCTGTCTTCTGGACCTCTATCAAACTTGTTCTAATTATAGCCCTGGGGCCAAGATTGGCCCTGACCGGAGCCCTACATGTTTTACATAGACCTATATAGGGAAAACATATACAAATCTTCTTGTCTGAAACCACAATTTCTAGACTTTTGATATTTGATACACAGCTTCTCTAAATGACCTTGCCAAGATTGTTAAAAAAATTAGAACCATGGGACCAAAAAAACAGGCCCCGTCGAGGGCCCCACATGTTTTACATACATTTTTTTTTAATTTTTATTATTATTATAGTTTGTCTTTGAGTGTGTGTATCTCTTATTATATATTTTTGTTTTGGATAGCCAATCGGCTTTTTGTGGGAAAGTAAATGCCCTTTTGGCTTTCCACTATTGATGTTTCCATTAGGGTCTAGTTATTTTATGTTTGTGTTTCTTTCCCTTTGGTTGGAAGCCCTCGTGGTGTAGTGGTTACGCTACCCTTGTAAACCAAGGGTCGCAGGATCGATCCCAGGCTTCTCCAGACTTTCGGATGAGTCTTTAAACCGAGGCCCCGTCTCCGTATGACCTAAGCTGTTGGTGGGACGTAAAACCCAAACACTCACTCACTCTTTCCCTTTGGTGTCTCTGATAGGAGGTGTGGGTTAATTTTATCGATTCCTAATCATTGCCTTCACTTCTATTTTACATAGGAAAAAAACTTTTAAAAACCTTATTGTCCACAATCAGAAGGCTCAGGCCTTTGATATTTGATACACATCTCTGGCTAGGGTTCATCTGTCAGGATTGTTCAAATGATTGCACTAGAGCCAAACATGGCCCCGCCCTGGAGCAACTTGTTGTACATAGACATAAATAGGGAAACCTTTGTAACCTTCTTGCCTGAAAACAGAGAGCCCAGACCTTTGATATTTGGCACACATCTTTGTCTAGTGTACCTCTTCCGAGATTGTTCAAATTATATCAATGGGACTGAAAATGGCTTCGCCCAGGTGCCCACCTGATTTACATAGTCTTATAAAGGAAAACACTTATTTTTTTTTCATAAATTTGAAAGCCAAGGTCTTGGATATTTGTTACACAGCTTTGTATAGTGGATATCTAGCAAAGTTGTTCCAATTATATCTCTGGGGTCACAGTTGGCCTCGCCCAAGGTCTCACATGTTTTACGTAGATTTACATAGGGAACACCTTTAAAACTCTTCTTAACTAACCAGAAGACCCACACTTTGATATTTGGTACACAGCGTCTCTAGTAGACCTCTGCCACGACTGTTTAAATTATAGCCCTGGGGCCAAAATGGCCCTGACGATGGAGCCACATGTTTCACATCGGCTTATAAAATGGAAACCCTGAGATGAATATTTAGGCATCGCACATTGAAAGTTTCGGCTTAAACTTTGGACATGTCAAGGCTATTGCTTAAGAAGATAACGCATGACATAGGTTTAGGAAACCTACGCTTATCTCTTGTGTAACGTTGGTGAAAGTATGGTACGTAACATGTAAGGACTTCGGAAACTATGGGGGGTTTTATGCCTCAATTTTGAAAGCTTCTGCAAGCGTCTGAAGTGTGTATATATGGAATTGACATAATGTATACTAAAAACTGACGTATGTCGAACATCATGGCATTTACCAAATGTAGAAGAATGGCACACTAGTAGAAAAATTCCACATTGAAGTGGGCGGGGGTGATAATTTTTGAAAAAAATATAAGGTAAAAAAATGACAATTCCATGTTTCATTTTCAAGTTGATATCAAGTTAGGGCTATTACAACTCAAAATTTTAACATATAGTGCTATGCACACATAAAACGCAGGTGCACTACTTCAATGCATTTTACACCAGGAGGTACAGTGCTCATCACAAATGGACACACCTGTACATAAATAATAATATTAGATATACACCTGTTATTTATAGAAGACAGGTAGCCTGCTCATTCAGGTATAACATACCTGTATTCTGTATGTACACTATATACATTGCATTTTAGGCAGATACTACCATGGCTGATAAATGTACATGGTGTGGTTTTAATACCAAGAAGAGAAAATCGTCTTATGCTAATAGGCGCTCTTTGCTCGGTGACACCTATGCTTGGCACAGAGAATATTTGTCTAATGTCTGCAACATAGCAGATGTAAATGAGAGAGGCATTCTTTGCAGTAAATGCATAAGAAAGCTTAACCGTCTCAAAGTTACAAATGCACAAAACTGTGGTGCTGCAGAAATGGATTCCACCAGCAGTGATGCAGAATCCAGTACCAAGTCTGTTCCCCTCAGAGCCTCCTCTGTTGTGACAACACATGCAAGATGCATAGTTTGCAAAAGAACAGTGTTGGGTGGTATTTGTACAAAGATACCAACAGAAGCCCGTTTTGATTTGTTGATTCGTTTCAGGGTCTACTCTGATTCTGAATGCGGGATTTGTTTTCAGCATCTGGCTGGAAATCGCCTGGCAGAATCAGTAGAATGGAACACTTCCGGTGACGATGAGGAAATTTCACTCAGTTGTGACCAAGCCTCCAAGATTATAGAGCAATTTCTCATGTTGTCCAGAGAAAAAGAGCGATATTTTGCTCTAGATTTCAATAACCCCTACTTTACGGACAACGACTGCTTGGTTTGGACTGGATGGACAAGACAACAGTTCCAGTCAATGCTTGACTGCCTTCATACTACACATGACAGCCCTAACCGAGACAAAAGCACAGCTTTACTTATATTTTGGGTTAAGCTAAAAGCAGGCCTTTCTTTTCAGCAGATAGCCTCTCTTCTGAATCAGAACAATGAAAATGGCCGGAAAATGGTTTCAAATGCTTTTAGCTCCGTCACATCCGATTTGGACAAAATTTTTGTTCCCCTACATCTTGGTTGTTCACACATAGCACGGGAAAAGGCCCTGTCTGAACATATGACAGCGTACTCCTCTGTGTTGTATGGAGGAAAATTATGCATCATTTGGGATGGAACATATTATTACATCCAAAAAAGTGGGAATTATAAGTTTGGGAGGCAAACATATTCAGGTCAAAAACATCGGCCACTTTTGAAATTTATGTCCATCGTTCTGCCAGATGGTTATGTTCTTGAGAGCATCGGCCCTTACTTTGCAGATGGCAAGAACAATGATGCTGGCATAACTCAACATATTTTGAGTTTGCATGGTGATCTTGTTGAATGGCTTCAGGAGGGTGATGTCTGTGTTGTAGACAGGGGCTTTAGGGACGTCCTTGATGTCTTTGAGGACCTTGGCCTCGAGACAAAGATGCCATCCTTCCTGAAGCCAGGTATGGCCCAGCACAACACAGAAGAAGCCAACCAGTCACGTCTGGTGACCAAAGTTCGCTGGGCTGTTGAAGCTTATCATGGCCGGATGAAAAAGTGGCTGTTTTTTGATAAAGTCATACACCATGATTTTCTTGATGTGGTTGGTCCTCTCAACAGGATTCGGACAGGGGCCATGAATGCTTTTAGACCTCCCCTGATATGCACAAATGATGCAGATGCAGAAATGGCAAGGAACATGCTTAGGAAAGCAGAGGAAACAAGAAACAACTTGTTCAGTCGGATTGAAAAGGGGCCTCTCTCTAGCAGAGGGCGATGGACAGTCCTGGATAGTAATGAAGCAGTTCCTGACTTCCCCAAACTGTCACTTTCAGACCTGCAGGAATTAACCTTTGGAACATACCAACTGAAGCAGGCAAAGTCGTATGCTAAGGAGCACAAGTCGGAGGAAGGTGATTACACTATTGATGTGCACAGCAAGGCTCCTGGTCTGTTAAGAGTCCGAATTCAATCTCGGCATATCAATGCAAAACGCTATTTCTGTTGGATTGAATACAGTGATAACCAGATTGCTGCTTGGTTTTGTCATTGTAAAGCAGGCCAAAGGACAGTAGGCTGTTGCGCACATGTGTCATCTGTCCTATGGTATTTAGGTCACGCACGACATCAAATGGAAGGTCAATTGCCAATTAAAAAAGGGCCAAATGTAATGAATGCAGCAGATCATTGAACTTGTGCGACTTTGTCTTGACTTCAGTTGTGTGGATTCGTCCAAAGCACCAGTCCTGTTGAGATTCTGAAATCATGTTGTTTACTGCAGATACAGAATGGATCAATTGTACCTAATCATTGCCTAGGGGTAGATTTGATAAGCTGGTTGTCACAATGCAAAGTAAAGGGGAAACCCCCAAAGCACAGATGGCTACCTTGCGGCCATATTGTTTGACTGACCGGTTTTTGTCAGGGAGACACAACTTGGTATTGAAGGAAATCAATATGAAGGTTTCGATCAAATTCTTCCACTTGTTATGGAGCATATATGATAACAAGAAAAATTCAAAATGGCCGAGGGTGGCCATGTTTGTTGATGAACGGGAACTAAAATGGCAGGTGAACAACTAGACCACTAGGGGATCATTCCAGACAAGTTTAAAAAAAAAATTAACGAGTTGTCTCGGAGGAGATGCGATAACAAGATCCTAACAGCTTGAAAACTTCTGATTTTTTATCTTGGAGGAGATGTGATAACAAGAAAATATTTACTGACTTACGGACACCGAACTGTTGCCCTCTGAGATAATCGAAAAAGTTGTCTGCTTTGTTCATGACATATCATCTCAATGTGATGTATACACCTGCAAAATTTCATGGATATATTCAAAACGGTTTAGGAATTGTAGCCTGGACACGAAAGTATTACAGACAGATGCACGGAAGAACTGGACAACCTTTGCATGGGGGTATAATAAATTATTATCTGTAAAGGAATGTTTCACATAATAATAATAATAATAATAATAATAATAATAATTCGTGCCGGGCATAGCCTTTATTAGCCAGAAGGTTACATCCACCTCAACATGGCAGGCACATATATGTCCACCTCCGCCAGGGTTCGAACCCACGACTACCGGATCAGACGGCCGACGCTCTAACCACTGAGCTATAAATATGCAAGTATCCTCAACAAACAGTTTTGTTTATATCATTTGCTTTTAGGAAAGAGTATACCTTTGACTACTAACTGTAGTGGCATTTTCTTTTTCATATTATTGACAACATACTGTAGGTAGTTCAATTGTCATGCTCAGCCAGGCATAAATATGTCCTTAGTTTAAAAATAAACCCTACTGTATAATGATACAGTATAGTTCCAAATTCTGTGAAGTTTTTCAATGATAGCGCTAAGCATGCATGTTGGTTTTTAGGATTTTTTACAGCCTCCCCCCCCCCCCCTTGCCCAAACACGACAGTTGGTCAGAGGATGTATAAGTTAAAAATACAAATGTATGCCAAATTGTTTTATTGGGCAAGGGGGGGAACATATACTTATTTAAAAGTTTCTGTTTCCTATGCAACTTTATAGAAACTTGACTCAATTAAGCCAAAAATCAACAAAATTAATATTTGAGCTGTAGACCAAAATGCATATCATAATAGAACAAAGTGTTACCTTTAAGTTGCCTCTGTGATGAGTTCGTTTGGTTAAATTTGAGAATTTTATAATTTCCGGGGCAAATGTCTTAACAAAGTTTCCGAAGTCCTTTCGCTTTCATTTCATTTCATAGATCACGCCCATGCAACGAAGACCCCTCGAAATTGACCCCTTTGTTATAATCTTTAGTTTTGGTTTTGGGTGGGGTTTTTCTTAGTATTTGTAATATAGATTGAGGGTACTAGTTAGAAGCGCCTCGTGGTTGTACTTACGAGTACCCACAATCTATATTTCATGGAACCAAAGCTCGCTTGTTGGAAAAATAGATTGGCCTGCATAGTGCAGAGCTGAAACGGACCAAACTTGATTACAGGTTAACCTCTTAGAATGCCCAAGAAAAGTTGTGCGAGTGGGATCGCTCCTTAAACCCAAGCGGTTTCTTTGGTCGGTAGAATCTAAGATGTCATTTCATCTCAAGGTCGTTTAAAAGCCCCACAAAATCGGAAACAGCGTCTCCAAGATGACCTAAAGACATATACCAACGGTTGACGGGGACTTAACACTTCAAAACAAACAAACAAACAAAAGAACCGACGAGTTCATGTGTTTCTAACGATTACCCACAATCTTCGATTAGACTTTTGATTAAAATGAGGACTAAGTGTACCTCAAATCGACAAATAAAACTGGAATTGACAATACAACACAGATGCCCCCGCCCAGGGACCATCCTCACCAAGAAAAAAGCATGTTAAAAAAAAGACAGCATTGCTCGTGTGTAAAACTATCCTTGAGGAAATCGGCGTAGGTGGGGGTAATGTCGTTGAAATCTTTAAAAACAGTATGTATCATCATACCAAATATGAACCGAATGCACAAAATATATATCATTAAGGCTGTGACATTGACTTTGAGTTTTGGCTTTACAGCCCTTTCAAGATTATTTATATTATTTCGGGCCAATTTTAATCAGATGTGGGCAAAAACTAAACGTAGTAGCTGGAGAAACTACCTGTATCCTTCACCATACCATTGACTTTAATCTATTTCCAAAACTGAAAACGGCTATTTCAGACACTCACTTTTAGTCCGATGATCACGTCATATATGCAGTGGATGACTTTCTGAACAGCCAAGAAAAAGAGTTCGATACAAATTGCATTGAGGCTCTTGAATACCGCTGGCAAAAGTGAATAGATATACTGAAGGGGATTATGTTGAAAAATGATACAATATATCCGACAAAATTCAAATCCTTCAATATGAGGCTCGTAACATGGCTTTTCTTGAGTAATTTTCTTTCTTTGCTTTGTTCCAATGCCTAAACACTTGAATGCAAATGGAAAATATACTAACAAATTATTAAGACAAATTACCCGGGAAATAGCCACACCACAAGTTAAACGTCTTTACTTCACAATCTAAAGGAAGAATCTGTTTTGAATGTTCGTAAAAACGAAGCTGAAGAACCTCCGTGGATTGTCTGCTGACTGTCCCAAGTCAATGTCTTATATGTTTTTTTTGGTGTGTATGTATGTGTATGTGTGTGTGTGTGTGTCACTTACTCTTTCTGTTTCTGCGGTCGATTAAGATGACTTATCATGTAACGTGCGTTTTCCTTAGTGACCTTTCAGTACTCCGAAGATAGAGTATAGGAAACTATGTGCATTTATCAAAGCAGTATCGAAACTTGATAATTTATGTTTTGATTACATAACTGAAATGCAAATACTTAAATAAAATGAATTATTAAATCTGACCAACACAAATTCAGACAACTACTTTTATAATTGTATATTTGTAATTGATTGATTTAGAGAAAATTACTACAAACCATCTTTTTGGAATTAGTGTAAGTCATATTTTGTTGTTTTATGCCCTAATGATAATATTTCTTTTTCCAGGTCTAGGTAATATGCAATCTCTAACGGTAAGAAATTAGTTTTAATATCATAATGTTTTTAAAGTTTTGTGGGATAATGATGTTTAAAGTTGTTGGGTAGAATACTGACATCAGTATCTCTATGAACCGTGTGATTGCTTCACCACGACATCGTCTCTACTTTTTCCATTGTTACCAAAATTATTCATCCTTTTCACGTTTTCGACTAGGCCTTACGACGGAGAGACGGTGGGTACTTTGTGTGCACAACTTCTTATACAGATTTGTGACTTTGAAGGCTTTTAGTCATAGTCTTTACTTGTGATTTTGGCATTATCGTCAATTTATTTTTTTTCACTTGTTTCGACCTTTACCTTAGCCATGTTTGGGAGATAAAAACTGCAAAAGTGCATTTTCATGGGATTCAAATGGTTAGCGCTATAATCCAGGAATTTTATATATAGCATTAACATGACAAATGAGCTTGCCTGTATTTTTATGTCCCGTCACTCAAAAAGTGTCGCATAGTTTCATGTCCGATCAAAATCTTTGGTACCATTTTAGATATTTTTCGAAACCTCAAAGGTATGTAAAGCACCATGAGACGACGTGCAGAACGTAAGAACCGTAACTCTGATTTTCCTACTTTTGGAGTTATTACCCTTTGAACATTGAACATGGCCATTTCTATCATAGTAGAGTGTCCGCTCTATAACTTTGATACTGTTTGAGATATTTTCAAGAAACTTCACAGATATGAAGACCACCATGGGACGTCGTGCAGAACATATGAGCCGTAACTTTGATTTATTTACTTTTGGAGGTATTGGCCCGTAGACATTGACGATAGCCATTTCTATCATGTAGTCTGTTTGAAGCACTATATCGCCTGAACCTCTCGATGGATTCTGACTAAACTTGCATGGTTACATCACTGCAATAGGAAAAAACACCCGTTAGGTTTTGATGACCTTGACCTTATTTTAAAGGACAAAGGCCGCCCAAAACTGTCAATTTTTGGCCAAAATTGCCGTGTCTGTACCCTATCCCACGAACGAATCAATGAAATTTTGGTCAAACCTAGTGCAATATATCATTGCAACCGACCAAAGATTTGATAAGATTTTGGTGACCTTGTCCTTATTTCCAAGGACACAGGCCCCAAAAACTGTAAATTTTGGATGGTCTGCACCATATCTCTTAAATGAATAGATGACATTTGGTCAAACTGTCTACAAAATATCATTGCAACCTACCAAAGATAAGGTTTGCTTTTGGTGATCTTATTTTCATGGTCACAGGCTCCCAGAAACTGTTAATTTTGTGTCAGAAAAAGCTTGTCTGCACCTTTTCACATAAACGAATTGTGATATACGTGTATCTACTCTGTACACAGGAGATATATTCCGTAAACTTCACACAGGGGTTAAGCACGATGAGGGGTTCTGCAGAAATTAAGAGCTGTAATTCTGGTTTACATCCTTTTGGAGCTATGACCCTTTGAACATTGAAATAAGCTATCTCAGTCATGCATTCATGTCAACTTTATTTAGGGAAAGACTAATGCACCTTCACCTTGAATTCCTTTTTTGTCATTATTATGGCACTTGCTTTATGTAAATGCAGTGGCGGGGGGTGATGCAGTGCTTGTTTTCGTCTGTATTCTACTTCTGGAGTTATTAGCCTTCCATCCCCTTTTCAACTTAGGCACATTGGTGGTACATTGCGTGCGCAACTTCTCAAACTGTTTTGTTTCGATCAATTTTGGAATTTTGCAAGCGTTTTGTCATGGTCTGCAGATGTGCATATAACTTTGACATTATCCATTTAGAAAACTCGCCTATACAAATACATTGCCAATTTTTTGGCTGAAAGTTAGAAATTTAAGATAAACAAATTGTGATATTTTTCTTATTTCTGCTCAAAACATAGATTGCGGGGACTCGATAGAACCGCCTCGACGAGGCGGTTCTATCGAGTACCCACAATATATGTTTTTTGAGCAGAAAGTAGAAAAATAATGTATACCCCCTTAAACCCCAGTTTAACTATATAAAATGGGGGGTATAAGGGGTTCAAAATTATATAGGCGTGTTCTCGTAATGTTCAATTATTTTTTTTAACTTTTCCATCTTGTGCACCTAGCCCTTTTGCATTACAGTAGGTAACTTTTGTGCGTGACTCCTCCTACTGTTTCATATCAATCAAGTAAAAACTTTGCAGGGCCTTATGTCATGGTCTATAGATGTGCATTTGGTTTTGGCATTATCGTCAGTTTTATGTCTATATTTTAACTTTTGAAGTTATCAATTTCTAGCCATATCCATATTTGTCTATCTGTTACGCTTTGCATACGGATCAGAAATGAGAGCTAGGATCCTGAAAATTCATATATAGCATCAACATGAGACATAAATGGACCCCTACTTTTTAGCTCACCTGTCACGTAGTGACAAGGTGAGCTTTTGGGATCACTTTTTGTCCGTCGTCCGTCGTGCGTCCGTGCGTGCGTCCGTCCGTTAACTTTTCTTGTGAACACACTCGAGGTCACAGTTTTTGGCCAATCATCATCAAACTTAATCAGAATGATCATCATGACAATATCTCGGTCAAGTTCGAATATGGGTCATGTTGGGTCAAAAAGGAGGTCAGTAGGTCAAATCAAAAAAGAAAAACCTTGTGAACACTCTAGAGGCCAAAGTTTAAGTCCGATCGTCATCAAACTTGCTCAGAATGATCATCTTGACAATATCTCGGTCAAGTTCGAATACGGGTCATGTCGGGTCAAAAAGTAGGTCAGTAGGTCAAATCATAGGAAAACCTTGTGAACACTCTAGAGGCCACAGTTTTGATCCGATGGTCATCAATCTTGCTCAGAATGATCGACTTGACAATATCTGGGTCAAGTTCGAATATGGGTCATGTCGGGTCACAAAGTAGGTCAGTAGGTCAAATCATAGAAAAAACCTTGTGAATACACTAGAGGCCACAGTTGTGGTCCGATAATTATCAAACTTGCTCAGAATGATTATCTTGACAATATCTCGGTCAAGTTCGAATATGGGTCATGTCGGGTCAAAAAGTAGGTCAGTAGGTCAAATCAGAGAAAAACCTTGTGAACACACTAGAGGCCACAGTTTGGTTCGATCATCATCAAACTTGCCCAGAATGATTATCTTGACAATATCTCGGTCAAGTTCGAATATGGGTGTTGTCAGGTCAAAAAGTAGGTCAGTAGGTCAAATCAGAGAAAAACCTTCTAGGTCAAATCATCAATCTTGCTCAGAATGATCATCTTGATAATATCTTGGTCAAATTCGAATATGGGTCATGTCGGGTAACAAAGTAGGTCAGTAGGTCAAATCATAGAAAAACCTTATGAATACACTAGAGGCCACAGTTTGGGTCCAATCATCATCAAACTTGCCCAGAATGATCATCTTCACAATGTCTCGGTCAAGTTCGAATATGGATCATGTTGGGTCAAAAAGTAGGTCAGTAGGTCAAATCAGAGAAAAACCTTGTGAACACATTAGAGGCCACAGGTTGGGTCCGATCATCATCAAACTTGCTCAGAATGAGCATCTTGATAATATCTTGGTCACGTTCGAATATGGGTCATGTCGGGTAACAATGTAGGTTGGTAGGGCAAATCATAGAAAAACCTTGTGAACATTCTAGAGGCCACAGTTTTGGTCCGATCATCATCAAACTTGCTCAGAATGATAGTCTTGACAATATCTCGGTCAAGTTCGAATATGGGTCATGTCGGTCAAAAAGGAGGTCAGTAGCTCAAATCATAGAAAAACATTCTGAACACACTAGAGGCCACAGTTTAGGTTCGATCATCATAAAACTAGCCCAGAATGATTATCTTGACAATATCTCGGTCAAGTTCGAATACGGGTCATGTCGGGTCATAAAGTAGGTCAGTAGGTCAAATCATAGAAAACACTAGCGGCAACAGTTTTAGTCCGATCATCATCGAACTTGCCCAGAATGATCATCTTGACAATATCTCTGTCAAGTTCGAATATGGGTCATGTCTGGTCAAAAAGTAGGTCAGTAGGTCAAATCATAGAAAAACCCTCTGAACACACTTGAGGCCACAGTTTTGGTCCGATCATCATCAAACTTGCTCAGAATTATCATCTTGACAATATCTGGGTCAAGTTTGAATATGGGTCATGTCGGGTCAAAAAGTAGGCCAGCAGGTCAAATCATAGAAAAACGTTTTGAACACCACAGTATTAGTCAAATCACCATTCAACTTGCTCAGAATGATCATCGGGACAATATCTCAGTTAAGTTCCAATATGGGTCATGTCAAATCAAAAAGTAGATCGGTAGGTTAATTTGTCATAACTTTTGAACCGTTTGAGATAGAGCCTTCATATCTGGCATATAGGTTCCTTGTGACAAGGGCTTCCCACTTATATAAAGATCTGACCTGTGACCTTGCCCTGTGACCTACTTTATCATAACTTTTGAACCATATGAGATAGAGCCTTCATATTTGGCATGTATGTTCCTTGTGACAAGGTTTTCTCAACCATTCAAAACTTTTGACCCATGACCTTGACCTTTGACCTACTTTGTCATAACTTTTGAAGCATTTGAGATACAGCCTTCATATTTGGCATGTAGGTTCCTTGCGACAAGGGCTTTGTATTCATACATAAAATGATCTTTGACCTTTTTCCTTGACATTTGACCTATTTTATTTTAACTTTTGAACCATGTTGTGTAGATGACCCTCTAGGAAAATAGCATAAACAATTAACAAATGGTCACAAGAGCTAAAAATAGAAAAACATTGTAAATTTGCTTCAAATGCGAACTCCATCTAAACCCTATCCTCCTAAACCAATTGGATTTAAAACTTCACCGGAATGTTGCCTAGATGACTCCCTACCAAAATAGTTGAAACTCATTCAACTCAAATTAACAGGATGGCTGTCAAAGCTAAAAATAAAACAAATCTTCAAACGACAATTCCTTCTGTACCCTTGGGCCAATTTCATTCAAACTTTGAAGTAATGTTGCGTAGATGACCCTCTACCAAAAGGGCTAAAACGATCTTGCTCCGATGAACAAAATGGCCACCGGAGCTGAAAATAGAAAAATATTGTAAATTTGATTCAAACTTCTCCTAAACCCTAAGGCTAATTTGATTCAAACTTCACAGGAATGTTGCCTCGGTGACTCCCTACCAAATAAGCTAAAATCACTCTGCTGTTGAAATTGATGGCCACCAGAGCTAAAAATAGAAAGTGCTCGAGACAGTGACAAACAGGTGAGCGAACCAGGGCCCTGTGGGCCCTCTTGTTCCTTTTTCCGTCTTGAATCTCCATGAGTTATTCTTTTGCCTCAGATTTTCAGTTATTTCATCCTGTCAAGTCCCCATCGCTGTTTCAGCTCCAAACAGAAGACAAAGAAACCGCAACGAAAGTTCCGCCTTCGGACGATCAGTTATAATTACCGGGGTTTGAATCAGTTTAAAGGGGTCCCATCTTCACCCTCATCTTCCGTCGCGGTTTACGAAAGTGAGTTGGCTGTTCGGCTCGCATTCACGTGAAATAAATAAATAACAGGTGTAAATCACAAACGAACTAAGGGCGAGCGTTGTGTCCGCGTAAAATCGATTTCAGGTCCTGTTATTATTATTTGCAAACGTCCCACGGTGGTGCTTCTGTTGTGGTTTATAAGTGTCATTGTTTGACTTTGTATTTATGTCCAGGTAATGTTTTTTTTTATTTTGGATACAAATATAAGATGTGGCATATGATTCCCATATAGATCAGGGCCTGATCTATGGGGAATTCTTCTTTGCAGAGACTTTGATAAAAGTATGAAAACAAGATAAAAGACTTTTATTTATTTACTTAGTGACCGATATCGATGTATTCCACTGAAACTGTCCAAAACATAGAAAACTCTTCTTTTCCCGCAATTAAAAAAATTCCATGACCAATTAAGTATTTGTCTACGTTGGATATCTGTTAAAGAGGTTAACATCCCTCTGAAATGAACATTCAAGTTAACACCGCTTTATGAAGGGAAAAGTGTGGTTTGCAAGGGTAAACATTAGCTTCCTTTTCTTTGCCCTAAAACTAAGATTATTGGTACACGATAGAACTGGGTCAATGAGGCGGTTCTGTCGAGCACCCACAATCGATGTTTGGACTTGTAAAATTTTAAAGTAAATATCACAAATAGAAAAATATGGAACACGGTGTATGTGAAAGTAAAAATCCATCTGAAAATCTATCTGATCCGTGATTTATACACGTAATGAAGTTGTATACTTCCAAACCATAATCGCGCTGAATCAAGAAAATCACATATATATATATTCATTTCATGTACGTACTTTGCTATTATTGGTAATATTAATTTTAAGGAATTACTATCCCTGAGCATTTTTGTCCGGGCCAAAACTTTTAACTGAATGCAAAAACCACTGATCTGAATATGTATTTTTGCGGGCTGATCTTAGGCTTCACTGCGTACATATACTTGAAGATTCCTTTTTCCATTGCCTTCACTTCTATTTTGCATGTCCGGGCTGTTTTGTTTGTGTCGTGTGGTGGCTGTAATGGGTCTCCCCATACACGCATTTAATGCTCTTAGTTTACCAATCCGCGGGGATTGCAGTTCCTTTTGCTTTTCACCGTTCCTTAATTTGACATCCTTTAATCCTTTAGATATCATTGCTTTCACTTCTATTTAGAAAAATAACTGTAACAAAGATCTTGATTTTGTTTGTTTGTTTTGGAGTTTAACGGCCCAGTCAACACTATTTAGGTCATTTTTGAGCCGGTCAGTTTACCTATCTACACTTTTCCTGGGCAGGCTTATACGTTAGCGTTTACCAGTACAGTGCACATTCTTTCGCCAGAAACTTACAACCAGCGAAATGGAGAGAATGACCGTAGAAAAGATGTCATGATCAATCTCCACGAAAGAATGTTTCCGACCCGGCAGGTATCGAACCTGCGTCCTCCTGATCACAAGTCAGACGCGCATTCGACTGGGCTACCGAGGCCGGCAACAAGGATCGTGAGACATCAGATTTATTAATTCCGGACAAACTGCAATTTATAAAGAAACTAATGGTGTTTGCATGGTATACAACATTTTGATTACATTTTACATACGTATGGTAGATAACTGTTTGCAAATTAAACAAGATGCAATACTTTGGTGTTAGATTATTTTCTGAGGAGTACATATTGACACAAAATGAATCATTTTATCAAAGTAACACGCCCTTCTAAAAAGACCCCTGTAAATTCAAATTTATTTTGCAAAATTGGATTTCAGCATTTAATTCATATCATGCTGACGAGTCCTCATCGTTAGTTCATCTCTGTATTCGTTCGATTTTTATGTTCTCAGAGACTTTGCACTGATGATTTAGAAATTGTGAAATAATGAAACTCTTCAATGAATTGTCACTTTCTAGCCTCAGAGCTATCCAGATTCATAATCCCCACATAATCACACAGATAAGACTAACCTTTTGAGTCAATGCTATCAGCAGTATTTACTATGGTCCCTTAGCCAGACCACCCTAAATCAGGTCTAAGAATTCTTCCCTTTTCTGTAGAATGTTTGGTTAAAATGCCATTTCATACTTTATCACAATATTTGAACCACAAGATAGGGGTAGCCCTTGTATGCAGTCTAAGGACGTAAGGACGTAAGCAGTCGTGTATACTACAACATAGCTGTGGAGAATCTCAATGAAGTTAGATTATTATTTGCTTTCTGAAATACATTCTTTATTTGGTTTCATTACACCTGACGTTTCAACCTTTCCATATAATCTGGACAAGGGAAACTTATTTTATTTACTCTCAATCAATAAAACATTTTTTAAGACTTAACACACACAAAGATCGTTTAAGTCAATTCAAACAATTTTATACCCTTATTTATCATTTGGACAACACTGTCATCAGATTTGGTTCTCCATTATACGAAAGCAAGAAAAACAATGCATGTCACAATTGTTGGTTAAAATGTGATTACACCATGAACCCGAAAAATCTCTTTCGCACAAGACTGAAATGTCTAAATAGAAAAAATAGTATAGTATAGTATAGTACATTAAAGTATATAGTATAGTATAGTATAGTATAGTATAGCATAGCATAGTATAGGGAGTTATAGACCTGTCTATATTAAAAAAAAATCTGTTATGCGAATTACAAAGGTTCAGACAAATATATTTCTATATGTGGTCTCTAACAGAACATTTGCATTCCACTGCGGAATTTGAAAATGTCTGAGGTCACTGATGAGGCCTACTTGGCCGAAACTAGCTAGTCTGGCCCAGAAAATATACTTGTACATTCGACAGTTTTTCATTTTTGTGTTGCCGCCCTTGCTTCTAATGGATTACCTTTCTTTATTAATTAACTATCCTGTATTGTTCGGAGATCATCCGTATGAACACTGAAAATCATGTTTTAATGGTGTCAATTAATAAAATTGTCATTAATTAAGTAATTCTGTATTGGCCCAGTTACAGGTCCTCGGTTTGCTGTATTGGCCTCGGCCTTCGGCCTCGGGTCAATACAGCAGACCTCGGACCTGTAATTAGGCCAATACGAAATTACTTGGTTAATAACATTATAATACAACATATTTAAATTCACCACAGCTGATGGAAAATGAAGGTATGGTGGCCCATACCAGTTTCCATGCACTTCATCAAAGTGTGGGTGATATTTTCTATTGACTCCACTGCGGTATTTGAAGATGTCTGAGGGTCACTGATGTGGCCGATTTGATCTAAACTAACTAGTCTGGCCCAGAATATAAGAATTTTATATGGGTATGAGGGGTGCCGAGTGATACAGGACAGTGATCCCGAGGGACGGATTTTTCTATCCACCCCTAACACCCATATAGGATTCTTTTTCTTTAATACCTTCCATTTCTAAGCACGGTTTTTAATGCTGCAGTCACTTCGGTTACCAACGTCCACCATATTTTGTTGACACTGCAGGAATGTTTAGTGCCGTCACGTAACGTGCTGTGACATCAACCTTAACGACGGCGCATGCGAGGTCGTAATCAACTAGTGCATTTATCAAACACGCGATTATATTCGATTTTGGGTCGGAACACCAGGGTCAGAACATAATTTCTATCCCAGGGTAAAATCACGGATTTCCTTGTCTGGTGTGCAAGAAAAAAAAACGGTCCACTCGACAGATTTTCATTTCTGTGTTGTCTTCCTTGCTTCCAAAGAATACCTTTCTATAGAACATGTTCAAATAAAACGTTCTTGTGAGCTTCAAGTCATAGACTGAATATGGCTTACATGATAAGCTTGAGCGATAACTATTAATTCACATGAAATAATTATATCGTTTACATTGATCATCTTATCTATAGATTGATTTCGTGTTTGTTTAGATTCAGTTTGTGCCGCCGACACCAGGACAGTCAAGCTCTCTCAACTGTTATTTCTACTCGAGGACCGACTGCACTTTTGCTGTATTTTTAACTACCCCAAAAAGGTAATCGATATGTCGTAGAGATCATAAGAATCTGTTGTGTGCCTAAGTGGAGCATAGAAACATCCAAGTGGTGCCAAATTGTGATCCGTGGAACAAGCTTCCTACGTTACATTGGTTACCTAAACTTCATAAAAGACCACACCAAGCATGGTTTATTGCAAAGTAGAAGTAAAACAAAGATCAGGAATCGATACAATTAACTTACTCCACCCATCAAAGACACCAAAGGGAAAGAAACACAAACATTAAGCGACCAGACCATAATGGAAACCTAAACAAAGGAAGGCCATAAGGACAGTTACTTTCCCACAAAATGGCCATATGGCCATCCAAAATAAAAAGACACAAGCGATACACACAGTAAGTAACTAACAACACCATAAATAAACCGCCACAGTAGAACCGCCTGGGAACGGTCAGTGGAATGATTTCCACTGGGGGGGCTTAAATCGATTTTACGTGGCCACAATCCTCACCCTTACTTCCGTCGCGATTTAGACAAATAATTTGTTCAGTCCGCATGAAGGCCTCCTAACTCATCAGAACAAAATCTCCGTGAACACAAAAAATCAAAGAACCACAGAGGTGAGACAACGGTGAGGACTCGACAGCTCTTGTACCAGCACTGAATTTTCCAAATTATTTATGTCATGTTTTACTGCCATCAAAAACACGTGATTAAATATTGCGACTAATAGAAGTGAAGGGCCATCCTCGATATCTCTGTCGGATGCGCGTCTGACTGGTGATCAGGAGGACGCGGATTCGATACCTGCCGGTGTCGGCAGCATTCTTACGCGGAGATTGATCATGAAATTGTTTCAACGGCCATATCTCCCTTCCGCTGATTCAAGAAGGGCACTTGTCAGTTTTTGGCGAAAGAATATGCACTGTACTGTTTAACAGCTTACGTATAAGCCTGCCCAGGAAAAGTGTGTACAGGTAAACTAGCCGGCTCAGAAATTACTTAAATTATGTTGACTGGGCCGTTAAACTCCAAAACATACAATCACATAATAGAAGTGAGGGCAATGAACAGGAATCGATACAATTACCCCAAAGCTCCAATCAGAGACACCAAAGGGAAAGAAACACAAACATGAAACAAATAGACCCTAATTGAAACATCAATAGCGGAAAGCCAAAAGGACAGTGACTTTTCCACAAAATGACCAATTGGCTAGAAGTCTTTGAATGATCAGGGAGAAATCTATTTAGTCTATAAAAAATCAAATGCAGTTTTAAATAAATTGAAATCCAGACGTTTTCGTGCTTTAAGTCTGTTTACTTATGCTTTTCCTCCATTTACACTACACCACCTCACAATCTTATAAAAGAAAAACTAAATGATTCAACCGAATGAACATTTCATATGGAAGATTCCCGCTTGCATGTAATGTTGTAATGTAAGAAATACTTTTTTCGCCTCTAAAGAGCATTAAAAATTATAATTTATGGTCATGTCAGAAACTTTGTGAAGGTCTCGCCTTTCTACTTGACAGTATTTACATAAGATTTGGTTCATAGTTATTTAAACAAATTGTGGGTATTCCAGTGAGTACGAATTGGGCACCTCTTGTGGCTGTTCTGTTCTTGTTATGTTAGGAAAGAGACTTCATGATGTCACTTTGCGTTGTAAACCAATCTGATTCTTTATCTCGTCTGCGAGATATTTGGATGATTTATTAAATATTGACAATACATATTACGATGGTTTCATCAGTCACAATTACCCCAGAACTTCAGTTAAATAAAGCAAATTCTTCCGGTACTGAGGCCCCGTTTTTTTTTATTTAAATCTATCAATTGTAGATAGGTTTGTTCCCTGCAAAAGTTTTGATAAATGCGACTTTGATTTTTAGATTGTAAAATTTCCTTTTTTGGATGGTGAATTTCCTCGTGAGGTATCCTATGGCGTTTATATTTCGCAATTAATTCGATTTGCCAGATTGTCTAGTCATGTAACGGTCTTAAACGCGTATAATAAATTGTTAACTGCTAAACTTCTTAATCAGGGTTATCAGTATCATAAACAACGCAAAGCCTTTTCAAAATTTTATAGACGTCATTCCGATTAAATTTCAAAATTCAATGTTGGACTTAAATCTCTTCTGTCACAAGGTCTATCGGAAACCGAATTTTATGGTGACTTAGTATATAAAATCAGAAAAATATATTCTTGCAATGACTTCAGCATCCAATTTCGTAAAATCATTCTTCAATGTAAAAATATTGGGTACAACATAAATGTTATACGACAGACTGCATGCATGGTAGTTAACCCAATCACGGTTGACAACTTTGCTTCCCTCTTTAATTGCACGCGGGTGGGTCAGATCTCAGATTCTATGGCGGTTCCAGCGTAAATGCTTAATGACAATTAGAATTTGATTTTATGTAATGTTGGTTGGTGCCAGATGTTCTGTCTCTGGTCCACCTATCTGAGTCTTACTGTTGGCTTTCTTTTGGTCCAGCAGTTCAGTGGTTTTCTTGCTGTCGAGACCCCACCGTTGTTTCATCTGTGGTTGTTTGTTTTAGCTCACCTGTCGCGTAGTGACGAGGTGAACTTTTGGGATCTCTTTTTGTCCGTCGTCTGTCTGTCGTGCGTGCGTGCGTCCGTCCATAAACTATTTCTTCAAACGACATCTTCTCCTAAACCACTGATCGGATTTTGACCAAACTTCTCAGGAATGATCCTTAGGTGGTCCCCTAAATATTTCCGGTCCGTTGCACATCTGGGTCACAGGAGCCAAAAATGGATATTGTTACTGAAAACTTAAACAATCCTCTTCACTGAAACCAAATGACACAGATCTTTGATATTTGGTATGAAGCTTCATCTAATAGACTTCTTTCAAGATTGTTCAAATTATAGCCCTTGGGCCAAAAATGCCCACGCCCCGGGGCCCTTTGGTTTTACATTGACTAAAATAGGGAAAATCTGAAAAAATCCTTTTCTCTGAAACCGCAAGGACCAGGTCTTGATATTTGGTGTGAAGCTTCATCTAGTGGACCTCTATCAAGATTGTTCAAATTATAGTCCTGGGGCCAAGATTACTCCCGCCCCAGGGCCCTTTTGTTTAACATAGACTTATATAGGGAAAATCTTTAAAAATCTTCTTCTTTGAAACCGCAAGGCCCAGG
Source organism: Lucinisca nassula (assembly GCA_963580285.1). NCBI lineage: Eukaryota > Metazoa > Mollusca > Bivalvia > Lucinida > Lucinidae > Lucinisca > Lucinisca nassula. The sequence goes on along the minus strand of OY757012.1, from coordinate 105,889,590 downwards.
TCTTTGATATTTGGTATGAAGCTTCATCTAGTGAACCTCTCTCAAGATTGTTCAAATTATAGCCTAGGGGTCAAAAATGCCCCCCCCCCCCCCCCTACCACGGGGCCCTTTGGTTTTACATAGACTAGCTAGTCTGGCCCAGAAAAAATGTACACTTCATATTTTCTGGTTCTGTGGTGTATTCCTTGCTTCCAAATGATAACCCTTTTATAGAACATATTTAACGTCACTACAGCTGGTGTCTTGGAATGTATGGCGGCCGTAAAACGTCTCACAGCCCTACATCATAGTGTAGTTTATATTTTCTTGTCATTTGGGATCATTTATTCCTGGAATTTTGAAAACATTTTAGGGTCACTAATGAGGCCTAATTGGCCTAAACTAGCTAGTCTGGCCCAGAAATTTATGTACACTTCATATTGGTTCTGTGGTGTATTCCTGGCATCCAAAGGATAACCCTTTTATAGTACATATTATATTAGGGAAAAATCTTTAAAATTCTTCTTCCTTGAAACTAGAAGGCTCAGATCTTTGATATTTTGATATGAGGCTTTGTCTAGTGGACCTCTATCAAGATTGTCAATCGTACTGAATTTCGGAAAATATTTACATTGCAGTGGAGCTTTTTTTTTCAAAATTGTCTTTCTCTGCATGTTTTGTTATCCATGCAAGTACCTTTTTCTGTTTCGCCCAAGATGTACGTTTTTAACAGCCACAATATCATGTCCTTGATCAACCTTCAATGAAATGACATTCAGTTTGTCATCAAACAGGTGTCTGCTATCGAGTAGAAAAAGCCACAAAATGTATATGCAAGCTTTTAAGTTCAAATTTACCGCTACATAACAAATGGTTGTATTTAAAATGGATTTAACAAGCTCACTGGAAAGACTTATTCAACAGCTCTCTTAAGAAGGTATAATAATAAAGGGTCTTCTGAATTTGTATTGTTGCCTTTGTGTAAAACGTCCATTTTTTAAACTTATTTTTGTTCTCTTGGGCAGTCTGATGGCCCAGAAAACATGTACACTCCGTGTTTTTCACTTCTGTGGTGTATTCCTTGCTTCCAAAGGATAACCCTTTAATAGAACATATTTAACTTCACTACAGATGGTGTGTGGGAATGTGTGGCGGCGGTAAAACGTCTCCCTGCCCTACATCATAGTGTAGATTATATTTTCTTGTCCTTTGGGATCATTGATTCTATTGTGGAATTTCGAAAATATCTGAGGGTCACTGATGAGGCCTAATTGGCCGAAACTAGCTAGTCTGGCCCAGAAAACATGTACACTCCGTGTTTTTCACTTCTGTGGTGTATTCCTTGCTTCCAAAGGATAACCCTTTAATAGAACATATTGGAAGCATTTTACCATTTATAGCACATCCTTTAAAGTAGACGGATGAAAAAAATTATCAATGATAGGGTTGTGACCTCGAGCTTGTTTTCAGTTCATTTTAAGCATCATGCTCGGCACGGCCTCACATTAAACTTGAATACACAGACCACTTGCCTGAGATTTCCATGTCTCGATCTCAGTCCCATCATAGATTCTATTATTGTTGCATACTTAAGATTCAAAAACTTTGGAACGACTAAAAATATGACCCTTTTCAAAAGGAAGTATTATATCATGCCTAGTTTAAACCCTTTTGAGGTTGATGACTTTACTTTTCTCTTTAATTGTACGACGGTGGGTAAGGGCTCAGACTCTTACTGTATGAAGGCGCCGACCTATATATATATATATATCATACGACGGTTGATGTATGATGCCTCGGCCCACTATGGTATACTGCAGATTTTCGTCAGCTCTTGCTGGCAGTATCTGTGGTGTTTGTCACGGATATCTCATTTTTGTTTCGTCTTGTTTAATATATACTTGCTTTTCGTGTTGTCTCACTGCTCTGTTTGGGCTGACCATCATGCATATTTTGAACAATATATGAACCTATGGAAGTTTGGATTTGGATTTTCTGTGAAATCGATTTAAACCCTCCTGTAGGTATCACTGCTGTGATTCTCATGCTGTTTAAACTATGTTTCCCATTGCAACAGATATTGCTTCATTTCAAGTCTTGTTTTATTCAATGTCATTGTTTTCATTTCCTTTTGGGCATTGTAATCAGCTGTTGCTTTACTTTCCGCTGCAAATGTTGTGTATGTAATTTTGATTTGCTCTTATCTTTGCTCTTGCCGTTGGTAGGCTCTGGTAGGCTTCGTTCTGTACAATGAGCATTTTTTGGGGATAATTGTATACAAAATTGTCGTTTTAGAGGATAATCCGCGATTTTACGGTCGGAATATTCATTTTACTGCGACGCGCCAACGGAGCCATAAAACGTAATTTGCGACCATAAAGCCGCCGATTTACCTCCCCAAATTAAAATTTTCAAAACAGTTATCCCCATTCTATTGCACTCAATTGATAAAATTTGTATTTGTTTGCACAATCAAATGTCACGTCACATACGCAAGTGCATTAGAAAACAAGATATTCTCGTATTTGTCTTTCCCCTCGGTGTGTGTCAAATAAGAATTTTCTTGACTCGTGAAAATGTTGGATACTTTTGCCTGGTATGCAAAAACATTCTCGCATGCTGGTTTCATAGAGGCGGGCGGGGTAATAGTTCCAAGGTTTGCTAGGGGGTACTTTTAGAGTGTACTATTTGAGCCCCGCCAAGCGAATTTAGGTCTTCGAGCATTCTGTCATGACAAATTTTAACTGCGCATGCTCAGCCATTCAGAGGGGCCAGGGATATGGCTTTCTGTCTGAAGGTTCCTTTTGATTCACTGCTTGTATGAGCGAGCAGCGAAGGTTCTGGTGAGACTGCGCAGATGCGCAGGCTCGCCTGAACCTTCGCTGCTCGCATAGGCGATAAGTACCAAAATCGCTTGACGGGGCCCATTTATGTCCGTTTAAAACGTAATTGGGATTCTATGTTTGTGTGAAAATCGTGTCCTGGATGTAACGTTTTAACCATGGGACATCAACGACCGGTCCTTTGCTACAAAGATTGTTTGCATCCTAAGTGTGCTATGACCTCAGATCATTCCAGGCCATCAGTGTCAAGATTACTGGGTTTTTATCGAAATCTGGCCAGGCATGTGACTTGTAATTCATTGGATATCATAATCAGTAACTCATGCTAAACACAAAGATAGTTTACAATCTAATGGTGTGTCCTGACCGCAGAGATTATGCGTTTCATTTTTTATAGTGTATATATCCATATTTTGCCAAATTGATATAATTCTATGGCTGATAGTTCATTAAGTTACAAAGTGTTTGCTTTTTTTTCGACAAGCGAAAGATATATTCCTAAAACCTTATTTCAGATAATTGTAGTCAATAAGAAGATATAAATATGTACATGTAGCAAATAAGTTCGGATTGTGTACTGACATTTCCAAAATTCTTCTGGTCTAATGGTCGAAATGATTGTCACGCTCACGTATACAAAAAATATATACCAGTTTCGGGCTGAAGAGTAATTGACAATAGATTTAGACATCAATCGCATATCCAAATTAATTAATGAACACTTCGTGTCGGAAATTCCTTTGAATGATTTAAATACTTGTACAGCTATACAAACACCTAAATCTCACGTACATATGGGTATAAGTATTTCCAAATTCTTGTTTGTAAACCAAAATATCCTCTTTCATTTACCTATTTCAGTTCATCTACTGCTGTGACAGTAAGTAAACAGTCTGACGAACTCAAAGGTACTACATCAGTAGGTTCATTAACGGAAGAGATGAATATCGCTGGTGTTCAACATCTTTATAAAACGACTGTTACTATTACGAAAGGCAACGATTTTAAAAAGGATCTTGGTGGTCGTCGCTATCTCTGTCTTTTGGCCGTAGAAAGGTAATTTGTACCATATTAGCGTGGGATGTGGAGTAGTAATATTTGTTTAAAAACTTCTTATGGATTTGGCTTAAGAAAACATTACAATTAAATGGCGGTGAGCAAACGATAGTAGCTTAAAAATAAAGTACTGCCCATATGCACACTAAAGGACTGGGTGGGGGCGAGAGATTTTCGTTTAAAGCAGCATTGTAAACTTAAGTACTACTTACGAAAGTTGTCAACAAGACAAGGCCGTCTATTCTCTATCTGAATATTATTCATGTTTTCCCAAAGCTATGTTTATACCTTCATTTCCAGTTAGTTTTGCTGGTACAATATGACGCGTGAGGACGGTAGAGTCAACTTCTCAATGAGTTTAATCATAGTGCAATTTGTAGTTATTTTTAAAGGCAACCTGAGTACATTTACACAGTTGTCTAGCACTTCGGGGCTGTAGCATTCAACATATCTGATTTGGAACAGAGTGTGACCCATGTTGTATATTGTGTAAGCTAGAAAACATGATACGCCATGGTGTCAGAAGTGGGATTCCCAGGATTTCAACCTATTCAAATAAGAACACTTGAAGAAAAAAGGGCGTTACATTGTGCAGTAAGAAAATACATCTGGAAGTATTGTTCTGTATTAAAAGTGATTAACATTTGAATTAAAATACACTTAAATAGCTAGTTTTCAAGTGATCCCTCCGGAACAATTTGATTTTAAGAAACCTTCAGAATATTAAAAGTGGTTTACTAGGTTTGAATGGTTCAAAACTGCAAGTGGGTTGTCAGAAAAAACCAGAGGAACAGCAAGTGAATGCTCTAGTAAACTGTAAGGGAAAAGAAGCAGACGATATTTTACACTCATTCGGACCAACAGCACAACAATTTGCAGTGTATGTACTGTTACGGATCCCTTCAGAAATTACTTTGTCATTCGACGAAACACAATATTTGAAAACGTGCTCGGTTTAATATGCGGAGACAGGGGGAGGGTGGGGGGGGGGATAAATTCATAACATCACTTTACACACTTGCAGAACATTGCAACTATGGAGCTTTGAAAAATGAGCTAATCCGGGATCGAATCGTTGTTGGGCTCAGGGACGCTAAAATTTCATAAAAACTGCAGTTAGATGCAAATTTAACACTAGAAACGGCTGTCAACCAGGCCAGACAAAAGGAAGCAGTCCACCAGCTACAATCCATCGTCAGAAGTCGAATGATATCAGATAACAAACTTGACTCAGTGAAATACAAACATAGACGAGGCCAAAATTCGCAGAGGACACAGATCAGAGACAATGTGAAACCAAATAGCCGGGAAAATCCGTATTTGCGTTGACCTTACACATCTTAATGAGAACGTAAAACGTGAAAATTTTCCGTTACCTGCAATTGATCAAAGATTGGGTCTTTTATCTGGTGCAAAATATTTTCAGTAAAACTGATCTGAATTTTGGGTTTTGGCAGATTTTGCTGTCCAGCCGCTCTAAAATGCTCACTACGTTCAAAACGCCCTTTGGACGTTACGTTTTTAACCGTCAACCTATGGGTCTTTCAAGCTCAAGCGAGTATTTTCAGAAGCGAATGACGCAGCTTTTGGAAGGTATAGACGGCGTAATATGCCAGACAGATGACGTTCTCGTGTTCGGATGCACAGAGACAGAGCATGCCAAAAGGTTACATACAGTACTTTCGCGACTGCATGACGCATACTTGACTATAAACTTGTCTAAGTGTGAGTTCAAGAAAACGTCTTATTAAATACGTGGATCATATCGTAGGATCTAGCGGGATTGCCGTAGACCCAGAGCAGGTGAAAGGCATCACAGATATGAAAGCCCCTACTGACGTGCATGGCGTTCGTAGGTTTCTTGGGATGGTAAATGTGCTGCAAAAATTTACTCCTTTGCTGGCTGAATACTCGAAACCAATTAGAGATCTGTTAAGCCACAAAAATCAGTTCTACTGGGGTCGAGATCAGCAAAACTCTTTTGAGTTAATCAAGCAGTTACTCACAAATACTCCAGTACTTGCCCTCTATGACCCAAATCGCATTACAGTCTTGAAAACTGACGCGAGTAGTTACCTCTTCAACTTCAAAACAACTTCAAAAGCAAGACAATAGGGATATGAATAAAAATAAAAAATGAGTTCCTTTAAGAGCAATGAAAACATTCATAAGAAAGAAGATGGGTCATACTACGTAGTTTCGGCTAATAAAGCCTCATCAGTGACCCTATAATGATCCGGCAAAGAAAGCCAGAGGAAACACTGCAATTTTGCGAATTTTGAATAGGCAGTCGATTCAAAGACTGATATAAATCAAAATTGGGTGCATATAATTAAAAACCTGTCTAGAATATGAGTCCATAGAATATGAGTCTAAACCAATAATTTATTTCTGATTTCTCAGAATATTCACGCTGATCTCAAAGGACCAAAAGTAAAATATTAACTGCACTATGGTTGATGTACGGGGAGACGTTTTACGGCCACCACACGGCAAGCCTGTTACTTTCGCATCAAGAGCCCTGTCACCAACAGAGCAGCGCTACTCCACCATAGAAAAAGAGGCTTTAGCGATTACATTTGGCTGTGGAAAAAAAAAACGAGATTTTTTGATCGGAAAACTTTTCACATCGAAACTGATCACCAGCCACTTATTTCATTGTTAGGAGGTCCTAAAGACCTTAATGATTTGCCATTGCGCATAATGAGATTCAGAATGAGGTTAATGCCATTTTCGTATACAATGTCCCATGTAGGTGGAAAAACAAAAATAATTCCCGACATGCTTAGCCTAAACTCTTTGATTCATTCATTAACAGGGGAGTAACAAAAGCATTTCTAAAATACGGAAAGTTATGTAGACATGGTTATCAGTCATTTGCCAGCCACGGATCTGAGGCTACAAGAGATAAGGGAGAAACAAAACCAGGACGTTATTTGTCAAACATTATCCAGTTACTGTATTAATGGGTGGCCTAAGAAAAAACAAAATGCAACAAAGATAGCGCAAGTGTATTGGCCTTTCCGAGGTGAGATAACGATAAATAGCGGCTTGTTAATGAAAGGTGATAGTATAATTATTCCCACAGGAATGAAAATAGATATACTGTCCAAAATTCATGGAGCTCATCAAGGCATTACCAAGTGCAAGATGAGAGCAAAAGAATCCGTTTGGTGGTTGGGCATCAATGATGATATAGAAAAACTTATTAAAGCTTGCGACACATGTGCAAAGCTGCAAACTGATCATGCTGAGCAGATGATTAGCACAAAGTTCGATGGTCGTCCTTGGAAACATCTGGGGTCTGACCTGTTCTTTTGGAAAGGTCACACGTACCTACATTCGGTGTGTTACTACTCAAGATTTATAGAGTTGGCAAAATTAAATTCTGCAACATTAGAAGATGTAATCAATCATCTTAAGTCGATGTTTATCCGTTTTGGCATATGCGACGTATTTATTAGTGATAATGGACCTTGTTATGCAAGCGAGTCGTTTGCGAAGTTCATGAGCGAATACGGCATAAAGCACTTGACTTCACGTCCAAGATATCCCTTGGGTAACGCGGAGGCAGAGCGCGCCTTGAAACATGTAAACGGTTGCTTGGCAAAGCAGACGATCCGTACATTGCACTGATGCATTATCGTGCGACACCATTACGTAACGGCTACAGTCCCAGTCAGCTTCTTTATGGGAGGCAAATAAAAACGACCCTTCTGCAACACCTAGAAAAGTATAAACTGAAACAGGTTCAACAAAATGTTCTGTTTGAGAAAGAGAGTGCAGCACGTGCATACTCCAAAGCGAATTAGGACATGAAAAAACGGGCGCGAAGATTACCACTGCTTCAGGACGGCGATAGCGTTCACGTCAAAAACTTCAAAATCGACGACAGAGTAACAAAAGCTGCGGATCGTCCGCGATCCTATGTTGTTGATACACCGCGCGGTATCATTTCACACAACAGGAGGCATTTAGTTAAATTAAATAAACAGTTCGAACTAAATGACCCAGCTGACTTTCAGCGGATGGTACATTTGCCCGCGGACCAGCCACAATATGCAATCAAAGAAACAGAAAATTTGAGTGAATTATTACAAAAAGAATCTGATGCACCCTTGTTCTTTGTTTGTTTTGGAGTTTTACGGCCCAGTCAACACTATTTAGGTCATTTTGAGCCGGCACCCTTGTCCTACAATGCTGAGCAGAATAAAAACACATTATCTCATCAAGCTGAAGATAAGCACTACATTACTCGCGCAGGCAGAATCTCTAAACCGCCCCAGAGATTAGAATATTGAAATAATTGGGCAACAAAACAATTAGTGTTGTTGTAATATCAGTGAACAGACTACATTATGATAAACAGACATGTAATTTATGAGCTCGGTTCAAATAAAGGAACACACAGTGAACTATGATTCTTATAATTTGTGCCTGTAACGTTTTCATGAATGCATTGATAAGCAGTTTTGGCATACCTTAAACCCTCAAAATATTTAAAAGGGGGTGTTGTATATTGTGTAAGCTAGGAAACATGATACGCATTTGATAATACTCGTACGCTGTAGTAAAAATATACCTTGAAAACATTCTCTCTGATAGCATATAATCATATTATCATAGAATATAGAAATAAATAGCATTAGTGTTAACGTATTGACTTCTTGATACATCCTGATAAAACAACCCAGTCCGTGGCTAATTTGTATGAGATTGTCGCATTTCAATTTTTTATTTCCAGACACAGTCAAACAGTTATCTGGAAATGGAAACAAATTATATCATGAGAGAGAGTTTGACATAAAAATGATTGGTAGTTTCTTTTTCAGTACGACGAATTCCTCTGATCACAGGTGCTTTGAAATACTGCTGCTCTATAACTGTGAGTATAACTGAGTATGTGCACGCTAAAGGGTACAAGTGGCCTTGTGTGACACAGAGAAGTTGGTCAACCTGTGTGTCCATGCAGCCATATTGACGACTTCGTGGCTTTTGGTTAAGATGCCTCAGTATCCACAGATATTACATATGGCCTATGAGAACAGATTATACTGCGCCAATATACATTGGAGCGCAACAATTTTAGCTATGTTGGTAGAGGGTCACCTAAGAAACATACATATTATGTTTAAATGAAATTAGCCCAAGGGTACAGAAGGAGTTGTCGTTTAAAGATGTTTCTATTTTTAACTCTAGCAGCCATCTTGTTTATCAGAGTGGAACGATTTCAGCTATTTTAATAGGGGGCCACCCAGGCAACATTCCTGTGACGTTTGAATCAAAATGGCCCAAGGGTTTAGGAGGAGTTTGCGTTTGCAGCAACTTTACGATGTTTTTCTATTTTTATCTCTGACGGCCAAGAGAATAAATAGCTAAAACGGTTGCCCTCCAATGAGCAAAATGGCCGCCAGAGCTAAAAAAAAAAAAAAAAAAAACAGTGTAAATTTGCTTCAACAAGAACTGCTCCGAAACCCTTAGGCCGAGTTGCTTCAAACTTCACAAGAATGTTGGCCGGGGTGGCTCCGATAAACAAGACCGCCACCAAAGCTTAAAATAGAAAAATATTAAAACGACATCTCCTCCTGTACCATTGGGCCAAATTAATTCAAACTTCAATGGAATGTTGCTTAGGTGACCGCATACCAAAATAGGTAAAACGGTTTCCCTCTGGTGAGCAAAATGGCCGCCAGAGCTAAAAATAGAAAAACGTAAATTTGCTTCAAACGCAAACTCCTACTAATCTCTTTGGGCAATTTGATTCAAACTTCACAGGATTGTTGCCTAGGTGATGCTCTACCAAAATAGCTAAAGTCATTCTGGTCTGATTAACAAGATGGTTGCCATAGCTAAAAATAGAGAAAAAAATACAACGCCTCCTTTACCCTTGGGGCAGTTTGATTCAAACTTCGTAGGAAATTTGCTTAGGTGACCCTCTACCACAATAGATAAAACAGTTTCGCTCCGATGAGCAAAATGGCTGCCAGAGCTTCAAATAGAAAAACATCGTGAATTTGCTTCAAACACAAACTCCTCCTAAACCCTTGTTCCAATTTGATTCAAACTTCACAAGAATGTTGCCTAGTTGGCTCCCTATCAAAATAGCTTAAATTGTTCCACTCTGATAAACAAGATGGCTGCCAGAGCTAAAAATAGAAAAAAAACTTTAAACGACAACTCCTCCTGTACCTTTGAGTCAATTTCATTCAAACTTCATTGGAATGTTGCATAGGTGACCCTCTACCAAAATGGCCAAAAGGATTTTACTCCAATGAACTAAATGGCCGCCACTGAGCTGAATATTGAAAAAAAATCGTAAGATTTGCTTCAAATGTGAACTCGTAAACCCTGCGCCAATTTGCTTCAAACTTCACAGGAATTTAGCTACCAAAATAGCTAAAACAGTTCTGCTATTATGGACAAGAAGTCCACCAGAGCTAAAAAAAAGATAAAAAAAATCTTCAAACGTCAACTCCTAAACCCTTAGGTCAATTCGATTCAAATTCACAAGAATGTTGCCAAGGTGACACCCCACCAAAATACAGTCGGATCTATCTCCAGGGGACTGAAATATTTGGTTTGAGATAACTGTAGTTTGTTGTTTGCGATAGAAGGAGTTGAAATCTAAGGAAGGTATATATAAAAACTAACATAAATAACTGCACAAAAGTTAGTTTGACTTAAACCATTGTTTGAGATATCAGACTTTGAGTCGACTGTAGCAAAAAATCGTTCAGAATTGATGAACAAGATGGCTACCAGAGCTAAAAATAGAGAATCATTAAACGACAACTCATCCTGTACCCTTGCGATGTTTTCATTTAAATTTCACAGGAATGTTGCTTAAGTGACCCTCTACCACAATAGCTAAAACAGTTCCCCTCCGATGAGCAAAACGGCCGCTAGAACTAAAAGTAGAAAAACATAAATTTGCTTCAAATTTGAACATCTCCTAAACCCTTGTGCCGATTTGATTCAAACTTCACAGGAATGTTGTCTATGTGGCTCCCTATCAAAATAGCTAAAACAGTTCCGCTCTGATGAACACGATGGCCGCCAGAGGTAAATGGGAAAAATCTTCAAACGTCAACTTCTCCTATACCCTTAGGTCAATTACATTCAAACTTTGTAGGAATGTTGCATAGATGACCTTCTAAAAATAGCCGAAACGGTTCCGCTCCGATGAACAAAATGGCCGCCAGAGCTAAGAATAGAAAATGTCAACAATTTGCTTTAAATGCGAACTCCTCCTAAACCATTGGGTTAATTTAACTCAATATTTACAGGAATGTTGTTTGGATGAAATAAAATAGAAAAGAACGTAAATTTGCTTCAAATGTGAACTCCTGCTAAATGATTTAAACTTCACAGTGATGTTGCATAGGTGGCTGCCTAACACAAAGGCTTTAATCGTTCAGCTCAGATGAAAAAGATGGCCATCAAAGATAAAAATGTGACCATCTCTCTGTGTGGCATCTTGAAATCAGGTGAGCGATTCGGGGCCACTTTGACCTCTTGTTTAAGTATGTTATTGCAAAATACAATAGCAAAACACACTAGAAGTTTGCCATTTTGTGGGAAAGTAACTGTCATATTTGCTTTCCGCTATTGATGTTTCCATTAGGGTCTGTTGTTTTATGTTTGTGTTTCTTTCCCTTTGGTGTCTCTGATAGGAGCTGTTGTTGCATTGTATCGATTCCTGATCACTGCCTTCACTTCTAGTTTGCATATAAGTGCCGTGTGGTGGCTGTAAAAGGTCTCTCCGTACACACATTTAATGCTCTTATTTTTCCAATCCTCAGGGATTGCTTTTGTAATTGTGTTTCATCGTTCCTTAATTTGACATCCTTTAGATAACTGTTGAAGGTCTTAATTGGACCGATGTTCGTACCTCGTTGTATAACAATTGCTTATTTGATATCTATGGACTTTTTATAGGCATAGCTGTTTTGTTTTGTTATACTTGCCTTCTGTTTGAAGGATTCACCGTTCTTCCGTATGCTGTTTAACTTAATGACCGGTATGAATATCGCTTTAGTTTTGATTGTTTCGCCCCTTTAAACACACATGAGTATCACAAATAAATTTAAACTTGCAATATCTCCCATTACGTTACATTCTGCGCTTTCTGTACGGATATCCCATTCTTTTAATAATTTTAGAGCTATCTTGCCGTCGGTATTGGTGAGGCCAATAAATTTGTTTTCTGCCGCTTCCGTTAATTTAAGTGGAGCAGGCAGTACAAATTTATTTGAAAATAATCTGAGAGTTACATTATCTCCTATCAAATCGCCCATTCTTTGGAAATATACTGATTTTTTTCAACAGAAGTGGAATCTATCCTAGTATTTCTAAGTACAATGCTAAGAGATGCAGGTGCTGTTCACATTTATGCACTGCGTCTACCGTTTCTTCGTCTGTAAACGGTATACGTTTTTCTGTAGTTAACATTTCCGATTTGACATGTAACTATATGTAATAACCTGACATACTGCAAATTGTAAAATGAAGTACGTCGGGCAAACTAATCGCATGTTAAAAACACAATTTAACGAACACTATCGAAGAATGAGTAAGCCTAAAAAATGACACTTTCTTGTACCGTCATTTCAAACGTACAGGTCGTTCTATAAAAGCTATTTCTATATAGTCAGCGGAAAAACATACTATGATGCAAGTTCTCCAGCTAGGTTAAAAATTATTAAACGGCATGAAACTGAATTAGAATGGATTAAATTATTACAGACACCTTTTCCAATGGGCTTTAATGACAACATTTATCATGAGGGTATTTATCTAAAATGCCCGATTTTGATATTTTCTCGCTTCTAAACTGTCAAAAGCCTAAAACTAGATCGTAGGGCACCAGATAAAAATGGCAAATATAAACGTAAATTACGTGGTTTTAAAACAAACAGTACCAGGCTGAAGTGACTCTCCATAATATTATAGAATCATGGACGCCATGTGATGCTTGCATTTCTAAGTTCTTTACCCATTTCTGTATTACGGATTCGGGACACCGAGGCGAATAAATTCTACGATAGTTCTAATCAGTTATACCTTGCTGCTCTTTTAAATAGAGGTTATACTCAGCATGCCGTTCGTCCTTTCATCGATTCTTAAATTAATCACGAATGTCATTACATCAAAATATCCTTCATTTATAAGCGTTTGGATTTTATAGATTTACCTAGTATCTTCCGGGAGAGTTCGGTGATTTCATCCATTCCTGCTCATTTTCAAAATACTGAAACACCCATAATTTGCTATAAATACAATAAACCTATTAGATCTTTCATTTTTAATTTCAATAAACTTGTTTCTGATCTTGATATTGACACTAATAAAAATCAAAAATGAGTTCCTTTAAGAGCAATGAAAACATTTATAAGAAAGAAGATGGATCATACTACGTAGTTTCGGCTAATAAAGCCTCATCAGTGACCCTGTAATGATCCGGCAAAGAAAGCCAGAGGAAACATACTGCAATTTTGCGAATTTCGATTAGGCAGTCGATACAAAGAATTATATAAATCAAAACGGGGCCCAAATAGTTAAAAACCTGTTTAGAATGAGTCTAAACCAATAATTTATTTCTGATTACTCAGAATATTAACGCTGATCTCAAAGGACCAAAAGTAAAATATAAACTGCACTATGGTTGATGTACGGGGAGACGTTTTACGGCCGCCACACGGCACTCCTGATACATGTGACTGTAAAAATCCAGTGTATTGCTATCCTGCTGCTGGTCATATTATTACTGGCAATTCAAAAATTATTCCTGGTTCTAGGATACGTAATATAATTTCTAAAGGACCGAAATATCGATTTCCTTCTAAAATTGATTTCTATAAGTATAGAGATGAAATAGCTGCAGCCTTGAGCATATTGAATGAATTGGGTAATCGATGGTGTAAACGAGAGTATGTTTAGCATAAATACATCATAGGGTAGTTTATATTTTCTTGTCCGTTTTAGATCATTGATTCCATTGTGGAGTTTTGAAAATATCTGAGGGTCACTGATGAGGCCTATTTGGCCGAAACTAGCTTGTCTGACCCAGAAAACATGTACACTCCATGTTTTCGAGCTCTGTGGTGTATTCTTTGCTTCCAAAGGATAACCCTTTCTAGAACATCTTAAAGAATGGAAATTTAGCATTCTGAAATCATTGAACAAACGCATTTCTTTTTATTCTCAAAATTACTTATTACGTCCTAAACCTAAGACGTCTTTACGTCGCCTTAAACTAGGTATTCAAGAATTTCATAAGAAGTTTATTTTGGCTCCAGCAGATAAGGACGCTAACAATGTGGTCGTTGTTTGACGGCTTCGCTATGTTAACACTCTTCAGAAAGAACTTGATGGTACTAAGACCTATGAACTGCAGCCTTTAGCTGAAGAGAGGGCTTTAGTTGATAATCACATTTGTCATTCAGCCACCAAGATGGTGTCTGTATTACAGAAGGCCAAGACAAGCTTCCTACCTTATATTGGTTACCTAGACTTCATAAAAGACTATACAAAGCACGGTTTGTTGCAAATTCAAGCTCTTGTACCACCACTGAACTCTCCAAATTACGAACTTCATGTTTTACTGCCATCAAAAACATGTGATAAAATATTGCGGCAAGGTCTTTGAAAGATCACGTAGAAATCTGTTTTTGTCTATAAAAATACTAATGAAGTTTTAAATTAATTGAAATGCAGACATTTGCGTGCCTCAAGTATGTCTATTTATGATTTTTCCACCCTTTACCCTACACTTCCTCATATTCTTATAAAAGAAAAACGTAATGAATTAATTGAATGGACATTTCATAGGGGAGTCACCCTCTATCTTGCATGTAATGTAAGAAATGCTTTTTCACTTCTGAAGAGCATACAAATTACACTTAATGGTCATGTAATAAAGTGTGTGAAGCTCTCACCTTTCTACTTGACAATATTTACTTAAGATTTGGTATAAGTTATTTAGACAAGTTGTGGGTATTCCGATGGGTACTTATTGAGCACCCCTTCTGGCTGATTTTTTTTTTTTATGAGAGAGACTTCATGATGTCCCTTTCTGCTGAAAACCAATCAGAAATCATTGAAGCTTTTAGCTCGACTTCTAGATATTTGCATGATTTGTTAAATATTGACAATACCTATTTCGATGGTTTGATCAGTCAAATTTACGTCCCCCTCCCCGAACTTCAGTTAAATAAAGTAAATTCTTCTGATACCGAGACCTTGTTTTTGGATTTACATATATCTATTGTAGATGGATTTGTTTCGTGCAAAGTTTATGACAAACGCGATGATTTTGATGTTTAGATTGTAACTGTTCCTTTTTTGGATGGTGATGTTCATCGTGCGCCATCCTATGGCGTTTATAT
The DNA here is from genome assembly GCA_963580285.1 of Lucinisca nassula. Lineage (NCBI taxonomy): Eukaryota > Metazoa > Mollusca > Bivalvia > Lucinida > Lucinidae > Lucinisca > Lucinisca nassula. The sequence goes on along the minus strand of OY757012.1, from coordinate 105,874,325 downwards.
TTCGCAATTAATTCGATTTACCAGAGTGTGTAGTCATGTAACTGACTCCAACACTCGTAATAAATTGTTAACGGCTAAACTCCTTAAACGGGGTTATCGGTACCATAAACTACGCAAAGCCTTTTCAAACTTTTATAGACGTCATTCTGATTTAAATTCAAAATTCAATATTGGACTTAATTCAATATTGGAGTATGTTGAGCATAAAGCCCTTAAGGACTGGAAACTTAGCATTTTAAAGCTAGTGAATAAACGCATTTCTCTTTATTCTCAAAATACTAACTTATTACCTCCTAAGCCCAAGACGTCTTTACGTCATCTTAAACTAGGTATTCAAGAATTTCATAAGAAGTTTGTTTTGGCCCCTGCAGACAAGGCCGCTAACAACGTCGTCGTTGTGTGACGGCTCCACTATGTTAACACGCTTAAGCAGGAGCTTGGTGGTACTAAGGCCTATGAACTTCAGCCTTTAGCTGAAGAGAGAGCTATAGTAGATAAACATGTTTGTCTTTCAGCCACCAAGTTTGCTGTGTGTGTTAACGAAGGCCAAGACAAGCTTCCTACGCTATACTGGTTACCAAAACTTCATAAAAGACCTTACAAAGCACAGTTTATTGCAAATTCTAGCTCTTGCACTACCACTGAACTTTCTAAATTATTAACTTCCTGTCTTACTGCTATTAAAACGCATGTAATTAAATATTGTGATAAAGTCTTTGAAAGATCAGGAAGAAATCTGTTTTGGTCTATAAAAAATTCGAATGAGGTTTTAAATAAATTGAAATCCAGACATTTTCGTGCTTCTAGTCTGTCTACTTACGATTTTTCCACTCTTTACACTACACTTCCTCATAATCTTATAAAAGAAAAGCTTAATGATTTAATTGAATGGGCTTTTCACAGAGAAGATTCTCTCTATCTTGCATGTAATGTCAGAAATGCATTTTTCACTTCTAAAGAGCATAAGAATTATACACTTTGGTCATGTCAGAAAGTGTGTGATGCCCTCACCTTTCTACTTGACAATATTTATATTAGATTCGGTACTAAGTTATTTAGACAAATTGTGGGTATTCCGATGGGTACTAATTGCGCACCTCTTGTGGCTGATCTGTTCTTGTATTGTTATGAAAGAGACTTCATTTTGTCGCTTTCCATTGATAACCAATCTGAAATTATTGAAGCTTTTAGCTCCACTTCTAGATATTTAGATGATTTATTAAATATTGATAATACCTATTTTGATGGTTTGATCAGTCAGATTTACCCCCTAGAACTTCAGTTAAATAAAGCAAATTCTTCTGATACTGAGGCCCCGTTTTTGGATTTACATCTATCTATTGTAGATGGATTTGTTTCGTGCAAAATTTATGATAAACGCGATGACTTTGATTTTGAGATTGTAAATTTTCCTTTTTTGGATGGTGATGTTCCTCGTGCGCCATCCTATGGCGTTTATATTTCGCAATTAATTCGATTTGCTAGAGTGTGTAGTCATGTAACTGACTTCAACACTCGTAATAAATTATTAACGGCTAAACTCCTCAATCAGGGTTATCGGTACCATAAACTACGCAAAGCCTTTTCAAAATTTTATAGACGCCATTCTGATTTAATTTCAAAATTCAATATTGGACTTAAATCTCTTCTGCAACAAGGTCTATCGGAACCCGAATTTTATGGTGACTTAGTATATAAATTCAGAAAAATATATAACCGCAAGGACTTCAGCACCCAATTTCGTAAAATCATTCTTCGATATAAAAAGATTGGGTACAACATGGATATTATACGACAGACTGCATGCATGGTAGTTAACCCAATCACGGTTGGCAACTTTGCTTCCCTCTTTAATTGCACGCCGGTGGGTCAGGCCTCAGATTCTATGACGGCTCCAACGTAAAGGCTTATTGAGAATTAGAGAGATCTAATTCAAGGTAATGTTGGTTGGTGCCTGATGCTCTGTCTCTGGTCGGGCCCATCGGAGTCTAACTGTTGGTTTTCTTTTGCTCCAGCATTTCAGTGGTTTCTTGCTGTCGAGTCCTCACCGTTGTCTCACCTCTGTGGTTCTTTGATTTTTGTGTTCACGGAGATGTTACACTGATGAGTTAGGAGGCCTTCATGCGGACTGAACAAATTATTTGTCTAAATCGCGACGGAAGTAAGGGCGAGGATTGTGGCCACGTAAAATCGATTTAAGCCCCCCAGTGGAAATCTTCCACTGACCGTTCCAAGGCGGCTCTTCTGTGGCGATTTATTTATGTTGTTGTTTGTTACTTAGTGTGTGTATCACTTGTGTCTTTTAATTTTGGATGGCCATATGGCCATTTTGTGGGAAAGTAACTGTCCTTATGGCCTTCCTTTGTTTAGGTTTCCATTATGGTCTGGTCGCTTAATGTTTGTATTTCTTTCCCTTTGGTGTCCTTTATTGGTGGAGTAAGTTAATTGTATCAATTCCTGATCTTTGTTTTACTTCTACTTTTAAATCACTTCTGCAACAAGGTCCATCGGAACCCGAATTTTATGGTGACTTAGTATACAAATTCAGAAAATATATAACCGCAATGACTTCAGCACCCAATTTCGTAAAATCATTCTTCGATATAAAAAGATTGGGTACAACATAACTGTTATACGACATTGCATGCATGGTAGTTAACCCAATCACGGTTGACAACTTCACTTCCCTCTTTTATTGCGCGCCGTAGGGTCAGGCCTCAGGCCTATGACGGTTCCAGCGTAAAGGCTTATTGAGAATTAGAGTGATCTAATTCAAGGTAATGTTGGTTGGTACCTGATGCTCTTTCTCTGGTGGGGCCCATCGGACTCTAACTGTTTGTTTTCTTTTGCGTCAGCTTTTCAGTGGTTTCTTGCTGTCGAGTCCTCACCGTTGTTTCGTCTCTGTGGTTGTTTGATTATTGTGTTCATGGAGATGTTGCACTGATGAGTTAGGAGGCCTTCATGCGGACTGAACAAATTATTTGTCTAAATAGCGACGGAAGTAAGTGCGAGGATTGTGACCACGTAGAATCGATTTAAGCCCCCCCCCCCCCAGTTGAATTTGTTTCTGCTGACCGTTCCAAGGCGGTTCTTCTGTCGCGGTTTATTTTTGTAATGGTTTGTCTTTGGGTGTTTGTCTCGCTATATTATTTTATTTTGGATAGCCCATTGGCCATTTTGTGGGAAAGTAGCTGTCCTCTTGGTTTTCCCGTCTTTGTGTTTCAATTAGGGTCTGTTGTTTCATGTTTGTGTTTCTTTCCCTTTGGTGTCTCTGATGGGAGCTGTGGGTTGATTGTCTCGATTCCTGATCGTACTTCTATTTTGGCCTTTTGGTTTCAAGCAAGATGATTTTAAAGGTTTTCCCTATATAAGACTATGTAAACAAATGGGCCCCGGGTCGGGGCCATTTTTGGGTCCAGGACTATATTTTGAAAGTCACCAAAAATCAAAGGCCTGGGCGTTCCGATTTCAGACAAGAAGATTTAAAAGGTTTTTCCCTAGAAAGGCTGTGTAAAACATGTGACCCCTAGGGCAGGACCAATTTTGGCCCCGGGGCTATAATTTGAACAACCGCTATTCGATTAAGATACATACCAAATATCGAAGATTCAGTTTTCTGGTTTCAGACAAGAAGATTTTAAAGACAACTTCTCCTAAACCTTAAGTCAAATTTCATTCAAACTTGACAGGAAGGTAACCCTCTATTAAAATAGCTAAAATGTTACACTGGAATAAACCAGGCGACCACCAGAGCAAAATCTAAAATAAAACTTAAAATGACCTCTAAACCTTTGGCCCAATATCATACAAACTGGAATTAGAGTTTGTATGGGTGTGTGAATTCGGGTTTAACGTCCCTTACAACAATTTTTCAGTCATATCACGACGGTTTGGTTGCGACAAGGAGCTCAATGCTCACTTTTATAGTGCTGCCTCACTGAAGTATCATTCCCAGACACATTACATGATACCACACCCAGTCACATTATCCTAACACTGGGTCGACCAGTCCTAGCTCTACCCCGTAAATCTGAGTGCCAAGCGAGGAGCAGCTAGTACCATTTTTAACGACTTTGGTATGTCGCGGTCCGGGATCGAACCTGTGACCTCCCGTTCCCCGGAGCGGACACTCTACCAACTAAGCTATCGGGGCGGGTATAACTGGAATTAGAGAGAATTTTAATTTTTGTAATGTTGGTTGGTGCCTGAGGTTGAGAAGAGGAATGGGACCACCAATGGTCTCCTTTATCATTTACATCGCTTAGTGATGTTAACTCTTAACACCCCTCTTTTTCTTTGGAACATTTGATAAAAATTAGAATATCGTTAAAGACTATAGCTGTAATTAAGGCGTAACTATATCAAATTTAGCGACACAGAGGCCTTTCTGATATTTAATCTCCATCAGTTACAGTGTTGACGGGGACGTTAAACCTCAAATCAATCAAACAAACAAATCAGTGTGTCTCAACCCCAAAGTTCTGAAACCGAAACGGATGATGGACAAGACCCGGCAAACACATCACATCCCCATCCGAGCACACACCGACCGACGTAGCTCGTGAGACAGGTCAACTGGAGGCATTAGGCACGAGACGCCAACCCGCGGACTTATAGGTGTCCCCCACCGAGCCAACATCAGAAAACATGGCCCACACTCCACGGAAGTCCCGGGCATCAGGAAGGAGGTGTCCAAAGTAGCGAGACTTGCAAAATTTAAAATATAACGACAAGTGGCAACCAAATCCGCTAAGATACATGTTTCACCTGACAAGTCAGTCTTAGTTTAAGAAAAAAATAGAAATTTTTACTGCAAAAGTTAAAGATATAATATAGTTATTTAAATCAGTACCTGAGTACTGACGTCAACACCGCAGTATCAACCTCAGCACTAGGGAACTGATACTGAGCTGATGATACCCTAGGGGACGAACGAATCATCCACCAGCAGAGATACCGACCCAGTGGTTGCAATTTAGGCGTAACTATACCAAATTTAGTGACACAGAGGCCTTTCTGATATTTAATCTTCATCAGTGTGTCTCAACCCCAACGTTCTGAAACCGAAACGGATGATGGACAAGACCCGGCAAACACACTGAATGTTTCAGTTGACGCATCCAAAAATGCGATATGAATCGATAAGGCATCATAACTTGCACTCAGTAGTTCATCACGAAAACACGCCTATACAAATTTGACCCCCTTAAAGACAACTTTTATATAATATAACTGGGGTTTACTGGGGTATACATTATTTTTCTTATTTCTGCTCAAAACATAGAATGTGGGTACTCGTTAGGACCGCCTCGTCGAGGCGGTCCTAACGAGTATTCACAATCTATGTTTTGAGCAGAAATAAGAAAAATATCAAAATTTTTCATCTGAAAATTTTCATTTTTCTGTGGTTAAGTTTACAATTTATTTGAATGGGCGTGTTTTCGTAATGTTATCGTTAATCTTACATAATCCTCATATTTGAAATATATGTTACACTTTCAGCTGCATATGTTGCGAAGTCACTAGAGTTCAGTCAGAAATTTACTGTAAGTAATGTACAATTTTTAAAACGGTTACGGCTAAATGATTATTTTAAAGTAATTCTATTTAATGAATTTACCAGCAAGAATCATATATGAAACATGAATTATATTTAGTTTGTGGTGATTTCTGTAGTTCAGTCTTTAGAGCATTTATGATGCAAAACGTTCTGCAAACTAAACGCATGCTATCCCGTGTTGCGCGTGTTAAAATGTTGCGTGTAGTATTAAGATGCAAGAACACAATTTAGTTTCAACATTATTTCTTTATTTACACCAAAAACGTATGTGAATTTGCTTGAGCGCTACTAAAGGCGCATTTGTTAGCCTACTGTGCCCTTGCGTCGAGGACATTTCCGGATTACCTCTGAAAACCTATCGACCTGGACAGACAACAGCTCTCGTGACACATGGCGCTGCGGGGGATCGAACCCGGGTCGAGCGACGCACTGTCAGATTAGCCAGAACTATGGATACAATAATTCTATATCTGGTACATATCATTAAGACTTATCCCTGAAAGTTTTCGATAAATATACTAACCACGATAGCCGAAAAAATGAAAATTTTAAGATGAAAAATGGTGATAGTTTTCTTATTAGTGTTCAAAATATAGATTGTTGACACTCGTTAGAACCGCCTCATCGAGGCGGTTCTAACGAGTACCCACAATCTATATTTTAGAGCAGAAATAAGAAAAATAAGGTATATCCCTGTTTTACTATATAAAAGTGAGGTTCAAGAGGGTCAAAATTATAAAGGCATGTTTTCGTGATAGTTTAGGCTTAAACCTTAAATATACAGAAAGGAAAAAGTAAATTGGATTTTATTCCGTTTATATTTGAACATTCACACATTTGAACCATCCTGTTGGATCCACTTTTTCACAATATGTCCAGAAAAACAAAATATTCCCATTGGAAGGTTTCTGTAATTCTAAAAAAAGTTATCGATACGACATACGTTTTTGAAAGAAATCCTTTCCGTTGAAAGCACATTCTGTCGATAATTAAGACATTCATATTTTATACGTTAAAGTATGAATTAACCAGTAGTTGTAATTGAAAGAACACTAACTCCTTCTAATACATACAACTTTCACTTTCTAGACAAATATAACGTTCGTGTCGCCCACTCCCCTGGCTGAATCAAGATTTGTTTGCCAGAAAGATGTCAGATGTCATTTGTTTCTTCATACTACACTTATATCACCCTGGTAAGATAAACGGTTTTTATCAAATGGACTTTCGCTCATTCACAATTCAGCTGTGTGGTCAATATGAGTTAAAATGATGGCTTATCATATACTTAACATAAATGTGATTCATGTCTTATAATTTTATGCCCCCGCATCGGATGGTGCCGTGGGCATATAATTTTTCGGTTTTCCGTACGTGCGTCAGTGGGCAAGTCTGTACATGCGTACATGCGTACGAATGTAGGTCTTTCTGTACGAATGTGGGTGTACATACGTGTGTGCGTACGTACATACGTGTATGTACGTACGTACGTGTACGAAGGTACGTACGTACGTAATCCTGTTAGACACAGTTTAAGGCATTTGTACCAGGTAGAGCCTGAACTCATATTTTCCAAACATGCGATGGATTAGGTTCATAGTTGGTATGATGATAGATATAGATCCAACGTTTTATTTGGCAGTACCCCCACCCATGCCCACGACCTGAAGGTCAAGGTCACGGACTTAGAATTTTAAAATGTTAAAGACTGTGATTAAGGTATTGGTACCAGGTAGAACCTTATCGTGCCGGCCTTGGTGGCTCAGTCGGATGCGCGTCTGACCGGTGATCAGTAGGACGCGGGTTCGATTCCCGTCGGGGTCGGCAACATTCTTTTGTGGAGATTGATCATGAAATCTTTTCTATGGTCATTCTCTCCCTTCCGCTGATTCAAGAAGGGCAGTTGTCAGTTTCTGGCGAAAGAATGTGCACTGTACTGGTTAACCGCTTACATACAAGCCTGCCCGGGAAAAGTGTGGCTAGGTAAACTGACCGCCTCAAAAATGATCTAAAATAGTGTTGACTGGGCCGTTAAACTCCAAAACAAACAAACAAGAACCTTATCATTTAAGAGATCATATCTCCCAGACCATTGCATGGCTTTGGTTCATATTGGGTATAATGATAGATATAGGTCCAAACTTTAATTGAGCAATACCCCACACATGCCCCTTACCTCAAGGCCAAGGCAACGAACTCCGAAATTTTTAATGTTAAATACTCAGGTAAAGGTATTTGTACCAGGTAGACCTGACCTTTTACAATTGATTGGTTCATGTTTGGCATGATGATAGATATAGGTCCAAAGTTTTATTCAGCAATACCCCCGTCTATGCCCATTGGCCTTAACCCTTATCTTGCTGTTCACGACAATCCCTATCTTTGCCAACAGTGTAGATCCAGAGCAGATGGCTGAAGCCATCTGATCAGGATCTACACTGTTTGGCATTCAGTTTATGAATTTGTAGCAATAAATTACATCAAGTAATTTGATCGGTTGATAGACAGAAATGGGCGTGGCTTAAATGAATATTCAGCAAGATAAGGAATAAGGTTTAGGTTACTGACTTTTTAAAGAGCTCATATTTTCCAAACCATATGCTGGATTAAGTTTATATTTGCTATGCTGATATATACAGTTCCGAATGTTTATTTGACAATACCCACACCCATGCTTAAGACTTCATGGTCAAGATCACAGACTTAGAAGTTTTAGCGTTAATTTAAGAGTTCATATTTGCCAAACCATAGAATGGATTGTATTCATATTTGGTATGATGATAGATACAGGTCCAAAGTGATATTCAGCAATACCACACCCATGCACATGCCTTCAAAGTTAAGGTCACAACCATAAAAAAATAAATTTAAAGTATGTTAAGAGCTCATATTTTCCAAACCAAACAATGGATTTGCTTCATATTCGGTATGATGATAGCTACAGGTTTATAGGTTAATTCAGCCATAAGCCTGCCCCTGACCTCAAGTTCAAGGACACAAACTTAGAAATTTTGTTATGTTAAATGTATTTAGAGCTCATATTTTACAAACCATACGATGGATATGCTTCATATTTGGAATCGTGATATATACAGGTCAACACGATAGATACAGGTCAAAAGTTTAATTCAGCCATACCCCCGTCCCTGCCCCTTCACCTCAAGGTCGAGGTCGCAGACTTAGAATTTTTTTATGTTTTACGAAACCATATTTGATTTGATGGATTGAGGTCATATTCGGTACAATCATAGTTGGTTTTCTTTTTACAAAAGTTTAATCGGCAATACCCCCAGCTATGCCAATGACCTCAAAGACACTTTTCCAGATGAGTTATGCTGTCTGATTATAGCTGTTGTTGCAACATAAGTTTTGGGGGTTAGTGGGCCCCTGACGGGGGCTCCTGTGTCATACTTACATACTTCTAGTCTTTGCTTGTAAATAATCTCTGTTTTCTAAGGTGTATAATAAATAATTAGGTTTGGCTAATGATAAGGTGTATAAAAAAATTAGCTTCCAAAGGATGACACTTTAATAAAACATATTTAAGGTCACTACAGTTGGTTTAAAAGGAAATATGTGGCGGCCGTTAAAAGTCAACATGCCCTTCATCATTGTGTAGTTGCATGTCTTTTGGAACCGTAGATTCCATTGAGGAATTTGGAAAATATTTCAGGGTCACCGGCGGTGCCTTATTTTCCGAAACTACCTAGCCTGGCCCAGAAAACATGCTAACTCCATTTTTTAGTTCTTTGGTATATTCCTTGATTCCAAAGGATATCATTTTTTTAGAACATCTTTATCATCACTACTGCTGGTTCTAAAGGGAATGTGTGGCGGCCCTGAAAAGTCTTAATATTTTCTTGACTTTTGGGGTCATTGATTCCATTTTGGATTTTTAAAAAGAAATGGGATCACTGATGAGGCCTAATTGGCCGAAACTAGCTAATCTCGCCCAGAAAACATGTACATACCATGATTTTCAGTTCTGTGGTGTATTCTTTGCTCCGAAAGAATAATATTGATCCAAGGATTGAATCTTTTTCTATATTTTCTCCTGACTTTCGGAGGAGTCTTTAAACCGATGTCCGTATGACTTTAGCTGTTGGTAGGACGTAAAACTTAAACACACCACATATCAAAAGATAACAATTTTATAGAGCATAATTTACATCACTACAGCTGAGGTTCATGAAATGTGTAGCGGCCATTAAAGTCTCCCTCCCTTCACCATAGCGTAGTTTATATTTTCCTGTCCTTTGTGGTCATTGATTCCACTGTGGAATTTTGAAAATATTTGAACGTGACCAATGATGCCTAATTGGCCGAAACAAGCTAGCCTGGCCCAGAAAACATGTATACGTTTCAGTTCATTAGTATATTTCTTGCTTCCAAAGGATATCATTTTATGAAACATATTTAACGTCACTACAAAGGATATCATCGATTCCCGGGTTGAATCTATTTCTATATTTTCTCCTGACTTTCGGAGGAGTCTTTAAATCGATGTCCCGTCTCCATATGACCTAAGTTGTTGGTGGGATGTAACACGCACACACACGCGCACACACACACACACACACACACACACACACGCACGCACACACACCAACGGATAACACTTTTATTTTATAGAACATATTTACCGTCACTACAGCTGATGTTAAGGGAATGAGTGACGGCCGTAAACGTCTCGTTGCCATTCACCATAGTGTAGTTTATATTTACGTGTCCTTTGGGATCATCGATTCAATTGCGAAATTTTATTGGACGAAACTAGCTAGTATGGCCAAAAAATATGTACACTCTGTACGTTTTAGTTCTGTGTGTATACTTTTCTTCCAAAGCATAATGCTTTTATAGAACATATTTAGTAATTCCTTTGTTTTTGTTTGATTTGAGGTTTAACGTTGCCTTCAACACTGTAAAGGTCATTTTGCAGGCGTTGCTTCCAATTTTGTAGGACTTTTAACCGGCATTGAAATGAAATGAGATCTCAAATCCTGCCGCCCAATGAAACCAATAGGGTTTATAAGCATGGACGGTCCGACTCGCACTGCTTTGCCTGGGCAGGCTTAGATCCTCTAAGCGGTTTACCAGTTCTCGTGTGCAGGTCGGTTTCAGCTCTGCGTGGAAGCATCATGCAGCCCATCTATTTCTTCAAAATGTTGCTATATGCAATGAATATGCCATACAACTCATTAATTTTATATGTTTTAGTCAGAATCATTAAGAATATAGCAGACAGTGTTGATCCTGATCAGTCTGCTCGTCTCTTCTTGATCACCTCTTTTTGGATCTATACAGATTAAATCGGTAAAAATCTATCGGATTTCATTTCAGCGAAGTGTTGTTTACAACTTCTTCCGAAACAACAGTGTTTCCACCTGTGACTGCAACAAGTTCATGTATTACTGAGGCATCATATACGTTCAACACAACTGGAGAACACCGCGTTTGTTTTGTTGCCGCGTACGTTATTTCTTTCATTTATTTTAGCCCATTTTAGACGGTACTAAAACAGGCTTCATTGCAAACAGTGCGCGCCAAGATCAGACACCACAGAATGTGGCATCTGATAAGGGCCTGTAATGTTTGCCAAAAATTCAGCCATTTTGTTGTGATGCTTTTACAAGCAGGAGCGACATATTACGCACTTCCAGCGTCTCCGTTGGTATCGCTGTCGACATGTGCGAAAATATGGTAAATGTGTACATATAGATCCTATCTCGATTACCAAAGCATGTAGTCTTATCAAAATTCATACACACAAAGGCACACCCTTACCAAAATCTGTTGAGCATCACTGGATTTAAACTACTTCTCATGCTTGGATGAACAATATTTAGTCTGTGCTTTTTGTCCGTTTCTTGAAAACTGAGGCATTTAGGCGCATGAAAATTGAGAGATACACACTACACTTGTCGAACCCTTCGACCGTTATTAACTGTAACCTCCTTTTCACATGTAACTGACCAGCGATAAATTTGTGCGTTTTCACTATATTCCTTGAACGACAAAGCCTCTAGACTAATGAATCTCCATGTAATTGGTGGAGTACGTTAATTGTATCAATTCCTGATCTTTGTTTTACTTCTACTTTGCCATGATGCACACTGTCCACGTTTCTAACTGTGACCCACTTTTCACGCCTGTGGGTTCAGTTCTATTCCTGGAACTACACCAGCAGTCGCGACAAACCCATTTAGTGAATTTCTTGTCTGTAGTACATACATTTCTAAGGTACCTCAATGTGACACCAACGAATGGAAAATAGTCGCTTTCAAAATATTTGGAGGGGTCATTCAGAATGATAAGTGAGTTGATTGTGTCTGTAAATACATTGTGTCGTTGCAATCTTCATTGGTGGACGAACAAATGAAAGCGTATTTGAGTTAGAGTTTATATTTTAAAAAATCTGTTTTTATTTTCTTTTGCTTTATTAATTGTAACTTGTTTAGAGTCAGTATAGCGAAGGAAACACAATGTATATCTGAAGATTAAACGTTGTAGATAAGTTTGTCATTCTAGTCCATATTCGACGTTTATCACAGTAGAATTTGTTCCGTGTTCCGTCAAAACAACATTTTAATGAGTTAAGCCCCTTTCATTGCTTTTTATAAACATTCTTGTACGCTGTATAACTCGATAACCGTTAGAGATATCTTCATGCAACTTTATAAGAATATGTATTAGGCCGCGACGATATCTCGCGCGTAAGACCCAGGTCGGTAAGCCAAAGATCAAGGTTATAGTTAGAAGTGAAATGTCAAAAAAAGGTATTTCTTTCGTTTCTGATCAATAACTTTGTAACTGCTCAACGACTTTTTTCCGAAATTCGGGAGATTTGGTAGTTACCAATATGAAGTTTTGCTAGAGGGTTTCAAAGGGTCCCCTGGGAATGGCGGGGATATGCCCGACCCCTCCATTTCATAAACGGGGTAATATCTCAAAAACCTTTCAGATCCCCACCCTTAAACCATGTATATCATTGGTCCCTATGGTGCGACGCATTCAGTGACGCCTACCTTGTGGTCCCAGGGATGCACCGGTACCAAGCCCCACCCCCTGTACTTCATAAAGTCATATATCTCAGAAACCGGTCAATTCCCCACCATTAAATCATATATATTTTTGTTCCTTATGATGAGATAAATTCAGTGACACCAACCTGTGGGTTCCCCGGTGTGCGCCGGCGCCATGCCCCAACTTCTCCACTTCACAAAACACCAAATATCTCAGAAACAGTTCAGAACCCCATCCCTAAACCATATATATTCTTGTTTTGTTTTATAAGTTACATTCAGTGATACCAACCCCGGGGCCCACGTGGGTGGACCGGGTCATGCCCCACCCCGCCACTTCGTATAAAGCCATATATATTTTAGAAGCCTTTCAGATCCCCAACACTAAACCATATATATTCTTGTTCCTTATGATAAGATACCTTCACTTACACCAACCTGGGGTCCCCCTTGGTGCGTCTGTGCCATGCCCACCACCTCTGCGTCATAAAAAGTATATACCTCAGAAACCTTACAAATTCCTACCCCTAAACCATAATTTTATATAAACATGTTCCTTATTATAAGACACATTCAGTGACACCAACCTTTGTGTTCAACGGGGCTATGCTACACCCCCTCCACTTTATTAAAAGTCTAATATCTCAGAAACTGTTCCGATCCCCACCCCTAAACCATAATAATTATTTATATATTCTGGTTCCTTATGATAACATGCATTCCGTGGCACCAGCCTTAGGGTCTCCAGGGGCGTGTGTCGTGGCCCTGTCCCACCCCTCCACTCTATAAAAGGCCTAATATAACGGAAACCGTTCAGATCCCCACTCCTAACCCATATATATTCTTGTTCCTTATGATAAGACGCATTCAGCTGCATCAGACTTGGGGTCCATGGTGTTTGCAGGGGCATTCGCCAGCCCTGTACTTCATAAGAAGGCCCAAAAGCCTTCGTGGTGTAGTGGTTATGCTATTCGCCTTGTAAACCGGGGGTCGCAGGATCGATCCCGGGCTTTTCCGGACTTTCAGATGAGTCTTAAAACCGAGGCCCCGTCTCCGTATGACCTTAGCTGCTGGTGAGATGTAAAACACAAACACTCACTCATAAAAAGGCCTATTATATCAGTTATTTCAGGATTTCGTTCAGATCCCCCTGTAATTGTATTTTTCTTGGTCCTTCTGACAAAATGCATTCAGTGACACCAATCTTGCACTTTCCTGTGGTCTGCTATCCCCCTCTACTAATTAAAAGGCCTTATATCCCAGGAACCGTTTTGATCCCCACCCGTAAACCATATATTTTCTTGTTCCGTATGATAAGACGCATTCAATAATACCAACCAGGGTCCGTCCAGGCTATGCCCCACACCATACGCTTCATAAAAGGCCTACTCTTAATAATTAGGTCTCTCACCGCTGTGGGTTCGAGCCTGGCTGGGGTCTTATGTGAGATGCCAAGTTCTGCAACGGAAGATCAGGTGGTTTTCTCCGGGTACCCCGGGTTTGGCCCATCTCTGATTAACGATCGGTTCGATACGAGTGAAATAATGTTGAAAGGGCCACAAAACCAAAGCATAATAATAATAATAATATCTTGATCCTGGATGTAAAGTGCGTAAGACCCTGTTCGGTAATCCAAGGTCAAGGCCATCCTTACAGCCGATCACATGCCATGGGCGAATATTGCGCTCCTTGCAGTGTTCTTGTTCTGCTAGCTGTCGTTGTTTTGCAATTTTAAGTTTCATTTTTGGGTCGGCTGTTTGTCAGTGGACCCAAATTTACTTCTGTCTTCTGATCTTGGCCTTTCCCTTGTATATTTTCTGTCGATCTGGTTGCAATGTGGGCATACTTACTGCATTTTTAGAGATATTTCTGGAGTTGGATAAAACATGCTCTGTTGGTAAATGTGACACCATAATGACTGTATTTGTGAATTAAACATTTGAATATTTACTTCTGATCATTGTTTTCAAATATATTCGTATTTCTGTTCTAACAGAGCTACATTTGGGCAAACAAGATGTTTCAACATAGAAATATACAAGAATGATTCAGGTATTTATTGTCATTTCTGCTGATCTAGTAAGTGTAAAAACCATATTCAAATTTCCCTACATTATAGGAGCGTATATGTATATTCGATGGGCGGCTGTAGGATAATAAGGTAGACACAAGTTATTTTACACATTCGTTTCTTTCTTTTAGCTCACCTGACCGAAAGTCATGGTGAGCTTTTGTGACCGTAGGATGTCTGGCCTCGTCGTTCGACGTCCGTCGTGTGTCGTCCGTGCGTAAACTTTTCTTGTGAACACTTTAGAGGTCACAGCTATGGCCCAATTATCATCAAACTTGGTCAGAATGATCATTATGACAATATCTCGGTCAGGTTTGAATATGGTTTATGTCGGGTCAAAAAGTAGGTCAGTAGGTCAAATCAGAGAAAAAAAATGTGAATACACTAGAGACCACAGTTTTCGTCCGATCAGCATCAAACTTGCTCAAAATGATTATCTTGACAATATCTCGGCCAGGTCGAATATGGATCATGTCGAGTCAAAAAGTAGGTCAATAGGTCAAATCATAGAAAAACCTTGTGAACACTCTAGAGGCTACAGTTTTGGTCCAATTATCATCTAACTTACTCAGAATGATCGTCTAGACAATATCTCGGTCAAGTTCGAATATGGGTCATGTCGGGTCAAAAGTAAGTCCGACCATCATCAATCTTGCTCAGAATGATCATCTTGACAATATCTGGGTCCAGTATGAATATGGGTTATGTCGGATCAAAAAGTAGGTCAGCAGGTCAATCATAAAAAAATGTTGTGAACACTCTATCTGAAGGCCACGGTTTTGGTCCAATCATCATCAAACTTGCTCAGAATGATCATCTTGACAATATCTCGGTCAAGTTTGAACATGGGTCACGTTGGTTTGTTTGTTTGTTTGATTTAAGGTTTATCGTCCCCGTCAACACTGTAAAGGTCATTTTGGAGACGTTGCTTCCAATTTTGTGGGACTTTTACCCGACACTGAGATGAAATGACTTCTCAAGCCCTGTCGCCCCATGAAACCAATAAGGTTTATTAGCATGGACGGTCCGCCTCGCACCGCGGTTCCTCGACAGGCTTAGATGCTCTAAGCGGTTTACCAGTACTAGTGTGCGGGCCGGATTTAGCTCTGCGTGGAAGCATCATGCAGCCCATATATTTCTTCAAACCCCTATGGGCGGGGGCCGTGGTCACGTTCGATTAAAATATAGGGCAGTAGGTCAGATAATAGAAAAACCTTGTGAATACTCTAGAGGCCACTGTTTTGGTCCAATTATCATAAATCTTGCTCAAAATGATCATCTTGACAATAACTGGGTCAAGTTTGATGGTCAGGTCAAATAAAAAAGTAGATCAGAAGGTTATTGTGTCGTAACTTTTGAATCGTTTGAGATAGAGCCTTCATATTTGGCATGTATGTTACTTGTGATAATGTCTTCCTAACCATAAACAAATGCTAACCTATGACCTTATTCTTTGACTTTCTTTGTCATAACATTGGAAGCATTTGAAATAGAGTCTTCATATTGGGCATGTAGGTTCCTTGTGACAAGGGCTTCCTAATCATATATTAAATGATCTTGACCTTGACATTAGACCTACTTTGCCATATCTTTTGAACCATTTGAGATAGAGCCTTTATATTTGGCATGTATGTTACTTGTGAAAAGGTCTTCCCATCCATTCAAACATTTTGTCCTACGACATTGACCTTTGACCTACTTTGTCATAACTTTTGAAGCATTTGAGATAGAGTCTTCATATTTGGTATGAAGGTTCCTTGTGACAGGAACGTCCTATTCATACAAAAATGACCTGTGACATTGACATGTGACCTATTTTATCATAACGCTTGAACCATTTGAGATAGAGCCTTCATATTTGACATGTATGTTTCTTGTGACAAGCACTTCCCACCGATACAGAAATTTTGACCCGTGACCTAAACCTTTGACCTACTTTGTCATATGTTTTGAACCATTTAATATAGAGCCTTCATACTTAGCATGTAGGTTCCTTGTGACAATATCGTATTCTTAAAAGAAATTTGACTTTTCATAAGATTTAATTTTGTTCTCAGATTTTGATACATTATCATTGGGGGATTTTGTTTCTTTTAATATCCTCATAATTCTACATACCATTTGATCATTAACTGATTAAATACGAAATCATCATCATCATCATCATCATCCTTGTGACAAGGGCTTCCCAACCATACAAAAATGTTGACCTATGACCTTGATCTATGACCTACTTGGTCATAACTTTTGAACCATTCGACATAAAACCATCATATTTGGCATGTAAGTTCCTTGTGACAAGGCAAGGGCTTCCTTTCCGACCATACAAAATCTTCTTACTTGACCTTTGGCCTACTCTGTCATTACTGTTCAACCATTTTAGATAGATCCTTCATATTTGAGATGTAGGTTCCTTGTGACAAGGGCTTCCGACTCATACAATAATATTGTGACCTTGACCTTTTTTATCATAACGTTTTAATCATTTGAGATAGAGCCTTCATATTTTGCATGCATGTTCCATGTGACGAGGGCTTCCAATCCATACAAACATATTGACCTGTGACCTTGACCATTGACCTTCTTTCTCATAATTTTTGAACCATTTGAGATAGATCCTTCATATTTGGCATGCATGTTCCTACTGACAAGGGCCTCCCACCCGTACAAAAATTTTGACTGTGACCTAGTCTTTGACCTAACTTTTGAACCATTTCAGATGGAGCCTTCATATTTGGCATGTAGGTTCCTTGTGGCAAGGGACTTCCAACCCATACAAAACTTTTCACCTGTTACCTTGCCCTTCGACCTTTTCGGTCATAACTTATGAACCATTTAAGGTAGAGCCTTCATGTTTGGCATATAGATTTCTTGTGACAAGGTCTTCCCACTCATGCAAAAGATTTTGACCTATGACCTTGACCGGTGACCGTCTCAGTCATCACTATCATCACTTTTGAACCATTTGAGATAGAGCCTTCATATTTGCATGTTTATTCCTTGTGACAAGGGCTTCCCAGTCATACAAAAGTTTGACGTGTGGTCTAAACCTTTGAAGTATTTTATTATAACTTTTGAACCATTTGAGATAGAAACTTCATATTTGGCATGTATGTTCCTTCTGACAAGGCACCTTACTATCTTACCTACCATTTCATTTCTACAGTGTAGATCAGGTGAGCGATGCAGGGCCACCGTGCCATCTGGTTTGAAATTAAGTTTGAAATGTTTAAAATTGATTGAACGTAACACTTTTATATGTTAAGACACATATGGGCTAATCACATTTCTTGTAAATGAATAATCGTGCAAAAATATGCTTCGAAAATATTTTCCTTTTTTAGTCCAGTGTATTTCCGTCATTTATTATTTAATTTCAGACCCATGCGTATTGAGGCCATGTCAAAACAGCGGTCTTTGTTTCCATAAGGGAACAAACGACAGTTACTGCGTTTGTCCTGTTCAGTTCACTGGAGACAGATGTGAGCGAGGTAGGACAGTCACGGTTGATTTATTTGTTTCATATCATGTTTGATTGTTTGTTACAATTGAGGTTTAACGTCCCAGTCAACACTATTTAGGACATTTTGGTGACGTTACTTCCAATTTTGTGGGACTTTTACCCGACATTGAGATAAAATGACATCTCAAGCCCTTCCGCCCAATAAAACCAAAAGGCTTATATGCATTGGATTGCCTAACTCACATCACTTTCCCTGGTCAGGCGTAGTCCTTGTAAGCGGTTTACCAGTACACTTTATGGTCAGTTTCAGCTCTGTGTGGAAGCACCATGCAGTCCAATCTATTTCTCCAAGCCCCGATGAGCGCGGGCGAGTATTAAGTTCTACGGACAGGTATGTGTGGACTGCCGGAGTTTTGCAAAACATGACCTGGAAATTAATTGTCTTCAAATATTCTATCATCTATTTGCACATGACAAAGTCTTAACAAGAAGTAAACAAATATTCAATATTCCGACTGTAGTGGTACAGAAAAGCGAGGTGTTCAAGAAAGATATTCTTGATTTCAAATACGATTTTATTTTTATCTTGTTCGCAGTTCTAGATAAAGCTCCTCGTCACATTCATCATGCATTCACTGAAGTAACTTACTTTTGTAAACCTTTTTTGAGTTATAGCAAACATTCAAGTAATTCACTGTATGTACCTACATTTGGAGACATTAAGGGCTAGTTAATGGTTATTATTGATTTTAGCCGGTAACCCAGCCATCCATCCTTCAATCTTTATATCTTTTACATTTCCCACTATGTACAGTTTATCTAGATTCCGGAATGAAGACTATACAAATACATTAACTCATCTGACACACTGAATGTTTATAACTCTTAGCATTCTGGGTTGAACTATTAGCAGACGACATTTTAAAATATTTCTCTAATTTTTCCCGGAAAATAGGTTTTGACATTTCATGCAAATTGTCTTCAATGGAAACCATTGAATGAAATGTCAACACCGAAAACAGGTTTTGACATTTCATGAGAATTGTCTTCGAGACCATCTGTTCGATTCTTTGCACTCTTAGTTTTAGTTCACCTGAGCACGAAGTGCTCATGGTGAGCTGTTGTGATCAGGGAATGTCCGTCGTTCGTCGTGCGTCATCAACAGTTTCCTCCTAAATCCGTTGGCCAATTTGATTCAAACTTCACAGGAATGTTGCCTGGATGGCTCCCTATCAATATAGCTAAAATCGTTCCACTCCAATGAATAAAATGGCAGCCAGAGCTAAAAATAGAAAATTCTTTAAACACCAACTCCTGTACCCTTAGGCCAATTTGTTTTAAACTTCATGGGAATGCTGCTTAGGTGACTCTCTACGAAAATAGCTAAAGGGTTTCGCTCCAGTGAGCAAAATGGCCACCAGAGCTAAAAATAGAACAAACGTGAAATTGCTTCGAACGCGAACTCCTCCCAAACCCTTGGGCCAATTTGATTCAAACTTCAGAGGAATGTTGCCTAGGTGGCTCCCTACCACAAAAGTTAAAATCATTCCGCTCTGACGAACAAGATGGCCGTCAGAGCTAAAAGTAGAAAAAATCTTCAAACGACAACTTCTCTTGTACGCTTGGGCCAATTGCATCAAACTTCATAGAAATGTTTCTTAGATTACCTCTACCAAAATAGCTAAAATGATCCCTCTCCGATGAAGAAAATAGCGGCCCAGAGCTAAAAATAGCAAAAACGTCATAAATTTGCTTTGCAAATCAAAACAAGAACCTCTCCTAAACCCTTGGGTCAATTTGACTAAAACTTCACATGAATGTTACCTAGGTTACTCCCTACCAAAATAGCTAAAAAGTTAACTCTGACGAAAAAGATGGCCACCAAAGCTAACAATAGAAAAACTCTTCAAAGGACAACTCCTCCTTTATCCTTGGCCAATTTCATTCAAACTTCATAGGAATATTGCCTAGGTGACTCTCTTCATAAATAGTTAAAACAATTCCGCTCTGATGTGCAAAATGGCCACCAGAGCTAAAAATAGAAAAACATCGTAAATTTGCTTCAAACGCGAACTCCTCCTCAAACCTTGGGCAAATTGGATTTAAACTTAACAGGAATGTTGCCTAGGTGACTCCCTACCAAAATAGTCAAAATCTTTCCGCTCTGACGAACAAGGTGGGCGCCAGAGCTAAAAATAGAAAAAACCTTCAAACGACATACCCTTTGGGCAAGTTCGTTTTAGCTGCATAGGAATGTTGCTTAGTTGACCCTGTACCAAAATAGTCTAATGATGAACAAAATGGCCACCAGAGCTGAAAAAATAACCTCGTAAATTTGCTTCAAACGCGAACTCCTCCTAAACCCTTGGGCATTTTGAGTCAATCTTCACATGAATGTTGCCTAGGTCACTTTCTACCAAAAAAGCTAAAATCGTTCAGCTCTAACGAACAAGATGGCCACCAGAGCTAAAAATAGAAATGCAGTTTCAACGAAAATTCCTCCTGTAGTCTCGGGTCAATTTCATTCAAACTTCTATGGAATCTTGCTTACCAAAATACCAAAATAGCAAATCTTGTGTGCTCAGATGAGCAAAATGGCCAGCAGAGCTAAAATAGAAAAAAAAACCCGTAAATTTGCTACAAATGCGAGCTCCTCCTTGAACCAATTTAATTCAAACTTCACATGAGTGCTGCTCAGATGGCTCCATACCAAAATAGCTAAAATCAATCTGCTCTGATGAACAAGATGGCTTCCAGAGCTAGAAATAGAAGAATGTCATAAATTTGTTTCAAACACGAACTTCTCCTGAACCATTGGGCCAGTTTCATTCAAACTTTATAGGAATGTACCTACAACAATTGCAGCTTCATGGAATGACCGTCACCCACATGACTTTCAGAAGCTATGAGACAACTTGATATCAGGTGAGCGATTCAGAGCCATCTTGGCCTTCTTGTTTTTAAATGAGACCCATATAAATTTTAAATCTAATTTTATGAATGATTGGCGTTATATTCGTTCGTTTCTGTCCTTTACTTTGAACTATACTCTGCTTAATTAGATGTAATGCATAAGTGTTATCGTACAGATATACGTGAATGCTGTCTCGAGTTGGGGTATCGGAGAAGTATTGTTAGAAAGATATGAGCTTCCGATATCTAAACAGTAGAGACACTATTCCCCAGTATCAATAGAGTAACCCTTTTATATAGCATAAATACTTAGTTTTATATTCAGTATTTTAGCCACAAAATGTGCATTTTGTTCAGAATATATACGCCTGCGCAGCATATTTTTCGCGTGGCATCATTGCCATAAGACTTAATCACATCAGATGCGATGCACATTTGAATATCTATGACGATTTTTAAAAACATGTATCACAAGTAAATGTTTATTTTTCTTACAAGAGAATGTTTCATTAGATGAGATAGATTAAACATCGATTGAGTGAGAGTCCGGAACACATCAGTACACTGTATATGTGTAATGTCTTTACATTACGATAACACACCCGTGCCACATAGTGCATTTTTCACATCTCCAAAATGGCTACTTTTCTGATGAAAATTCATGTAATTTTTTCTTATTGATACCGCAAACATAGGTTTTGGGTACTCATTAGAACCGCCTCATTGAGGCGGTTCTAACGAGTACCCGCAACCTATGCCTAGGAGCAGAAATAAGAAAAATAATATATACTCCTGTAAACCCCAGTTTTCTCTATTTAAAGTGGGGTTTAGAGGGGTGTTATTTCACGGACTTGTTACGTGATGAGAAATACGCCGCACATACTTTTTCATAACACGTTATTTCGCCCAATATCCATTTATGGTTTATGGATTCATATCGAGTGTCAGTAGATTAATACTGCTGTTGTAATAGTGCATCAAACGAGTTAAAAGACATTAAACAAAAATACGTTATTTTTTCTGCCTATGCTTTGCAAAGGGCTAGGGTCGATAAGGGCCATTTTTGGCCTCATCTTCAAAATCATTCAAATTTTGCCGAATGACAAAATACTAGTTGTGATTTTGAAAAATGTAAATATTTGTCACATTCGAAGTCTGTTGCCATGGCAAAACGCGTTGAAAGAAAGACACCGTTTGCCGTAGCAAAAGATGGTGCTGCCTTCTTTATGATTGTTAAACTGGCATATATCATCAAGCTTTTTATTCAAAGTTGTAATGGTATATGCAAAACGAGGCTTTTAGTTAAGAAAAGTCATATTATCCAATAAGATTAACCGCTTGAATGGCCAACTTACCGTAGCAACAATAAAAAATATGCAAAAACTGCTAGTGAGTTGGTACAAAATTTCACTGCGACCAACCAAAGATTTTATTAGACTTTCGTGAACTATACCTTAATTTCAAGGTCACAGGCTCACGAAAACTGTCAGTTTGTTTTAACAAAAAAGGATTGACTGAACATAAACGCTTTTATGAATATTGTTCAAACTTGGTACCAATGTTGCATCTTACTGAAGATTTGTTCAGATTTTGGTGACGATGACTTAGTTTCAAGGTATCAGTATCCCAAAAACAGTCAAAACAATGCTAGTATTGAAGATAGGAAAATGCTTTTTTTATACCACAAACTACACTTGCCAGCAGAATGGGTCACATCACAGGCTGAAAATGCCACTGAACTATTTTCAGTAATCTTAGTTCTAGGGAATGGTATATAGTATACTTACAGGTTTGAGATCATAGATAACGTTATATCAAGCAGAGCTTTCAGTGCGTCCATTTTGGCAAAAGATTACCAATGTGATCTAAACGGAGACATAAAGGCATTTATTTCAAGAATTAGTAACGTTCTGCAAGTCCTTTGCTTACAGAACATAATACGAGTAGCCATATAAGGAGCCTACCCTTGAAAACCTGACATATTCACAGTTTGGCAAATGGTTAGTAAATGTGCCTGGTGTAGCTTGATGGCACATATTCATTTCTGCAGAAGTTGGTCACTGTCTCCTACTTTATTCAAAGTGGCATATATTAGCAGTAATTAATATTCTGCTTTTGCATATTAGATAAAACGTTTGTGTATGGATGGACCGACGAACAAACAAATATATTCGCTGACACATGTACTTGAACAGAGGCAACATCATCAAATGACTATCTATGGGTTTCCTAACCACAAGTAGACTCACCCTCTATATCAAAAAGTATATAAGTCACCGTGATTCAGGCTCATGAAGGACCAATGCATTCGGACAGACCGACTTGCAATTACAGGGCAGAATAGTGGGTTCCATGTAACATGTTGCTTTGTTGTCCATGTCACCGAGACGTTAAAAGCAAGCCGCTGATATCGCACAAACCCACATTGGGTAAAAAATGAGCTGCTTCTACTACACCAAAATGACAGTTAAAAGATCCAGCAGAGAGAGATACTTCAATCATACGTGCGACTAGAGACGATGCAGGTATGAGAGAGAGAGAGAGAGAGAGAGAGAGGGAGAGAGAGATACTTTAATCATACGTGCGACTAGAGACGATGCAGGTATGAGAGAAAGAGAGGGGGAGACGTGCGATTAGAGGATTAGAGTCGATGCAGGTATGCTTGGGCAACCATAAAATCTGACCAGAATCTTGACTGTTTTAGCTGAATAATACTAAGAGCTGTAATGTACACCTGCGCGTAATCCACATGAGAGGGTGTTGCAGTATATGAGAAAATAGCAGCCGATTAGATTCATATGCAAATGAGGAACCGATCTTGTTTGAAACATGATTCAATGCAGAGGCGCAGAAAAAATGAAAACCAGGCGGAGTCCTTCACCTCTACTTGATCAGTCCACATATTGAAATCGATAGCCCTTGAAGTCTGTATTTCAGAAAAAAAACTCTTAAATCGTCTGCTATGAAACAACATGTATAACTTCAAATGCGCAACCATGATCCCTGGCACTAGTTGGGAGTTGTCAGTTTTATACCTTTATGTCAAAAACTAAGAATGCCATTAAAATATGTGCACTGAAGATGGAACGTTAGTGCACTTGCGTCTTTCTTTCTTCTGATACTGCGTCGGTCACATTTGACATTACAGCAGGTGTACATTACATACAATTCAGGTTTTGCAGGATGAAAGCCAACACAGTAATCGTGTAATTACGGTAGGGTTCTTTAACCTGCACTGGGGATGGTTCTCCCTGCACAGGGGCCTTCTAGTAAACTTCCCGATCCGAAGGACGGTGCACTTTATGACATTCATCCCTGCAAATGATGCCAATGGAGCGTGTTCAGACACCGAAATTTTATTGCCGCTGCCGGGGATCGAACCCGGGACCTCTAGCATCAAAGGCAAGTGCACTAACCACTGAGCTACCACGCGTCTGATGTTATTTTGTTTGATTTGAGGTTTAACGTCCCCGTCAACACTGTATAGGTTATTTTGGAGACGTTGCTTCCAATTTTGTGGGACTTTTACCCGACATTGAGATGAAATGGCATCTCAGTCCCTGCCACCCAATGAAACCAATATGGTTTATAAGCATG
This sequence comes from Lucinisca nassula, assembly GCA_963580285.1. Lineage (NCBI taxonomy): Eukaryota > Metazoa > Mollusca > Bivalvia > Lucinida > Lucinidae > Lucinisca > Lucinisca nassula. Next base: position 105,849,699 of record OY757012.1, on the reverse strand, counting down.
GGCGGTCCGACACTCGCACCGCTTTGCCTTGGCAGGCTTAGATCATGCAAGCAGTTTACCAGTAGGGCCTACTCGTGTGCGTATCGGTTTCAGCTCTGCGTGGAGTGAGTGAGTTTTAGTTTTACGTCCCACCAACAGCTAAGGTCATACGGAGACGGGACCTCGGTTTAAAGACTCATCCGAAAGTCTGGAGAAGCCCGGGATCGATCCAGCTCTGCGTGGAAGCATCATGCAGCCCATCTATTTCTTCAAGCCCCGATTGGTATGTGTGTGTGTGTGTGGGGGGGGCGTCTGATGTTAGAGGTCCCGGGTTCGATCCCCGGCAGCCGAGTTAATGGCATAATTTGCAGCGATGAGTCCACAAAGTGCACTCTCCGCTGGATCCGGGGCGTTTACTGGAGGTCATATAACACAAGAAAAATAATGTTTACTCCTGTAAACCCCAGTTTTCGCAAAGAATGTCGGGACACGTCATATGGCAGTCGGTCCGATGCTGGTTCGCTGCTTGTTGCTGCCTGGGCTGTGCCAGGAGAATCATCCCCCTGTGCAAGTTAATGATTTCAGCTATACACCACGGCCCCGCCCATAGGGGCTTAAGAAATATGTGGGCTGCATGATGCTTCCACGAAGAGCTGAATCCGGCTCGCACACTAGTACTGGTAAACCGCTTAGAGGATCTAAGCCTGTCCAGGAACCGCGGTGCGAGGCAGACCGTCCATGCTTATAAACCCTATTGGTTTCATTGGGCGACAGGGCTTGAGATGTTATTACATCTCAATGTCTGGTAAAAGTCCCACAAAATTGGAAGCAACGTCTCCAAAATAACCTATACAGTGTTGACGGGGACGTTAAACCTCAAATAAAAAACAAACAAACAAACCAGGATCTCTAACGAACGTCAAAAAATGGCCACTCCGTATCCGGTTGAATACCATGAATTGCAAGGGAGGCTATTCATGCACAGAAACGAGTTCTCAGTAGCTAAAACAAAACGATAAAACAATAACAAAAGCAACATTATCAGAGAGATGTCAATTTGATTTGTTGTAACTTAAATTAATTTTATATTTTACTTCCATGAGAAGGCGTATAGAAGTAAATAAATTCGCACCCAGATTTTTGAAAATGCAAAAAGATATAGCTAGACAGTTTTATTCAAATTTATCCTTGATCTAGTTTGAAATATAATTCAATGCCGTGACAAAACATTTCAACAAAGCAGGGAGAAAGAAAACAAACAACATAAATACTTCATTCATGTCAAAAATGTCTCAAAGGTTGATAAAATGTACGCTTCGCCAAGGCGTATTGCTGTTGTCGAAGGGTCTTTAATTGTAATTTTAACTATCGCACCACCCCTCAACCAACACCAAACTTTGGTGATAAGATGAACTGGACGTTATCTTTCTTTTGCGACATTTTTCATGTTGGTTGAGGGGTGGTGCGGTACTTAATTTTCCGTGAGAACCTGACAAAACAGCTAAAAATTTCTGGAAAATGGCGTTTCAACCTTCCTTAGTGACGTCACCATAGCAATACACGCGCACGATCCGACGTTCTAACAGCATTTCTTGAAACTTTATATGGTGTCCTGATTTAACAGGTATAAACCCATGTAAACATGCAAATTTGATTTTTCTGGAAAATCGAGGCCAAAAATGCACCTTATCGACCCTAGCCCTTTGTTACACTTGTTTACATTTGACAATTTTAGTTTGTTAGTAGCCACTGTTCTTTTGTCAGTATTCTTTAAGCCCCTGCGATGCAGTCGGTTTGGCTCCCATCTTAGGCGCATGTCTGCGAAAGATAAGATGTGTGTGAGTTCATGTGTTTTAGGGCGTCCAACTGATATTGGCTTACAGCTGGACAATGCTTGCTGTCCTTGCAGCAGGTAAGCGAAGAGGGGGGAAGTTGTTGTTTTTCTTTTTCTTCACTTACATTAATTGTCCTCTGTCTTCCATGTCCTTTGTATTTCATCTCCATTTGCTATTTTTTCTATCTTTTCTCTCCCTTTTCACAGAACGACCACAAGGATTGACGTGCCATTTATCCCCAACACAATCAATGAATTCTATGGATTACCTGCGTTTTACCCTCATTGATTAATGACAGGCTCGTGTGAGTGGAATATTATCAAACGGAGAACGGACCGTAAACCAAAAATAAAAAAAAAATCTGGCATATATAACAGTGAGCACCACTAACAACACGAGTAATTTGTTTGTTTCATTTTAGGTCCCTGCTTGGCAAGTGACAACACGTGTGACAAAGGGTTCTGCTACGTTGACAACCAGATCAAAACCTGTCTTTGTCCTATAGGCTCAAGTGGATTAACATGCAACCATAGTAAGTTTATCAAGATGTGGGATATAAATATTTTACATAAGATTATTTGCTTTAGAACATGGTGAATAAAATATTAGTTCGTCTGTCCTTACTGACAATGACCAGTCTTAATCTCATGCTAGAAATGCTGATGTTTGTATGTTCGAAGATGGCTGATGAGACCAATTCTAGCTCTGATCTGTCTGTTGCAGATAGACCAATAAGGTTAGAGGCAAAAAAACTCAGTTGGTGATGCCTAAGCTCTGGCTTTGCGCTGTGCCCGTTTCTGTACTTCTTCGCTAATACCTTTTGTTGTATATGAATTAGAGACCTAGCTGGATCCAGAGGCAAGACAGTGTCAATACATCTGGAGCTAAGCCCGGATGCAGTGGATGACCATGCCTTCTTTAGTGCCTTGCCATGCTCTCTATGCGCCACAACATGCTGCTGCATCTGCTGTTTGGGCCATTGAATCAGAGAAACGATTTCTTCCGCCCAGCTACCGAATTTTGAAAATATGGAGGGTCATTGATGAGGCCTAATTGATCAAAACCAGCTAGTCTGGCCCAGAAAACATGCAAGCTCTATACTTTTCAGTTCTGTGGTGCTTTCCCTTGCTTCCAAAGGATAATCCTTTTAAAGAACATATTCAAAGTCCATTTTTTGTAGAATTAAGGGCCTTTAAAGTCAATCCACCTCCAACGGCTGCATTAAGCTCTTCATGTGACCGGAAGTGACGTCCACGCAGTTCTTTCTTCATGTTCAGAAACAAAAAGGAATCACATGATGTCAGATCAGGAGAATAGTGTGAATGGGGTCATGGTTTGAAACCGTTCTGCATCATTTCTTCCACAGAAACTTTGCAAGTATGGACTCTAGCAGTGTCATGTTGCAACAACACACCTTTTGTAATTTTCCACGCCTTTCCTGTACTATAGCTGCACGTAATTGGTTCAAAATATTAGCATAGTAGTCCCCATTAACAGTATTGCCATTAGGTAAATCATCCACCAACAAACCCACTGCTATCCCAAAACGCATTTGTCATGACCTTGCCAACTGAACAATGAGTCTTGACTTTCTTTGGACGCGGTGAACCGTGACCAGTCTATTGTTTACTATGCTGTTTAGTCTCAGCCTCATCATTCCGGATCAGACGCATAGCTTTCGAAAAGCGACTCAGACGTGGGCACTTGGACAGGCCATTGTTATTTACTAAGGCATGGCACCCAGCGCTCTTGAAGCTTACTCATGCCCAGCCGTTCATGCAAATGATAAAAACGCTACACTCAGAAATATCCGATCTTCTAGCCATTTCTTAAACTTTCATTCGCCTGTCCTACTTTACTAGTTCCTTTAGACTTTTCACTAGTGACGTCATGAGTAGCGTTCGTAAGTCTTCGACTATGGTGCTCGTCTTCCAACGTTTTCCGACCACGTTTAAAATCAGCCACCCAATTTTTAACAGCTGACTATGAAGGAGCAGTCTTTCTGTAAACTTCACATGATTAATCATACATTTCCTTTTTTCGTCTTCTTTTTCAAAAACAGGAATCAAACCATTGCTCTGTACTCAATTTGGGAAGAAAATTCGGCACTACTGACCCATGCAATGTTATTTTACCTCACACGGACTAAAATGCTAGACTGACCGATAAAATTTTGGGTAACTATGTATAAGGCATTGATGTATAATATGTGAAAAACGTGCGTTTTCCACTGGTCAGTCAACGGATAAGACCAGTTAAATATTGAACGACCCTCGAAATAGAACAGTGTTGAAGGTAATGATCTAAGCGGCTCTTCTGTTGTGGCTTTTTATTGTTATAGTTTATCTTTGCATGTATGTTTTGCTAATATCTTTTTGTTTTGGATAGACTTTGGCCATTTTGTGGTGAATACTGTCCTTTTGGCTTACCGCTTGTGACGTTTTCATTATTGTGAGGTTGTTTGATGTTGTTGCTTTTCCCCTTAGATGTCTTGGATGGGAGGTGTAGATAATTGTATCACTGATTATTGCCTGCACTTCTATATTGATACAGTTGTCTTAAATCTTTCATCCAAGACACCATAGGGAAAGAAGCACACACACAATGCAACAGCACCATAATTAAACATTGTATATTTGTGTACTCTTCCATTTCTATTTGTTGGACAAGTCCAGTTGTCATATAAGGGGTATCAGGCATATTTTTCGTTTTTATTCTATTTTTGAAGGAAAATGCTGTTAGCAAATAGTGCAGGCCATGATCAGATGTCTGATCCGGGTATGTTCTATTTGCCAAGGTACTCCTTTATGGGTTTCTCGCATGCAGTTGGTTAAAACATTACTAGCAGAAAGACTCAAGGACAGTTTGTGTCCAAAAGTTGGCCAATCCGCTATCCAAAATTAAATATATTACCAGGATGTACATTCAGAGACAAACAATGATAATTGTAACTTACAACAGAATCAGTGCTTCGGACCGGCCATTAACATTTTTTTTACTGAGGACGGGGTTTAAAGCGATTTTACAAGGACACAACTCTCGTCCTTGTTTCTGCCGTGGTTTACACAGGTAATTTGTTCAGTATGCGTGAAAGTTGGAGCTAGAAAGCCTACATGCCGATCAGTTTGTTATTTTTATTATGTTTGATATGCACTGGAACTGAGGGCGAGGGCTGAAAGTCCATAAACTCCTGAGTTGAAGCACCCCACTCCTCGTCACACACACACCCCTAGAAGATGTCTTATTTGTTGATTGGCTTTATGCCTCTGGTTTATTTTTCGTCTGATTTTGGGTTCGCCTCCATGTCACTTGCTTTATTTAGGTGACTTGAGATGGCTGCGTTATTGATTGTGGCCTTTTTGTTGAGTGACATTTACTTACTAGTTGCAACATTAAGTTCAAACGAATAAAGCGATGAAACGACGATAAGAACTCGACACAAGAAATAACTGCAATGCTAAAGCAAGACAAATCCGGAGACGGAGCATCAGTCAACAGCCGACTTATTTAAATGTCTTAGACTGGAGCCGTCGAAGAGTCAGAGGCCCGATTCGCCGGCATGCATTTAAAGAGGAAAGCAACAATATCAACGTGACTGGGTTAACTACAAAGCATGCAGTCTGTCATATTACGTTTATGTTATACTCAGTCTTTATACATCCAAGAATGCTTTTAAGAAATAAGGACCCTAAATATGTTTATGTTTGTTCTTCTTTCCCTATGATGTATTTAGGTAATTTTATCAATTCCTGGTCATTTTTTTTCACTTTTACTTTGTTTGACAGTCTGAGCAGAGGTTGCATTCATACTTTTATAATTTAATTTAAGGTCATGTTTGTTGGTGACTGATGCTCTATCTCTGGTCGGGCCCATTGGATTTTAGCTGTTGGTTTTCTTTTGCTCCAGCATTTCAGTGGTTTCTTGCTGTCGATTCCTCACTGTTGTTTCATCTCTGTGGTTGTTTGATTTTTGTGTTCTCGGAGATGTTGCGCTGATGAGTTAGGAGGCCTTCATGCGGACTGAAAAAATATTTTGTCTAAATCGCGACGGAAGTAATAGTGAGGATCGTGGCCGCGCAAAATGAATTTAAGCTCCCCCCTCCACTTAGTTTCTCTGACCGTTCCAAGGCGGTTCTTCTGTCGCCGTTTATTTTTGTTATGGTTTGTCTTTGAGTGTGTGTATCGCTTATTGATGTTTCCATTGGTGTCTAGTTATTTCATGTTTGTGTTTCTTTCCTTTTGGTGTCTCTCGTGGTAGCTGTGGGCTAATTGTGTTTCCCCTGTATTTTCAGGGTTATCAACAACCAATAATTTTAGCTTGCAGCTGTCTTGCGTTCACAGAGGAACGCTGACTTGAACTTTGTAATTTCTTTCCGAAGCAAAATATGTGTGTATATTCCCAAATACTTCGCATTTGTATCACGTTATGCAAAGCACAATATTGAATATGCCTAGCAATGAAGAGACGCCATGCAAACATACACATTTTGTCTTGCAAAATGGGTCATACCTAGCATGTACAGTAATTTACAAAAAAAAAATAAAAAAAAATCTCAACATCTACATATTGCGAAGCTAAAGATTTGCTCTTCATGGGCCTGGGTCTGGCTGGTAGTTCCAAGGTGTGTGCACTCTGTGGTTTCTTTTGCAAGCGACCTTTAACACTTATGGTAGGCCGAAAATCTGATGCCGTTATTATGCTTATGCGGTCCAAGAAGCTTATAGTGCAGATCACAAACTGTTTGTTTGTCTGCTTGCTCTAATTTTGTTTGATTTTTCTTTTCGCTTTATGTTTATGTGGTACTTTTGTGTGCTTATATATGGAAAGCTTATACTAATGTTTTGAGGAATTAAATAACAGAACAAAATCAATCCCACCTATATAAGCGGTTACAGATTTTAAATTTCGAACATAATGCTGATTTGTAGAATGTGTAAGCCTTTTCTATATATATTTTGAAAATCACGAGAGGTAGAAAATTATAACACAGAGCGTTTTAAGATAGGAGCTGTGTTACAGCTGAACATGCTCTTAAAATTCACTTTCACAAACCATTACGAAATCATGCCTATATAATTCTGACCCCCTTGAACCCCACTTTTATAAAGTGAAACTGGGGTTTACTGGGGAAAACATTATTTTTTCTTATTTCTACTCTAAAATATAGACTGTGGGTATTCGTTAGAACCGCCTCGATGAGGCGGTTCTAACGAGTGTCCGCAATCAATATTTTGAGCAGAAATAATAAAAATATCACAATTTTTCATCTTAAAATTTTCTCTGGTAAAAATTTACAATGTATTTGTATAGGCGTGTTTTCGTAATGACGACGAATTAGTCGTTAATGTTCGAACCAGAACATAATAAAGTATATCATCAGCACGGCATCTCGAAGCAGTTATAAAATAAAACATTCAACGTTTGATACAACTCGACTTTGTTTCATCAGACAACCGTATTAGAGAACTTTACAGTATGATGGAGAAACTTTTCTGTTCAGTTTGTTCTGTCGGACTGAAGTTTATCTTCCCGATTTCAGCGAATAACAATTATATATAGGTTTAGACTTAGTATATGATATAATATACTATTCACAATATATGAATGCAACAACTATATATATTATGTACTGAGGCAGAGGCAGCTGTGTTCTGGTAAGAAAGCAACTCGCCTCATCAACTAATGTATTGGCCGATTCCGGGCTTCTCCGGGCTTCTCCGAGTCTTTAAATCGAGGTCCTGTCTCCGTGTTACCTTCACTGTTGATGGGACTTGAAACACACACAAACGCACGCACGCACACACGCGCGAGTGCGCGCGCGCCAGATCTTCTAAAACGTATATGCAATGTTTAGTTTATTTATGCTGATTTATATCATATGACATGTAAAAAATTTGTTGTAATCTTCAGCGGTGCCGACTTTGTTTCCTGATCCTGAACACAATGGGGTAAGAAAACATTTTTTTTTATTTTCATACATAAAATACTAGTTTAATCTACCATATAATACAAAGGCTAGTACTAAGTACCGTCTTTGAACAGGTCACACTGAGAGAGCTTAAAGAAATATTGCTTGCCAAATATTCGCCCAGGATTCTGACATTATACAAAAGACGAAAGGCTTTGAAGCGTACAACTCAACAGATCGAATATCAATGAAATCATACAAATCAAATAACGGCGTCAAAAATTTAGCTGACGACCTGAGTATATTTCTGCAGCTTGCAACGTGCTTGATAGTTTACGAAACATTTTATTCCAAATCGGAATAAAGTAAACAAGCCGTTTGTTGTAATAATCAGCGGTGCCGACATCTTGTCCTGATCCTGAACAAAATGGAGCTGGGGGAATTATTTTGTCATGAATAATAAACTAGTTAAAACTTGTCGGTAACGCTCAGGGTAGCACCAAGTACCGTCTTTGAGCTCTTGGTAGTGAGGGAACTTATATCAGCTTTGCTGCTAGCCAGATATTCATCCTGGATTCTAATCTTATACAAAACACGAAAGGCTGTGCTACGCATGGAAGCATGTCACTCAACCGAAGGAATGTCACAAGACCATGGAAATAAAATAACAAGACAAAACTTACCTGACAAAATTTGAATATTCCTGCACACTGCATGGTGTTTGATCGCCACGAAACATGTTTTTCTAAGTAGAAGTAAAACAAAGATCAGGAAACTAAAACTGAATCAATTAATAATAATAATGATAATAACAAACAATACCATTTATGTTCCATGCCTTTTCTTTACAATTTTTACTATTTTTATTTGCTAGGCTGTTTTCACAGATTCGGCTGTCCCGAAACTTATAACTTGTATCAAGAACAAACCATGCACGGTTCCCTTTTTGCTATCAGGAAACTATTCATCACCTTCTGGCGGGTATGTTTATATATCTTAAAACCTGTTTCTAGCCAAATTTGGTTTACAACTTGGCTTTCGTAGGTAAAGCCATAACCAAACGATTAAGCCAACATATGTTACAGAAACTTAGACAAAGAGAGAACAACTTCAAACATAGACAATACGTTGTAAGTAAGAGACCCACAAGCACAGATTATTATAAGAACAACCATTTGGCATATTAAGTACTAAAGAATTGGCGTTTTTGTGGGACAAAACTGTAACACAGAACATCTCAAAACAAACATTCATCGACATCCCGAGTATCAGGAGGCATAAGGTTATAAATAAATTAAATGAAAAAAGTTATTAAAGGAACAGATGGACTCAGAACCCAAAGCCTATCTTAAAAATCAAAGAGAAAGGCGAACAAACACATCTTAACAAACAACAAAATCTCAAGTGACAACCCGAGTTAGCAACCATTTCCCAAACTGGTGGCAGTTCCGTTACCTAAACTGAACTGAATTGAATAGTTTGGACACACAGGGGTATTTTTCTCATGGTCAAATCAGTTGTACATGACTTCTATAATATTCATGAACAAAGGTACTAGCACGTTACACAAAAACACTCCTCCGGCTCCTAAATATTTATATATGTTATATTTTGTATGCCAACAATGTCGATATTTCATTTTGAAAAGGACGGATTAAATTCTGAAGTGATTTGAACACAGAAGACATTTTATCATTAAAAAGAGAATCGAACAGGAAAAGATACAATCAGATCCCAAATTGTTCCCACAATATCACTGGGGAAAGAAGTCGAAACATGGAGTGACGACTCTAAATAAAACGGACAACAAGTAAATCGAGTCAGTAGCTCTTTCCCAAACAGGTGATGACTCAGAATATCCAAACGTATCTAAAAAGGACCAATATACATAAAAGGGGAAAGAATCACAACCACCAACATGACAAGCATTATACTAGAAGGACAAACGTAACTAAAAATGAACAACCAGAAACTGGGAAAGAATCAGAAGCATCAACGTAACAACATATATAATTAAGGGAAGAATCAGAACCACCAACACAAAATATTAGAACCTGACTACTATTTTAACAGACATACGCGCTCATCAGAAGCGGTTTTAGTCAGAAACAGATGCGAAATGCCTTAGCGCTCCCATAACATTTCGGGCCATAACGGTAAAATACATAAATGAAAATGTAATTCTGATTGATTGAAGCTGAAAACGCTACAGTTTACCGTAATCTGAAAAGTAATAGAAGATCGCAAAACAATTTTTCAAGAATTCATGTTTGTTTATTTGTTGTTTGATTTGAGGTTTAACGTCCCCGTCAACACTGTAAAGGTCATTTTGGAGACGTTGCTTCCAATTTTGTATGACTTTTACCCGACATTGAGATGAAATGACATCTCAAGCCCTGTCGCTCAATGAAACCAATAGGGTTTATAAGCATGGACGGTCCGACTCGCACCGCTTTGCCTAGGCAGGCTTAGATCCTCTAAGCGGTTCACCAGTACTTGTGTGCGGGTCGGTTACAGCTCTGCGTGGCAGCATCATGCAGCCCATATATTTCTTCAAGCCCCGATGGGAGGGAGCAAAAGAATCCATGTATCTGTAGAAATTTTAATGAAAAGGAATAAGATAGCCTAGATGGTAGTCAGTTGTTTGTAAATCAGTTTAAAAGGGATATAACGGTATCGCCTGTAAAGGACTGATAATCATGGAATTCAATTGTCTCTTAACAGTGTTTACACTATTTCGGCCTAGTTCATTAGCTATGACAGTTTCACTCGTTTACCTTCTTTAGTTCATTCAGACAATTTTATGTCGATAGTCAGTTTTTAAATGAAACATATGGTTTCGTAAAAATGCCACTAGGAACGTGGCGCTTTTGTAGTTTGTTTGTTTGTTTGATTTGAGGTTTAACGTCCCCGTCAACACTGAAAAGGTCATTTCGGAGACGTTGCTTCCAATTTTGTGGGACTTTAACCCGACATTGAGATTAAATGACATCTCAAGCCCTGCCGCCCAATGAAACCAATAGGGTTTATTAGCATGGACGGTCCGCCTCTTACCGCGGTTCCTGGACAGGATCCTCTAAGCATTTTACCAGTACTAGTGTATGGGCCGGATTCAGCTCTGCGTGGAAGCATCATGCAGCCCATATATTTCTTCAAGCCCCTATGGGCGGGGGCCAAACGCTTTTGTAGTAATTTCTATTTTTGTAAATGGACGTGTTCTTGATTATCGTAATGCATATAGATGTTTCTTGAAAATACAATTTTGTGCAGATACAAGTGCAATGCCTTTTTTTACATATATGATGTGTCGGTTACAGACCAAATATGAAGCCGGGATACGTCGACACCTCTGTTAACGTGGATTATATCACAGTAGCAAGCCTTCCAAGCGCTAACGGAAGTTTCCAAGGACACGTCCAGTTAACACCAAGCAAGCCGGGAATCCAAGATGTTTGTCTTCAGACAACGGACAAATTCGGGTACACTTATGATCCCTAAAAACACCTTTTATACTGCAGCATCACTTTTTATATGTTTGAAATTGGTTGTTACATTTAAGAAATAAGACAAGATGCTCAACATAGCAATGTTCTGAACAGATTTATGAGCCAGCACACGAACAAAACCTACAACAATACATGTGAGGTCAGCGAAAACTTAGATCAGCCTGCGTATCTGCACAGGTTGATCTGAGTCATCGCTCATTGAATGAACCTTCTAAAGTCTCGGAGTTATGGATAGATAATGAACGAAAACGCTTTCCTTAGTATGGGATATACAGGCTTATCAAAGTCTGATTTGTTGGTCGCACGGGTCTTATGTGTACGTTCGCCCTTTTCTGGTTCATATTTTTTGGAAAGATTGAAAATAATAAGTCGTGTTTTTGTGCAATATTAACTCATATCTGCCGCTTCGGTCGTATCATCCATACTTTAGTGAGCTCTCAAACTCCAGAACGAGCACAATGATACTAAAGAACGAGAAAATATAATCTGTCTGAAAATAAATTTGAAGGGGTCAGTGCAACAAGGGACCAAAGTCCAAGTTTGGTCAAAATCGGGTTAACCATTATACCATGCAGAAAACCCTATTCCTCATCGTATGAGCTCCCTCAGACTTCAGAATTGCTGCAAACAGTCGAATTAAATAGGTTTAAATGAATCACACAGATGGCCTAATAGAAGTGAAGGCGATACAATTAACCAATAGCTCCCTTCAGAGACACCAAAGGGAAATAAACACAAATATGAAACAACTAGACCCTAATGGAAACATCAATAGCGGAAAGCCAAAAGGACAGTTACTTTCTCACAAAATGGCCAATCGGCTATCCAAAAGAAAAAACTACAAAGCGATACACTCACTCAAAGACAAAACCATAACAAAAATAAACAGCGACAGAAGAACGGCCTTGGACCGGTCAGTGCACTGGGTGTGTGTTGGAGGGGGGGGGGCTTAAATCGATTTTACACGGCCGTAATCCTCACCCTTTCTTCTGTCGCGAGTTTGACAAATAATTCTTTCAGTCCGCATGAAGACCTCATAACTCATCAGTGCAACATCTCCGTGAACACAAAAATCAAACAACCACAGAGATGGAAAAAGGGGAGGACTCGACAGCAAGAAACCACTGAAATGCTTGGCAAAAGAAAATCAAAAGTTAGACCCGATGGGCCAAACTAGAGACAGAGCACCAGGCACCAACCAACAATACATAAAATAAAATTTTCTCTAATTCTCATTGTTTTTTTTTTTTTTTTTTTTTTTTTGTCTAAATCGCGATGGAAGTAAGGGCAATGATTGCGGCCGCGTAAAATCGATTTAAGTCCACCAGTGGAATCGGTTCACTGACCGTTCCAAGGTTAGTCTATTGTCACCGTTTATTAGCTCACCTGAGCCGAAGGCTCATGTGAGGTATTAGTATACCACGAGCCGGCGTCCGTCGTCCGTCGTCGTCGTCCGTCGTCGTCCGTCGTCCACACTTTCAAAGAAGTATATCTCCGGAACCAGTGGGCCAATCTTGATCAAATTTCATGTGAAGCTTTATCAGGTAGGGGGAAAGGCTGCATACTGTTTTCGGGCAGATCGGATTGGAACTCTGGTTGCCATGGCAACAAATAGCTCCCATGGACTTAACATAGGAAAAAGCTTGTCATCACTCTAGCTCCGTCAATTTTTTTCTGATCGACTTCATTCTTGCAGATAACGAGGACAGGCATGAAATCTCGATCAAGTTCGATTTTGGGCTGAATCGGATTATTCACTCAGGAGTTACGTGCCCTTGAGCGTTAGGAAAAAGCTTGTCATCACTCTAGCTCCGTCAATTTTTTTCTGATCGACTTCATTCTTGCAGATAACGAGGACAGGCATGAAATCTCGATCAAGTTCGATTTTGGGCTGAATCGGATTATTCACTCAGGAGTTACGTGCCCTTGAGCGTTGAAAAAATTGTCTATTGACTTAACATGGGGAGAATGTTGTCATCACCGTAGCTGCTTCAATTATTTTCAGATTGGCTTTATTCTTGCAGATAACCAGCACAGCCATGAAATCTCGGTCAAGTTCGATAACTGGCAGAATCGGATCATTCACTTAGGAGTTACCTGCCCTTGTGTGTTTTTGCATTAGGGTTAATGGGAATTTCAAAAATGTATATCTTAAAGACTACTTGGCCAACTTTGATAAAATTTCATGTGTCGCATTATTGGGCAAGTGGAAAGGCTTCATTAGGTTTTCAGGCAGATCTGAGTGGAACTCTGGTTGCCATGGCAACATCTAGCTCCCATAGACTTCACATAGGAAAAAGCTTGTCATCACTCTAGCTCCGTCAATTTTTTTCTGATCGACTTCATTCTTGCAGATAACCAGTACAGGCATAAAATCTCGGTCAAGTTCGATTTTGGGCCGAATCAGATAATTCACTCAAGAGTTACGTCCCCTTGAGCGCCCGAAAAATTGCCTATCGACTTAACATGGGGAAAATGTTGTCATCACTGTAGCTAGTAACGAGGACAGGCATAAAATCTCGGTTAAGTTCGATTTTGGGCAGAATCGGAATATTGACCTCGGAGTTACGTGACCTTGAGCGACAAAAAAATTGCCCATAGACTTAACATGGGGAAAATGTTGTGACTACAATAGCGACTTGATTTTTTTTCAGATCAGCTTCAAACTTGCAGGTAACGAGGACAGACATAAAATCACGGTTAAGTTCGATTTTGGGCCGAATCGGATTATTTGCCTTGGAGTTACCTGCCCTTGTGCATGAAAAAATACGTGTTGACCACGATAGCAACTTTATTTTTATTCAGATCAGCTTCAAACTTGCAGGTAACGAGGACAGGCATAAAATCCCGGTTAAGTTCGATTTTGGGCCGAATCGGAATATTGACCTCGGAGTTACGTGACCTTGAGCGACAAAAAATTTGCCCATAGACTTAACATAGGGAAAATGTTGTGACTACGATAGCGACTTGAATTTTTGTCAGATCAGCTTCAAACTTGCAGGTAACGAAGACAGACATAAAATCTCGGTTAAGTTAGATTTTGGCCGAATCGGATTATTTGCCTTGGAGTTACCTGCCCTTGAGCATAAAAAATACTTTGTGACCACGATAGCAACTTTATTTTTATTCAGATCAGCTTCAAACTTGCAGGTAACGTGGACAGGCATAAAATCTCAGTGAAGTTCGAATTGGAATATTGACCTCGGAGTCACATGACCTTGAGCGACAAAAAATTTGCCCATAGACTTTACATAGGGAAAATGTTGTGACTACGATAGCGACTTGAATTTTTTTTCAGATCAGCTTCAAACTTGCAGGTAACGAGGACAGACATAAAATCTCGGTTAAGTTCGATTTTGGGCCGAATCGGATTATTTGCCTTGGAGTTACCTGTCCTTGAGCATAAAAAAATACGTTGTGACCACGATAGCAACTTTATTTTTATTCATATCAGCTTCAAACTTGCAGGTAACGAGGACAGGCATAAAATCTCGGTTAAGTTCAATTTTGGGCCGAATCGGAATATTGACCTCGGAGTTACGTGACCTTGAGCGACAAAAAATTTGCCCATAGACTTAATTAGGGAAAATGTTGCGACTACGATAGCGACTTGAATTTTTTTCAGATCAGCTTCAAACTTCCAGGTAACGAGGACAGACATAAAATCTCGGTTAAGTTCGATTTTGGGCCAAATCGGAATATTTGCCTTGGAGTTACCTGCCCTTGAGCATAAAAAAATACGTTGTGACCACGATAGCAACTTTATTTTTATTCATATCAGCTTCAAACTTGCAGGTAACGAGGACAGGTATAAAATCTCGGTTAAGTTCGATTTTGGGCCGAATCGGAATATTGACCTCGGAGTTACGTGACCTTGAGAGAAAAAAAAAATTGCCCATAGACTTAACGTAGGGAAAATGTTGTGACAGAAATAGTGACTTGAATTTTTAGCTCACCTGAGCCAAAGGCTCCAGTGAGCCGATAGTATACCAAGGCTCCGGAGTCCGTCGTCTGTCGTCCGTCCATCCGTCGTCCACACTTTCAATGAAGCATATCTCAGAAGGCAGTCGACCAATCTTGTTTAAATTTTATGTGTAGCACCATTGGGCAAGGGGAAAGGCTGCATTAGGTTTTGGAGCTAGTCTGGTTCATTTGTTCCTTCATTCTTCTTTCTCTCCATATAGAGATAATAGACCAATGTTAAATTTTTAATCACAGATTTCTCAGGAACTATAAAAGCTAGAAGCATCAAATTTGGTATTCAATAGAATAATGATGACTAATTTTGTGTAAGAGACATTGGGCTTTCTCAGCTTATTTGTTCATCTGTTCTTTCATTCTTCTTTCTCTCCATTTTGACCAATGTTAAATTTTCGTCAAAGATTTCTCAGGAACTATAGAAGCTAGAAGTCTCAAACTTGGAATGCAATGCAATAATCATGACTTATATCCTGTAAGGGTCAATGGGCTGGATTCTATTAGCAGATTTAGTAGTCAAGTCTGTGAATTGTTAAAACTTAAGTTCCTCAGGTGAGCGGTTTAGGCTCATTGAGCCTCTTGTTTTTGTTATGGTCTGTCTTTGAGTCTGTGTATCCTTTATATTTTATTGATTTGGATAGCCAATTAGCCATTTTGTGGGAAAGTGACTGTCCTTTCGGCTTTTCGCTATTGGTGTTCCCATTAGGGTCTGTTGTTTCATGTATGTGTTTCTTTCCCTTGGTGTCTCTGGTGGGAGCTGTGTGTTAATTGTATCGATTTCTGATTATTGCCGTCACTTCTATTTTTTATGAAACACAGGACCCACTCCATGAAATCAAGCCATCTTCAAGCCCCGATGGGCGGCGTTTTGTTGTTGTACAACAAAGAAACAATGAATCGTCAACACCAAAACCAAAACGGCCAAACTGGCTTAGAACGGCCGCCAGCTAGTGGGGTGGGGTGGTGGCTTAAAGACCCTTGTCTGCCGGCAAATATTCTCTTCAGAATTTTATTTACCCCATTGCAACTAAAGTTACATATCGTTTGATGATCAGTAGACGCCTTGCAATGTCTCATTATTTTGTGGGTTTGATTATGACAATGATAATTTCAATATTTGGATGGCACCTGTTGCTTGATCCAGAGTAACCGTTTCTTTCCATTAACCTTTGTTTACCAAAAAATATAGTCCATACACCATTAATACCTTCATTTCCATGCTTCAGTTTACACCTTTTCCAGATTTAATGAAACCGTTTCAAGGATAATGTTCGTATATATGCGTATAGGGAGAGGACATAAATCAGCCTGCGCATCCAGGAAGTCTGATAAGTGCTTTTATTGTGCACTTTTGCACATATCTTGACCCAATATTTCTTCATGCAAATAGGATGGGCTGTATTCTGATTGTGTAGCTACATAGGTTGAAATTATGAGTTTATGTTTCGCACAAGTCCGAATACACGTTTTCCCATGTCCCATCACAATTACTCGTATTGCAGTTCGGTTCGTGGGATATCCCTTGCCATAATACATCAATGTAGTTCGCAACAAAGTTTTATATCAGGCTCGCTGGGCGATTAATTAATCGGACTCAGTTTTGGTTTACGTGATCCAAATATGAACACATAAAACACAGAAGAGAAGGCAATGATCAGGAATCGAAACAATTAACCCACACCTGCCATCAGAGTCACCAAATGGACAGAAGCACGAACATGAAATAACAAGACGCTAATGGAAACATCACCAGCGGAAAGAGCCAAAAGGACAGTTACTTACCCAAAAATATATAAGCGATACACACATTTAAAGACGACCTCTAACAAAAATAAACAGGGACAGAAGATTTTTCTTGGAACGGTCAATGTAAAGTATTTCACCGGGGGGAGGGGGCTTAATTCGATTTTACGCGGCCGCAATCTTCACCCTTACTTCTGTCGTTTGTCTTATTGGCAGCCATTCACATTCATATGATATCACCATGCAAGTGACATGTTTATGTCAACCGACATGAAGGAATATAATCGAATTGTACTTTGCTGCAAAACAGTACTATACACCGCACACATTTTGGAAATATGTGTGTAAGTCACTGTTTGATAATATTAGATCGACATCAGTAGATATTGAAATGTTAATGTCGTAAGGCGCCAATGATATTTATTATTGGTATCTTAAAATAAGATATTTGTTTTTAGCTCGGCTCTTTTCGAAGAAAACGACGAGGTATTGTCATAGCTCTGGCGTCGTCGTCGTCGTGCAAAAACTTGGTCATTTTGTAATATCTCTGTCATTACTGAACATATTTACTTGAACTCGGACTAGTTGTTCATAATGAAAAGGGGAACTCATACCAATAGGTGAGGTAACCCTAAAAATATTTTTGGCACGGTTATGCCCCTTTTTCGACTTAGAATTTTTGTTCTAAAAGAAACTGCATCCGAGCGTTGGCACCCGCTTGCGGTGCACTAGTATTAATTGAAAAGTTTTATTTATTTCAGAATTAACAGAGATGAGATATGTTTCTTTGTCGATGTAAAAACAGGTAAACACTATTTGTGAGTGAAAAATGTATGGATATATGACATTCTGATGCACGTTTGAATATCATGAGATTACTGTCTTCTTTTACTGTCATTTCACTTGATACTTAAAGTTCGTTTAAAATAACCTAAATACGTAGCTCAACATGTTTTAACTTTCTATTTACTTTGGAAAGTTCTATAAAACATGAAATTATGCTATACCAGCGGCAAACCTGTTTACATTAATTGCACATGCGTATACCTAAATATAACCAAATGGACACAAAATAAAAATATATGTAAACTTAAACATTGCGTTGAAGCCGATTTCCTTTCAAACCACTGGGCATGTTTTTTAGCTTATCTGAGCACTAAGTGCTCATGGTGAGGTATTGTGATCAGTCAATGTCCGTCGTATGTCGTGCATCATGTGTCGTGTGTCGTCAACGATTTGATTTAAATGCGAACTTCTCCCCAACCATTGGGCCAATTTGATTTATAGTTCACAAGAATGCTGCCTATTTTGCTCCCAACTAAAATAGCTAAAATCGTTTCGCTCTTATGAACAAGATGGCCGCCAGAGCCTAAAAAAAAGGAAAAAAAATTTAACGGCAACTCTTCATATACCTTTACTTCCTGGAATGTTGCTTAGCTGACCCTCTATTGCAATAGCTTAGTCTGTTCCGCTCCGATGAGCAAGGTGACCGCCAGAGCAAAAAAATAAAAATAAAACGTAAAAAAAATTGCTTCACTTCACTGAAGTGTTGCCTAGGTGGATCCCTACTGAAGTAGCTAAAATTGTTCTGCTCCGATGAACAAAATGTTCGCCAGAGATCAAAATAAAAAAGCGACAAATCATCCTATATCCGAGGGCAAATTTCAATCAAATTTGATAGGAATGTTGCTTATGTGCGCTTCTACCAAACTAGCTAAATCTGATCTTGTCTGATGTACAAAATGGCTGCCAGAGCTAAAGCTAGAACAACATTAATTATTTGCTTTAAATTCAAAATCCTCCTATACCCTTGGGCTAAATTCATTCAAAATTCATAGAAATTAATGTTGCTTAGGTGACCCTCTACAACATAGCTAATACATTGCCGCCAGAGATACGTAAAATGGAAGAATGTCAAAAAATTGCTTTAAATACAAACTCCTCCTAAATCCTTGGATCAATTTGATTCAAACTCCACTGTAATGTTGCATGGGTTACTTCCTACCAAAAAAGCTAAACTTGTTCCACTCAGATGAACATGATGGCCACCAGAGCGCAAAAAGAAAAAAATCTTTAAAAAATAACTCCTCCTGTATCCTTGGGCCAGTTTCATTTAAACTTCATCGGAATGTTGCTTAGATGACCTTCTACCAAAATAGGTAAAATGATTTCGCTCCGATGAGCATGATGGCTGTCAGAGCTCAAATTAGAAAAAAAAAACACATAAAAATTGCTTTAAATGCGAACCCCTCCTAAACCCTTTGGGCCAATTTAATTCAAACTTCACAGGAGTGTTGCTCCCTACCCAAATAGCTAAAATCTGTCGATGAACAAGATAGGCACCAGAGCTAAAAATAGAAAATCTTTAAACGACAACTGGTCCTGTATACTTGGACCAATTTCATTCAAACTTCATAAAAAATGTTGCTTAGATGACTCTCTACCAAAATAGTTTATCTGTTCTACCCCTAGGAGCCAAATGGCCATCAGAAATAAAAACAGAAACACGTCAACAGGTTGGTTTTAACGCGAACTCCTCCTAAATCCTTGGTTCAATTTGAGTCAAAATTCACGGGAATGTTGCCTAGGTGGTTTTATACTAAAATAGCTAAAACGGTTTTGTTGCGATGAACGAGATGGCTTTCAGACCTTAAAATAGAAAACTCTTTATCCAAAAATACCCCCTATATCCCTCGGAGAATTTAAATCATATTTAATTGGATTGTTGCTTCGATTACTCTCTACCAAAATAGCTAAATTGGTTTGGCACTGATGATCAGAATGGCTGCAAGATCTAAAATAGACAAACCTTTAAGCAGCCCATGGGCCAATTTTTACTTGATAGGAATTTGCTTATGTGATCCTCTACCAAAATAGCTGAAACGGTTATGTTCCAATGAACAAAATGGCTGGCAGAGTTTGAAAAAGGAATTTTTCAGCCAGTTGTATTCAAACTTTGCAAGACTGTTGCCCAGGTGACCATGCACCAAGGTGCAACAGTTATGCTTTATGGAATGGCTGTCACTTACCCACATGAAATTCAAAAGCTATGCGACATCTTGAATTCAGGTGAGCGAATCAAGGCCATCTTGGCCCTCTTGTTTTATTATTTCATATTATTTTCCATATAAGTCTTCTGCTAACAGTCTTGCAATATTTGTTTTCAATAAAGTACATGGGGCTTCATAATATTTACTTATTTTCAGATACATCCACTTTATATGGAATCACCGTGAGTATAGCCGATAATTCATACATACTTGTGCTCTTAAATGTTCTGTATCGGGATAGTTCTAGTTTTCAAAAGAGATATGCTAGACATTGACTAGATATTAGTTTTAAAATATCTTTTTGAATGGTTAAACTCACTTTAGTTGAACTCCTTGTTCTTTTGTTAGATTTACGAGCCTGCGAAGTTATTGTACACATTTTATAGTTTGTTTTATTGTCTACACCCATGAGCGCTCACTATCTAAGGTTGACTTTGGCCCCGGAAGCATTTAAGAAAGTGTCATGACTGATTGGATGTTATTTTTTTTTCTTTTGGGTGGTCAACATTTATATATTTATATTACCGGAACGCTTCTTTAAGTTTATAACACATACATGCACTATGCTATTATGCTTACACAATAAACAGGTATCCTGGGTGAGATTGATGTTGTATTTGCTCCAATTATACAATACGTCTATTTTATGAATGATTTTACTTTTCTCGAGTAAAAAATTGGTAGACTGCTGGCTGGGGTGACAATTTTTATATAAGTTTAACCTGCAATGCAACATGAAATATACAAATATAAGCTAAATTTATGTAGATGTACCTGTTCTATTGATTTTTCGTTGGTACGAGTTGTTACCATTTGTTTGTTTGTATTTTGGTTTAACGGCCCAGTCAACACTATTTTAGGTTATTTTTGAGCCGGTCAGTTTACGTATCCACACTGTTAACCATTACAGTGCACTCTCTTTCGCCAGAAAATGATAGATTGTATCGTATTTATATATATATTTGAAAATGGAGTTAATATTTGGACATTCTTAATTGAAATCTGTGATGGTTACATACACATGAAAAATAGCATTCTACTATCCAATATCTGTATCTATAAAAATTTATGGGTACTAAGGGTAGATTCAATCGTTTTGTAAAAGTTAAAACTGGTTATATTATAGCTTTATTTCACTTCTCTGCAGTTGATGTTCAATGCTGTGTTGACGTCTCCCCTTATTTCCTCAGAATGCAGTTTATAATTCATTTCCTTTGAAATCATTAAACCCATTTTAGTAGCTTTGAAAATACTGTTCAGCTCAAGTACAATCGAACTTCAATGGCTCGAACACCTTTGGGACCTCGAAAATCTGTTCGCGACAGGGGTAGTTCGAGCCACTAAGGTTACTGTCAGGAGGCATAACGAGATATTTTAGACATCTTTTCGGTGTTCTGTAATAAAAATGTATGCTGTGTGTACTCATTAGAATCGCCTGATCGAGGCGATTCTAATGAGTACATACAGCAAACATTTGCAAGATAAAATACTAAAATCTCCTTAATTATCCCCCACTATTTCTTATGTAGAGGATTTCGATAGGGGCTCAAGAATGTGTTCGACTCATTCATGGTAAACGAGTCATCGGTGTTCACGCCATCGAAGTTCTACTGTAATATGCTTTATTGTTTACCCTTTTTGTACCATATGGAATCTTCCTCCTTATATATAACAGGAGTCCATTACATTGTTTAAGGGTGTCAGATTGTATATTCTTCAAAATAAATTTGGAAAATGCCTAAACTTTTTGCAAAAGGTGTAGGCCCTGATCAGACGCCGCGTTCTGCGGTGTCTGATCTGGGCCTGCACTCTTTGCCGGGGTACCGGTTTTAGGGTTTCTGGTACAAAATGGGTTAAATGCAGTCATATAGCTTATCTTATATATCTTAATACGCAAAACATACAGTTAAAAAGATGCTGACCCAAAACAAAACGACCTACTTTCAATCTCAAAAGTAAATATCGCATGTTTAATGAGCTAGTTATTAAAGCATATCGTGCAATTTGGCCAAACTATTATTTGGATTTCTTGTTACTAGACCATGAACTATATGATTTTTATTTGATTTTGACAGGATTTGCCGCATTTTATTGAGCCTAGCATTCCAGCCAGCTCCGTGGTCAGCTGTGGTGTAGGTGAGCCATGTCACATGATATTCCATGTCACCCCAGGTGATAATTTCACCAAAGAATGGTAGGTTTGCAGTCATTCATTATTTTTAATTATAACTTCCTTTAACTCATTTATCGTAGACGCGTGTTCAAATTGAATTAAATTAATTTGTTTATTGACAATCCGGACATTCTAAGGGAAATGGGAACACCTGGCAGATTTTATCTGCCATTTTTAATGGGAGACAACTTTCGGAACTTCCTGTTCGCTTTTCAAAAACTGAAAAAGGGATCTACTCTTAAAGGAAAGAATTTGCATTTTAAGAGTAGACCCCTATAGGCATGGGAAAGATAATTCTTTGGGAGGAGTTGTCTCCCATGAAGGTGTATCCATTACCCTTATTTGTACGTTGACATGAAACTTTTTAATTATTCACACAATTTATCATTCCTACTCCATACAAATAAGTAATACGTGTTAACTATTATCTACTAACTGAGCATAGAGCATAAAGAAGACAATACAGAAATCTGACATTATTATGTATCTTCTCTAACCACTCATTCAACCACTCATTTCCTTAAGATCTTCTCAAAAGGTGTCCGATTCGAAGCATAGAACACATTATAGAAATAAAAATTGTAGAGAGAGAAGTTTTTTTATGTGACAGGCAGGCTAGTTTCCTCATTTCCTTTAAATTTGCTCATAATTTTGTACTTTTTTAGAAGCAGAAAATTGACATCCGATTTGATGTTTCTATATGATTTGAGAGTGTGCTACATTTCATGTTGTACTTTTCAGTGTCAGTGTAAAGGAAATGAAGAAGAATTTTCAAAATCTCCACGTCTTTTCATCGTGTGACTGCGCAGATGGAGAGGTGGAAATGTGTGTTCCATGTTCTCCTGGCTCCACGGCGAACAACAACTGTTCCATCGATGTTAGTTTACTACCATCATCTTCTGAAAAAGGGACCGGTATTGAGCTGTGCCTTCAAGCCAGTTTGAAAGGGTAGAGTAATTTCGTTTTCTTTAAGTCAACTAATATAATGACCTCTCGGTTGAATATTATTTCTAATAAATTTCGTCGCAGTACGGTATTTGAAGATGGTTAGCTCCTGGTGATATCGTAGAGCAATTCATATTTTCTTTGGGGTTATTTAGTCTTTTAAAATTTTTGGCAAATAATACACGCAAGAGGGCGTAGGCATTTCTGCAAACTACAGTACTGAATATGAAGAATCTCGATAAACCCAAGTATTTTTCTATTTGTAATATGTTTATTATTTAAAGCCGAAATCTCATTTGTTGGTTGTGCATTGTTTATTTAACAAATGTATCGTTTTCTACAAAATGCCATACGTTTTGATGTGCATTAATGAGTGGAAGTTTACAGTTAGCAATCTAGTTATACCGGAAATAGTTTTCTTACATGCTCATCTTTATGCATGAAATAAAACATAAAGATACACATAACCTGGCGGGCCGTAGGGACCGACGCTTATAGAGCCCTGACGTGTTTTGGGCATAGCATAAGAAAGGCTGTACTCGGCGGTCCTCTGCTTTCGCTGGCTTTTATCTCTTCTGAAGTAAGCAGGTACGCGTTCACTACGCGTTCACTGCTGAGTGAACACAAGGTTTTTTGTCAGTTCATTTTCCGATAGGGTCTCGAACCCGCGACATCTAAACAAATCTAGGCGCATTTCAGGCATAAATTTAAAAAAATGCAAATATCTTGACGACTATAATATTGTCATATATCAATACATTTTGTTTTCAGATTGAATATAAATGGCGAGGAACGTTGTATCAACGTCACGATTGAGGATATAGCAGTACACAAAAGTATGTATTTTAAGTTAGATTGTATTTTCTAAAATGAATCAGCTTAGAGAAAACGAGACAATTTCAGTTTTTAATACATTTCATTGCTGTGCCAGACACAGAGCTGTATAGAGTTTCTGTTGTTTCAGTGCTTTGCAGCAAAATAGAAGTGAAGGCAATGATCAGGAATCGAAACTATTAACCAACAGCTCCCACACATTACGAAAACACGCCTATACAAATGCAATGTAAATTTTACCGCTGAAAAACGAAATTTTTAGATGAAAACTTGTGATATTTTGTTATTTCTGCTCAAAATATAGATTGAGGGTACTCGAAAGCAAGAAACCACTGAAATGCTGGAGCAAACGAAGATCAACAGTTAGACTCCGATGGGCCCGATCAGAGACAGAGCATCGGGCACCAACCAACATTACTTAACAAAAGATACTCTCAGTAAGCCTTTACGCTGGAATCGTCATAGAATCTGAGGTCAAACCCCTCGGGGTGCAATTAAAGAGGGGAGCAAAGTTGTCAACCGTGATTGCATTATTTACCATGCATGCAGTCTGTCGTATAACATTTATGTTGTACCCTATCTTTTTAAATGATTTTACGAAATTAGGTGCTGAAGTCATTGGGTTTATATATTTTTCTTAATTTATACACTACGTCACCATAAAATTCGGGTTCCGATATACCTTGTTACAGAAGAGATTTAAGTCCAACATTGAGTTTTGAAATTAAATCAGAATGACGTCTGTAAAATTTTGAAAAGGCTTTGCTTAGTTTATGATACCGATAACCCTGATTAAAAAGTTTAGCAGTTAACAATTTATTACGAGTGTTGAAGTCAGTGACATGACAAGATACTCTGGCTAATGGTATTAATTGCGAAATATTAACGCCATACGGTGCTGCACGAGGAACCTCACCATCCAAGAAAGGAAAAAAAATCTCTACATCAAAATCATCGTGTTTATCATACATTTAGCATGTCACTGTCATGTTTGGTCGAAATCGAAATCCAATCAGTGGTTTAGGAGGAGGTGACATTTGAAGAAATTGTTTATGCACAGACGCACACACGCGCACACGCTCGCACGACGAACGACGGACAAAATGTGATCACAAAAGCTCACCTCATCAGTACTTCTGAACTATAAAGAGCACATGCATATCATCAAACACCCGTTCAACTAAGAAGAATGGTTGGACCTAAATAGTGGGAGACATATGCATATCTTCAAACCATGTGTGAAACACATGTAAAGGTTCGGAAGAATCGGTTAAAAACTTTAGGAGCTGTTGCGCTCAAAAGATACCTTCTACAGAGTCGGAACCTCACACTACGCATTGCGCACCATGCATCATGCACCATTGTCCACAGAAAGCTGAATAGCATTTACCCTAGCTTTTCTTCCAAAAGGCTGGGAACAATGATACAGCTTGATTTACTTGAGTAATATACAAATCATAACCGCTTGCAAAACTGGCCCCGCGGTTATAAAACTTTTTTCATCCTGCGCTAGAATAAACATAAGATTTGAAACGTTTATTATAATATAATTTTAACTAAAAAGGACAGTTTTTCTGCTAAGCTGAACTGGTAAGCTCTAGACTATACACATGAGTTTTAGCCCTTTAAAAACTTGGACATTTTCACCGTGTCAACAAAAAATGAGTTTTGGCCATTGGTCATTTTGCGCTTTTTTTGTACCTTTGAAGTAAAATATCTAAAAAAAAAAAAAAAAAAAGGTTAGAGCTAGACCCTTGAAACATGCTACAAAGATTGCTGCTGATAAGTAGATGACCTGATTAATTTTTGAATTGATTCTGAAAAAAAAATTCATGAGTTGTGGCCCTTTGTAAATTTGGGCATCTTTACCTTGTTTGAAAAATATGTCCAAAATTGTTAGAGCTAGACCCTTGTTACTTTGTAAATAGATTGCTGGTGATTAGTAGATGACCTGATTATTTTTTAAATAAATTTTGGTAAAAACTTCCCGAGTTTATGGCCCTTTGTAAATCTGGGCATTTTTACCTTGTTTCAAAAATATGTCCAAAATTGTTAGAGCTAGACCCTTGTTATTTTGTAAATAGATTGCTGGTGATTAGTAGATGACTTGATTAACTTTTAAATACATTTTGGTACAAAACTTCCCGAGTTTATGGCCCTCTGGGCATTCTTTCTATGTCAGCAGATTATTTCCAGAATCGTTGAGGTTAGAGCCTTGATATTTAGTGATTGAATAGCTAGTTATGAGTAAATGACCTAATTAAGTTTTGAATAAATTCCGAAAATTACTTTATGGGTATGACCCTTTGTACATTTGGGCACTTTTACATTTTTAGCAAAAGAACTCCAAAATCCGTTAGAGCTAGAGCCTTGCTATTTGGTGAATAGATTGCTGGTGATGAGTAAATGACCTGATTAGGCTGGGGATGAGTAAATGACCTGATTAGCTTTTGAATAAATTTTGAAAAAAAAAATACGTCGAATTATGGTCTTTTGTAAATTTGGGCAGTTTTATCTTGTCTCAAAAACAATTGGAGCTTAGCCTTGATAATATGGTGATTTAGGTTACTAGTGATGAGTAGATGGCCTGATTAGCTGTTAATTAAATTCTGAAAAATATTTCATGAGTTATTATGGCCCTTTGCACATTTAGGCATTTTACCTTGACAGCAAAATGTCTCAAAAACATTGAGCTAGAGCCTTGTTCTTTGGTGATTAGATTGCTAGTGATGTGCAGATGACCCGATTGACGTTTTAAAAAATAAAATGACCCCCGTCCATCGGGCATGAAGAAATATATGGGCTGCTTGATGCTTCCACGCAGATCTGAAACCGACCCGCACACGAGTACTGGTAAATCGCTTAGAGGATCTAAGCCTGCCCAGGCAAAGCGGTGCGAGTCGGCCAGTCCATGCTTATAAATCCTTTTGGTTGCATTGGGTGGCAGGGCTTGAGATGTCATTTCTCTCAATGTCGGGTTAAAGTCCCACAAAAATGGAAGCAACGTCTCCAAAATGACCGTTACAGTGTTGACTGGGACGTTAAACCCCAAATCAAAAAAAACAAACAAAAATAATTGAAAAAAAATGCTTCATGATTATGGCCCATGTAAAATTGGGCTTTTTACTTTGTCAGCAAAATGTCGCAAAACCTTTTACAGGTAGGATATTGAAACTTGATGAATAGATTGTGGATTGATGAGCGGATGGCCTGATTTACTCTTGAATGAATTCGAAAAAGAAAACATATATTTCTTGAATTATGGCTCGTTTTACCTTGTATGCAAAATTGCTCAACAACTATTTAGACTGATGCCTTGAGGCTGGATAGGTTGATAAAGGGTGCTAAGACGATGACCTGATAACCCTTTTTTTGAATTCAATTTTTCCTTGAGTTATGGCCCTTTCAAAATATCAGCATTTCAATCGTCTAAGCCAGATATCGCCAAAAACTATTAGGGACAAACACTGTTAGGTTCAAGAAGTTGGATACATAGTGTTTCATAAACATCGGCTGTAGTCATTTAATATATTCAACTGTCTGTGTATGACGGCCGCTCCAAAACAGTGCAGACAAAGACTATAGCTCAATCATTTTTACACGAAGGATTCCGAGTTCTTGAACTTTATAGACGAATTGTGTGCACGCCTGTATGAAATATTAACAAACTTCTTTAAGAATGGCTCGAATTATTATGATTTATTGATAACCGGCGTACACTAAACGCGACGTAATGATGTCCCTACCAAATAATTCTTTCTCAAAATAATCTCCTTCGTGTCCGGTGCATTTACGGTGACAAGCGACCTACTAATTGAACACGCCTTCAAACCAGCTGGTTTTAAAACTGGTCAACACTGGCATATTTTAATGTTGGAGTTCGCTAAAGATTTCGAATCTATTAAGGGTTATTGCGAATCTCGCATCGTACTGTTTATATGAGCTGATTGTCCACTTCTTTTGATCATCTGGCATTTCCCCACTGCTCCTATGTCCATCCGTCAACAGATTTTTGTGCCATATAAGTAAAAGAGATCTGAAACATGTTTGTACTTTTCTGTAGAAAGTGGCTTGCGAAGCGTTTGCGTTGGTAGTCATATCGATTGTACACTATCTATAATCACGTTCCGCCGAACCGCCAGTTTCTTTGACGTCGCCATTTCGGGCGTCTTCAAGCTTGCACCGCTCGGTTTTTCTTATGATTTTTCTCAAAGTAAAGCAACGAAACCCTCCGTTGTTTGTTTGTACCATGACGTCCAATGTAATATTGTTAGTGCACGGCAAAAGATTTAGCCCAATTACAACTATGGTTGATATTAAAAACATGCAATTCTGTGGCATGCTCATACCTCCTAATGTGAAAAACGTCATATAATGTGATATTTGTGATCTCGACTGTTTATTCTTTGCAGGTAAATGCACAAACGAATAATGAAGAGAACCAGCAAATTTCATGGGATCTACGTCATTTTTGGACAGCCCGTGTAATTAAAATGCACGTCAATGCAATATATAACACGTCATTTCCAATAAAGCTTCAACAAATGCCTTTATGAAAAAAAAACTTCTTCAGATGAATATTGCTTTTTTTATTCAATCAAAGATTGTAAGTGTTCGTTGTGCCCTTCGACAAACGGGTACATTTCAGCAGATTTCAGACAAATATTGTATACCCCTGTAAAGACTTCACCTACTTTTCCAAACTTAGTAAGTTTGCCGACACTGACGATGATTAAATACTAGCGCATTAGTCACACCTAGTTTGGTAAAGGTATTATATTTTCCATTTGGTCGGGCACCTCGGAGACTAACTGTTGGTTTTCTTTTGATCCAGCAATTCTGTTGTTGTATGCTGTAGAGTCCTCAACCTTGTTTCATCTCTGTAGTTTTTTTTTATTTATATGTCCTCGAAGATGTTACACTGTTGAGTTAGGAAGCCTTCATGCGGACTAAACAAAATTAGTGTACACCGCCACAGAGGTAAGGGCGAGGATTATGGCCATGTAAAATCGATTTAAGCCCCCCCCCCCCAGTGGAATTTTTTCCACTGACCGTTCCAAGGTGGTTCTTCTGTGGTGGTTTATTTATGTTGTTGTTTGTTACTACTTACTGTGTGTATTACTTGTGTCTTTTTATTTTGGATGGCAATTTGGCCATTTTGTGGGAATGTAACTGTCCTTATGGCCATCCTTTGTTTAGGTTTCCATTCTTGACTGGTCGCTTCATGTTTGTGTTTCTTTCCCTTTGGTGTCTTTGATGGTTGGAGTAAGTTAATTGTATCGATTCCTGATCTTTGTTTTACTTCTACTTTACATTGTAATTTTATATTTCATTACTGTCATCATCAGATTTGTAGTTAGGGAAACTAATTTTGACCTAATTACAAAAGCAGGTAACTATTGCCAAACATGAACCGGGATATATTTTGTAATGCGTTTAGAAACAGGACAGTTCATGGACACTGTCTAAATTCTATTTGATAAGAAAGAAATCTGACTACTCTCATTCCAGCATGTTTTCCTTTGACCGTTATCTTTTTTGAAATATTCATTTTTTTATTCCGAAATATTTCTTGTTTTCGCCATGCTACAGAAAATCAGCAGACTGTTTCAATATCATAAAGTATTTGTAGTAAACGAAGGTCGTGAGGGTTGTTTGGCTCGAAAACTTACAAAAAAAGAAATGTTTTTTTTTTTCATGGCTCTTACTGCCTGATACATGAAGCATCGTGATGTTCATTGTCTAAATTGTCCTTGCATCTACCTGCAATGTGTTCTTCGTTCTAAACATGTCTTGCATAACGTTTTAAAACATTTATGCACAGAGAAACTAGGCTGCCAACTTCTTCACTGCAAGAACGGTGGATTCTGTGATGGTCATACAGCGACACCGATATGTTACTGTCCTTTTGGGTACACGGGACAACAGTGTGAAACAGGTAAGTACAATAAGTACAGTCACATGTAACGGATAACACAGAATCATCACAGAACTGATTATTAGGGCCCCGCACTGAAAGTGTGGGTGCCCTATAGTAATCACTCTGTCCGTCCGTCTGTCTGTCTGTCTGTCTGTCCGTCTGTCCGTCCACAATTTTTTTACTACTCCTCTGATAGCGCTGCCGGGGCCCTAGTCAGTTTCACTGACAGCTCTAGTTTTTATCCACAACAAGCAAAAATGTTTGTTCGAGCATGTGCGGACATAAAAGAATGAAATAAGTCGCGGTACCTTCTCAGTTAAAGTACAACCTTCCCTGCCTGTGTCAACAATATAAGAATCTTACATAGGTGTGAGGGGTAGATAGAAAAAGTCACAGTCAGGCATCAAGAGGCTTGCCAGAGGGACGGGTTCCTATCCACCCCTCACACCATGTATGATTCTTTTTCTTGCGTATCTTTCATTTCTGGATGTTTAATAAAGCAGTCACTTGAGATGCCGTCGTCCCCCATATTGTGACTACAATGCTTTGATCTTTAATGACGACACGTAACGTGTTCCTGGGTAAGAGCACAAGGGTACGACTAGAACATCTTTCCATTCTGTTGGCTTTCTGGTGTGCAAGAAAGATCCATCTGGCGCATAACAAAGCTCTGTTCAGACTAGATACACATGGCTGAAGACATATTTTCGCTCTGGATGGCCAATTAAGTAGTGAGGTATCGAGGTTTAACTAGCATTTTGTCTTTGGCTATTTATAAGTGTAAGCAGTGGGCATCATCTATGCTTTGTTTTATTAGGTATTTTTATTCGTTTTTATTCGTTGACATTGCACGGAACCAATCCTTTGTACTTTGAGTATACCATGTCCTCGGTAGAAAACGATTGAAATATTTTCTAGATGAAGATAATCCTTTGGTTGAAAGAATTTCAAGACAGATCTGAAAACTGCGGAGTGTACAATATTTGTCTGAGCCAGACGAGCTAGTTTTGGCCAATTAAGCCTCATCAGTGGCCCTCAAACATTTTCAAACTTCCGCAATAGAATAAATGGTCACAAATGACTAGTAATAAATCCACACTATGGCGAAAAAGGAGACTTTTAACAGCCGCCACACATTCCCTTAACACTAGTTTTGGTGACGTTAAATATGTTGTAGAGAAAGGTTAAACTTTCGAAGCAAGGTCTGCAAGGGAGATCTGAAAACTGTGGAGTGTACCCTAGCTAGTCCATTGTAATTTACTGACCGTTCATTAACGTGTTTTGTTATCATGTTCTTTGTATGTAGCTGTGTGACTTTGGGCTGAAAGGGTCCCAAGTATTTTTTGGTATTTTTGTGCATTGTTTCTATTTTCGAGTCTTTTCAGGTTATCACCGAGGAAGTTTCTTGATTTTTCTTGATAATCCTTCTGTTCCTGTATGTATTATTGGTGGATAGCGTGTACTGGGTAGTTTTATGTTTTTATGTCCCCCACAAAGGGTGAGGGGGACACATTGTTTTGGCGAGGACCCCTTTTGTGTCGGCGTTGACGTCGGCGTTATCGTCGGCGTAGCCTGTTTGAAGCACTTTACCTAATGAACCTATTAATGGATTCTATCCGAACCTGTATGATAATACCACACATGAGTACTGGTGACCCGCTAAGAAGGTCTAAGCCTGCCCAGGTAAACTGGTGCGAGTTGGACCATCCATGAAAATAAACCCTATTGGTTTCAAAGGGCGGCAGGGCTTTAGATGTCGTTTCATTTCAATGTCGGATAACAGTCCAGCAAAATTGGAAGCAACGTCTCCAAAATCACCTAAATAGTGTTGACGGGGCGTTAAACCTCAAATCAAACACACAAACACATTGTTTGGATTTTAATAACCTTGGCCTTATTTTCATGGGTACATGTGCCCCAAAACTGTCAGGTTTGTCTTGTCTGCTACCTATCTCCTGAACAAATTGATGAAATTTGGTCAAACTTGTTAAACTATATCATTGCAACCTATCAAAGATTTGGTTAGAGTTTGGTGATACTGACCTTGTTTTCAAGGGCACAGGCCTGCAATAACGCTCAGTTGTGACTTTTCTGTACTCTGTCTTAGATTTTGGTGACCTTGACCTTATTTTCAAGGACATACCCCCACCAAAAAAAACTGTCAAGTTTGGTCAAATAATGACTTGTCTGCAGCCCATCTCATTTAAGAATTGATGAATGTTGGTTACAATTCGCAAATCAGAATGCAAATTATCGATAGTTTCATATTTGCTTGCCTGCAAAATAGTACTTAAAGCGTCAAAATTAACGTTGCTCAGTGCGTTTTGCGCCGAGTCCTCATCCTTGTGTCAACATGGCTTTAATTGTAATTTCATTGTTTAACGAGTTGATTCACTGATGAGTTACAAAACCTTCACGACGACAAAACAAATACTTGTTTAAACCACTGTCAAAGTGGGGGCGAGAGTTTGGATCCCGTACGGTTAATATAAACCCACCAGTATCTTTACTTACCGTTCCAATTCGGTGCTTTTGTTGCGGTTCCTTCATGATTTGTGTAGATGATTCTGATTCTTTCTCTAATTATATATGCTGTTTCGTTGATGATTCTAATTCTTCCCCCTTTTTGGTTATTCATTTTTAGTTACATTTGTCCTTCCAGTTCAGTGTTTGTCATGTTGGTGATTCAGATTCTTTCCCCCATTATCTATATTACTCCTTTTTAGTTAGGTTTGGATATTCTGAGTCACCACCCGTTTGGGAAAGAGCTACTGACTCGGTTTACTTGTGGTCCGTTTTGTTTACTGTCGTCACTCCATGTTTCGACTTCTTTTCCTAGCGATATTGTGGGGAGAATTTGGGATCTGATTGTATCAGTTCCTGAACGTTTCTCTTTCTAACTAGAAATGTTTGTGTAATGACTGTGCATAATAGCATTGACATTATGAAGACTAAGTTTGCATGAAAATATTCCACAAAGAAACGTGTTATAGACTGCTAAAATTGTTTTGTAGAACGAAGATGTGTTCGTACCTCAAGTAATATCAACATTGGATTCGCCCTTCTTCTAAGTTTCTTTCTAGGGTGCATTTGTTTTTTTTTTCTTCTTTCTTTTAGATATTACCGGTAATCCATTGACGAATGCAACAGAACTAGTAAGTAAGAATTCACGGCTCATACGCACCTTCATGCATCATCTATGTATTTGAAAGTAAACATTGTTTCAATTTGTTGATCTTGAATCGGATTAAAGCTGTAAAGATTGTCCATAGCATTACGAAAACATGCCTATACAAATACAGAGTAAACTTTACCTCCGAAAAAACGATAATTTTAGATGAAAAATTGCGATATTTTTCTTATTTCTGCTCAAAATATAGATTGTGGGTACTCGTTAGAACCGCCTCATCGAGGCGGTTCTAACGAGTACCCACAATCTATGTTTTAGAGCAGAAATAAGAAAAATAAGGTTTACCCCTGTAAACCCCAGTTTTACTATACAAGTTTGTGGTTCAAGGGGGTCAAAATTACATAGGCGTGTTTTCGTGATGGACACAAAAAAGACTTTGTTTTTGCCTCGCACCGCGGTTCCTGGACAGGCTTAGATCCTCTAAGCGGTTTACCAGTACTAGTGTGCGGGCCAGATTCAGCTCTGCGTGGAAGCATCATGCAGCCCATATATTTCTCCAAGCCCCTATGGGCGGGGGCGCTACAAATAGATACTAGAAATCTAGGCGAGATACTTGTATCGATTCCTGATCATTGCCTTTACTTCACTTCCATTTTATTCAGACTCGGAATAAGCAGCAGTGAAGTTCGCACCAGTCCTTAAGCCCTTTCATGCTATCGAGTCATCATTGTTGTTTCGTCTCTGTATTCATTTAAGTTTTATGTTCTCGGAGATTTTTCACTTATAAGTTAGAAATCCTTCATGCGGACTGAAGAAGGTATTTGTTTAAACAACGACAGAACAAAGGGCAGGATTGTGGCTATGTAAAATCGGTTTAAGTACCACCACCCCAGCCCCACAACAGTAAAAAAGTAATTACTGACCGTTCCAATGTGGTTTGTCTGTTGTGGATATTGTTAGAGTTCGTCTTTGTATGTATGTTTTGCTAATACTTATTTATTTTGGATAGCCCTTTGACCATTTCGTTGTAAAGTGGCTGTCCTTTTGGCCTTCTGCTTGGTAGCGCTTTCTTTATGGTGGGGTTGTTTTGTGTTTGTGTTGTTTCGTTTGGTGGCCTGGATGGGAGATGTGAGGTAACTGTATTGATTCCTGATCATTGCCTTCACATCTGTTTAAAAGGTCATTTTGAGAACACGTCTCAAACAGCTTTTGGTAGATATCAACGCGTTGGAATACAGACGATTGTAACGACTATTGTTAATTGTCATTGTGTTTCTTATATCTCTGTAAAGCTACATGAGTTGTTATAGAATGCATAAAATATAAAGACGCCAAGGAGAAGTCGTATTCAGAAGCCAACGCACAAAGAGGAGAACAATAACAAATGCTTAAATCATTAAACCACGGAAAGCAGGATAATCTGCTCCATCATGTTAACAAGTCCGTTCAATGAACACCTCCGTAAACCGCATAAACCATATGTATAGAGAAAACTTGGGTTTATAGGAATATACATTTTTTTTTTTCGTGTGTCTTCTCCAAGACATAGTTTATGGGTAATCGTTAGAACCTCCTCAATGAACCGGTCCTAACGAGCACCATGATCCTATGTTAAAGGCAAAATTAAAATTTTTATCACAAATTTTCATCAGGAAAATTACCGTTTTTAGGATGTGACTTTGTTACACGGATGTGTCATTATAAAGTCTATCCCTTGTAATTGCTGTTACAACACGTTACAAAGCAAGGATTAGAGAAAGCTCTGAAGCTCTCCCCCTTACGCAATGTCAAACTTTTTTTATGTTTTCTTATGCCGATTATTTGCAGATTTTACAGATAAACTTCCATGACCGAACGCCGATGCCTCATTTACCATGGCTGAATTGAAGGGGGCATTGCGTCCTTAGAATGATCGTCCTATCACTCCACATAACAAATATTTAGAGACAAAAAAGTGATAATCTTCTTATTTTATTTATTTATTTTATTTTAGTGCTGTGTTCTCATTAAATTCGCATCATCGAAGCAATTCTAATGATACATATACTTTTCTTTAACAAGTGATCAGAAAGATATTTCAACATTATTCCCATCAAGCCTCCGCCACTGCGTGGGTGGTACTAACTTCGAAAATATTTTCATGACCCCAAATGTGTCCGAGTCATTAAAATTAAATTGTTCTCTGTATTTTCTGAAGTATCGTTTTGCTAATTATTTGTTACTTTTTTATCTTCGAACTTGCAGCCTGCCTTGCTGGATTCGGGATTGCCGAATGAAGTTAAATGTTATCAAAACGAGACTTGCAATATTCCATTCCAAGTGATAGGAAAGAACCAAACAAGGTAATGATTAAAGGAACTGTTTGAATTCAGACTGATCCATACACTTGCTCAGATAAAATAGAAGTGGAGGCAATGATCAGGAACCGATGCAATTAATCCACGGCTTCCATAAGAGACACTAAAGGGAAAGAAACACAAACCCGAAACAACAGACCTTAATGGAAACATCAATAGCGGAAAGCAAAAAGGACAGTTACTTTCCCACAAAATGGCCAATAGGCTATCCAAAATAAAATAATGTAAGCGACACAAACACCTAAAGACAAACCATAACACAAGTAAACATCAACCGCAACAGAAGAACCTGATTAAAAGTGATCCATCGTAAACACTAAAATGTGCAGAGTTCTTAATTTTGCGATATTGCCTACGCCGATTTATTCATGCAAATGTTACTCTGCTCGTGTGATGTGACTAAGGTAACAGAATGTACACAAAAGGCCTAGACACGTCTATACAGCCATGCAAGACATCATTTATCATTGACTGCCAATATAAAATTACATGGAGGTGACCATAATCTCACAAAATGAATACTTAACAAAAGTACAATGTGGAGGGTTGCTTTTGTTTTCTTAGTTTGCATGTGCATTTTAGAATAGTTTACTCGCGTTGAGAACCATGTGTTGATCTTTGGCGATAGTTAAGGGTTTGCAAAAGTAATAAAATCGAGATCATTAGCGAAAGCAATGCTATCTACAAGAAAAAAGAACTAACAGTATATAGCAGTACATCCCGGACATTCAAATCCTTGAAATATTTCTCTAGTAGAGCGATTCTGAAGAACTGAAAATTGTTTTGAAAAAGAAAAGAGAAAAGAAAATGTCCATGTATTTTGTTACCTTTCGTGGTTTAAGCATAGATTTTAGACATGAGAGTGACATTGGAAATGTTTCAAAACTTGTCGCACTAAATCACTGTCTGGCAATATAGAATGAATATTTATCCTCTCTTACCTCTAAAAGGTTATAATAGTTCAAGTTATAGTCATTTACTCAACGCCTGGCCTGATGTTAATTTATTCTCGGTATTGAGGAATATATACAATATTGTCATTCCCAAAAGACGTTTATAGTTTTATTAGCATAGAGAAATTAACCATATGTCCAGACGTTCTAACTAGACAATCGCCTCATACGGACCAAGTAGCCAAAATACATTATCTAAACAGTCTCTTTTTTGCTTACGATAATAAGTGATCGTCTTCTCCAGTTACAGCACACTGAGAATGCTCTTTTCTTTCTACTAGTTTTGGTGTCATAAAAGTTTAAACATTTTATCTGAAAAATTTTTGTAAACATTATTTTAAGGATTGTATGTATTGATGATTTTTTTTTTATTTTAGATAGCCGTTTGGCCATTTTGTTGAAAAGAAACTTTTCTTCTGACTATCTGCTTATTTCGATTTAATTACATTGTCATTGCTTTACTTTGCTTTATGTTGGTGCTTCATAAAGTGTAAGATAATTTTATTAATTCATTGCCTTTACTTTTATATTGATCGGCACAGAATATTTCGAGTCAGACCTGTACAGTGCTGCTCATAAATGCTTATACTGTACTGGTTGAAAGATTTTACGAAATATATTCAAAACAACATACTTGTAAAGTTTTATTCAAATTTCTTTCAGACCTATAGTTACAACTGGATATGTCGATCCAGATTTAAAAGGTGCGATTGTTGATATTTGGAATGGATCCTTGTCCAGTTCGACGCATATTTACAACGGAAGTATAATGGTTAGCACACCTAATGTTGGAATGCACAAATTATGTTTACAAACACATAATTTTAAAAAGTAAGTTTTGTTATTGGTAAAGGAAGATATAGCGTAAAATGTATTTTATAAGTTTGTATGTTGCAAGAAGTGTGTTTCTATAAAAGTAGATAACTATTGACAGCGTGAACAAACTACATTTAAAGAATTTTTCCCCGAAAGTATATCAATGTTTGTTTAGGTGAATGTGTACGTCTGAAAGGAATATTAGACCTTCAGGGAGCATTTTATTCCTTTGACAAATGACGTAAATGCGACAAAAACAAGTCACGTCTTTAAAATATTTTGTTTGTGTAATAAGTCAGGGTAGGTCTAAATCTATTTTGCTTAGACGTTTCGTTAAATGCATATATAATGAGTCAGTTCTTTTAAGTTGCTAGCAAAGAATGTGCACCGTGCTGGTCAACCGCTGAAAACGACACGCTCAGAAAACTATTTACTGTAACGGGCAGTAGTTTAACATCTTAGTTTTACCATTTTTACTATGTACCTTTATATCCGTAAAATAAACGACAAAGCAGCAAAAGACATTAGTGACCCATTATCAAGAAGGTATGTCCAAAATATAGTCATCCCGACAGTTTCTATAAATGTACAGAGAAAAGGAGTATAAACAGAGGTGTACATTATTGTATTAGTTATTACACCTAATTGCAAATTTCTGGCCCCAAATCGCATTTTCAAACTCAAAGCGGTGCCCTTCGAAAGCAATACCTCAAACAAAACGGCATACTTTCATGCTGCACCCAGTAACACGAATCGCTGTACGCGGAAGGTACGACTCAGCCAGTCTGATTACACTTTAACTGACGGGCTAGACTTACTTGACGCTCAAGATGACCGGCCAGCGTAGCCACTAAAAAAAAAAAAAATAAATAAAAATCGAATGAAACGAAAATCAATCGAGCGATAACCGCGGAATCGGGAGACAGAATTTAATTTAATCTTTCTGCGCCAGACCACAGCGATGTACATGTAATTCTGTCTAATCCCGCCTTCCCTTTCTGACCGATCCGATTTCGGGAAAAAACAAGAATTTTTACATGACTGAAACACAGTTTGTTGCATGACCTGCAAGAGCGATATGAGCCGGGACACAGCATTTCCTACAATATTGTATGTGCGCCCAGAGAAGACTGATCAGCCTGCGCATACACGCAGTCTGATCCGAGTCTTCGCTGTCCGTCTGCTTCGCTTGGCGAACAGGCGATCTTATAGGAAATTCTGTGCCCCGGCTCATAATCGGAAAATCTGTAAGCCCAACAATTATTTTCTGTGTACGGATTCATTCAGCCACTTCCATTATTCGGCGCATATTAAACTGTTAAAGATTCTCTAAACCAGGGGCCCGTTTCACTAAACTTCGTAACTTTACGAAATTCGTAGACTTAAGAACTCGACTTACGAAATTCTTAAGAAAATCACGGGTGCGTTTCACTAACGTCTTCCTTAGTTAAATGACTTACGAATTTCGTAGCTAAGAATTCGTAGCTACTCTCTAATGCTGAAGATAAATATTTTACGCACGGAGGTTGAGATTGCGGGAATTTATTGTAATAAAAACACGTTTTAGACATGAGGACCCACATGTTTTGTTGGTTTAGATTTACTTTGACCGATTGCGAGGAGCAAAAAACGAAACATTTTGAATGGGGAAAAATAAATATCTAGTAAACCTGTTTGCATCAAAGTCGTTTCATTCCATCGGCGCTGTGAAGAAGTCATAGAGGGAACGGACAGGCCCAAGTTAAATGACGAAAGCTGGCAAATATCTGTCATACCTGCACACTGTGTTGTCATTATTTATGTGTTACGTAGTTATCCATGACGTCATCAATTTAAATACGCAAGGGAGTTTACTCCGACTCATGTCTTATGGTCGGGTAAAACCTAGGCATAGGCCTAGCCTGCATCGGTAGCCGATTCATCTAAGTTGCTTGTTTGAATTGACGTTTAACGTCCCCGTCAACACGTTTTAGGTCAATTTGGAGACGTTGCTTCCAATTTTGTGGGACTTTACCCAATGAAACCAATACTCCGAGTAGGGTTTTATATATATGCATGGATTGTCCGACTCGCATTACTTTGCGGTTACCAGTAGCCTACTCTGACCTGTGCGGTCGGTTTCAGCTCTGTACGGAAGCACCATGCTGTCAAATCTATTTCTCATAGCCCGACAAAGTTGAAAACAATAGTTCTTCGCTAAACTTTCGGAATATTTCGAATATCTAGCACCGACCGAAGAGTCAGTACTGTTTGTTGGTAGTTAAAACTTCAACACAATCTTATTTTTTTTCCTATCTTCTCGCCTCATAACCATACATAGCCTATCTCTTATGGTCATTTAATAAGCATATCAGGACGTCTCTTTTTCAATTACGGATTTTTTCCCCTTTTCTCTGGTAAATCTGTAGACCTAGACATGTACCTTACATTGGATTCCCCCCCCCCCATGATGGTTTCCTGCTTGGGCTCCCGCCCATCGTGGCTTGGAGAAATAGATTAGGCTGCATGGTGCTTCCATGCAGAGCTGAATCTACTGGTAAACTGCTTCAAGAATCTATGTCTGCGTATCGGACCGTCCTATTGGTTTCATTGCGGGCGGCGGCATGGATTTTCAGTTCATCCCAATATCGGATAAAAATCCCACAAAGTTGGAAGCAACGTCACCAAAATGACCTATGTAGTGTTGACAGAGACGTTAAACCTCACATCAAACAAATGATTTCCTGGTGGTTGACATGGACTATGATGGTGCTAGTTAGCTTACAAGGCCCGATCGTCCTAATGCATTTGGAGCATAGTGGGGCATGTGTCTAAGTTCTGTGCTTGCAACAGGTGTGGAATGTTTATTTTTTTATTTATTTATCAAATCTCAGTTCCATAACACACACGGTTTCGAATAAAGTGTACCTTATTTCATTGTTTAATTACAAACACCAACTGTTCTAGTCACTTCCTGCTGATATGAATTTTTAAAATTTTAAAACATTTGTTTTAAATCATTTAAGAAACAGTGGCATGCGTGTGTGCGTGTTTTTATTTATTTATTACTATTTTTTTTTGGAGGGGGTGGGGTGTGGGGGGATGAGGAGGAGCGGGTCTATTAAAGGAGCCTTTGGATTTTTTCGTTATTCTCATCAAAATAGTGTCTTGGTATTTACGAGATACTGGATACTGGTCCTAGAGAATTCATTGCCCATTTCTCTTCTAGGTAGTCTAATGGGGAGACCGGGGCTAGTTGGTCCGCGGGGCAAGTTGGTCGAAGGCCAATTACTCTGAACTAAGAAAAGCTCTGTAGACGTTCAGCTTTGTGTCAAGCCGTATTCCTCTTCGATTCCAAACACTTTCACCTAGTCGGCCAGATGATGCACTAGCTTGCAGTTATATTTGCAATCCTGGCATTGACTTCATTATCAACTCTTGAAGGTCCCCACCCATCGCGGCTTGAAGAAATAGATGTACTGCATGATGCTTCCATGCAGAGCTGAAACCGACCCGCACACGAGTAGGTCTACTGGTAAACCGCTTAGAGGATCTAAGCCTGCCCAGGCCAAGCAGTACGAGTCGGACTGTCCATGCTTATAAACCCTATTGGTTTCATTGGGCGGCAGGGCTTGAGATGTCATTTTATCTCGATGTCGGGTAGAAGTCCCCAAAAATTGGAAGCAACGTCTCCAGAATGACCTTTACATTTTTGCCGGGACGTTGAACCTCAAATCAAACAAAACACGATCTTGACAAAGTGCTTCCAAGGTAGGTGAACTTGTCTACCACTTGCAATCTTTGACCTTTTCACTGTAATGGTGGGCTCCTTATAAGGTTTGCCAAGTTCTGGTTAATAAACCACCTCGGATATTTTAATGCTGATTGTGAATTCATAACTGTCAGATACACCATCTATACTTTTTTGCATCTTCTCTTCTGCTGGAGCACCCTTTGACATGTCGTCAGCAAAGGGGAACTCGTCTTCTGGATCACTTGCAACCTTCTTAGGTTGATAAAGCTTCCCATCAAACCATACCAAACAGGTATACCATTGTCACCATCCCGGAAAGCATTTGTGAGCATGACAGCGAACATTATGCTGAGCAGCTTGACTCCATTGTCACAGGGAATGGATCAGAAAACTCATCATCATTTTTATGCGGTGCCGTTTTACTATTTAACCCATATAGATATCTATAATTCGATTTATGGACATCCATAATTCAGATTGATTTATAGATACCCATAATTCGATTTATGGATATCTATAATTCTAATTATGGATATCCATTATTCAGCTGATCTATGGATATCCATAATTCTGAATTATGGATATCCATAATTCGACTGATTTATGGATATCCATAATTTGAATTACAGATATCCATAAATCGAATAATGGATATCCACAATTCAATTTAATTGATGTCCATAATTCAGATCGATTTATAGATAGCCATAATTCGAATTATAATTAGAATTATAATTCGAATTATGGATATACAAATTAAATCGAATTATGGATATCCATCAATAATTATTGATATCCATAAATAATTATGGATATCCATAATTCGGATTGTGGTTATCCATAAATAATTATGGATATCTATTAATAGGGAATAAATAGGAAAAGGGCGTCCCATACGTTTTGGAAACCGTGCAAGCATGCCATCGCGAAACGGCCTCCAGTTGCTATACTGATCTTGGTCGGACAACCAAACTTCGCAATAATTTTCCAAAGACCCTCACGACCGACTTCGTCATATGATTTGGTGAGTTCAAGTAATGTCAGAGATATTACAAAATGTCCAAGTTTTTGCACGACGACGACGACGCAGATGACGCCAGTTCTATGACAATACCTCGTCGTTTTCTTCGAAAACAGCCGAGCTAAAAATGATTAATACAATTTTCGGACCAACTATTTCCGGTCTCATCTATGTCCAGAGCAGATGAAGCCCTCAAAGCCCTGGCAATATATAGGCCTATATATGGCTTTGCCTCCCAGTCAGCAATGAATGACGGGCCAACGGCGGGCCGAGCCGCCTCGGTAGCTCAGTCGGATGCGCGTTTGACTGGTGATCGGGAGGACGTAGGTTCGATACCTGCTGGGGTCAGCAACATTCTTTCGTGGAGATTGATCATGAAATCTTTTCTATGGTCATTCTCTCCCTTCTGCTGATTCAAGAAGGGCAGTTGTCAATTTCTGGCGAAAGAATGTGCACTGTACTGAATAACATGCTAACGTACAAGCCTGCCCAGGAAAAGTGTGGATAGGTCAACTGACCGGCTCATAAATGACATAAAACAGTGTTGACTGGGCCGTTAAACTCCAATAGGCTACAAACAAACAAACAAACGGTGGGCCGATAGCGATGCTACGTTGCAACGTTGTATCGCTGTCGGTCCGACGTTGGTCCGTTGTTGAGTGCTGAAGGGGCTGTTCCAGCTATGTTAAGTGAGAAGGGTGTGTGGGAGAGGGAGGCAGAGAGGTGGTGAGAGGGAGAAATACAGGGAGACAGGGGAGAGCGGGGGGAGATCGGGAGAGAAGGAGAGTGTGAGAGTTTTGTTTGTTTGATTTGAGGTTTAACGTCCCCGTCAACACTGTACAGGTCACTTTGGAAACGTTACTTCCAATTGTGTGGGACTTTTACCCGACATTGAGATGAAATGACATCTCAAGCCCTGCCGTCCAATGAAACCAATAGGGTTTATAAGCATGGACGGGCCGACTCGCACCGCTTTGCCTGGGCAGGCTCAGATCCTCTAAGCGGTTTACCAGTACTCGTGTGCGGGTTAGTTTCAGCTCAGTGTGGATAGCCCCCGCCCATAGGGGCTTAAAGAAATAGATGGGCTGAAATAGATGGGCTGCATGATGCTTCCACGCGGAGCTGAAACCGACCCGCACACGAGTACTGGTAAACCCCTTAGACGATCTAAGCCTGCCCAGGCAATGCGGTGCGAGTCGGCCCGTCCATGTTAATGAACCCTATTGGTTTCATTTG
Source organism: Lucinisca nassula (assembly GCA_963580285.1). Lineage (NCBI taxonomy): Eukaryota > Metazoa > Mollusca > Bivalvia > Lucinida > Lucinidae > Lucinisca > Lucinisca nassula. Next base: position 105,806,582 of record OY757012.1, on the reverse strand, counting down.
GCGGCAGAGTTTGAGATGTCATTTTTTCCCATTTCGGATAAAAGTCCCAAAAATTGGAAGCAGCATCTCCAACGTGGATGGGGACGTTAAACTTCAAATCAAACAAGCAAATTCGTTGAATTGATATCCCCCGCCGAATGGGTTTTTCGTGTAGAATGGCAAGAAAATATATCTGGCCAAAATTGAGGATGGTTCTAAGAAGCAAACTAGAGACAATGAGGAAGGGCCCCGCTGAACATTTACTCCCTGGATGAGAGGCTGTACCCTGACCTACTGACCTAATTATCAGTAGAGTTAAACTTGTCTGTCAAAGTTGAGGTTTATTTACCTGTTATGTGGTTTCAAGGATACCAAAATAAAATTCGCGAATATTAAAAAACCCCGATATAATCACCGAATAGACAAAATTCCTCAATTTCAATCATTTAAGGGGAAATAACTCTGGATAAAAAAGTCAATCCAGGTAAATCCGAAAAAAAAACTTGCGCGTGCATCACGGCAGCATAATAATACATATTTATTTCAAGTTTCATTTTATTCCATGCAATAGTTGCTGAGAAGCTGTTCCAGACAAAGTGAGACGACGAAAAATCCTGAATTTTAATCATTTAAGGGACCATAACTCTGGGTGTAAAAAGTCAATCCGAAAAAAATTTGTGCGTGCATCACCACAGCATAATAATACATATTTATTCCAAGTTTCATATAATTCCATGCAATAGTTGCTGAGAAACAGTTCCCGACAAAAAAGTGAGACGACGAAAAATCCAGGATTACAATCATTTAAGGGGCCATAACTCTGGATGTAAAAAGTAAATCCGGAAAAAAAATGCGCGTGCATCACCACAGCATAATAATACATATTTATTTCAAGTTTCATTTAATTCCATGCAATAGTTGCTGAGAAACGGTTCTGGACAAAGTGAGACGACGAAAAATCCAGAATTTCGATCATTTAAGGGGCCATAACTCTGGATGTAAAAAGTCAATCCAGAAAAAAATTGCGCGTGCATCACCGCAGCATAATAATACATATTTATTTCACGTTTCATTTAATTCCATGCAATAGTTGCTGAGAAACAGTTCCGGACAAATTGAGATGACGAAAAAATCCAGAATTTCAATCATTTAAGGGGCCATAACTCTGGATGTAAAAAGTCAATCCGAAAAAAAAATTGCGCGTGCATCACTGCAGCATAATAATACATATTTATTTCAATTTTCATTTAATTCCATGCAATAGTTGCTAAGAAACGGTTCCGGACAAAGTGAGACGACGAAAAATCCAGAATTTCAATCATTCAAGGGGCCATAACTCTGGATGTAAAAAGTCAATCCGAAAAAAAATTGTGCGTGCATCACCACAGCATAATAATACATATTTATTTCAAGTTTCATTTAATTCCATGCAATAGTTGCTGAGAAACGGTTCCGGACAAAAAAGTGTGACGGACGGACGGAAGGACGGACGGACGGACGGACGGACGGATGGACGGATGGACGGAAGGACGGAAGGACGGACGGACGGACAGCGCCAAAACTATATCCCTCCGCCTTCGGCGGGGGATAACAAACAAACAAAAGCTCTGCGTGGAAGCATCATGCAGCCCATCTATTTCTTCAAGCCCCGATGGGCGGGGCCGTGAGTGTGAGAGTAGGGGAAAGAGAGAGAGAGAGAGAGAGAGAGAGAGAGAGAGAGAGAGAGAGAGAGAGAGAGAGAGAGAGAGAGAGAGAGGGCTGACTGATACTTTGTACCCTAAGGCACACGGGGGCTATCTATCAATCTTCTCATACTGAGTCGGTCATATTTGGCCATTACCTCTGTCTAAAGAAAGAACTCCATGTTTTACCCTGAGTATTCAGCAATATAATATGACGTCATGATGACGTATGATTTCTTTTCTACTCGCGCACAAATGTCAACAAAACTTATGGCGAAGTAAAAAAAAAAAAAAAAAAATAAGCATTCATGACGACTGACACAGGCAAACACCATTTAATGAGTTGCAAGAGTCTTCAACAGGTGCTTTATGCTTCTGTTTCATCCTGAAGTCTCGAAATGATGTGTTTATCAAAGAAAACAGTAAACTGGGTCACTGACAATGTCGGTGCTGCTAAGGATTAGTGAAAACAGGTAAGATTTTCTTTATTTCAAGCTTCACCAAGCTTGGAAATTGCGATTTATTGCTCTAATTGGGTGCGAATCTAAACCGCCGCCATGACACTTACGAAATTCTTACAGTTACGACTGCCTACCCCCTATCGTAAAGTTACGAACAAACTTACGCAAAAACTTAAGAATTTGACGTTAGTGAAACGCAAATTTTGAGTTAAGAATTCTTAAGATCGAACTTAAGAAAATCTTAGAGTTACGAAGTTTAGTGAAACGGCCGCCTGGTCGGTTTGATGTCCCCTCACAGTTTGGACAAGTCTATTTCCATTTTTAGGAAAGAGGTGTCTTTTTGATATTTTGTGCCCCCACCAGAGGTGAAGAGGGACATATCATTCCTATACTGTTATACGCGGTGGACGTGACAATTTCTTGTGCAAACGATAACTTTTGAACAGGTTTGCGGATTTTCATCAAACTTGCAGGAATATATCATTGGAATTAGTGAAGGAGGTGATCAAATTTTTGTACACATTGACCTCATTTTAAAGGTCACCATGGGATTAAAATGGGCAAACTTCAGCCTAATTTATCTTGTATGTATGTTATATCAGGAACCTGTTGAAGGATTTTCATTAAACTTGCAGTGACACTTCATTGAAATATGTTTAAGAGCTGATTAGAGTTTAGTGACATTAATCTCATTTTCAAGGTCACCACAGGGCAAATTTAAGCCAAATTAAGTGTGTGTGTATATTATATCAGGAACCTTTTGGAAGATTCTTTCCAGACTTGTTTGGATACATCACTGTGACAAGTCAAATTGTTGAATAGGTTTTTGTGATCTTCACCTTATTTGTAAGGTCAGCAAAGGATTGAATCATTAAATTTCAGTCAAATCCTACTTGCGTGCGCGTTATCGCAGGAAACGTTGGATGGGTTCTCATCAGAGAGGCATAGCACTGGAATAGATAAAGAGTTGATTCAGATTTGGAGACCGTGACCTTTTCAAGGTCAGTTTGGGACAAAACTTGTCAAATTTCAGTCACGGTAGGTTTGTTTGCAAAGTATCTTAGGGGGATTCGCACCAAACTTGCATAGATCTATCATTGCTTCAGGCCAAAGAATTGAATAAGTCTGGATGACCTTGATCTCATTTTAAAGGTCATGTCTTAAAACATTCAGGCTGGCTGATTGGGGACAGCTGCTTTCTTTGAAAACAATTATAGGTATTATTATTCTTCTTCTTATTATTATTATTATTATTACTTCATGTATTTCGTTAACATTGTGGCAACTCTGGTCATATGCCGTGCTTTGTGGCATAAACTTTGTTTGCTTTTGTACTTATATGAGCCCTCAGATTATCGAGTAACTTGATGGTGAACTTGGTGGACATTATAATCATCCAAGAGTCTTTGTTTGTTGCAAACCGAGTTACTCGTCATGGGCATCCAAAAATTGTATGCTTTTCTGGAACTCCAGTTCCGTCTTGCCTGCATGTAGTGCCCGTGGGGGCGGGGTGTAGGTTTATAATGTGTGCTTGATTTCCCCCAGTAAACGGCAGTGCAGAAATAAGTGCTAGTTCACGTAAGCCACCGACGGCGGTTTCGCGTAAGCTGACTGCCCTAATGCAGATGTGGGCGCTGTACAACGGTGTTATTTAGCTAATGTCCAGCTGCTATGGAATGTCGCTAATCTCGACTTGAACATTACCGACTTGGCTTTTCCATACGTTTTCAAGTATTCGAGGCGCATGAAGCACTGCTGACCTTATAACGTCACGCATAGCTGCTCAGGCTGCGACCAGACCTAGGGTAATTGTATTCTGTATTCTTATTGGAATACTATTCGAATACATTTTCTGAGTATTCGTGACGTATTCTGTATTCGTGGATTTTTAAGAATAAAAGTATTTGTATTTGTATTCGAATACACTTCAAAAGTCATGTATTCATGAACAGTTTTATGAATACATTATGAATACCTTTGGTCTTTACAGGGAAAAAAAATATGAAACAATACATATATGTTTTAATTGATGTGGCTAAAGTCCTTGACTGCTTATGTAGGAACTTCTAAAATTAGTGTGCAGAGCTGAATCCGGCCCGCACACTAGTACTGGTAAACCGCTTAGAGGATCTAAGCCTGTCCTGGAACCGCGGTGCGAGGCGGACCGTCCATGCAAATAAATCCTATTGGTTTCAATGGGCGACAGGGCTTGAGATGTCATTTCATCTCAATGTCGGGTAAAAGTCCCACAAAATTGGAAGCAACGTCTCCAAAATGACCTTTACAGTGTTGACGGGGACGTCAAACCTCAAATCAAACAAAACAAACAAATAAACCTTTTAGTTCGTCTTTCTTTTACTGTAGAAAATTGCTAACGCAAAAGTAAATGATTTTCTTATCCAGTCACGTGCTTAGTTTTTTGTAGGCGGTTCTTTGTCGTGTCAGTCAAACTGTGGCGAAATGGTTGGCTAGGCGGCGGTTCTTTCATGTAGATGAGAGGTAGCGATGACGCTATTTTTGGAACATCTTGACAGCTGTGATGTGTTTTGTTTCTTTGAAGTTTGCTCTTGACATCATCTAACCGTTGTGCCGGAAATCGTACTGGCGGGCTTCTTAATTGCAATTGGTTGTATTTGTTCTCAAACAGATCAATTTGCACATTACAAACGCTATGCTGAGCTTCAAAAATATCTTCCTATTTCTGATTTTGTTAAAAAAATAGATCCATGTTGCCATTACACACCCATCGATGAGCAACAACATTCTATCATCACCTAAAACAGTTCCTTTATCCATTAAGCTAATGGAGACTAACCGTGGCCTGTTGCCTATCTTTCGCCCGTCCAACTATCGTCCGTCCGTCGTTAACTTTTCTATCTTCGTCCGTCCTTCGTTAACTTTTCTATCTTGCAGCTATTCCACCTGAACAGTAAGTCTTATTGAACTGAAACTTGGCGGTAGGCATCCGGGCGACATAGAGATTCAGAATTGCTAAATAGAAGTAAAACAAAGATCAGGAATCGATACAATTAACTTACTCCACCCATCAAAGACACCAAAGGGAAAGAAACACAAACATTAAGCGACCAGACCTTAATGGAAACCTAAACAAAGGAAGGCCATAAGGACAGTTACTTTCCCACAAAATGGCCATATGGCCATCCAAAATAAAAAGACACAAGTGATACACACAGTAAGTAACAAACAACACCATAAATAAACCGCCACAGAAGAACCGCCTTGGAACGGTCAGTGGAAAGATTTCCACTGGGGGGCTTAAATCGATTTTACGTGGCCACAATCCTCGCCCTTACGTCCGTCGCGATTTACACAAATAATTTGTTCAGTCCGCATGAAGGCCTCCTTACTCATCAGTGCAACATCTCCGTGAACACAAAAAATCAAAGAATCACAGAGATGAGACAACGGCGAGGACTCGACAGCAAGAAATCATAAAACCTTGTTTTATGATATCAAAGATGGCGGGAATGACAACCGTTTTGAAATTTTTCAAACTGCATCTCCTCCCGAACCGTCCAAACTTAAATTGGAGACATTGTGGTGACATGTAGATTAAGAATTGGCCATTTCGAAATATTCAAAAGCTGCACCCGAACGGCAAGTCCGAAGTAACTTGAAAGTATGTTCATATAAATCGATACAATTAACCCACACCTCTCATCAGAGACACCAAAGGGAAAGAAACACAAACATGAAATTACTAAACCCTAATGGAAACATCAATCCTCGCCCCCAATTCCGTGCACTTCTTAATTATATCTAATACTTTTCTTTTTTCAGCGTTGCCACAGATGAAAAATGTATCACAGTAAAAGTCGAAGGTACGGAAATTTGTGAAAACCATGGTGTCTTTATCGATTCATGTCCTCCATTTCTTGATAAAAATGTACGTGCTATAATCGATATCAGGATCACTGAGGTGAGTTAATTAACCGAAACTAGATTATCTGGTCAAGAAAGTTTGATCCATGTGTGTGTGTGTGTGTGTTTTTTTTTTTTTTTTCATTCTAGCGTGCGTGTTCCTTGTTCCCAAAAACAAACTTGATGATGACTAGTATGTCGAAACTAGGTGGTCCGGTACAGAATAACTTGAACATTTCACAGTGTTCAGTTTTGCTTTACATTCTTTGCTACCAAAGATTTACCAAAGGATGGCCCTTTTATAGAACATATTTATAAATTTTTGTCCTCAAAATAGCATTCAGAAAAATATATAATTGCAATGACTTCAGTACCCAATTTCGTAACATCGTTCTTCGATATAAAAAGATTTGATTCAACATAAATGTTATACGACAGACTGCATGCATGGTAGTTAACCCAATCACGGTTGACAACTTTGTTTCCCTGTTTAATTGAACGCCGATTGGTCAGGCCTCAGATTCTATGACGGTTCCAGCGTAAAGGCTTATTGAGAATAAGAGAGAATCTAATTCTATGTAATGTTGGCTGGTGCCTGATGCTCTGTCTCTGGTTCGGCCAATCAGAGTCTAACTGTTGGTTTTCTTTTGCTCAAGCATTTCAGTGGTTTCTTGCTGTCAAGTCCTCAGCGTTGTTTCATCTCTGTGGTTGATTGATTTTTGTGTTCACGGAGAGGTTGCACTGATGTGTTAGGAGGCCTTCATGCGGACTGAATAAATTATTTGTCTACATAGCGACGGAAGTAAGGGCGAGGATTGTGCCACGTAAAATCGACGTAGTTTATACTAATTTATTTTATTTCGATTGCGATGGAAGCTTCAAGCTTATTTTTTTTTTTTTTTGGGGGGGGGGGGGTTTGATGGTCCTTTCAAGATTATTTCACTCATATGGAGCAGATCGTAAATCAGAGGTGGGCGAAAACGGGAGTACCGGGAGAAAAAGGTTCGAGGCTCGAACCACAGCGGTAAGAGACCTAATGATCAAGAGTCAGCGCCCTTAACCACAAGGCCACGGAGGTCCGTAACGAGCTTATTTTATTGCTCTCAACACTCATTCCTGATATTTTTACGCGCACGAGAGGGAGGCAGTGACTATTACACCGCTGCTACCTATTTACACCTGGGTGGAGTGAGTGAGTGTCATTATGTGTCTTGCCCAAGGACACACCTCAATACCGGGTGCCGGATTCGAACGCACAACCTCTCGGTCATGAGTCGAACGCGTTAACCACTGCGCTAAAATCGATTTAAGCCCCCCAGTGGAATTCGTTTGACTGACCGTTCCAAGGCGGTTCTTCTGTTGTGGTTTATTTTGTTATGGCTTGTCATTGAGTGTGTGCATCGCTTATATTATTTTGTTTTGAAAAGCCAATTGGCCATTTTGTGGGAAAGTAACTGTCCGTGTGGCTTCTCGCCAGTGATGTTTCCATTAGGGTCTAGTTGTTTCATGTTCGTGTTTCTTTCCCTTGGTGTCTCTGATGGGAACTGTAGATTTATTGTATCGATTCCTGATCATTGCCTTCACTTCTATTTTTGAATGAGTGTCAAAACATAATGTCAGATTTTCTGTTGTATATCGTCGAAATAGGTATAAAAGCATCGCCATATTAAATGGTAAACGTCACTTCTTAGCTACATTTAGAAACGATAGCAAGTTCTCCGTGGTAACATTTTGTCGTCCAAGAGGGTAGTGTCAAGTTGGTGCATAGGTAATGCAATTAAATACTGTCCATATGATAAATATACAAATACGCGTCCATAAGTTTCATTTGTATTTATGAAACACACCGAAGAAAAGCAGTAAAGGTTGCCTTTGGAATCATTTAATACACACAAAAGAATGAAAATAAAGAATCCAGCTTTCTGGATCGCACTAGCTAGTTTTGGCCAAGTAAGCTTCACCAGTGACCCTCGAATTTCTTTTAAAGTCTAGAATTGACTCATTGACCCCGAAGCTAATGCAAATATCAGCTACACTATGTTGAAGTACGGGAGACACGAGCTCTACCGCCACTGTGCGGCACTTTATACCTGTTGCATTGAATTAAAATAGAACTATCAAGGTTACCTTTAGGAACAGAGAACACACACAGGAATGCCTAAAAAAAGAATCAAGCTTTCTGGGCAATAAAGCCACCATCTAAGAACGATATTCACCACCGCACTGTGAAGTTATGTACGGGAATATCCACCAGCCCAGACAAATCATTATTGAAACCAAAAATTAGTGAAGGAAATGATCAGGAATAGACACAATTACCTCAAACCTCCCATCCAAGACATCATAGGCAAAGGAACACGAACACAAACCAACATCACTATTATAAAAACGGCACAGGCGGAAAACCAAAAGGACAGTTACTGGGCCCGAGCAGAGACAAAGCATCAGGCACTAAATTCGTATACAGAAAACTCTTGTAACGTCGATTTGATTTTGAGAAAAGTGGGGTTAACAAAGGTAGACATTCGCTTCTTATAGAATTCGGGTGTCTACAATCTTTGCTTGGAGCATAAACCCGAAGAAAAATCATCCATTCATCCGTACAATTCTTTTTTTACAGCCATTGAAGTTAAATTAGAACACTTTAGTTTCATCATTTGTGGTTATCTTTGAAAATATTTGAGGGTCACCAATGAGACCTAATAGGCCGAAACTAGCTAGTCCGACCCAGTACAATCTTGTTCACTCCATTGTTTTTAGTTTTGTGCAATAGCTCTTGCTTAAAAAGGGTTCCCCTTTTATGGAACGTATTACTTCGCCACAATTGGTGTTAAGGGGACGTTTAGCGGCCATTAAAAGTCTCCCTTCTCTTCATCATAGCTATTATATGTTTTAATTATTTGGGATCATTGATTACACTGCGGAATTTTAAAGTATATGGGATTCACTGATTAGATCTACATGGACCAAACTATCTAGTCTGGCAGGGATAATAACTTGTAATATTCGATGCATTTCAGACAAACAGTCATTTGCCATACTGAAAATACCTTAATCAAATTCATTTACAAACAAAAAGAACATGCATCACGAAAACATTCCTATATAATTTTGATCCCCTTGAACCCCACTTTTATATAGTAAAACCGGGGTTTGCAGGGGTAAACCTTAGTTTTCTTATTTCTGCTCTAAAATATTGATTGTCTGTACTCGTTACAACCGCCTCGATGAGGCGGTTCTAACGAGTGCCCACTATCTATATTTGGAGCAGAAATAAGAAAAATATTACAATTTTTCATCTAAAATTTTTCATTTTTTCTGTGATAAAGGTTACAATGTATTTATATAGGCGTGTTTTCATAATGCAATTTTTTATATTGTCAGAAAATAGTATGTTTTAAGAACCTCGTGTTAAACATGTTTTAATAAATTCTCAGTCTCATAAATTCAGACTGAGTCAAATTTTTGTTTGGGCAGTGCTCTTAAAAGATCTTCTTTTTTTTTTTTCAAATTATTTTTATCTCATTTCAGCTAAACCACGACCTCCAATAGATAATGTAAGTTGCATATAAATTGCTTGTATTTTGGTTAGTTGAGCATTATTTGTTTCATTTTTGCTGCATGTTTCGGGCCAAATCTTCAAGTGCTAATAGACGATGTCTACAACTTATGTTAAAATGATGTCACGGTCATGAAAAAAATATTATAGGAATGAATTTCATTTTTGTGCATTTTATTGGCGAATTGCTCACAAACTGTGTGAAGCCTTCGAGCTCGGGCTTAATACAGTCCATGAGTGATTCGCCGGCGTTTACACATCGATAGAATCCACAAAAATGATAATTCATGCCTTATAATTCCAACTTTGCCATCGAAATGTTGAAAAATGCCACTAAATAGTCCATTTTAGGAATTTATTTTAAAGCGTCAGAATGAACTTACCTATAGCATGTAGCGTCGGAAGTAAGGGCGAGGATTGTGGCCACGTAAAATCGATTTAAGCCCCCCAGTGAAAATCTTCCACTGACCGTTCCAAGGCGGCTCTTCTGTGGCGATTTATTTATGTTGTTGTTTGTTACTTACTGTGTGTATCACTTGTGTCTTTTAATTTTGGATGGCCATATGGCCATTTTGTGGGAAAGTAACTGTCCATATGGCCTTCCTTTGTTTAGGTTTCCATTATGGTCTGGTCGCTTGATGTTTGTGTTTCTTTCCCTTTGGTGTCTTTTATGGGCGGAGTAAGTTAATTGTATCAATTCCTGATCTTTGTTTTACTTCTACTTTACCAACGGCCACGGCGGAATAATTAATTAATTAGTAGCTGCCTTCTTGAAATAAACCCAAGCGAAAAAACTCAGGTCTTTAAATTCAGTTTATTTGTATGCTGACATTTTCGTTTTCGATAGTTTTCCATCTTTTAATCGAACGCCGTTGATGTCGTTTTTATACAATGACGCAATGCGCGGGTTCTAAGCTCATATTACTTCATGTCGCTATGTGAAACATATCTGAGATTCTATCTTATGGAATTTATCGAAGTATAAAACTTTTATTTCAACCAATCAAATCGCTCGAAATGTACATAATGACGGAGCATGGGAATTATAAACAAATACAGCTAGAGATATTCTACAACTTTGTTGTGCGCACATGACAAAACAAACTTTCCGCGTGTGACGTTTTCATAATAGTTAACTTTCTGACATTACCATAAATTATAATATTTATATGCTCTTTAGAAGTGAAAAAGGCATTATTTACATTACATGCAAGATAGAGGGAGTCTTTTCTTTGAAATGTCCATTCATTTAAATCATTAAGTTTTTCTTTTATAAGATTATGAGGAAGTGTAGGGTAAAGGGTGAAAAGTCTAGTATCGATTCCTGATCATTGCCTTCACTTCTATTTTGTTAAGCTTAAAATAAATGAAATTAACAAGATATCCCTTTAATTGGTAATGAATGTGTACCATGCTATAAGGTTGACAACTCTGTGTGTCATATAGTTTTTTCTTTATATTGTTATCAAAATGAAAGTAATAGTAGCTTTTCTGTGATGTAAATAGCATATTTAATAATTCGTACTTTAATTCCAGACAAAACCGCATTTTCTTAATCCATCGCCCACACAGGGTTCAACAATGGCATGCGAGACACAGAGTTCCTGCTTTATCAACTTGTTTTACACCACAGGAGATATGTTTGGAATCGCCGGGACCTGGTCTGTATGATGATTTCTCTAATGTTCAAACATGAAAAATGAAGGCAGATATGAACGGGTACGAGGTCACAATCAAAGGGCTTATCCGATTAAAAGCACCAAAAGGAAAGCAAAAACTATCGCCGATGTCATGATAAAACACGGTTTGCCATTTCGACCAACAAAGGTGCAGAGTAGCATGCGCAACCGTGCAGCTTGTTTTACTCCTTAGTGTTCGCTGCTTCGGTAGCACAAAAAGACCTAGTCAATGTTCGTTAAAGTATAATAAAATACTGCTAGGTTTGTGATGGAATATGCCTATTTATGTCTTACCGGGTCTATTAGTCAAACGAATTAGCATCATATGATAGCTTCGAGTCAAGATGTAAATAATATTAGCAGTATAAAACAAGAGCAAAAACACCTAAATATTACATGTCACCAAGTCGCCAGGTCCCTCTTACTCAAATGATTTCAAAACAATGCAGAAAGAACCAGGCAAAACCACAAGTTACCGATTGAAATACGGAGAGCTTCGCAACAAACGTCACAAATAACATTAACACCACTAATTTTCATTGGTCACCAGCACGACCTATATGCAGGGATTTAACTCATTTACCAAATATTCGCTCAAGGTACCGACAGTATTGTTAGACATTGCTTCTTGTGGTTTGTGAATTTAGGTCGTCAATAAACCTGTGTCCGGACTCACAGTTTTCATTAACGAAAACAAGCCTATATAATTTTGATGCCCTTGATTCCCACTTTTATAAAGGTAAAACTTTTTTCTTATTTCTCCTAAAATATAGATTGTGGGTACTCTTTAGAACCACCTCAATGAAGCGGTTCTAACGAGTACCCACAATCTATATTTTGAGCAGGAATAAGAAAAATATCAAAATTTTTCATCTTATATTTTTCTCGCGATGTTTTGAACAACTGGACCCAGTTGTTCAAAGCATCGTTAGCTTTACGATCTCGTTAGCGGTCATATTTGTAACTGTACTAGCAAGGGCAATGTCTAAAATTTTGTTGTTTTTTTCAGCCAAAACATAAGTATATTTGCCGTATTAAATGTTCAAAACTTTAACGATTTGTTAATTAACGGCGTCGTTAGGTTTGAACAACTGGTCCCTGGGCCCTGAGTTTTATTGCAGAAAATAAACAAGCCAGTTAATTGTGCTGAACCCAATTTGAGGTAAAGTAAACATTGTAATGCTGACATAGCAAAGGGAAATCACTGTATACCATGAAGGGAGATGCTGGTGATATTCTATCAGACAAAACCACAATCCAAATACTGACAGAAATGGTGGGATTGTCTCAGGAAGTAGGCTGAGAAAATCGCCATGGTAAATGTAGGCCAGGCCTCAGATTCTATGACGGTTCCAGCGTAAAGGCTTATTTAGAATTAGATCTAATTCAAGGTAATGTTGGTTTGTGCCTGATGCTCTATCTCTGGTCGGGTCCATCGGAGTCTAACTGTTGGCTTTCTTTTGCTCCAGCATTTCAGTGGTTTCTTGTTGCCGAGTCCTCACCGTTGTTTCATCTCTGTGGTTGTTTGATTATTTGTGTTCACGGAGATGTTGCACTGATGAGTTAGGAGGTCTTCATGCGGACTGAACAAATTATTTGTCTAAATCGCGACGGAAGTAAGGGCGAGGGTTGTGGCAACGTAAAATTGATTTAAGCCCCCCCCCCCCCCCTCCGTGGAATTCGTTTTCACTGACCGTTCCTGGGCGGTTCTTCTGTCGCGGTTTATTTTTGTTATGGTTTGTCTTTGGATGTTTGTGTCGCTTATATTATCTTATTTTGGTTAGCCTATTGGCCATTTTGTGGGAAAGTAACTGTCCTTTTGGCTTTCCGCTATTGGTGTTTCCATTAGGTCTGTTGTTTCATGTTTGTGCTTCTTTCCCTTTTGTGTGTCTGATGGGAGCTCTTGGTTAATTGTATCGATTCCTGATCATTGCCTCCACTTCTATTTTGATTAAACATTCATGCCCTATTCTTTAATTGGATATTGTAGACCTAAGTCGCTGCTTTCTGAGGTGTATGATAAATGCCACAATGATTGCCAATCCCAACACAAGTCCAACCCACAGATAAACCTCTATAACTAACCATTACCTGACTTTCTTACAGACACTTTTTGTGCAGTTTAATTTTATCAGTCTGTGATAATTACGCAGACGTAAGCAATATAAACCTATTCATTAGTACTTTTGGATCGAGCGAAATAAAAATTTGGCCCAAACACTAAACTAATAGTAATAAAGAAAAGGCCTAGGAACAGCCTCAAGCTCAACAACGGCATCAAAGAAAGAGCAATAGTACAAATACCCCACACAACATGCATAAAAAACTTCCCTTCTATTTTATGCATTCGGGCTGTTTTCTGAAGTGTCTGGACATTATTCTAAATTAGTCGTTCTTTCTAGAGTACATTAAATTTCTCTTTTCTTCATTGCGTTGCCATGTTTTCAGTTGATATTTTTATACTCTACATACAACATTTATCTTTAACTTTCTGTGTTAAGTGCCATGTTGTGGCGAAAAGCGCATGCACATACATCATTCATTTTAAGACGTACATACCTTGTTTAGGAAACCCAATACTGACAAATGTAAAACTTGGATTCAACATCGACACCAATAAGTGCTTTCATGTGATGTAACAAACGTTGACTATAGCCATTTTGCTCGGAAACCCAGGAAAAGCTATTGCACAACCCCGGCGTCGGCACCGGCGTTGTCTTACGTTAGCGACGGCGTTGGAAGCGGCGTTGGCGTCCATATTTATGTTAAAGTTTTTAAGAGGTCATAATTCCCAAACCGTATGACAGATTTGGTTCATATTTAGTATGGTATAGGTCCAACGTTTTATTTTATGCTCGGAGGACTGCTCTTGTACTATACCTATGGACTTACAATCACGACAGGTGTCATGCTGCCATTTCATTCATATCAACCAATTGTTCTTTTCCAGTCCTGTTTTATCACAGTCGGGTAAAACCACTGAGGGGCTACACATATTTGAGGCAAAGCATGGTGCAGCGTCGTGCACGAGCACTCTTTCTTATATCGCCCATCGCAGTGATGCTGGCAGTGTGCATCAGCTGTGCTTCAGAGTTTCTATTCCAGGGTATGAACAGTAATTTGCATAATTATTCACAGTTGAAACTGGTCTCATGTCGGTCGTTGAAATCTTCGTCCCTTTTTTATTGGGCTGTTGTGACCGTTCATTCCATTGTTTGTATTTTAAGATTAAAATATTTTAACATGTAAAAAACACTTGCTCCTGGCCTCAACGAAGCTTCTGTCGGAGAGCAAGAAATCGACCCCTAAGTTATATTAAACTGAATTCATACAGAACTCACTTGAACATTTTCTTTTGCATTTAGGATAGCACAATACCTCTAGTTTTTTATTTAAAATTCTGAAGATTCTTAATGCTAGCCTGTGAATCTGATCAGGGTGGCGTGTATTTTACCTGCTGGCAAGCCCAAGAAATATTTTCTCGTGACAGGGATCATTTATCTCACAAATATGAAGTAACAGGTGATCTTACATGTAGCATTGAATTAATTAAACGAGTTTAGAAATATTTTTTAATAATACATGGGCACGAATGCAGGATTCTGTTTATCATATGACCTATAAAACGCATTTTAATCACGATATTTAAACAAAAAATTCAAAAGTCTGCCATTAGTAAACGCGACGTCATTAAGGACGTCGTACGTGTAACGTTACGGGGCGTTTCTAACTATTTTGCATATTTAATCCACTAGTGGATTACCGAATTTATTATATGGCGTTATCGCAACGTCATATGATAATATGAAATATTTCATCAGATGTTCATGTAAGTCGCATGTTCACTTAAACTAAAGAAATAATTAATAAGGGCTTTGTCGATGGTCCTATGATCACTAGTTTGAAGCAAGGCTAATGAGTTCATAATTAATCATGATTGTACATGATTGATAAAATATTTTTCTTCATATACTCTATAAAAATAACAAATATATTTATTTTAAACTATGAGTACGCCCCCACCCATCGGGGCCTGAAGAAATCAATGGGCTGCATGATACTTCTATACAGAGCTAAAACCGACCCACACACGAGTACTGGTAAACCGCTTAGAGGATCTACGCCTGCCCAGGCAAAGCGGTGCGAGTCGGTCCCTCCATGCTTATATACCCTATTGGTTTCATTGGGCGGCAGGGCTTGAGATGTCATTTCATCTCAATGCCTGATAAAAGTCCCACAAAATTGGAAGCAACGTCTCCAAAATAACCTTTACAGTGTTGACGGGGACGTTAAACCTCTAATCAAACAAACAAATTATTCTATGAGTAGAATCCAGAGATAATATACAGAATATTTATGGCCATTTTTTTCTATATAATCTATACATTTCCAACATTATATCCAAAGCCATGTAACAGTTTTGTAGGTCGATGTTTAATAAGATGTACAAGCTCATCACCAACAAACCTTTAGCCTAATTCAGCCACTACAGTTAATGTGAAATTCATGAATTTCCACAACACAGACCATCGCTGAATCGCACAATCTTCACCGTATTCGTATTGTTTCCTGTTGTACAGACACTATAAATGTATTTCTGCATTCTCACGATTATGATCGTTTTTGCTGTTTGCCTGAATATTCTGCAGAATAGGAAAATAATATTGCATGAATCTCACGAAGAGTCTTATTTTATAAAATTATTGCCCTTTTATTTTTTGAAATTTAAAATCTTGTTGTATACTTGTAAATATTTTGCAATGTACCTACCTTTTAATTGAAGTGATCCAATTAAAGGTTTGTTCTGTTTCAACAGAAAGAAAGGAGAAGAGAGATGTTTCAATGTAGAAGTTAAAAGAAGAATCATTAGTAAGTTATTGTAATAAACCACAAAAGAGTGAAAATAAATAAATATAATTCCAAGTAATTTCAATGTAAATAATGAAAGCAGTCAGTAGTTACAGCTATTTTCTCGGTACTTTGAAGGTTCTGTCTCTCTTCCAAATATAATATAGTTTAACCTCGACGCTCATCTACAATTCCAAATTCACGAAGCAGATCAACAATACTAAGTCTGACAGATTGACAATACTGCCTATGGCTTAAATATGATATACGATCGGCTCGATATGAGTGCCATAATACAGAGAGAATTGTAATTAGAAAAATGGCAATGGTCTAGAAAACACGCCTATGTAAAGTGTACCCCCTTGGACCGCATTTTATATAGTAAAACTGGCTTTTGCAGGGGTAAACTTTATTTTTTCTTATTTTTGCTCCAAAATATATTTCGAGCAGAAATAAGAAAAATATCAATTTTGTCATCTTAAAATGTTGTTTTTTTTTCGGCGGAAAAGTTTACAATGTATTTGTATAGGCGTGTTTTCGTAATACAATTATCTCACACCTTCCATCCAAGACACTTGCGAGAAAGAAACACAAATAAAATGCAACGGCGCCATGATGAAAACTTTACAACTACAAAGCCAAAATGACTACTTCTTTTCAAA
Source organism: Lucinisca nassula (assembly GCA_963580285.1). Taxonomy (NCBI): domain Eukaryota; kingdom Metazoa; phylum Mollusca; class Bivalvia; order Lucinida; family Lucinidae; genus Lucinisca; species Lucinisca nassula. The sequence goes on along the minus strand of OY757012.1, from coordinate 105,789,830 downwards.
AAAGAACAAAACGGCTGTCCAAAATAAATATATTACAAGGACACGCATGCAAAGGCAAACAAAAACAATGATAAATCGCAAAGAAGCACTGTTTTGTAACGGTCAGTAAAATAAATTATTAGGGTGTGTGTGGGGGGGGGGGGGGCGGCTTTAAATGGCCACAACCCTCGTCCTTCGTTCTGTCATGAGTTTTTTTTGCAAAAAATCTGTTCAGTCCGATGTGAAGGGTTTTTAACTCATCAATGCAACATCTCCGAGTAAAAATCAAATAAATACATGTCCAGAGATGAAACAACCTTGAGGGCTTGACAACATGAAATAACTGAAATGGTGAAGCAACTGAGACACAAACGTTGGACTTCAGTCTTACTTATATACAAACACTTAATTGAACGTTACAATAATTATCATTTGGAGCAAGGCATAGAAAATTGTTATTTGTATAAATTGATTTTCACGTTCCCGTCAACACCATTTAGGTCATATTGGAGACGTTGCGTCCAATTTTGTGGGACTTTTTATCCGACATTGAGATGAAATGACATCACAAGCCCTGCCACCCAATGAACGGTCCGACTCACACCACTTTGCCTGGGCGGCCCAGAAAACATGTACATTCCATATTTTCCAGTTCTGTGGTGTATTTCTTGCTTCCATAGGATAATCCTTTCTAGAACATATTAGTGTGGGTAATGTTTTCTAGTCCTTTGGGATCATTGATGCACTGCGGAATTAAGAAAATTTGATGGTCACCGATGAGGCCTAATTGGCCGAAACTAGCTAGTCTGCCTCAGAAAAATCTTTTACACTCCATAGTTTTCAGTTCTGTGCTGTATTCTTTGCTTATAGATGCTTACCCCTTTTTCAGAACTTTTACATTCAACACAGCCCGTGTATAGGGACAGTGTGGCGGCTGTCCTCATGCCCTGCATCATATTGTGGGTTTAATATTCTAGTCCTTTGGGATCATTGATTTCACAGCGGAATTTAGAAAATGTGAGGGTCAGTGATGAGGCCTAATTGGCCGAAACTAGCTAGTCTGACTCAAAAAAAATCTTGTACACTCCTTAGTTTTCAATTTTGTGTTGTAGTCCTTGCTTCCAAAGGACTAACCCTTTTTCAGAACATATAACTTCACCACACCTGGTGTTCAGGGACTGTGTGGAGGCCGTAAAAAGTATCCCTGTCCTTCATCATAGTGTTGGATATTTTATAGTCCTTAGGGATCATCGATTTCACTGCGGAATTTTAAAAATTTGAGGGTCACTGATGAGGCCTAATTGACCGAAACTAGCTACGCTGGCCCAGAAAAGTCTTTTACACTCCATAGTTTTCAGTTCTGTGCTGTATTCCTTGCTTCCAAAGGATTACCCCCTTTTTTTAGAACATTAGACCTTCTAAGCGGTTTACCAGTACTCATGAGCGGCCGGTTTCAGCTCTGCTTGGAAGCACCATGCAGCCCAATGGGCGAGGGCCAAGAAAACTGTTATTAGCCAACGTTAATCCACCAATGCGTATGACACACCATAAAGTTTTACTGTACAGAAAGGCAATGGTACACAGAGAAATAGGCCGGACACAGAAAACAAACATAGCAAGCCACCAACAACAGAGACTTAGCGATAAGACGGCATACATAAAACAACAGCCCATGCCCTAACACACACTGCCTAATGAAATATACACAACTGCAAATGAACAAATTTGAAAAAGAAAATGATGTTTAAAACATATAGATGCACTGCTGTATTCAACATTCCCGATACAAAAACATTCATTTTAATTGAATTAAACGGTCTCACAGTTACGCATACTTATATTATACCCGAGATGCAGTTCAAAGTTATAGGAAGTAGATAGATCAATTTAGCACTCTTTTTCCTTTCCAAAGAATCAGCTAACAGCATTGCCGCCTCCTTTCAGATATTGGTCCATGCAAGTATGCCATATGTTTAAATGGTGGTAGATGTATAGCTGATATAACTGCAGGTACAGCAGGTTCAGTCGGTTGCGTATGTCCAGGAGGATTTACCGGATCATTTTGCTCACCAGGTACTTTCACATTCTCGTTTTATTGCTTCTTTATAAGTCTGTGGCTTTCCAATGGAAACTATATTTATATCCCACCCATTTCTTCACACCATTGCCATTTTAGACATACACCCTCTTGTCAATGTTAAACAAACATAAACACTGATTGATTATCTGAGTATAAAAATATTGTATGAAATTAACCAAACAAAACCAGAATTCTGGGGTTGTCGCTGATCCTAATGAAAAATGCCCGGAATAAATAACCACGCTGTGATGTAATCATTTTTAAGAAATAATTACAAAAACGGAAGCATCCGGACAAGTCATAAATTTTGTCTTTTGTGGGTGTCTAAAATAAAGCTGTTAAAGTTGCCTTTCAAAAATCAAAGCACTGACAATACTGAAAGGTCGATTGTCTCTGAGTGCAGGCTGGGAAAATAGTCCTGGACTGAGAATTAAACGAATTCGTCTGATCCTTAAATTCCACTTTTTAAGCAAGCATTGTAGACCCTGATCAGACGGCGCATTCTGTGGCGTCTGAACTTGGTCTACACGGTTTGCCAAGCTCAACCCATGATTCAAACCTAGATTCTAGAGATAGCCCTTTAACGCAACACGCCGACCCAGCTGCGATTAAGTTAACGTTGTTATTTTCTAAAAATAAGTTACCTAGATTTCCTAGTAGTAACATGAACATTAGCACTGAAGAGTTTCTATATTTAGTAACTTTGGGTCAGTTGATGAACAATAGACCCCCAAAAAAACAAAGACAGAAATGGGGAGCCTCAGTTTCACAAAGACTCTTCATATGGCATAATGTAGCTTGCTGAAAAGAAAGAACAGGCTAAATGACAGAAATGAAGAGCCTGGGTTTCCCTAAGGGTTCATCTGGCTGAAAAGAGTGAAGGAAGACATCCATTTTAACCATTGAAAGATAAATGAGAGTAACTGGACTTGAAAACAAACAAGGCGTACACCAACATACAAAATATTAGCAAAGGCAAAGCAATTCACACAATTTACATGTGCGCCATGCGAAGAATCTGATCTGCTTGCGCATCCATATAGTCTGACCAGAGACCTCTCTTGCTGCATGAAGGAGCATTGGGCGCTCAGCTATCACAAGAGCGCACAACGATGACTCTGATCAAACTGCGCGGATGTACAGGCAGATCTGAGTCTTTGCAGGGCGCACATGTAAATTGTAGGAAATGCTGTGCCCCGACTCATGTAAGAAATTGCAAAGGAATGACCGCCTTGGGTCAGTCAGCATACAAACTACAGGCGGCTTCAAGTTCAAACTATATAATATAAGAATCTTACATGGGCGTGAGGGGTGGATGTGAAAATATGTTCCGAGGGTCACTGTCCGGCATCACGAGGCTTTCCGAGTAATGCCGGAGGGTGATCCCGGTGGGCGGATTTTCTATCCATCCCTCACACCATGTAAGATTCTTTTTCTTGCAAACATTCGTTTCTGACCGTGGATTTTAATAATGCAGTCATTTCGTTTGCCGACGTCAGCCATATTGTGATGACAATGATGTGATGTTTATTGACGTCATGTAACGTGCTTTGACGTCATGTTTAACGATGCGTCATATGAGGTCATATTTAACCAGTGCATATCAAACACCTGAGAATAGTCGATTTTTACCCTGTCTGTGTAAACGAACACCAGGGTATGAACATAATTTCTATCCCAGTCTAAAACCACGGATTTTCCAATCTGATGTGCGAGAAAAGATGTTCCTTTATGATGAAAACTTGGTCTTCATGCCCTTAAAATATTTCTAAACTAGGTTACATTTTCAAAAGTGTGTGGGGGTGTGGGGGTGCTATGTGTTACAATATCCTGGTATGAATAAATAATACCGAACTAAGTCAGAGAAGTAGTTCCTACAAAAGTTATACTAGTAGCAAAAGAGATTGGCAAGGCGAGGCTGTTCTGTTTGATTTCAATTTATGTCAAATTCGTTGACTCCACAAGAAGATTTTGTGAAAAAGAAATGAAGGAAATGATCATGAATCGATACAGTTAAATCATACTTCTCATCAGTGACATCAATTTATGCTTTTTTACAAGCCTACTAAAATATGTTCGCTAAAAGGGTTGTCCTCTGGAAGCAAGGAATACACCGTGGAACTGAAAAAGTGTACAAGTTTTTCTCGGCCAGATTAGCTAGTTTCGTCCAATTAGGCATCCTCAATGACCCTCGTATATTTTCACAACTCCACAATGGAAATAATGGTCCCAAAGTACAAGAAAATATAAGCTACATTATATGCATCAAACCTTTATTTGTGTTACATTTTCATTCCAAACATCGGAAATTTGGTTAACCTTTTCGTTCATAGAATACTACGAGAGCAGGTACAGACGATAGCTCCGAATCTCCAAACCTAAATGAAACTACTATACTATTATAATTGGCTGCATTGATCTTCAGTATAGAATTTTCGTCCAGCTCGATATGGTCCCGCTCAACAGAAAACAAGTTTGTATTTCATCACATTTTGTTTAAGAACTGATATATCATTGGATATTTGCTTCATACATATGTTTGATTATAATCCAAAGGTGGTAGTGCACTGTATAGGGATTTGCTCTTTTCATTTCAGTGACATCTGGCACACTACAGAACATGACAGTTGGACTGGTAGGAAATCTACAATAAAGACAAAAATAGATAAAGTGGCAAAATAGAAGTGAAGGCAATGATCAGGAATCGATACAATTAACCCATAGCTCCCTATCAGAGACACAAAACCTGTAAGAGGAAGTGTGCGATCTGAGGAAGACTCCTGTTCGTCAATAGTGTTTGGCTAGAGCCTTCCATTAGCACTTGGTATAGCCCAAAGACTATTGATGACTCATGCGAACATCGAAGACTCTGATAATTCTGCGCGAATGCAATCCTTCATGCTCTCACAGGTGCTCTTATAGGTTGTGTCATGAGCCAACTCAGATATTTGTCATATTATTTCATTTTCGCCATGCATTTGAGCAATATTTTGAAAGTGTTAAAAAGTTTATATCAATTACATACTGGCACTTGAACCTAAAACATTGAATAAATTGATTACATACATCAGCTGTATATCAATAATCCACAAACTGTATGAAAACATCGAAACATATCAAGTTTATACTGACAGCTCGCTTTCACTTTCTATGTCGATTGTGTAAACAATCGACCAATCGACCCTAAGTATCCGAAATCATGCTATTGTCCACGTGTCCATCACTGATTTGCGAAAACCAATATAACAGTTATTGATAGAAAAAGTCTCGCTCTTTTTATCGATGTTTCATGCAGGTCTGAGCTTTTTATAGAGTCTGAACAGGAATCGTGTGCCGGGTTTGGCAAACACCGAATACCCAGATCAGACGCCGCGGAATGTGGAGTCTGCTTAGCCGATTGCACAGGAACTACACTGTTTGGCGTTTAAGGGTTAAATGAAATAGTATAAAATGCCAGATTGCTCAAGTAATGAAAGGAAAACAATAACAGTATCTTAATCTAGGCCACCATATCACGTGACGACTTTCGGAACATTTCATTCATAAAACTGCTAGATAGAGTCGATTGTACAACTTTTTTGCACTTCTGCTAAGAACTTAAAGGACGGGTCTCCCTAAGGGGTGTTTTTCGCCTCCTAACGATTTTGTTTATTTCTGGCTTATTGTTAGCATACATATGCCTAATTATTTGGAACATATGTGGTTTTGGTATTTAAGCAGTTTTTTCTGAGTTACAGGCTCTTTAAAGTGGGTGGGGTAACTCCACACAGTTTTGACATGTATTCGTGTCTCATTTAAAGGTAGAAAAATAGTACCATACATGGCACGTTATTATATAAAATTACAGGGGAAGGTCTAACTCTATGTTTTGTCACAAGTTTATTCACCAAAATTTACTTTTTGGGGGAAAAATATGGTTTAAGGACATTGGGTCATTTTTGAGATTTTTTAACAGTAAAGTTCTTTTTTTTTTCTTATATCTTCGGTATACATTAACCTATAGTGGTGAAACTCCTACCATGCAAGCATACTGATTAGGTAATATAACTCAAATGATCATTTGAGATGCTGACCTATATTTCACGGTTGAATGAACATTCTTTTATCATGCTAATGGGTTAGATTTTTGTTTCCATCAGTTCAAGAGTTTAGATAATTCTGGCATTTGGATAAACAGGCGATGGGTTTAAACATATTTAAATAAAACGAAAAAACAATATAAATGTATAAAAAGTACCCAGATGCCCCCGCCCTTTTTGGCTTAGCTAATATGCCTGCATGACCCATGGGGACACATTGTACATGAATGTGTCATTGAATAAGTATTAGCATCATATATATATGTTCGTGGGTGGGTATCTCAATATTTTGGATGTTGATGATATGAACTTGGCAGGGCAGGGGGCTGGGGTATGATTGTGTGGGTCTCAAGATATATGTCATTGAATGTGTCTAACCATAAACAACAGCAAATAAAAAAGGTTGGAATCTAAAAAATCAACATATTTAATTATTGAATCAAGTGAATCTATTGAAGAATCGCTTTCATGGTCACCTGAACTTGAGCTGTCACAGTCTTTTTGTGCAGCATCTGTAAGACTGTTCATATACTGTGACTTGAATGACTGTTCTCGCTCTGACTTCGGCTGATGGCGGTAAAAACCTAGATACCACAACACGGAGGCGATATGGGCACAGCAGCCAACTACCCTGGCACCATTCTTGCACTTGCAGTACCATCCTTTATGGGTTCGAGACCAGGACCATACTCAATCCATAGATAGTATGATCCAGACGAAGTGTGTCTTGATTTTATTTTACTATAAAGATGTCATATGTAAATAACAGTATGCTACACTGCTGTATGCAACACCTATTTTGATGCATGACATTTAATGAACAATGGTAACATACAGGATCAAAGTAGGTCTCCTTGCAGAACACCTGGAGTACACTATAACTGTGAACAAAATGTTCTTCTTCTACTTATTGTCTTCTTCTTATTATTATTATTATTATTTTTATTACTATTATTATTATTATCATTATTATTATTATTATTCTAAATAGAAATAGAGAATGAGAGAACTAAACATTACTCTCAATATTACTGTTCCTGTAAATTATCATAGATCAGTCAGTTTCTTAGTCAAGCTAACAATTCAATTGCCCAGAATGTTTTCCTATATTGCAGCATCATTCATTGTATCATGTTAAGTACAACAGCAGCATTATCATTAGATGTATCTTCAAAGTAAGGTAACATCTTTAATGAATAGTGGAAACATATAAGCAGATAAAGGGTCTCCTTGTCTAATACCTGAAATACAGAGAGAGGGAGACAGGGAATACAATCTAAGGATTAAGGAAGGCCCTGGACTAGAGTCCATAATAGGGTGACAGTGCAAATGAAAAAAATGGTGACGAGGTATTTGATTGCTGTGTCCATATCGCTTCTGTGTTAAAGAACCTTGGTTTTAAGGCCATCAGCCAAAGTCAGTAAAAAATCGTTGAAGCCACAGTATATGAACAGTGAAACAGATGCTGTTCAAAAAGAGGCGTCAGCTCAAGTTCAGGTGACGATGAAAGCTATTCTTCTGTAGATTAATTAGATTCAATATGTGCAAAGCATGTCAGAATACAGTTGTGAACAACCATTTTCAAATGTATATGCCTGTGTCTTCACGTAGGTGTACCACATTCTTTTTAGATGTGCTCTTGAAGTGGGATTATTAAAGATATCCAAGCAGACCTTTCTTATATCTCTGCATGCCAAAGGAAGGAGTGAGTGAGGCATATATATTTTTTTCGATGTGATGTGTTCGTATGTGCGTACTATGTCACACATTATTACGTTCATAACCAGGTTCACGTTGAGGTGCACATTTATGTCTGCATTTCTCCTGCAGCTCATAACTGTTTAGCATGTTTATGGTCACTGATTCTGTCTTGGGTGGGGCTATTTGATTGGACCAAAGAAAATGTAAAAAAATATGTATCTCAGAAACTGTTCAGATTCCAACCTTTTTTATTTAATGTTGTTTATGGTCAGATGCATTCAATGACACACACAATAATGCCCCAGCCCCCTGCCCTGCCCATTTCATATCTTCAAAATCCAAATATCTTAGAAAATATTGAGATACCCATCCTGAACATATATATCTGATGCTAGTGTGTCTCCCAGGGGTCATGCAGCTATATTGGCAAAGTCAAACAGGCGGGGGCATCTGTGTTCTTTGGACACATTTCTATTGTCTTTTTTCGTTTGATTTAAATATGTTTAAACTCATCGCCTGTTTATCCAAATGCCAGAAATATCTAAACTCTTGAAATGATGGAAACAATAATCTAACTTTATATAAACATGAAATAAGAATGTTCATTCAACCGTGAAATATAGCTCAACATCTCAAATGATCGTTTGAGTTATATTGCCTCATCAGTATGCTTGCATGGTAGGAGTTTCACCACTATAGGTTAATGTATACCGAAGATATAAGAAGAAAAAAAAAGACTTTAATGTTAAAAAATCTCAAAAATGACCCAAGGTTCCTTAAACCATATTTTTCCCCCAAAAAGTGAATTTTGGTGAATAAACTTGTGACAAAACATAGAGTTAGACCTTACCCTGTAATTTTACATAATAAGTGTCATGTATGGTACTATTTTTCTTCCTTTAAATGAGACACAAAATACATGTCAAAACTGTATGGAGTTACCCCACCCACTTTAAAGAGCCTGTAACTCAGAAAAAACTGCTTAAATACCAAAACCACATATGTTCCAAATAATTAGGCATATGTATGCTAACCATAAGCCAGAAATAAACAAAATCGTTAGGAGGCCAAAAACACCCCTTATGGAGACCCGTCCTTTGTTTAAGAGCAAAAGGAGCAGCCCAGACTTTTAAAGGTGGTATTGTTATTAGACACACAGTGCAGACCCACATCGGATAGACAGTACAGTCCTTCTGATCAGGGTCGGCACTGTTCGCCATATATATACAGCAAGTTTTGAACATGATTCAGGCCGTACGCAGTCTCTGAAAAAGTAAGAGGGTGCGAATTTCAGGTATTTTGCAGAGGGTGAAAAACTGCATGAGTTTGAGAATTTTCACAAAAAAGGTTGGTGGTGGTTTTTACACCCCTCCCCACCCTCCCACCCTGTTTGCGGGCCTGCATCAAAAGGTAGAATGAACTTTTTTAGCTCACCTGTCACGTAGTGACAAGGTGAGCTTTTGGGATCACTTTTTGTCCGTCGTCCGTCGTCAGTGCGTCCGTGCGTGCGTCCGTGCGTGCGTCCGTGCGTCCGTTAACTTTTCTTCAAACAACATCTCCTCCTAAACCACTGATCGGATTTTGACCAAACTTCACAGGAATGATCCTTACGTGGTCCCCTTTCAAAGTTGTTCAAATGGTTCCGGTCCGTTGCACATATAGGTCACAGTAGCCAAAAATAGATTTTTTTCACCGAAAACTTAAAAAATCTTCTTCTCTGAAACCGCAAGGCCCAGGTCTTTGATATTTGGTATGAAGCTTCATCTAGTGGACCCCTACCAAGATTGTTCAAATTATAGTGCTTGGGCCCTTTGGTTTTACATGGGCTTATATAGGGAAAATCTTTAAAAATCTTCTTCTCTGAAACTGCAAGGCCCAGATCTTTGAAATTTGGTATGAAGCTTCATCTAGTGGACCCCTACCAAGATGTTCAAATTATAGTGCTGGAGCTAAAAATGCCCCCCGCACGGGGGCCCTTTGGTTTTACATGGGCTTATATAGGGAAAATCTTGAAAAATCTTCTTCTCTGAAACCACAAGGCCCAGGTCTTTGATATTTGGTATTGTTGGGAGATTTACTTTTACCTAGAAGTATTTTCTGGTTTGTTTTTCTATTAGCCAGTAGCACTGGTACATGCAAAACTTTCTCACACTCTAGGTATATTTAGACTGATGACCTAACACAAGGTCGCTGTATGTCTGGGGTTATTTTCTTTATATCTATTCTTAGAATATAGGACGTTTGGAGTGCTATTTTTATGTAGATGCACTTTCATGATAAGGGTGTATATTTTTAGCCTGACAGCTCCAGCTCACTGGGCTGTGGCTGGTTTCTCTGGCTGAGAGGATACTACCATATTTGGGTCTCAGGGGGGGGGACTTTATTTTTAGTATCAAAATGCACGGCTCTGTGACTTGTCCGGTTGAGATGATCTCACCATATTTGGGGCAGAGGCCGTATATTTAAGATGCACCCACAAAATCTCTGGGGCTTTTTCGCAGGGTTCTGTTCGAGGGATAATTGCCGATAGTTTGAAAGAATGAATGAGGCTTTATTACCTGCATTGCTTAAAATGTATATTAAAATAATAATCACACAATAAATTGTTACAGTTTTAATGTATTTGAGTGTCTCATGTGGAGCCAATTTTCAGCAAAGCAAGAGGCAGCTCATGGTGCAAAACAAACACAAAAGTTTTCTTTAATAATAAGAAAACTTTACACTGGTGGCAGCTGATGGGATTAATCGTGAAGATTTATCTCGATTCCTCGGGAGTCGGACTTTAACACGGTCTACGCAGATTCTGGTGCCTCAAATGTCATAGATTTATGATAATTGTGTTTGCCGTAGTTCTGGCTAAATTTGGTTTTGTAGAAAAAAAAAGTGTATGGAATAAAAACAAATTCTTGCCACGGATTTTTAGAAGGGTAATTTATTTCGTCTCCTATACACTGTGTCAAAATTTCTGTTTAATCCTCTGTTTAATTATGTCTACACTTAGGGAGCAAATTGCTGATTTATCTATTACATTAAATCAAATTGCAGAAGAGCGGAAAAATTTAATAAAACACATGCTTATTCAAGAGGAAAATTATGAGGCGCAATTCAAAATTTATGAAAATAAAGTTGACAGCCTTTTGAAGGGAAAAGATGAGGAAATTGACAAGTTATTAAGGGAAAAGTGCCGTTTAGAAGCTAGAATCCTGGGCGAGGATGCGCCTGTCCTGCAGTATAAATTCTGATACTTTTTGTTTTATTGTGTGTGAATTTTGATTTTGTTCGTGATGGGACCCAAAAGAAACACAAATATGGAAAAGGACAAAGATCAAAATATCGCTGGTCAGTTAAACATCGAAAGTGACAATGAGGATGACGACTTGAGGCGTCAGATTTCAGAATTGCAAGAAAAACTGAAAATTACCTCAGAGGAGAAAAATAGGGAAAAGGATAAGGCAAGTGCTCGTGAAAAGGAACTTGATGCCCTTTCTGGTGCAATGAGGAGGCAGGAGCGTTCTGCTGCTGCTGAACGTGATGCTCTTGTTCGAGATTATCAGGGCAGAATTAACGATTTACTGACCGATAGGGCAATGTCGGCAGGAGTGTCGGAAACACAGTCAAACCGTGAAAATTCACCCTTAATCGCAAATACACAGGGTCAAGCTGCTGGTCATCACAATGGGCTAATACATCAGAATCAAGGAACAATGGGCGCTTTTACCGGGAACCAGGGGCGTCAACGGAATCACGCTAATTACGAGGTGCCTATGCCACGTCAGGCACTTTTCGATGGGAAAACGTCTTGGGAAAGTTTCTTTCAGCCATTTGAAGCCTTGGCACAGGCCTGCAGATGGGACCAGAATGAGAAGCTTTTTCGACTTACCAGCTGTTTGAGAGGTGAGGCGGCTGAGTATGCATTTGGACAGCTTCCGCAGGAAACGCTGAGCGATTTTAGTCAGCTCGAGAGGGCCCTGGAGGCACGATATAAGGAGAAACGAACAAGCTCTTCGTATTTGGCTGAGTTGGAAAATCGTCGTATGCAAATAAAGGAAAAACTGGCTGATTATGTGGCGGATATTAAGCGCTTGGTGATTAAAGGATACCCCACTGCGGATGCGCAAACAAGGGAGAAAATAAATGTCAGGCACTTTTTAAAGGGCTTGCCTGATCAGCAGATGGCTGTCGCTGTAGGTATGCGGGAACCAGTCACAATTGATGAGGCCAGGCAAATTTTGGAAATGTACAATAGTTTAAAGGATGAGGTGAAGGGTGCACGGGTAAGAGTGGTACAGCCAGGTGAGGAAATACCCGTAAATGAAGGTCAATTTGTTACTGAGAAAAGGCTGAGAGAATTCGGGAACGAAATTAAATCAAATATTGGGAAAAAGATTGATGTTTTGTCACAGAAGCTTGAGAAAAGAAATGTGAATGTGGGTAAAGAGAAACCGCCAGGATCTTCAGGTCAAGGTCAAGGTGACGTAGCTTCTGGTGGTGCTCGACCAAAGAAAAAAATTCGTTGTTTCTCATGTTTTGAAGAGAATCACATTTCAAGAAATTGCCCATATAAAAATAATGGTGCACGTAATAATAATGCAGCAAATATTCAGGAAAACTAACTGGTGCCACTGCTAACGGCCTGGCAGTGGGACATGCTAGTTATTGTGACGTTTCTGGAAATGTGAGTGTATGTAACCTTAATCATGGAATGTCTATTCTGTTGCATGTGTCAGTTGGTCATCTGGGTGCCAAATTTGTGCTGGATACTGGCGCATGCGTCAGCATTATTTCATCTGGACTTTATTATAAAATTCCTCCTAATGATAGGCCCCAGTTACGGCCAGTCAACAATTCTTTTAAACTTGAGGTAGCAGACGATAGTCTTTTGACTGTAGAAGGAATTGTAAATTTAAATTTTAAAATTTCCAAAGATGATTTTGCATGGGATGTTTTTGTTGCTCCTATTAGAGAAGATGGGCTTATTGGCCTGGACTTCTTACAATTCCATGATTATGTGTTGAGTGCAAAGTCAGGACTCAAGCTTAAAAACAGGAAATATGAAACAGTGATTGAAAAAGTTCCATTAAGGGCTGTGAGGGTGGTTTGTAAGAATGATGTCATAGTTCCGTGTAATTCAGAGTTCATTTTGGAGGGGGATGGCGATTTTATGCCCTTGGGCTCTGATTTAGCTTTAATAAGCCCGTGTGACGATACCAACATAGACGGACTTATAGTGGGAAATTCTTTAGTTAGACCTTCCAAGAATGGAGATGTATTACCAGTGCGGGTAGCGAATACATCAGACTCGAATCTTACAATTAAAAGGGGAACTACTCTTGGTATTATGCAAGGCATTGATGACTCAGATATATTAACGGATAGCCCTGAGACAGAATCCTGTGAAAGAGCCCCGAAAATAAATAATGTCACTGCTGGGGAAACTGACACAACTTCCTGGTCAAAGCCTTTGCAAGAGCTTTTTCACAGATCCTGTGAGAACTTAAGTGAACATGAGAAAACAAGACTGTGTCTCTTGTTTGACAAATATAAAGAAATATTTTCGACATCTCCAATGGACTTGGGTAGGACAAATGTTATCGAGCACGCTATACCTACTGGAGATGCTCGACCTATTAAACTACCCCCGAGGCGTACACCGAGGGCTTTCGTAGAGCAAGAAGAGGCAATAATTAAGGAGCAATTGGATGCTGGGTTAATTCGAGAAAGTAACAGTCCATGGAGTGCACCCTTAGTTTTTGTGAGAAAGAAAGATGGGTCGGTTAGACCTTGTGTTGATTATAGGCGTTTAAATGCTGTGACAATAAAGGATGCTTACCCATTACCACAGGTCCATGATTGTCTGGACAGTCTTGATGGAGCAAGTTACTTCTGCTCCCTGGATCTCAACCAGGCGTTTTTTCAGCTCGGCGTTCGATCCTCTGATGTTCAGAAGACTGCATTCTCGACCAGCAAGAATGGACTGTATGAATATGTTGTCATGCCTATGGGTTTGACTGGATCCCCGTCTTCTTTCCAACGGTGCATGGAATTGATTTTTCGAGGGCTACAATGGCGCACACTTCTTATATATTTAGACGACTTAATTTGCTTTGGGCGTACATTCGAGGAAACGCTCACAAGGCTTGAAGAGATTTTCAACCGCCTTAAAAATGCCAATCTAAAGCTTAAACCTAAAAAGTGCAATATGTTCCAAAGGGAAGTGGCATTTCTAGGTTTTAGAGTGAGTGGTGAAGGCATCCAGCCTGATCTAAAGAAAATAGAGTGCATTCAGGCAATGAAATTCCCACGAAATTTAACAGAACTTCGCCGGTTTCTTGGATATTTAGGCTATTACAGGCGTTTCATTAAAAATTTCTCTATGAGAGCTGCCCCTTTGAATAGGCTGATGGAGGCCGGTCAGCCATTCATCTGGTCAGAAGAATGTGAGAAATCTTTCCTTGACTTAAAATCAGCGGTTTTGGGGGATGAAGTTATGGCTTTCCCGAGATTTGATGCGGGGGACGGTGTTTTCATTCTGGATACTGACGCAAGTAATCAAGGAATAGGTGCATGTCTTTCTCAAATGCAGTGGTGTGATCAGACTCAGGCTGAGGTCGAAAAGCCGATTATGTTTGCAAGTAAAACGCTAGACAAAAGTCAGAGGAAATATTGTACCACAAGAAAGGAACTTCTGGCAGTCGTAACTTTTGTGCAACAGTTTCGACACTATTTACTGGGACGTCAGTTTATCATCAGGAGTGATAACTCTAGTTTACGATGGCTTATGAGTTTCCGTTCACCTTCAGATCAGATAGCCCGCTGGCTGGAAGTTTTATCCCAGTTTGATTTCACTTTGCTTCATAGGAAGGGTAAGAATCATGTGAATGCTGATTTTTGGTCAAGCGTAGGGTGTGATCCGCAGGAGTGTGACTGCTATGATAGAAACACAATTCTGGAAGAGCTTCCATGTGGTGGCTGTAAGACATGCCGGAAACGTCATGACCAGTGGTCAGTTTTAGCAGACGTTGATGATGTTGTACCCTTGTTCGCTAGGAACGTATCTTACCACCAAACATCAGGGTCGAAGCATACTAAATTCTCTTATGTGGGAATACTATTCACTGTACTTAGCTTTTTGTCTAGTGCACTTTGGAATATGTATGCATATGTGACTAAAGGAGTAAAATCTAGAGCCTTAGGACGCTTAAGGCCTATGACTGATAGGGATAGCTTGGGTGAGTCGCTAAGTGAGCAACTCAGGGACAGAAATGGTGTTTTGTTCCAAAATGGGGAAATACCAAGTCAAAGTAGTAGCACAACGCCCTCAGATGATGTTTTGCTGCGAAACAACGGATTTCTCAAGCAATTAAAGAGGTCATCATTGGCAAGCTATCAACCTGAACAGATTCTTAAAATGCAAAAGAATGACCCTGATATTGGTAAAATGATTGAATGGAAACTACTTTCAGAGGTAAGACCAGACAGGGACATGGTGGCCGGTGAATCCCCATATGTGAGACATCTGTGGTTATTGTGGAACCAACTTAGCTTAAAAGATGGCATTTTGTTTAAAAAGAAAGTATCAAACTGTGGTACCCAAACATATTGGCAGTTACTCCTGCCCTCTGTTTTAAAGAAACAGGTGTTGGAGTCAACCCACTCTTCCCTATCATCAGGACATTTGGGTGTGAACAAAACACTCTCTAAAATTCAGCAGATGTTCTATTGGCATAGATTAAAAGAAAGTATTCGGTGTCAAGTGTGGTTCTAGGAAGAGACCTGGGAAAATGCCCAGGAGCCCCATGACAGAATATACAGTGGGATACCCTATGGATCGGGTGTGTACTGACATACTAGGACCACTTCCTGAAACAGAGCGTGCCGCAAAATACATTCTGTGTGTTCAGGATTCCTTCACAAAATATGTAGAGTGTTATGCTATACCGGATCAACGCAGTAGCACGGTAGCTGACAAAATAGTGTATGAATTTTTATCCCGTTATGGTTGTTGTCTCGATATGCATTCAGACAGAGCTTCAAATTACCAATCAGAACTTTTTCGGGAAGTGTGCCGATTACTCGAGATAAAGAAAACATCCACCTCAGGGTTTAGACCAAAGGCCAATGGCCAAATTGAAAAGTTCAACTCAGTGCTATTAAACATGATTTCAACGTATGTGGATAAAAATCAAAAGAACTGGGATCTTCATTTACCCTTGTTGACCATGGCATATCGATCTACAGTTCACCCAAGCACTGGATATACCCCAAACAAGCTAATGTTTGGCCGTGAGTGTATTTTACCTATTCAGTTACAAATAGGGTGTTTTCCTGAAAGTGCTGATTGCAAGACATACAATGAATATGTTCAAAATCTTGAGATAAAATTGCAGCAAATATTTCAGCTTGTACGTGAGCACCTTAAGACCAATGCCTCCAGAATGAAACGTGACTATGATACCAGGATAAGCCAGCACAATTATAAGATAGGTGATGTTGTTTATTGTCTTGATCTGACCAAAAAAATTGGTCACTGTAAAAAGATTGACCCCAACATTTGGCAGGGCCCTTATGTTATTGTGAAAAAGTTCAGTGATTTACTTTTTGAAATTCAGGGGAAACCTGGGACAAAAACAAAATTGGTTCACCATGACAGGCTAAAGAAATATTATTCTGAAACACTCCCAGATTGGGTCACTAACAAGTCTACCGAATGCCATGAAACTTCAGGGACTATTCCTGGTGTATCTCTTGGGCTTCCCCCTGCCCCAGGCCATGCCCTGTGGAAATCAACACCTAGGAAGCCCAGGAACAGAAAGAAATCACCATGCATGAATGGTGATCCTGACTATATCAACGTTAAAAGAAAAGCAAAGCCCAAAAAGACTGAGGGACCATTTCCCTTAAGGCGGGGATCTAGGCGTCGTAAAAACACTGTGTTTTTTGGAACATAAACAAATCATAAAATGTGGTCACAGATATTGAGAATCGGGCTGACTTATCTTTACCAGAAAATTGGCTTGAAATTTAGTTGAGTAAGAAACTTTGATCTTTGCATTAAAACTGGAACCAAAGCAGCTGGCCCATGACCTAATGCTTCATAAATTTAAAACTTAGGCATTATGGTGACAGTGTTCATGCTTATCATGAGTTTTGTTCATGTGAAATTTGTAATTAAATTTTAGCTGGGGTGGTCTTTCTCTGAGACAAAGGGATTGGAGGTCATATATAAGAGCTGGTCCTGAATTTTCTTAGCAAACACTGATGAAATATTAAAATGGAAAGAACAGGCACTCCGCTTATGGATGAGCAGGCAATGGTAGGCTGCAGTTACTCACCAGTTTCCGACCCTTGGGGAGAGGTAACTCTGCAGGAGTCTTCCATGGACCAGTTACTAAGGAGACTTAACACCCTGGAAACGTTAGTGAGGGACCAACATCTGACAACTAGGGAGCATGTATCAAAATGCCAGAGAGACACCATAAGCATAGAGAGAGGCATGCTGAATAAGGTATGCCAGAACCTACAAGCTGTCGCGATGGGGATCGAGGATATAAAGAAACGGCACCAGGCAGACCCGACTTTAATGTCGGGAATAATGAGTATGGTGAACTCTGAATTACTCTATCTCCAGACCACAGCTCCAGATTCAGCACCTGCTGTGGCTTCAGTGGACAATTCACAAAATGGAAACTAAGCTTCATTGATGTTTGATAATTCCCTGTTTTGGATATTAGAAGGAATCCTGTTGTAAATATTTTGTGCTTTGCTTCGCTTCAGTATGTAAGTTTGTGTGCTTTATGATTATTTTCATGTATTTTGGAGTATATGTGATTCTTATATTTGAATATGATAGACTGGATAAGAAGTGGAATTTGGTAGTTTTAGTTTTGAAGGAAATTAGAAATGTAAAGTGTAAAATAGTGAATCGGTAGTCGGAAATTGCCGAAATATGTTGGAGAAGGATTAATTGTTAAAATTGTGAAAGATCAGGAGTGATATGTGTTTAATTTTCTTAATGCAATTCTAGTGAAAAAGGGATATACAACAAGTGCGTATTCAGGAGTGATATGTGTTTAATTTTCTTAATGCAAATCTGGTGAAAATGGGATATACAACAAGTGTGTATTTTTATCAGTGGTAATGTCTCGGATGTGTGTATTATTTTCCAGCTATGTTTTGAGCTTAATTAATTGGAAATTCTGTTTTTGTTTCTGAAATGGAGATCTTATAAAATTATACGGATATCAGAGGGACATCATTGGCTCGTTTTTCATCAGGGCAGAATACATGTACGAGAGAATAGGCATGTACACCGGGTCGATAGTCGATTTTATACTGGGTCGATTTTATAGGGAGAGCGGAAAAACGGAGTACAACAGCAGATTGGCCATATGGAGCAGTTTGTAGACGTTTGCCTTCTAAATAGGACTATCTTTACTAACATTGTCCAAAAGCATGTCATACTTGCTTTTGACTAGTCAAAAGTATCAAAAACTCAAAAACCTGACGCAACTTTCTTAAAAGTTTGGAATAAATACGGCATGGAGTAACATTAGCCTTGAAAGTCTCTGGAATTTCATTGAAAATAGCAGTAACCTTGGACTAATTGACTTCAAAATTCTTGAACTCTCTGAGATATAACAATATTCCATTACATGTAACTACTCAGTAACAGGACAGATGTTTATAACTATCCTTAAAACAGATGAACTGATGAAGTTTTCTCAGTATCTTTCATCATTGATGTTGATATGACAATGTTTCAACGTTTGTATTGATACTAACCATGGGACCTTATGTTAGCTATTCTTATATGACGAGCTAACGTAGAATAACGGAGATTAACTGGGTTTTGGAGATCCCGATGTCATGGAATTGGGCGCTATTACAACACCTTCGGCTTGGGGCGAGATGGTCCAGATGGATGACATGTTGATATTCAGTTAAACCTGACGATGGTGCCATCATTCAGATGTTTTATTAATTTTCACCTTTAAATTTAAGATAAAGTATTCCTAATATTAAATATCAAATACTAAGAATTAATTCTAATTGAAATGGCACACAGAAACTTGAACATTAAATGTGATTTTATTTTGGAGATTATAATTTCACCAAATAATTCTGTGCATGTGGCTGAAAGGAAAATAATGCAAGACTGAAAAAGAAGGACTTTAATGTGTGAATGTGATCAGACTGTCTTAAGTGCATCTGATGTGAATTGGATATGATTATCTCTGGGTAAGGGTATAATTCATTAAATACTCCCATTTTTGTTTTATATTAACCCGTATGATAATTCAAACCGAGGACGGTTTGACCTTGTGGTTGGGGGAGTGTTGGGAGATTTACTTTTACCTAGAAGTATTTTCTGGTTTGTTTTTCTATTAGCCAGTAGCACTGGTACATGCAAAACTTTCTCACACTCTAGGTATATTTAGACTGATGACCTAACACAAGGTCGCTGTATGTCTGGGGTTATTTTCTTTATATCTATTCTTAGAATATAGGACGTTTGGAGTGCTATTTTTATGTAGATGCACTTTCATGATAAGGGTGTATATTTTTAGCCTGACAGCTCCAGCTCACTGGGCTGTGGCTGGTTTCTCTGGCTGAGAGGATACTACCATATTTGGGTCTCAGGGGGGGGACTTTATTTTTAGTATCAAAATGCACGGCTCTGTGACTTGTCCGGTTGAGATGATCTCACCATATTTGGGGCAGAGGCCGTATATTTAAGATGCACCCACAAAATCTCTGGGGCTTTTTCGCAGGGTTCTGTTCGAGGGATAATTGCCGATAGTTTGAAAGAATGAATGAGGCTTTATTACCTGCATTGCTTAAAATGTATATTAAAATAATAATCACACAATAAATTGTTACAGTTTTAATGTATTTGAGTGTCTCATGTGGAGCCAATTTTCAGCAAAGCAAGAGGCAGCTCATGGTGCAAAACAAACACAAAAGTTTTCTTTAATAATAAGAAAACTTTACAGTATGAAGCTTCATTTAGTGGACCCCTACCAAGATTGTTCAAATTATAGTGCTGGGGCCAAAAATGCCCCCGCACCTGGACTCTTTTGTTTTACATAGGCTTATATAGGGAAAATCTTTAAAAATCTTCTTCTCTGAAACTGCAAGGCCCAGGTCTTTGATATTTGGTATGAAGCTTCATCTTGTGGACCTCTACCAAGATTGTTCAAATTATAGCCCTGGGGCCAAAAATGCCCCCGCTCCGGGGCCCTTTGGTTTTACATAGACTTATATAGGGAAAATCTAGAAAAATCTTCTTCTCTGAAACCGCTAGGCCAAGGTCTTTGATATTCGGTATGAAGCTTCATCAAGTAGACCCCTACCAAGATTGTTCAAATTATAGTGCTTGGGCCAAAAATGCCCCCGCACCAGGGCCCTTTTGTTTTACATAGGCTTATATAGGGAAAATCTTTAAAAATCTTCTTCTCTGAAACTGCAAGGCCCAGGTCTTTGATATTTGGTATGAAGCTTCATCTAGTGGACCCCTACCAAGATTGTTCAAATTATAGTGCTGGAGCTAAAAATGCCCCCCGCACGGGGGCCCTTTGGTTTTACATGGGCTTATATAGGGAAAATCTTGAAAAATCTTCTTCTCTGAAACCTCAACGCCCAGGTCTTTGATATTTGGTATGAAGCTTCATCTAGTAGACCCCTACCAAGATTGTTCAAATTATAGTGCTGGGGCCAAAAATGCCCCCGCACCTGGACTCTTTTGTTTTACATAGGCTTATATAGGGAAAATCTTTAAAAATCTTCTTCTCTGAAACTGCAAGGCCAAGGTCTTTGATATTCGGTATGAAGCTTCATCAAGTAGACCCCTACCAAGATTGTTCAAATTATAGTGCTTGGGCCAAAAATGCCCCCGCACCTGGACTCTTTTGTTTTACATAGGCTTATATAGGGAAAATCTTTAAAAATCTTCTTCTCTGAAACTGCAAGGCCCAGGTCTTTGATATTTGGTATGAAGCTTCATCTTGTGGACCTCTACCAAGATTGTTCAAATTATAGCCCTTGGGCCAAAAATGCCCCCGCTCCGGGCCCTTTGGTTTTACATAGACTTATATAGGGAAAATCTAGAAAAATCTTCTTCTCTGAAACCACAAGGCTTAGGTCTTCGATATTTGTTATGACGCTTCAGCTAGTGGACCTCTATAAAGATTGTTCAAATTATAGCCCTGAGACCAAAAATGCCCCCGCCATGTGGCCCTTTGGTTTTACATAGACTTATATAGGGAAAATCTTAAAAAATCATCTTCTCTGAAACAAGGCTTAGGTCTTTGATATTTTTTATGAAGCTTCAGCTAGTGGACCTCTACCAAGATTGTTCAAATTATAGCACTGGGGCCAAAAATGCCCCCGCTCCGGGGCCCTTTGGTTTAACATAGACTTATATAGGGAAAATCTTGTTTTACATAGACTTCTATATGCAGGGTAAACCTTTAAAATCTTTTTCTCTGAAACCAGAAAGCCCAGGTCTTTCGTATTCGATATGAAGCTTCATCTTGTGGACCTCTACCAAGATTGTTCAAATTTTAGCCCTGGGGCCAAAATTGACCCTGCCCGGGGCACACTTGTTATGCTTTGGATCAGGTGAGCGAACCAGGGCCCTCTGGGCCCTCTTGTTTTATAAACATATCGCTGAAGGGGCTCTGTTTCTGATCATTGTTATTCAGGAGCTGGGATGCAGAGGTGGGACTGAGCGAGGAGAAGAGAAAGAGTTGGAACTATGACAAACATTGTAGGATCTGATCAGAAGCCATCGATGGATCTGCAGTCCAACCTGTATTAAGCAAGCACCTGAGGGATAACCAAAATGTGCTTGTTAAAGACAGGTGCTTGCTTTATACAGGTGACTTTAATTGCATTTTCAAAATTAGGGAACCGAATGTCTACTTGCTTAAGACAGGTTGCTTGCTTAATAGAGGTGGCCACTATGACAAGGTTTACTGTACACTGTTTGCATCTGGATAAAATGCTATAAATGTAATTACTTTTCCAGCACAGATTGTGTTGCATATGAGGTTAAGCATTATCAATGAAATATTGTAAATTCAGAAAGATGAATATGTTGTGCTGGATGAAAATACGTGTATACAGAAAGGAAATAATTAAACACATTATCGAGTGACAAGTAAATAATTTGGAAAACTTTGACGGAAAATGCTACCATAATTTTTTCAGACAAAAATTGTACTGAATACTTTTTTATATAAAATGAAGCGTTTTAACAAGTTCCACAATCTACTTTATAAAGCTTGCTGTTGTCCGTGTGACCATCACTGGCCATCTGACTGCCGCCGACCCTTAACAACATTTAGTTTATAGCGTCGATAGTCACCTCCCTACGACGTCAGAGCGCTGCGTAAAAAGTACGTTCTGGACTGTGCTCGTGCACTTGGGTATTGGCAAACAGTGTATACCTAATCAAACGCCACATAACTGACTGATCAGGGCTACTGTGCTTGCTTAAAACACTGGAATTTAAGGGTGAAACAGACAGTTCGATTCTCAGTTCAGGACTATATTCCAAACCTACACTCAGAGACAGTCAGCACATTCAGTGCTTTGATTATAAATATGGACATGATCTTGAACTCTAAATTGGGTCATCTCGCTCTGACGCATATTTTTCCAAACTCAAACAAATTATTTTCCTTCACCCCTGCGATAGTTCAATAGTGGAGTGCTTACTCAGTCTTATGATATATGCCACGTCTTTGAAAAATACAACTTTACAGGAGAAAATTTGACATTATTTACTATTCGCACAAACAAACATTCTTCGATTCGTTAGCCACTTTCGCTTTCAAGAACTTTCATTTTGGTGTATTGCTTCGAGCGATCTGATTGCACGGTGTTTTCCTGCGTCATTTTCCCGGTAAAGGTCAGGTATTTGCAGTCCAATCAGATGGCACGTATAGCGAACCAGTTCTAGAAACCGGAAGTTGCTAACTAATCGAAGAATGGTTTCATTGCAAAAATGTCTGCTTTTGATCCATGAAATGATTCACTAAGACACATTGATGTGTTATCATAATGAGATGCAATAGTTTACCTAAAATGGGTAGGTTTTAAAAACTCTGACCAGACCTGATATTTTTCAAAATAAATAGTATGTTGTAACAAAACGTATAATTCAGCAGAATAATGCGAATGAAAATCGTATTTACAGTTTCCGTAATTTGCAAGTTCAAGTATAGCTATTTTTATTAGAATCCAGATTCACACGACACAAGGAAAGATATCAGTATACATGTACACCCAAATGTCTTATTTAATGATGTTGCAAGAAATAACGTTGTATTTCGGTACTTCCATGCTCCCCGAATATACTGGCTTATCGAACACGCTATGCGCAACATTGAGTCAAGTCAACTGAAGCGCGTATTCTAATAATAGCTAACAACAAACTGCGCTGCTCAGTCCTAAAACTGTCTTATGTCATACGCTAATATCGTGTATTACACCTGTGTGGTCATAGCTGTACTTGATTTTCAGGCATTCAAACATTCTAAGAATCTATTTTGAATATTGAAAGTGATAATTAATTGGACAAGGTTATTCTTTGTCAAAACGGCAACGTTTGCAGTTTCTCGCACCACGGCTTTAGTCTTATAACTACCTATTATAACATTATAACTAAAGCGGATCCCATATCTGTTATTTTTTTTCTTATATTTTTTCAAAGAAAATTGGACTTCAAATTTCTCAACATCTGCTTTCAAATGATTCACGTGAAGAACTTGGCCTGATGTTCTCTGAAAATTGAGGAAAAATTCTGATTGTCGTCTGCTTAAATTTGCATTAATGCCTTAATTTACAGCTAATTCTGATTGACTACAGGTATATTCATTTTTCATTTTTAAAAGGAATATATTCTGAATGAGACTGCTACATAAGACCTTTCATTTCCTTATTGTGTGCCTATTCTTTAAACTTAGTTATATCAGTTTTTGATAACACACTTCGGGCGCGTTTTTTAAAATAAAATTACATCGTTATCAAACCAAAGATGTCCGTAGCGGTTTTTATGCGAGATCTATATATGTAAACGAAAATGTTTACTGTTTTAAAATTTGAATTGCTCAAAACAAAAGCTGGAAAGACACGTTTGATTATTTTCATTTTTGGATGTATTTGTACATATAAAATATAAACTATCCGGAGGTGACTTTTACGCACATCTTACATTAAACTGCATTTCATTGTGTAACTACAATAGGCTCATAGCAGAGATTAACATGCCTTAAAAAGGCCACACACAAAGATCACCACCGTCTCAAACCACAAAAGAGCATTACGGTCTATCCGTAGAGACTTCCCATCCTATCATACGATGCTATTAAAATAAAGATACTGTAAGGTCACACGACCTTTTCTGAAAGGAAACCTACAAAATAACGCATGCGAGTAACGAATATTCAGATCACATTGAAATCATTATACACTACAATTGTTCAGCGAATAGTACATTCAAAATCCAGCGTACATGTTTTGAGAAAATAGTTCCTTAGTACATTGACCAATTAAATAACAAACGTATTATCATTATGTTTTGATTTTATCTATACTCACCGGAAATAGAAACTATACACTCAATTTTGAGTTGTCACTGGCGAAACATTTTAATGAACTTTGAATTTCAATTATATAACGTATCATCACTGGCATGTCTGATTTATCGAATAAATTTTTTAATGATAAGTACGATTTTTCGGGTAGAGCCACAGGTACAAAGCAAGGGTCCAAATCTTGCTGTTAAAGTTTCCATTGAGTCAAACATTTTGTGTCGTGAATGTGATTCCCATTTTTACCAGTTATTACGCATCATCTAACGTTGGAAATATTGTTAACAAAATGAAAATTTTCACAATGGCTGAAATGTTATCGACGTTTAAATATTGGACCAACCACCGGAAGTGAGCGAAAAGTATGGCATTTCTGAGTGCGGTTTTTGTTTTTATCAATAAAACACAGCTGAAGACGATTCAAGGCACTTTTTGGTCGATTTTTGGCTTGAAACATTACTTTGAAAATTTCGCGGAAAAAAGCAATTCCTGAGATTTCAATAGAATGTTTGCTTCTCGATAATTTTCAGATGTTATGCTATTTTTTTTATTTCTTGCTTTTCACTTGTTACCTACACGTAAAAATGTTGAAGTCAAAATTCGATTACAAACAGATTTTGTGAAAAATGCACTTTTCTACATTTTCCCCCAAAACAGTTATTTTGAACACCAGAGTTCTTTAAATTGTTACAGGATTCATGTCGATAGTTAGTCAAATCCTTAATCAGTAACTTTTAACTGAATTATCCACTTGTTTTGTCAGGCGAGACAATTTAAAAACAATTTAAAAGTGTATAGTTTCTATTTCCGGTCAGTATACTGTTGGAGAAAGCTAATGATCATATTTTTCAACAGCCTGGAACGCCACCACCCGTCTTTACAGATTCTGCTGTACCTAACCATGTTGTCTGTTATGAAGGAATTGAATGCACTGTTCCTATGACTATTCACGGAAGCAAGGATCCATCAAAAAGGTTCACTTCTTTCCTTTATAAGTAGCATGCGCTATGCAAGCATTGAACAAACAAAACATTTCATTTCAATTATTCATACTATGGTGTATTTTATACATTTAAAAGGATACGACGGCAGTGAAGGTTTATTATGCTGCCCGAAGAATTTCGGGGGAGCATATAGTCGCCGCTTCGTCCGTGCGTCCGTGCGTCCGTCCCGCTCTTGTCCACGCGAATTCTCAGAAACAACTGGTCGGATTTCAATGAAACTTCGTGGGAATATTAAGTATCGAAGGTGGATGCGCATATCACCTGCGTGTTTTGGTTTGATGATATTTCCAAGAGTTATGGCCCTTTGATGAATTCTGCATGAATATATAGGGTACTGTTCGTGTCCACGCGAATTCTCAGCAACTTCTGGTAGAAATTCAACGAAACTTCAATGGAATCTTAAGCAGCAATAGGGGATTCGCATATTATCCGTGCTATCTGGTTAGATGATTTGCCACAGAGTTATGGTACTTTGTTTAAAGTAGAAGTAAAACAAAGATCAGGAATTGATACAATTAACTTACTCCACTCATAAAAGACACCAAAGGGAAAGAAATACAAACATTAAGCGACCAGACCATAATGGAAACCTAAACAAAGGAAGGCCATAAGGACAGTTACTTTCCCACAAAATGGCCATATGGCCATCCAAAACCAAAAGACACAAGTGATACATACAGTAAGTAACAAACAACAACATAAATAAATCGCCACAGAAGAGCCGCCTTGGAACGGTCAGTGGAAGATTTCCACTGGGGGGCTTAAATCGATTTTACGTGGCCACAATCCTCGCCCTTACTTCCGTCGCGATTTAGACAAATAATTTGTTCAGTCCGCATGAAGGCCTCCTTACTCATCAGTGCAACATCTCCGTGAACACAAAAATCAAAGAACAACATAGGTGAGACAACGGTGAGGACTCGACAGCAAGAAACCACTGAAATGCTGGAGCAAAAGAAAACCAACAGTTAGACTCCGATGAGCCCGACCAGAGACAGAGCATCAGGCAGCAACCA
This sequence comes from Lucinisca nassula, assembly GCA_963580285.1. Taxonomy (NCBI): domain Eukaryota; kingdom Metazoa; phylum Mollusca; class Bivalvia; order Lucinida; family Lucinidae; genus Lucinisca; species Lucinisca nassula. Next base: position 105,763,373 of record OY757012.1, on the reverse strand, counting down.
ACATTATCTCTCTAATTTTCAATAAGCCTTTACGTTGGAGCCGTCATAGAATCTGAGGCCTGACCCACCGGCGTGCAATTAAAGAGGGAAGCAAAGTTGCCAACCGTGATTGGGTTAACTACCATGCATGCAGTCTGTCGTATAATATCCATGTTGTACCCAATCTTTTTATATCGAAGAATGATTTTACGAAATTTGGTGCTGAAGTCATTGCGGTTATATATTTTTCTGAATTTATATACTAAGTCACCATAAAATTCGGGTTCCGATAGACCTTGTTGCAGAAGAGATTTAAGTCCAATATTGAATTTTGAAATTAAATCAGAATGGCGACTATAAAATTTTGAAAAAAGCTTTACGTAGTTTATGGTACCGATAACCCTGATTAAGGCGTTTAGCCGTTAATAATTTATTACGAGTGTTGAAGTCAGTTACATGACTACACACTCTAGCAAATCGAATTAATTGCGAAATATAAACGCCATAGGATGGCACACAAGGAACATCACCATCCAAAAAAGGAAAATTTACAATCTCAAAATCAAAGTCATCGCGTTTATCATAAATTTTACACGAAACAAATCCATCTACAATAGATAGATGTAAATCCAAAAACGGGGCCTCGGTATCAGAAGAATTTGCTTTATTTAACTGAAGTTCTAGGGGGTAAATCTGACTGATCAAACCATCAAAATAGGTATTATCAATATTTAATAAATCATCTAAATATCTAGAAGTAGAGCTAAAAGCTTCAATAATTTCAGATTGGTTATCAATGGAAAGCGACAAAATGAAGTCTCTTTCATAACAATACAATAAAGCTGCAGTGTAATGCCACTGTGGCTATTTTTAGAAAAACATTGTCATCACTCTGGTGCCTACATTTATGAATGGATTTTAATATAACTTCACACAAGTGTTGAGTATGATAATATCTTGAGCATGTTCGACTTTCAGGGTCCAGGGCTCAAGGTCAAGGTAACTGTTGCTATTTTTAGAAAAACATTGTTTTCGCTCTAGTGCCTACATTTATTGATGAATTTTAGTATAATTGCACGACCCGCAGAAAAAGCGACCGACTGAAGTCGATTGATTTCTAAGAGTGCCCTAAAATCACCGTGTCATTCTGTCATTCTGTCTGTCCGTCCGTAACCCGTTTGTGAAAATTAGTGATAGTGACTTAACCGCTTGGAATATTTAAACAATTTTTGGCATACTGATAGATATCAATTAGATCTAACAAATGAACTTGCGAAATATTACATTCCATTTAGTGTAGCCTCGCCGAGGCGAAAAATGTGAAAATTTTCGAACTGCTTCTCCTCGGAAACCGTTGGGCCGATTGAAGTCAAATTTCATATGGAGCCTCTATGGGATGGGGGAAACCAAAATTTGCTCATGGTGTCCAGGTCACATGACCAAAATGGCCGCCAAGCCATATATGGTCTGTCTGTCTGTCCGTCCATAACCCGTTTGTGAATATTGTAAATAGTGACTTAACCGCTTGGAATATTTAAACAATTTTTGGCATACTGATAGATATGAATGAGATCTAACCAATGAACTTGCGAAATATTACATTCCATTTAGTATAGCCACGCCAAGGCGAAAAATGTGAAGATTTTCGAACTGCTTCTCCTCGGAAACCGTTGGGCCGATTGAAGTCAATATCATATGGAGCCTCTATGGGATGGGGGAAACCAAAATTTGCTCATGGGGCCCAGGTCACATGACCAAAATGGCCGCCAAGCCATATATGATAGAAACCCTTCAAAAATGGTCTTATCCAGAACCACTGGGCAGATTTCCACGAAACTTGATAAATAGCATCTGGGACGTAGGCCCATCAAAATTGCTAAAATGGTGACCCTGGGTTGACCTTGACCTTCTTTGTGCCTAGGTCAAACTTTGGCACATATGCATTTGTTGGAATATTTAACTAATTTTTGGCATACTAATAGATATCAATGAGATCTAACCAATGAACTTGCGAAATATTACATTCCATTAAGTATAGCCTCGCCGAGGCGAAAAATGTGAAAATTTTCGAACTGCTTCTCCTCGGAAACCGTTGGGCCGATTGAAGTGAAATTTCATATGGAGCCTCTATGGGATGGGGGAAACTAAAATTTGCAAATGAGGTCCAGGTCACATGACCAAAATGGCCGCCAAGCCATATATGGTAAAACCCTTCAAAAATAGTCTTCTCCAGAACCACTGGGCAGATTTCCACGAAACTTGATCAATAGCATCTGGGACGTAAGCCCATCATAAATTGCTAAAATGGTGACCCTGGGTTGACCTTGACCTTCTTTGTGCCTAGGTCAAACTTTGACACATATGCTTTTGTATTGGAAAAGTGAGAATGCATTTTATCCTGCAAACGATTCAGAATCGATACTAAAGTATAAAATATATTTTTGCTCCTTACGATAAGGCGCATTTTGTGGGGGAACCGTTTTAAGTCCAGGTCACATGACCAAAATGGCCGCCAAACCCATATATGGTAACACTCATAATGCTAAAAGCATCCGGCGGGTCGTGCACTTCAGCTGAAGCACTGGTTTCACACAAATGTTGAGTATGATAATATCTCGAGCAAGTTCAACTTTCAGGGTCCTGGGCTCAAGGTCGAGGCCACTGCTGCTTTTTTTAAGAAAAAAACTTTGTCATCGCTTTAGCGTCGTCATTTGCTGATGGATTTTGATATAACTTCCCACAAATGTTGGGTATATCATCACAAAAACATGCCTATATAAATTGGACCCACTTGGACCCCACTTTTATATGATAAAACTGGGGTTTAGAGGGGTAAACTGCATTTTTCTTATTTCTGCTTTAAAATATAGATTGTGGGTACTCGTAAGAACCGCGTCGATAAGGCGGTTCTAACGAGTACCTACAATCTATATTTTGAGCAGAAAGAAGAAAAATATCACAATTTTTCATCTTTTTTTGATCACAAATTTTAGCTTTTTTCGGCGGTAAAGTTTATAATGTATTTGCATAGGCGTGTTAACGTAATGTAATATCTCGAGCAAATTCGACTTTCAGGATCCTGGGCTCAAGGTAAAGGTCACTGTGGCTATTTTTACAAAAAACTTTGTCATCGCTCTAGTGCCTACATTTATTGATGGATTTTAATATAATTTCACACAAATGTTGGGTATGATAATATCTCGAACAAGTTTGACTTTCAGGATCCTGGGCTCAAGGTCAAGGTCACTGCAGCTATTTTTTTAGAAAAAAATTTGCATCGCTCTAGCGTCGTCATTTGCTGATGGATTTTGGTATAACTTCCCACAAATGTTGGGTGTATTAATATATCGAGCAAATTTGACTTTCAGGATCCTGGGCTCAAGGTAAAGGTCACTGTGGTTATTTTTAGAAAAAAACTTTGTCATCCCTCTAGTGCCTACATTTATCGATGGATTTTAATATAATTTCACACAATGTTGGGTATGATAATATCTCAAGCGAGTTTGACTTTCAGGGTCCTTGGCTCAAGGTCAAGGTCACTGTGACTATTTTTAGAAAAAAAAACTTTGTCATCGGTCTAGCGTCGTCATTTGCTGATGGATTTTAATATAACTTCACACAATTGTTTGGTATGATATTATCTCGAGCAAGTTTGACTTTCAGGGTCCTGAGGTCAAGGTCACTGCGGCTATTTTTAGAAAAACTTGCTGGAGGTAGAAATCTTTCCAACTATAAACGGAGTTCCATTGCACACAGCCTTTCATTATTAACCTCTTATCATTCTAATATGACTGAAATACTGCTAAAAAGGATTTAAAATCTCAAGTCATCCATCTACATTAGAGTTGCAGATAAACTGGATCAAAGTGTAAGAAGCTAGTCTTGGCAGATGGTCAAAATGGCCTTTTTCGACAGTCAAGGGGATGGGATCAGATCCATTTTCGAACCCGTCTGATTTTTTTATATGCATGTAAAGGCACCCAATACAGAACCCTACCTGGAGACAGTCCTGTGAGGATTGCCTCTGTGTACGAGAATAAGTTTTCAATAATTTGTATTAAACATTTTTACCCAATTAATATAGCTAAACTACCACCCAGGATCTTTGGGGTATGGTATCACTTCCTTTCATTTAGTCAGACTTTTGTGTTGCTGATGTTTGTATGACAGTGCCATCAGGCAAGCTAATCTGTCCACTGACAGGTTTTGTTATACTCCATTTTGAAGTACAGTGAGAGATACACATTATACCGCTCTTTAACTGGGACAATGTTTCCTGTTCCGGCTATTGCACATTCGGGGAGCATCCATCGGTTTCACCGATATTCTTGTCTTAATGTTATTTCTATATCTCTGAATGTTATTTTCGATGATTTAAAATCTAATAATTTTGTAATTATATTATATATGAATCTTCAGTGTCAATACAAACATGCTTATATAATATTCCCGTTTATCATGATTTCGCTGTTATACTTTGGCTTAACTTGGTGAATGGCACCTTATGCTATTATGCCGCCTATAACATGAAACAAAGTTGTTGAAAACATACCAGCCTTAAGAAAATAAGACAAATGAAAAATTATCATATGATCAACACAATCTTACATTCGTCATAAAAAAGAATCAAGGTCATTTTTGTTTTGTCAATTGATAAAATAACTCCCTCATGATTGTATGATCCTCTCTATACATATATAGGCCCCTAGTTGTGTTTGGTCATACAGATCCGGGCATATATCCTGGCATACCTTCCGTTACCCCTAAACAGCCCGGGGGATCGTACATGACAGTGTTACCCTTCACTCCAGAGAATGGAACATCTGGTCTTCATCGTGTCTGTGTACAAACGAAAGATCCAGTTTTAAAGTAAGTAAATGCAAACTAGTATTCTATACGTCATATATTTAGTATAGTAAGTGACATGGAGGCTCACGAACATGAACCAACGGCACAAAACCAATTAACAAATAACACACTGCAAAAGGCCGACCGCCGTGGGACGGTCAGTAGTAAAACTACTTGGGGCTTCATCTCCGGAGTTTATGAAACTTCAACTCTTATCCTCAGTTCCAGTGCAGTACCAAGCATAATAACAATAACAAATTGATACATACGGAGGCTTTCTAGCTCAACAGTGAGTCAAAATAAAATACATAGTGAAATGGTCATGTATATAGAGGATCTTATATGAGTGTTCATGTATTATTGAATTTATTAAACGAGTTGAGGAAAAGGGATAAAATGCGAGGCTTGCCGAGCATTTTATTCCTTTTCCTCAACGAGTTTAATAAATTCAATAATACATGAGCACGAATACAAGATTCTTTTTATCAGATGACATTTTATTCACGATTGTTTACAAAAATATCAATATTCCGCCATTAGTAAACGCGACGTCGTTAAAGACGTCGTACATGTAACGTTACGGGACGTATCTAGCTAATTTGCATATTTAATCCACTAGTGGATTATCGAAAATAATGCGTGGCGTTATTACACTCTCGGACGCGACGTCATATGATAAAGATTGATACTATCATGAATCAGGGTTGAGGACTCGACAACAATCCGACGCCAGAGCAGAAGAAAACCACCAGTTAGATAACGGAGGGTCGAACCCAGGAAATATCAGGCTTTTCAAACATCTTCATTTTCAGAAACTAAATGGCTCAATAAACATTCAGTAGTCATGTGAGCTGTTCAGGTATCTAGTAAGCACCGCCTACTCACATGTGAGCCCCAACAAGCGAATTTGTGTCTTCGAGCGTTCCGTCATGACAAATTTTAACTGCGCATGCCCAGCCATTCAGAGGGGCCAGGGATATGGCTTTCTGTCAGAAGATTCCTTTTGATTCACTGCTTGTATGAGCGAGCAGCGAAGGTTCTGGCGAGACTGCGCGGATGCGCAGGCTCACCTGAACCTTCGCTGCTCGCATAGGCGATAAGTACCAAAATCGCTTGACGGGGCCCATGTATAGCTGTGGTTTAGTTTATGAACTTAAAAAACTGTAGACAAAAGTAACGTGTCGCAATAGTATATTACTTAAATTGCGATAGTAGAAACATAAATGTTGTGAGCATGTATGCTTATCGATCTTTTGCAACCCACACTTCTTCATAAATTGTCCAACATTTTGATTTAAAACAACTAAATGATGAAATCATTAATAAACTGATACCAGAAGTATACTAGCCAAACTGGCCTATAACTGCAATTATAGTATTTCTAATTGTTGATTGGATTTCATTAACATTTAAATGGTTGCCAGTTGTTTGTAGTGAAAGATTGTCGACATTTTTTTATATAGAATGATTCAAAATCAGTGAGAAAATGTATTTATTTTTCGTAGGGTCAACGTGGATGAACTCTGTTTTCATGTAGATGTATTATCAGGTAAGCCAACTTTAATGTAAATTTGTTAGCAAGTAAGATTTTTTTCATTTGTCATATTCAATCAAACCACAACGGCTGTCAATTCAAAATATACCATTTTATGATTTTTGATGGGTGAAAGAATATGTCCAACCTATAAAGGAGATTGGTAATAAATATATTTCCAAGGAATACCTTTCGAGCGTTACACTTGAGCAAAGGCCAAAAATGTAGCTTTGATGAACTTTTTTCAAAAGAATATTTGGCTCCTTTTGATATCTGGCGACTGATTTAACCAGTCAATCTTTGTACCTTAACTCTAGATTTTGAATCTACTTACCTTCTTTTTTTATAATTTCAGGTCACGGTAATTCATCAGGAAAACCGGTAAGAACATTCACAATACAGTATAGTGTTAACTTTGAGGGCTTAACGAATAGTGCATTTTTATGTGCCCAGTAGCGATACCGGGGACATATTGTTTTTGCCCTGTATGTTTGTTTGTTTGTTGGTTGGTTTGTACGTGGACAACTTTAACGTTGGCCATAAGTTTTGAACCGTTTGAGATAGAGCTTTCATATTTGGTCTGAAGGTTCCTTGTGACAAGACCTTCACATTCATGCAAAAAAATCTGACCTGTGACCTTGACCTTGACCTTTGACCTACTTAAAAGAAAAAAATAACATTGGTAATAACTTTTGAACCACTTGAGATACAGCCTTCATATTTAGCATGTATGTTCCTTGTGACAAAAGCTTTACATTCATGCAAAAAAAAGGCCGGCCTCGGTGGCTCAGTCGGATGCGCGTCTGACTGGTGATCAGGAGGACGCGGGTTCGACTCCCGCCGGGTCGGCAACATTCTTTCGTGGAGATTGATCATGAAATCTTTTCTACGGTCATTCTCTCCCTTCCGCTGATTCAAGAAGGGCAGTTGTCAGTTTCTGGCGAAAGAATGTGCACTGTACTGGTTAACCGCTTACGTATAAGCCTGCCCAGGAAAGTGTTGATAGGTAAACTGACCGGCTCAAAAATGACCTAAATAGTGTTGACTGGGCCGTAAAACCCCAATACAAACAAAATCATGCAAAAAATATTGACCTGTGACCTTGACCTTTGACCTACCTAAAATAAAAAATAATATTTTGGTCACAACTTTTGAACGGTTCGAGATAGAGCCTTCATGTTTTGCATGTAGGTTCCTTGTGACAAGAGCTTTACATTCACACATAAACTTTTGACCTGTGACCTTGACCTTTGACCTACATAAAAGAAAAAATTAACAATGGTCATAACTTTTGAACCGTTTGAGAAACAGCCTTCATATTTAGCATGTAGGTTCCTTGTGACAAACGCTTTACATTCATGCGAAAATTGTGACCTGTGACCTTTGACCTACTTAAAAATAAACATTTTTGGTCATAACTTTCGAACCGTTTGGGATAGAGCTTTCATATTTGGTATATAGGTTCCCTGTGATCAGAGCTGTTTATTCATGAAAAATGTTTGGACCATGACCTTGACCTACTTAAAAGAAAAAATAAAATTGTTCATAACGTTTGAATCGTTTAAGATAGAGCCTTAATATTTGGCATGTAGGTTCCTTGTGACAAGAGCTTTACATTCATGCATATGTTTTTGACCTGTGACCTACATAAAAGAAAAAATATAATTGTTCATAACTTTTTAACCGTTTAAGATAGAGCTTTCATATTTGACATGTAAGTTTCTTGTGTTAAGGGCTTCCCACACAAACAAAAATCTTGAACTGTGAACAACTTTAAATAGAAAATGACCATGCCCGGGGACATGTTCGTGTTTCACAAACACATCTTGTTTTCAGATAAAATGTGTGTTATTATGTCTTCTCTTATTTACACCAGGACAGTCTGAAATTTTTGACGCTGATTCAGAACAAACCGCAGTCAATTTTTATTATGTGTGTTGCAGGTTATAATACTTATTAAAAAGTTTAAATGAGTGACAAGAAGAAGTTTCAAGCGCAATTACTTATACATAGTGTTTTCCTATTTTGCAATGTAACTGTCATTATAGAAATTATCGAATCACCCTTACATGTCATGACACATTTATGTTTGCTTGTTTTGAAGTTTAACGCCACAGTCATCACTATTTTAGGCCATATCGAGCCAGTTAGTTTACATATCCTCACTTTTTCTGCACAGTCGTAGCCAATACATTCGTTTGCCAGAAACTGACAACTGTCCTTTTTGAATCAGCGGAAGGGGGTGAATGGTCGTAGAAAAGATTTCAAGATCAAAAAAATGTTGCCGACCCTGGCAGTCCTCCTGATCACCAGTCAGACGCGCATCCGACTGAGCTACCGAGACCGGCTTCATACTACATTTAGGGGTTTTACATTAGTAAGGTCTGACATATTTTGCACAGCCTAAGTATACTCAAGAGCTCCTGAATATGAACTTAACAGTTATATAGTTCTCGAAAATCTCGCCATGCTCATTCATGATCTTTGTATCATTTATTAATATTTACAGGGAAATCCAGGGTTCTTGCCTCCTACTCTGAACACTAATACGACAGTTTTATGCAAACCTGACACACCATGTCATGTGTTTTCAACATACAGGAAAGGTGCTAACAACACGAACTGGTGAGTTCACGATGTAATAAATTATCAATGATAATATGTTTGAAGATCACACTTTTAATCACGTTAACATGTCCGTATAATGAACACCATTATAAACACCACCCTAGATAGGGAAAAGCGACGAATAGTTAGAGCCGCGCCATCGAAAGTTCCTACGAGCACACACAATCTTTGTTTGAAACGGAAATAAGAAAAATGTCATTAACTTAGCAGAAGATTCTAGTTCTAGAGCTAGTCTGATCCACACCCTGCGTTCCCTGCTTGCATAGAACAAGTATAAAGCTTCTAATTTTTAAACTTCGATTTCAAGACTCAGCTAGTCTTTTAGTTTGGGAGACCGGTTTATGTCTCACTTGGTCGCGAACTTCATGCACACGCTTTCATCAGAAACTGACAACTGCCCTTCTTGTCTCAGCTGAAGGAAGAGAAGATAATTGGCTTGAACATCAGCCAAACTCTGACAGAAAAAAAGATACATTAGAACGTTAATGGTCCGGACGTTGATGGGTCGTTTACCATGACTGAATCGAACTCTTTTTGTTTTAGAAATTCTTTCGAAATTTCCAGGGAACAGATTTTAGGGTCAGTTTAGCGAGATTTGTCTCATTTCGTGTGAATAAGGAGAAAGAAATATTGTATGAAAAATCCAATCCCTAGAAGCAGACAAGAACATTATGACACAAGGCTGTGTTATCCTAGTTAGCTTGCATACGGCACTGTTAAGATTTTGTTTTCATATTTCAAAGGGGTAGCACCCATTAAGCATTAAGTGTATTATGTCAACTATTTGTAGTTTAGATAAATAAGATAAATAGTAACAGTTTCCATTACATCTTATAGGACTGTACTTTATGGAAAGAATTTGATATAAGCATATAAGAATCTTACATGAATGTGAGGGGTGGATAGAAAACATTCTCGCGGGGTCACTGTCCAGCATCATGAGGCTTGCCAAGTGATGCCGGCCAGTGATCACGAGGGAGGATTTTTCTATTTACCCTCCACACCCATATAGGATACTTTGTCTTGCTTACCTTTCATTTACGAGAGTGGATTTTTAAAATGCAGTCACTTCGATTGTTGGCGTCCGCTATGTTTTGACTGTAAGAATTTGAATAGATGTATATAAGATTCGTACATTGGTGTTATGTGTAGATAGAAAACCCCATCGCGAGGCTTGCCGAGTGATCTCGAGGGATGGGTTTTTCTATGTTCCCCTCACACCCATGTAAGATTCCTTTTCTTGCATACATTTTATTTCTGAGAGGAGATATTTAAAATGCAGTCGCTTCGATTGTAGACGTCCGCGTTATTTTAATGACAGTTGTGCTACGTTTTGACGTCACTGTACGTGCAGTGATGTCAAATTTTATGACGGTGTACATGACTTCCTATTCAACCAGTGCACACCAAACACATAAAATATTCAATTTCCCTCCTTTCCAAGAGAAGGAGAAGCTGATTAGGATAAGAATTTCTGTCGCAGTGTTTTGTCTAGGATTTTCATTCCTGGTGTGCAGACTCGTTTTTCAGCAGGTCTAGAAATTCTTAAGAAGCTTGTTGCATTCATTCTTCTTAAGAGCCTGTGTGTTGTAAGATATTTGAGTGTGCCGAGCTATATATAATTTGACCCGTGTACTGATTAGCCCTTTGTAGTTGTCATAATCGGGATCATTGCTTGACTCTAATCACAAAGTATTGGAAATCATCAGATCATGAACCAGTATATGGATGTGTCCCATGGTTTAAGTTCTTGGGATAACCCTTGGAAATTAACTAATAGAATGCACTCAGATGAAGGAAATCAGGAGTGCAGGATCATGAAAGAGGAACACTGAAATGAAGTTTCTCACTACTTAGCTATAACGAGGAAACTTGGGGAAAGACGATGTTCCGTGCACTTAGGCAACTTCAAGTCCTCCGGTGGCACAAATTTGGCTATCCTTATAATCTTGGCCGGAGACATTGGAACTATCCAAGGCCTAAGGGTTCTCTGCGGACTCTGCAAAAAGTATTGCAAAAATTCTGTGAAACGGAAGAATGTGAGGACTTTTGAAATTTTTTCGCTCCACATAATCTGAACTGGCTAACAGCCAGTTGTTGGTAATGCAAAGACTGCAAAGCAGACCGTGAGAAATGTTGATTCACACAGACTGTGCATTCCTTACAGATGCTGAGTATGGAAAATTGGTAAAATCCTACTTGCTCTTGGATATGCCTAAAATGCAAGGTCTTCAATTTTTCCGACTTTTTCTTCAATTAATATTTAGAACTCATCACGAAAACACGCCTATATAATTTTGCCCCCCCCCCCTTGAACCCCACTTTATATAGTAAAACTGGGGTTGCCGGGGGTATACCTTATTTTTCTTATTTCTGCTCTGAAATATAGATTGTGGGTACTCGTTAGAACCGCCTCGATGAGACGGTTCTAACGAGTACCATCAATCTATATTTTAGTGCAGAAATATGAAAAATATAACATTTTTCATCTTATTTTTTTTTCGGCGATAAAAGTGGCAATGTATTTGTGTAGGCGTGTTTGTTTGCGTAATGTGGATAAGCGAAATAAATCTGAACCTCTGTCAAAGGATAAGGGAGTTCAATCTCCGACAACTGACACAACTAAGAATTTTGCAGTATAAACAGCAATGGGTTAAGAGGCAATATAATTGAACTTTTAGCTTAACTGGCTACTCTCCAAACACGTATATTGTGACTGTTCAGGAAACAAAGATTGACAGTTCAATAAAAGCTTCTGAGCTTTTACCTGAAATTAGTCAGTACAGTGTCTACAGAAAAGACAGAAACCCTCATGGTGGTGGGGTGATTTTGCTTATTCACAAAGACATCTTTCATATGCAAGTGCTGAATCAGTCTGGGTTTAGATTTTTGAAAACAAAACGCCTCACTTCGAAGCAAGTTGGTATCGACCTCGAACAGATGTTTAAAGATAGGCTTGATTGCATTAAGTCTCAGCATAGGGGTAAAATACTTCCGTCAGTCCATGTTCTAGGTGACATAACCTTCAGAGACATTGTTTGGACCGACAGGCTCAGCAAACAAGGCACAATGCTGACTTGGTCCGACAGGCTCAGTAAACAAGGCAGTCCGAAGGACATATATTGATTGGCATTATGAATGATCATGCCCTTTTTCAGAACATGTAACTGCACCGCAGCTGTTGTTACGGGAGTGTGTGGCGGACATAAAAAGTCTCCCTGCCCTTCATCATAGTGTTAGTCTTTTTGGATCAATGATTCCATGGTTGAATTTCAAAAATTTTTTGGAGTCACTGATGAGACCTTTTTGGCCGAAACTAGCTAGTCTGGCCCAGAAAAATCTTGTACTCTCCATATTTTTCAGTTCTGTGCTGTGGTCCTTGCTTTCATGGGATTACCCTTTTTTCAAAACATTAGAAACAAATGTTAACTTCCTCACTCATGTAAAGAATACTTTGCATTTGATAGTTACATCTTTTCCAATACCATTTGAGGGTTAGTATCCCGTAAAGTATACTTAAACCAACCACTATTTTGTTCCTGACCGGTCCAAGTCAGTGTCTTTGCTGTGAATCCTTCCTGTTTAATGTTTGTTATGTTGGTGATTCTCATTCTTTCCTCCATTATGTATGCTGTATCTGGATTATCTGAGTCACCACCTGTTTGGGAAAGAGTTGCTGGCTCGGTTTACCAGCTTTCTATTTTGTTTAATGTCGTAACGCTATGTTTCGACTTTTTTCCCGTGTGATATTGTAGGAGTGGGGTTTCGGATTTGGTTGTATCAGTTTTTGGTCGTTTCCCTTTTAAATTTTGAAGACGTACAGTCTTCAGACAAACAGAGTGCTCATGATATTGTTTCCGGATTCTTTAATGCCTTCATTCCACCAATCGGAGGAAGATGTACTCATATCAGAAAAGTGACTATGAGCCAATGAGGAAGGATGCACTTTTTCAAAGGAGAAATACTGTATGGTCATTCAGATGCTCGGTCTGTCCAGGAGAACTTTGATTTGATAACTTCTTTCATTCAAACTTCAGCTGAACATCATATCCCCTCAGCAACTAACGGGCATCCGTGGCCTTTTTGATAAGAGCGCTGACTCTTAATCGTTAGGTCTCTCACCGCTCAGGTCGCATGTGGTACGCCAAGTTCTGCAACGGAAGGTCAGGTGGGTTTTCTCCGGGTACTCCGGTTTTCGCCTGCCTCTGATTACCGATCGGCTCGATATGAGTGAAATAATCTTGAAACTGCCGTTAAAACACAACCATAAAACCCTCAAAATCTAGTAGGTCTGTATCTTCGATTCCCTGGATTACACCAGAGATAAGAAGAAAGTTTCGTAGAAGAAATAAGACTAAAGTGGTTAACTCCGGGCAAAATTTGCAAATTTGGGACGAAAAATTAAGACTGACATAAAAAAATCAGAATAATATGTATGTGAATATCTTGGTAGGTGATGTAAAGGCGGTAGGTGATGTAAAGGCAAATTGCAGAGACTTCTAGAGATATACCAAAAGTCAAATATAACTCGCCCCTAAGTAAAAGAGGACGGAATGGAGTTGCTGAATCAGACTCTGAAATGGCAGAGGAACTAGTTGATTAATTCAATAGTACATTGAACAAAACTGAGTACAAGGTAGTTCCATTGACAGGTATATCGGCCCATTTCTTGGATAGCATTCTTTTGTCATCGGATGAATTAATCAAGTTACTTATAGGCTTGAGTCCGTCTGAAACTTTAGGATCTGATGAGCTTCACCCTAGAGTCCTGAAGGAACTAGCAAATGAGCTTGGTCCAGTTTTTGCACATCCGTTCCAACAGTTTCTTGATACGGATGAAATCCCAAAAGAGTGACTTCTAATTAACTTTTTTCCACTCTTTAAAAAAAGAGATAGCGCTCTTTCTCGTAATAATTGCCCTGTGTCCCTGACTTGTGGTCCATGTAAATTGCTAGATCATATAGTCTGCTAAAAAAAAATCATGGCCCACTTGGACGAACATGAACTTGTCGAGTACTCACCGTTGTTTCATCTATGTGGTTGTCTGATTTTTGTGTTCACGTAGATGTTGCACTGTTGAGTCAGGAGGCCTTCATGCGGACTGAACAAATTATTTGTCTAAATCGCGACGGAAGTAAGGGCGAGGACTGGCCACGTAAGTCGATTTAACCCCCCCCCCCCCCCCCCACCTTCGCGGTTTATTTTTGTTATGGCTTGTCTTGGGTGTGTGTATCATTATATTATTTTGATTTGGATAGCCATTTGACCATTTTGTGGGAAATTAGCTGTCCTTATAGCTTTCCGCTATTGATGTTTCCATTAGGGTCTAGTTGTTTCATGTTTGTATTTCTTTCCATTTGGTGTCTCTGAGATGGGGCCTGTGGGCTAATTGTATAGATTCCTGATCATTGCCTTCACTTCAATTTTCTGAAAAAGACAATATACATTTAGGAAAGGCAGAGTTGGAAACTCATTTGAGCACATTTTTTAATGTTTGGGTAAAACTTACGGACGAAGGGGGACAGGTGGATACATTTATTCTGTTCTTGGCGAAGGCTTTTTGACACACCCTTCATGAACCACTTAAATCCAAATTATTTATTTTCGGAATTGTGGGGGAATACTCCCAAATGGTTAGATTACTCTTTTTGCTACATAAACGGCAAGTTGCTGTTAACGGTGAAACTTCGGAGTGGGCTCCAGTATTTCTTTCTTGGTCCACTGTTATTCTCCCTGTTACACTGTCATTTACTCAGAAATAAAACGACGTTCGCAGACGACTGCGTTTTCTACCGGGAAATTAGAGATACAGAGGACTCACTGAAACTTCAGAATGATATAGGTAGACAAGGATGTTTGGCACGATTATGGGGCATGATATTTCAGCGCGTTAAATGCAAACTTATGCAGATAACTCGGAAGAGAACCCAAAAAATTTAGGCTTCTTACACCTTTGAGGGAACGGTCCTCGAGAATGTTGATTCCATTAAATGTCTTTGTGTAACAATCACACACGATTTGAGATGGAATACACATATTAGCAACATGTCTACTAAGGCAAATAGAACGCTTGGCTTCCTGAGGCGAAATCTTTATCAGAGCCCTCGAGGTTTAAAAACGGCAGAATATAAAGGACTTGTTTCCCGAGTCTTGGAATATGGTATTTGTATCTGGGACCCCAATTAAGTGGCCCTTAATGAAGAAATTGAAGCCGATGATTTGAAACTTGGAGTATAACTGGAATACTGAGAAAATTATAATGGTAGTCTCTCAACAAAATGGGAAGAGACAGTAAGCTAATACTACTATACACAGGTCTAAAGGATGCTGCCAGAATTCCAACACATGGCCTTCTCCCCCCCCCCTCACCCAGCTAGGCGCAGTACAAATCATCATTCGTTAGCGTTTCAGACCCTACAGCAAAACTAATATTTACAAAGAATTTTTCATCCCTCGGGCAATTAGAGATTGGAACGCCTCCCCAATTCGATCATTTTCTCAGCTTAAGTTGTAGAGGATAGTGTAGCTAAGTTTACCTTTTTGGTGAGAGCTAGGAATTAACTTCCCACATCATGAATGTCATCAAATGTCTCACCAGTAACAGTGATGATTCTGATTCTAAAAAATCGTTCCATTACAAGTATCCCCCAACCCAGAGAAAGATGCTTTTACATACATAACTGTATTGGTTGACATATTTTACAGTCCGGTTTTAGTACAAGCTACATCGGAAAAATATATACTGTCGTTTCCGCCAAAAGAACAAAATGGTACTTGCCATGTAGACACGGTTATAACACCATCCCCAAACCAAAGTGGAAAGACTTTAAACATCTGTTTGCATCCAAGGTAAGTGTCGTATTCTTCGGTAACATGATTATACTTCATATATTAAGAACGTTTTGCATGGTCAACCTGATATGTAAATACAGCATAAAGCCAAATATCAGACCTCAAATAGAAGAAAATAATATTTTATGACCAGAGCCAATAAAATATTTGATTAAGCACATATAAGCCATGAAAAGCGAGTGTGTTCACAATACGAAAACATGCCTATTCAAACACATTAAAAAATCCACCGAAAATTTTCAGATACAAAATTCTTTATTTTTCTTATTTCTGCTCAAAACTTATATTATGGAATAAGAGAAATAATATATACCCATGTAAACTCTAGTTTTACTACAAAAAGTGAGGTTTTCAGGCGGTCAAAATTGTGTAGGTGTGTTTTCATGATGACGTGTGCGCTCAGCCGCAAGATCAGCCTAAACTTTCATGCAGTCTGATCTGATTCTTTACTAAGAGATACCTGGATCCACTGTTTTTTTTTTCTTTTTGTGTATATGCTCAAGCTGATTAGGGCTTTTGCTGAGCACAAATGTCCGAAGACACATTTTCGCACAACGGGTCTCAAATCGTAAATGTTAAAATTGTCACTACCTTCAAAAGATATATAGGTGTAGATTACCACAGTTGTTTGAAACGTAAATAGGTGCATTTTGTATAATTAAGATTGTAACATTTGTTCATGACACAGTTAGTGATATACTGTATTGATGAGTTTGTCACAGCTGCTTAAAAGATAATAAGCTTATAGTGCATTTCTCAGATTGTAACGTTCGTTCAAAAACATAATTGCTATATACTGTATTGTTTATCTTGTAACATCCGTTTGATAAATAGCCAGCTTAACGCTGTGTTCTTGATATTTAAACAGTCGTTTGCAATAGGTAAATACAACAATGACACTTACGAACACCAATGACTCTTTTACCATGGCTGTTTCGAACTGGTTTTTTAGTCCTTACGAAATGAAAAAAAAAATCCAACAACTGCTGACGTTAATATGTTTGGATAATTGTGTTATTTTGTTTTAAAAATGTATGTTGTTTCTACTGAGTAAATTTGTTTCAAAAATTAAGAAAATATTCCAATTATGCTTCCTGATTTGTCGCTATAATTAACTATAGTGTCTCGCCCTACCCCTATCTCCGACATATTTTCATAGCCCTAAATGTATTCGAGCCAGTAAATATGTTTTAAAATGGGTCTTATAGATTTTCTTTTCGTGTATGTATTGCCACGGACACAGTATTCACGGACTAGTCACCACACTGTAAGAGATGCTATTTACTGGAAATGCTGTCGCCGCTGAGCGTGGCTGAGCCTTAGAAGTTTTGCAAGATACAGTTTCATTGCTACAGATATCCATTATTTTAAATTTACTTTAGAATGTTTTGCTTGTGGAAATGCAACATTATTTTACTGAAATGTTAAACAGTTTTTGTAAACTTTAACAAGAACCTAGGCACCTAGTATAGATATTTTTACACATTGGCATAACTCATCAAATTCAGAGCCTTTAAGCTGCTTTCAAGCTCAATTGTAATCAATATACTATTAAAAATTTTCAACCACATTATGTCAAAATTTAAACTGCTGATAAAAATTAATTTTTCATTAACTTTCATTTAATGTAATTAATTAAAATGGCTGTATGATGAAGACACGACAACATATTTTGGCAACTCAGGCAGCTACTAGTCCGTCCATATAAGATTGGATATATTGCTAATACCTTTTTTATTTTTGATAGACGTTTCGCCATTTTGTGGGAAAGTAACTGTCCTTTTGGCTTTCAGTCTGTGACGTTTTCATTGTAGTGAAGTTATTTTGCGTTCGAGTGCCATTCCGTTTGGTGTCTTGGAGCTGTGGGGTAATTGTATCTATTTCTGGTCATTGTCATCACTTCTGTTTTATCCTTTGGTAGGAAGGGATGCACCGCGGGACTGAAAATCCTGGACTGTACATTATTCGGTGCCTAGAAGCCTCCGTGGTGTAGTGGTTACGTTACTCGCCTTGTAAACCAGGGATCGCAGGATCGATCCCAGACTTTCGGATGAGTCTTTAAACCGAGTTCCCGTCTCCGTATGACCGTAGCTGCTGGCTGGACGTAAAACTCAAACACTCACTCACTCACTCATTATTCTGAGCCAAAATTTAGGAAGCGGTAAATAAAAGTACCGGAGTCCAACTTTTAGTTTTCTTTTGCTTCAGCATTTCAATTATTTCGTGCTGTCGAGTCCTCATCGTTGTTTCATCTCAGTATTTGTTGGATTATTAAGTTCTCGGAGATGTTGCACTCATTAGTTAAAATCCCTCATGCGAGCTGCACAAATTATTTGTCTAAACCACGACCGAACCAAGGACGAGAATTATGACCATTTGAAACCGATTTAAGCCCGTTGTGGTAGTTCGTCTTTGTATGTTTGTATTGCTAATATATCTATTTGGGACAGCCGTTTGGCCATTTTGTGGGAAAGTAAGTGTTCTTATGGCTTTCTAGTTATGACGTTTTCGTTATGCGGAGGTTGTTTTATGTTTATATTTCTTTCCCTTTTGGTGTCTTGGATAGGAGGTGTGGGGTAATTTTATCGATTCCTGATCATTGTCTCCACTTCTGCTTTTCGTTAGGCTTAAATAACAGTCGTTTAAACTGAAAGCTGACTTGCCCGACGAATGTTACTGTTATATATACATGCATATTTAAGCTGCTGTTCGTTTTTATTTGACAAAAATGACACATTTAAAAATAAGATGAATGAAACGCCAACTCCTAAAGCAATGTCGACAAAAATGATTTGCAGATCATGAAAATCTGTCCCCTTTCCTTGCATGGTTGCCAGTAATTTTGATTTTTTTTTATTTTATAGTGGTGTAAAAGCGACCAAGTGCTATAGTATCAAGGTCAGCGGCTCAAGTAAGTTTTAGTTCCGTTTATTTTGTTTGAACCTTAGCAGTCACTGAGAATTCGATTACATATATCGCTATTCTGAATTTCAAAAGAATGTGTGTTTTTTCACATGGCAAATTATGATAATTTTTATTTCTGCTACAATAAAAGAACGGCCCCGCCCATCGGGGCTTGAAGAAATATATGGGCTGCATGATGCTATCACGCAGAGCTGAAACCTAGCCGCACACGAGTACTGGAAAAACCCGCTAAGAGGATCTAAGCCTGCCCAGGCAAAGCGGTGCGAGTCAGACCGTCCATGCTTGTAAATCCTATTGATTTCATTTGGCGGCAGGGCTTGAGATGTCATTTCATCTCAGTGTCGGGTAAAAGTCCCACAAAATTGGAAGCAACGTCTCCAAAATGACCTTTACAGTGTTGATGGGTACGATAAACCTCAAATCAAACAAAAAATAATAACAGATGGTGAGTGTTTAAATCTGTTTTATATCTTCTGGTCCTGTTCTCTCATCGATTATATTCTTGATATTTCTTATAATACAATACCTATAAAGCATTAGGTACCTTGCGTAATAATGGATATTGAATAACGCTTCATACAAATACCACCCATGTAAATACTTTATTAAGTTTTATTACTCACCCAGCTACCCTTTGGATACCCTATGAATACAGGTATATCATATGATACCTTTATAGTATTGTAATCTTTCCGTCGGGAAGAGAAAGCTGGTTGCTTTGCTTTAATTTGTGGCTGTTCTTGATACATATTATATAGTTTGCTCAATCTCTTTGTGCCATTGGTAGCCTGTAACATGTGATATGATTACATATTTTATAGAACCTGGACCCTGTCACGATCTTCATTGTCAGAATGGTGGATTTTGCGACCACGTAAACGGAAAAGCTGTCTGTATTTGTAAATCTGGTTTCACTGGACAATCTTGTGAAAATGGTAACATTCTTTGGTCATTTTCATCAAAGTTTAATTAAATTAAATGCTTCCATGCAGAAAGCCGAAAACTCGCCGAGTCGGAGTACTAATATTGTTGAAACAACAGTAACCTTTGCCTTTCCCACCTATATATTTTAATAAACAGGACTCATAATTTAGTATTTCTATTCCCAGTGCATTTACAGAAAGAAAATCCTTTAGTTAACTTTTAACACGTTACGTTGTTCATATTCCAATGAATACATTCTTCACGTTACGTCACATGAACATAAAGTTTCGTCCAAATAAACACTGGTTTCCTTCAGTATGATAGTATGATGGTGACCCAATCATGTCAACGACACTGCTCCGCAAATGTTTTATGTTTCAGTTTAAGCCCTTAAACGGGCCCCGTCAAGCGATTTTGGTACTTATCGCCTATGCGAGCAGCGAAGGTTCAGGCGAGCCTGCGCATCCGCGCAGTCTCGCCAGAACCTTCGCTGCTCGCTCATACAAGCAGTGAATCAAGAGGAACCTTCAGACTGAAAGCCATACCCCTGGCCCTCTGAATGGCTGGGCATGCGCAGTTAAAATTTGTCATGACGGAATGCTCGAAGACACAAATTCGCTTGGCGGGGCTTAAACCAGATTTGTCAAATAACGGTTGGAAAGTAATGTAATTATAAGTAGTAAATGCAATTTATTTAACAGTAATTGAAAGTAGAAGTAAAACAAAGATCAGGAATTGATACAATTAACTTACTCCACCCATAAAAGACACCAAAGGGAAAGAAATACAAACATTAAGCGACCAGACCATAATGGAAACCTAAACAAAGGAAGGCCATAAGGACAGTTACTTTCCCACAAAATGGCCATATGGCCATCCAAAACCAAAAGACACAAGTGATACACACAGTAAGTAACAAACAACAACATAAATAAATCGCCACAGAAGAGCCGCTTTGGAACGGTCAGTGGAAGAATTTCCACTGGGGGGCTTAAATCGATTTTACGTGGCCACAATCCTCGCCCTTACTTCCGTCGCGATTTAGACAAATAATTTGTTCAGTCCGCATGAAGGCCTCGTAACTCATCAGTGCAACATCTCCGTGAACACAAAAATCAAAGAACCACAGAGGTGAGACAACGGTGAGGACTCGACAGCAAGAAACCACTGAAATGCTGGAGCAAAAGAAAACCAACAGTTAGACTCCGATGAGCCCGACCAGAGACAGAGCATCAGCCACCAACCAACATTATCTCTCTAATTTTCAATAAGCCTTTACGTTGGAGCCGTCATAGAATCTGAGGCCTGACCCAACGGCGTGCAATTAAAGAGGGAAGCAAAGTTGCCAACCGTGATTGGGTTAACTACCATGCATGCAGTCTGTCAATGTCAAGTCCCTTCTTGGGGGTTCACTTACTATGCTCGTGCTGTTCAAACTTCTATGAACGTTGAAATAACCTTCATGTTTTGAATACACAGATGAAATTCTATTCTTAAAGGTGCAAGCTATCCGGAAAAAAATGCTTCCAAAAATAAAATACATATAGCCGGTATTTTTCTTTAAAACAATACAAATGAATGCATTTTATGCAAAAATGCGAACAATTATGATGACAGGTAAACGAATTTGAAAGGGATTCCCTAACTAGGTTTCGAACACTAGTTAGATCTATTTTTAGTTCGTGACAAAAATAGAATCCCCATATATGACGTTATGCGACGATCATTTTTGCCTTGTTTGCTTCGGCCATGCCTGAATCGGAAAAAATATGACGCTGAATACCATGCCATAAGTATTGACACTCAGAGACGATACTGTCGCCATGTATGTGTAAAGTGACAGATTTATTTTTAGAACAGAAATTACGAACACATGGTCAGAGCGAAGGGTAAACACGAATGAAAACGACCATTTTCACAAATTTCTCAAGCTGTATTTGGCTCCAAAAGTGTACACATGACAAAGGAGTATGCATTGAAGATAAAAACCAGAAAAAAAAATTGAGACCCGGTAGCTCAATAATGCACCTTTAATGGTACGGAACGGTTAGCTTAATCAAAACAAACAAGTACAAATTTGAGATAGGTTCACAACTTTAAATGTTGGTTATGTATTGAAACTTATACTTATATGAATATAACTGCGATTACTATTTTCAAGGGAGAAAATTGCTATGCACTGTGTATAAGATTGTTTTTATAATGTTCCCAAATTTGTCAGTTGAATTATACGTTCAGAAAAAATCACGGCCTATGACTTTTGAATATGATAAGGACGTCGACTGTTTTTGATGTGTGCAATTCGCTGTTTATTCGAATGAAAGAAGTACATAAGGAAAGAAATGTTGTAGGCAGTCCAGATGATCGTTCTTCAAGAATAAATGTATATCATAATATTTAAGGTTGTTTTTGTTATATGAGCCGCAACAAGCAAAACTATGTCTTCCGTCATGCGCATAATAACGACTAAGGTCTGCCTGCGAATGGTGGCAGTCGGAAAAGAGTTAATACTTTGCGCTATGATGACACACATTTACCGAAAACTGCTTCTAGCAGTCTGGGGAGATACAGCAGCCTGGGAAGACTGCATTCAGACTCACTTAAGTCGCCGTTATGCGGACATAAACGAAGACACATTTAACTTGTCCACTCATACATATAGGACCCTCGTTATAACGACAGTATATATATTCCCTAATATTTTGACTTTGTGAAGGATTTGCAACAATAAAAAAAATCCCAATAAATCGAGGAACTTACACAAGTGTTCATGTATTATTCAATTTATTAAACAAGTTGGGGAAAAGAGATAAAAAGCGAGGCTTAGCATTTAACCATTTTCCTCAACTCGATTCAATAATTCAATAATACATGAGCACGATTCTATTTATCGTATGACATTTAAAAATCATTTAATTCACGATTTTGTACAAAAATGTAAATATTCCACCATTAGTAAACGCGAAGTCGTTAAAGACGTCGTACTTGTAACGTTACGGGACGTATCTAAATAATTTGCGTATTTTGTCCACTAGTGTAGTAGTAGTTTTATTTGGTATCACAGATTAGCATATTCATAAAACAATACAAACGTGAAGCTAAGCATACATGTATAAAACATACGCTAAAATATACACTTGCTATGCTCTATGGCTTGCTAACCATTACCAAGGATAACACTAAAAAAGAGAAAGTGATTTCTCTTATTTCCGTTGTGGTCCTTAAATAGAGGATGCAAGTCATAGTGAGGCACAATTAAAAATGCAAACAGTTAAAATCTTAGCTTCAAAAGTTTGCGATATCTGAAGATAAAAAATAAATGAGGTGCCATATCCTGAACACCACCAATGAAATAAAAATTATACATCAATACTATCTAAGAAATGACTTTTAACAGCCTTTTTAAACATTTAATGCTGTTGTAAATTCTTTATATTACTAGGTTAATCATTCCATAAAACACAGCCGTTATAGATGATCTCTGTCCAAAACCTTTTACTTTTGGGATAACAAAAAATCCGCTGTCCCTAAATCTAGTACCATATGAATGAACAAAACTGGCAGGAATAAATTGTTCCGACATATACTCAGGGGACAAGCCTGTCTTAACTTTAAACACGTGGCTCAACATTATTTGCTCATCTCTCTTAAAAACTGGTAGCCATTGAAGGAGCCTGAACGTATCTGACCCTACATGGGTTATGGGATCCATTTGCAGTATAAAACGAATGATTTTATTTTGAGTAACCTGTAGCTTATTTCTCAACTACTTAGATATGCCAGGGTACCAAAATGAGCACGCGTAATCAAAATGGCATTGAATCATTGACATCACTAACAGTTTTTTGTTTTCAAAAATTTAAAGCCTTTTGTTTTCCATATAAGAACTTCAATCTCGCATTGGCCTTTTGAATGATGGAAGTCACCATATTTTCACCAGACAAATGTTGGTCTAAAAATGCAACCAAGTACTTCACCACATCTTTAGCGTCAATAGAAATGCCTTGGCATGTAATGTTTAAAGCTGACTGTGATTTCAGCCTAGGTCTTGATCCGAACAATATCGACCCAGTTTTTCCTAGGTGTAGGGATAGCTTATTGTAAATCAACCATTCATGCACAACTCCAAGTTCTCTCTGCAACACAGTTTCAATGTTCGAAACCTGTTTGTCAGCAACCAAGATGGCAGAATCATCAGCATATAAAAGAAGTTTGTTAGAAACAGCACCAGCCATATCATTCACGTAGATCAAAACAAGAGTGGTCCAAGTATTGAGCCCTGAAGAACGCCACACGAAATTCTTGAATAAGCCGACTGAGTTCCAGAAACACCAACGAGCTGCTGGCGATCAGAAAGATATGACTTAAACCATCTAATAACATCTTGACTGAGACCGAGCGATTCAAGTTTCATCAGTAAAATTCCATGGTCAACAGTGTCGAACGCCTTTTGTAAGAGGATTACCGAATTTAATATATGACGTTAATACAGTCTCAGACGCGACGTCATATTATAAAGAGTAGAATAAAAGGTAATATAGGGCATTTTCCCTTAATTACGTCAAGAAACAAATGTGTTCCCTTGGCAATCGGTATTAAATGTAAAATTTTCAAATACTCAAAAGTCAGTCTCATCTTGAGCTAAGGATTCGTTCCATTGAAAACGTTGTTATCATGAGTTGTGTCGTTTTATCAAATGCCGATATGAAGAAGGTTTCGGTTCTTTTACAGCAACGACAATTTCATTTGGACCTTTACCTGGAGTTAAAGGAATCAACACAACAAACACCACCGGGACAACATCGTTTGACAACTCCAGTGCCATTCCTGCTGTCGTCAAATGTGAAGCCAATAAACTGTGTCAAATTCCGATCCTTTTTCATGGCAATGCTTCACAACCGTAAGTCTGAATTAGGATTTCAATCGGCGCATGACAAAACCTACAAAAAGATATTTGCAACCATCGAGTTCTTAGATCAGCCTGTGAGAGACGCCATATTGGGCGGATGTACAATTCTTCTTGTAGGTTCTGGCATGGCCTGACGCATTACATATATTATTGACTTGTCTATTGCATGAGTTCCGTTACCGGAAAAAACCTGTATTCGGAGATTGTGACCAGGTAAATCGGTCAGTTCAACTACACATACTAACTTCAGTCGGCACTAGTGTACACAGTGAGTGCTAAGTACACTAGAGCTGCTTATGAAGAGTCTTAGTCAAAGCATCACATTTTATCTGCTCTGTGTTTTCGTTTCAAAAAGCAATCCTAATGAACTACGCAAACCCTTTTCTAAGTTTTATAGGCGTAATTCCAATCAACCATGGGACAATCAAAAAGTGCTTGCTTAAGGCAGGTGCTTGCTTAGCGCAGGTGAATTTGAATGCATTTTCCATTTTTGGGAACTGAATGCCTACTTGCTTAACACAGGTTGCTTGCTTAATAGAAGTGGACACTAAGGCAGGTTAAACTGTAGTTTCAAAATTCAGTGTTGGACTTAAATCTCCTCTGCAAACAAAGTCTATGGGAACCCGAATTTTATGGTGAATTTGTATATAAATTCAGAAAAAAATATATACTTTCAATGACTTTCAATGACAACGGCTCCAACGGCTCCAACGTAAAGGCTTATTGAAAATTAGAGAGATAATGTCGGTTGGTGCCTGATGCTCTGTCTCTGGTCGGGCTCATCGGAGTCTAACTGTTGGTTTTCTTTTGCTCCAGCATTTCAGTGGTTTCTTGCTGTCGAGTCCTCACCGTTGTCTCACCTCTGTGGTTCTTTGATTTTTGTGTTCACGGAGATGTTGCACTGATGAGTTAGGAGGCCTTCATGTGGACTGAACAAATTATTTGTCTAAATCGCGACGGAAGTAAGGGCGAGGATTGTGGCCACGTAAAATCGATTTAAGCCCCCCAGTGGAAATCTTCCACTGACCGTTCCAAGGCGGCTCTTCTGTGGCGATTTATTTATGTTGTTGTTTGTTACTTACTGTGTGTATCACTTGTGTCTTTTGGTTTTTGATGGCCATATGGCCATTTTGTGGGAAAGTAACTGTCCTTATGGCCTTCCTTTGTTTAGGTTTCCATTATGGTCTGGTCGCTTAATGTTTGTATTTCTTTCCCTTTGGTGTCTTTTATGGATGGAGTAAGTTAATTGTATCAATTCCTGATCTTTGTTTTACTTCTACTTTAGAACCAAATTTCGTAAATTTATTCTTCAGTATAAAAGGATTGGGTACAACATAAATGTTATAGGACAGACTGCATGTATGGTAGGTAACCTAATCACGGTTGTTAATTTTTCTTCCCTCTTTAATTGCACGCCGGTGGGTCAGACCTCACATTCTTTTGCGGTTCCAGAGTAAAGGCTTGCTTAGAATTAAAATTTAATTTTATGTAATGTTGGTTGATACCTGGTGCTCTGTCTCTGGCCGGGACTGGTTTTCTTTTGCTCCAGCATTTAATGGGTTTCTTGCTGTCGAGTTCTCACCGTCGTTTTGTCTCTGTGGTTGTTTGATTTTTGTTTTCTCGGAGATGTTGCATTTAGGAGTCTCTATGCGGACTGAACACATTATTTGTCTAAATCGTGACGGAAGTAAGGGCGAGGATTGCGGCCGCGTAAAATCGATTTAGCCCCCCCCCCCCCCCCAGTGAAATACATATACATTTCACTGACCGATCCAATGCAGTTCTTCTGACGCGGATTGTTGTTGTTATAGTTCGTCTTTGAGTGTGTGTATCGCTTATATATTTTGTTTTGGATAGCCAATTGGCCATTTTGTGGGAAAGTATATGTGCTTTTGGTTTTCCGCTATTGATGTTTCCATCAGGATCTAGTTATTTAATGTTTGTGTTTCTTTCCATTTGGTGTCTCTGATCGGAGGTGTGGATCAATTTTATCGATTCCTTATTATTGCCTTCACTTGTATTTTATTTCGCTTCATTCAGCTGATTTAGTGTCAGGAGAGGTAAGGCTGTGCGTACTTCAGCATAGTGCAGATTATATTTTTATTTCCTTTTGGCTGAGTCCATTTTATTACCTTTGTCAATATTATTATAACCATGCCATTGTTTGACACATAGAAACTTAATGGAACTTGACATAGCTTTATGGGAGCAAGCAGCTCATTTCAAAATATGTTGTCTCCCTTTTCGATAGGTCTACTTCTGATTAATAAATTCTTTCCTTTAGGTTACAGGTTATCAAACAAGGACTCATAAGTATTATATCCCTTGCAAAACAGTGAAGTAAAATAAGTCGGATATTGTATCACTTCCCCTTAAAATGCCTGCATATGTTGTCCCTTTCAAAATAAGTGTTAGGATTCTTTTCTTTCAAATTAAACTTATATGCATGGTGTACTTGATCAACACTTGGAAACTATCAATAAAATGTTTGAATTATATGACAATATGGTTCACGCAGCATTTTATTTTTTCAGTCCAATTTTAGGCCACGTGGATCCCAGTTTAACTCCAGTTTTAACAAAAGTCAGCTCAATTAAACCTCCAGACACCATCTTAATACTAAGTACAGTAAATACAACCAAGGATGGACGATTTTGTTTGCAAACAGTGGACCACTTTAATAAGTAAGTATTGTTTGGCTAATTCAATTTTCGGATTCTAGGTTGTACATTAAGTGAGAGTACTGTTAAGACAATATTCTAATATTCCCAATGTCATTCACTCCCCCAACAAAATCTGTTGATTTGGTGCCAGTATGTTTTATGTAAACATGGTGCCACTGTAATAACAAAACTGACCACATAGAATAATTCCACTCACATATAGAGCAAAGGAGGTTTAGGCATTTACAACACCAGACGTTTTATTTAACTATAAAGTCATGCCATTTGGAACGAAAAATTCTCCGGCAACATTTCAGCGCTTAATAAACATGGTAATTGCAGGGCTGGAAGGCTGCAGTGCTTATATTGATGACGCTATCATATAAAATAACCAGTGGAATCAACATCTTGGGACTATAAGAGCATTCTTTGATAGACTGGGTAATGCCAAATTGACAATCAATATTGCTAAAAATGAATTCTGCCATGCAAGTTTGACATTTCTAGGTCATGTTGTAGGTCAAGGCCATGTGAAACCCATTGATGCAAAAGTTGAGGCTATCTCAAATTTTCCCGTACCCACGTGCAAAAGACAGCTGATGTGATCTCTTGGTGTGGCTGGTTATTACAGAAAGTTCTCTAATAATTACTCTGACATTGCTGAGCCTTTGACAAATTTGCTCAGCAAAAGAACAAAATTCCATTGGAATGCAATATGCCAAAGTGCTTTTGATACGCTAAAAGCCATACTCAAGAGTGAACCAGCTCTCTTAGCACCAAACTTTGAAAAGAAGTTTAAGCTAGCTGTTGATGCTAGTGACGTAGGTGCAGGTAGTGTTTTGTTGCAGGAAGACGAAATTGTGTGGATCATTCAGTTTGCTACTTTTCCAAAAAGTTTAATAAGCATCAGAGAAATTACTCTACCATAGAGAAGGAGTGTTTGTCTTTGATTCTTGCTATGCAACATTTCGAAGTTTAACGCACTCCTACCGCTGCACCGATTGTTGTTTTCAGTGATCACAATCCACTGACTTTCATGCATAAAATGAAAAACAAAAATCAGCGGTTGCTCAGGTGGAGTCTTATGCTACAAGAGTATAATTTAGACATAAAACATATCAGAGGGAGAGATAACATTATCCCTGACGCCTTTTCAAGAGCTTGAACAGTGTCAGGAATGTGTTTGTCTTTCATACTGAAGTGGATTGTAGATGCATGTAATTTTATATGCTATGTTCAATATTTTAATATTCTAAAGCAAAAGAAAGATTTATATCATAAAACTTTTTTTCCTCGAAGAGGCGGAGTGTTATGCATAAGAATATATTTTTCTGATTCCCACTTTCACCCCACTGGGTGACCTAATAACATCATGTTTATTCTTCTTAAAGAACTTTCTGGAAAGAAATGAGTCACAAATTAATTTTATTTGGTAAACAACTTGTTTACAAGGAAAAGTACTTTGAAATCTTCGCAGTGGTGTAGTGGTAAAGCATCGGATTTGAGATCGAGAGGTACCGGGTTCGATCCTCACATGCGCCATGTGTTGTTTCCTTGAGCAAGAGACTTTATCCACATTGCTCAGTACTGGTTTCTACCCAGGAAAAGAGGGCCACATGGAAGATTAGTACTAGTACTAAATGTTAACCGTCTTTAAATAAGGTCGATTGTTATCATCATTATTATTAGAAAGTTCAACAGCCCTCTGGAATGTTCTAGAGAACTTTTAGGGTCTATAAAAGAGCTTGATTTTTCTCTTGGAGTCAGACTTTCGAGTTTGAAGTTTGGGTTTATAAGAAAAGTTATTTCTAAATTCTGTGTTGGATTGTTAAAGGATATTATATTCCATTTCGGACTGTGAATTCTGTGGATTCATAGATTCATTCAAAGATATTTCATAACAGAGCTAAGTACATATATTTTTCTTACTTCTACAGGTTAAAAATAGTTTGCAAATAAATTGTGCTAAATTTTTCCATAAGGCATGAATGCTTTTTCTTTCTGCTACGCCTGGCTCGTTACAATATTCATTAGACTTTGGAGTGGATGTTCTACTCAATAACTGTCTAAGCCCAACCAATTATAGAAATGTTATTGCATCTTTTGATCACCAAAATTCAGACGTTGCTTCCAATTTTGTGGGACGTTTACCCGACATTGAAATGAAATGACATCTCAAGCCCTGTCGCCCAAATGAAACCAATATGAATTATAAGCATGGGCGGTCCGACTCACATCGCTTTGCCTGTGCAGGCTGAGATCCTCTAAGCAGTTTACCAGTACTCGTGTGTGGTCGGATTCAGCTCTGCGTGGAAGCATCATGCAGCCCATTTGTTTCTTCAAGACCCGATGAGCGGGGACCGAAAAACTTTTCGCATATTGGTTGCTTTCATGATAAAATTCGTGTCGAATAAATTAAACTTAATTTGGGTAGTGTTGGTTGGTGCTTGGTTCTCTGTCTCTGTTCGGGCTCGCCGGGATCTGGCTGTTGGCTTTCCGAGTTTTGCTTCGGCATTTCGGTTGTTTCCTGCTGTTGGGCCCTCGTCGTTGTTTCGTCTCTGTGGTCGTTTGGTGTATATGTTCTCAGTGATATGGCGCTGGTTGGCTGGAGTGCCTTCGTAAGGACTGTGCAACTTGTTTGTCAAGGCCGCGACGAGGCCGGGGGCGATGATTGTTGTCGTGTAAAATCGATTTAAGCCCCCCCCCCCCCAACTGTGGGGTGCTGTTTACTGACCGTTCCAAGGCGGGTTTTTTTTTCGTCGCGATTTATTTTTGTTAAAGGTTGTCTTTGCATGTAAGTATTGCTTATATTTTTTATTTTGGGTAGCCGTTTAGGCATTTTGTGGTGGTTGTCCTTTTGGCTTTTCGCTTATGATGTTTTCGTTTGGATTTGGCTGTTTCTTTCTCGTGTTACTTTCCTTTTGGTGTCTCGGATGGGAGGTGTTGGGTAGTTGTATCGATTCCTGATCATTACCTTCACTTCTATTTCAGATGGATTCCTGTACAAACCAACCCCGTTCGTGTTTTGAACAATGTTTGAACTTAGAACGAAGACTTGGTCAGTAAAATTTATTCTGCTGGCGATGGTTTCTTGCCCAGATTTGTTTTAACGTTATATTTGTTTTTGAACTTTATATATTATTGCCACCTGCTTGGATTAAGAGAAATAGGTGACTTTACTTTCTGCAATTTTTCAACCTGTTATGATTAAGTATTTGCGTTTTTGCTCTTCGTTTTGGTGACATTTTTGGGGGATAGAGTATGAGTATCGCTTTTCCCGATCATCATATACTATTTTTATTTTCGCATTCACGCTTTTTGTTGTAGGGTCAATATCGATGAGATCTGCGTTGACATAGAAGTAGAAAATAAGAGCAGTATCATCGACAAGGTAAGTAAGTGGCACGATGCGCAGTAAAGAGTCTCATTGAAAACAAGACTCCCATCCAAATTAAATTTTGTCTTCTGTAAAGGATAATATTAATTGCAAGCTCTACTGTTTGTTTGTTTGAATTGAATTGAATTGAAGTTTTAACGTCCCCGTTATGTCATTTATTTATGTCATTTTGGAGACGTTGCTTGAAATTTTGTGGGACTTTTACCCATCATTGAGATGAAATGACATCTCAAGCCCTGCCGCCCAATGGAACCAAAAGGCTTGTATGCATTGGACGGTCTGACTCACACCACTTTACTCGGGCAGGCTTAGTCCTTCTAAGCGGTTTACTAGTACTCCTGTGTGATCAGTTTCAGCTCTGCATGGAAGCACCATGCAGTCCAATCTATTTCTCTAAGCCTCGGTGAGAGGATGCGGCGAACAAGCCCTACTGTAGCGTCTCCAAGCATTATAGTTTTCCATCAGCGTCTCCTAGCATTATAGCTTTTCATCATGATGTCCAAAAACAATTGTTTCGACTTTCAGTTTTCTTGCATATAATAACCTCCCCCGCCATTCGGGGCTTGAAGAAATAGATGAGCTGCATGATGCTTCCACGCAGAGCTGAAACCGACCGCACACGAGTACTGGTACACCGCTTAGAAGATCTAAGCCTGCTCAGGCAAAGCGGTGCCAGTCGGACCGTCCATGCCTATAAACCTTATCGGTTTCATTGGGCGACAGGGCTTAAGATGTCATTTCATCTCATAGTCGGGTAAAAGTCCCACAAAATTGGAAGCAACGTCTCCAAAATGACCAATACAGTGTTGTGGGTACGTTAAACCTCAAATTAAACAAAGAAAACTTGCATATAATATTAATCCTATACAATTTCAGTGATATGTCGAGCAGTAAACAGGTTGTTTTAGTAACATGTAACTCCAGATTTTCTGTCTATTTCGGTTGTCTGCCCTGGTAATTCAATTGTAGACTTGCGACAACCACTGGAGAACCATAATGAGAGGGTAGAATTGCTATCCAAAACGACTTTCAAAGGGAGCAGATGGGTCTAAATGGTTCGTCATTTTTACAAAATAGAAGAATTTTGAAACGTTCTGCTTTCTGCCTGCTTTTCTTTATTCTGGTCTCCTTAAGAATATTCTACAAAGGAAGGTATTCATTCCTTTAAGAATAGACACATACTGATACAAGAGGTAAAAGTTCTAAAAGGTCATATAGCGTCGATGCAACATCTGTCAACGTCGATACAACATCAAAATGTTACATCGACGTTGATACAATGTTGCTTATGCGTTGTGCGTCTGCTGGGGCTTCCTATCCTGCAGTTGTAGCCATTCCCCTTAATATACTTAGTACAATGAAAGTGACTAGTGCATACTGCACTGTCAGCCTCCCTTGATGTATGTCCAGAAAACCGCTTTTACATCATGCAATATGATCTTGCAGTGTTCGCAAACACTTGCAACCAGCATCACCACAACGTTAGAGAAAACAATTAAAAATATGATATAATTAGGGAAAAACAATAGAGAGGCAGTTTTATGTACTTTCCATGTTTTCGTCTCAAGGCTGCATTCGTTCCATTTGTTTTGCATTGTTCCAGTGGATCCATTTGGTTAAAAACAGTTTCCTGTTTTGAAAATCTTTACCAAACTTTAATCTAAAACGCAGTTGTAGTCCTTGTTCTGAAACAGTGCACCACCTTTTAATCGATACAGGCCCTTTCTGGCATGTGAGAACATTGTGACTTCAAATTGGGACATTTTATTATGTTAAGGTAAATGGCTCCAGCTGTTACACCCTCTGTGGCTATACGCAAAATAGCCCTCATGGTGGTCTACACTTATATAATCCTTTAACAGTTGACCTCTATAAACTCGGGAAAAATTCGTAGGTAGTGTAGAATGTAAAGTGGATTGCAGGCTATTGTTCATTGCTAGCATTACTTTTAATGTTGTTGTTGGTTTTTTCATTAGGCGAAGCCTCATTTTCAAGACCCAAGTCTTACAAATGGTACAGAAATTGTCTGCCTCTCAGAACAAACTTGTCATTTGTCTGTTATCACAGCAGTCAGCCAGAATGGAACATGGTAATACTTTATCTCAATTGAAATCGGCCATAGCTCCAGATAAAAGAGAATTACGAGGACAATAAAGGGATAATATTCTGGATTTCTTGTTAAAAATAAATAGCGTGGGTATTTGTTAGAATCGTGGGGCCATTCTATCAAGTATCGACAACAGATGTTTTAAGGAGATACAAGGAAAATATCCCTTTATTATCCATATTAAAACAATTTTGTTTTATATAATTGTACATTTAATGTCTTTGTGTTAGCGCTTTATCATTGCTCAACATTATATAAAGAAAATGTTACTCAAGAGAGACCACAATCAAAGAATATATTCATCTCAATCTGCCAAAAAGAATAGAAGGTTACATAAAGGCACATACGCGTCCCCGCCGCTCGGGGCTTAAAGAAATTGACTGGGCTGCATGGTGGTTCTGCGCAGAGCTAAAACCGATCAAACATGCGTTCTGGTAAACCACATAGAAGGTCCAAAAATATAGAAATAGATGCCGAGGAAAAGTTGTGCTAGTTGGACCGTCACTGGTTATAAAACTTAGCTATATCTTTGGGAGGTAGGACTTGAGATACAATTTCATCTCAATGTTGGGTAAAAGTCCCACAAAATCGGAAGCAATGTCTCCAAAATGACCTAAATAGTGTTGAAGGGCACGTAAAACCTCAACTGAATCAAACAACTAACGAAGGCACTTACACGGAATATAAAACAATGTGCGTATCAACAACGCAAAGCCAATTAAAATGTGAAAATTGCAAAGGACGACTTCCTTGGGCGGTCAGCAGTAAAATTACTGTTGACTTCTCCTCCAGACATAACGGCATTTCAGTCATCTCTATCAATTCCAGTGCAATATCATGTATAATAGTAAAAATAACCAATACAGTGAAACTTCAATGCCTTAAACACCGATGGCTCGTTTACCATGGCTGATTCGAACTAGTTCTTTAGACCCTAGAGAATTCTTCCCATATCTCCACATAAGAAATATATTGGGACACTTTGGGGAGATTTTTCTTGTTAGAGGAAATGAATGCTGTATGTACTCATTAGAGTCGCCCCCAATGAGGCGATTCTAATGAATACATACAACAGCCTTTTTTTGTTGTAGAAGATCGAAAAAGATATTCCAATTATTTCCGGAGACTGAATACCCTCGTTATTCCTCCTTGTATGGAACTATGTATCATTTTCAGTTTGAGCCATTGAAGTTCGACTGTAAATGGAAGCTTTATGAAGTCGAGTTTTATTATGTCTTCTTTGCACGTCAGTATATCGTAAAAGTATTTAGTCTTCTACCATAGTTAACAATCCCATGTGTTCATTCCCCAGAAGGTGCCATTTTTGCATTAAAATATGGATGTTTCCCATGAACTTACTCCAATCTCGTTAGAACCGTCACGACGAGATGCTAATAACGAATAGAGACAATCTGTATTTATGAAGGCAATTAAATAAATAATACGTGAGACCTTACAAATAAATAATTCATGCCCTCAAAAACCCCGCTTTTTGTCTACGTAAAATCGGATTTCCATGATGTTCATTACACAGGAACGTTACCATAAATAAAATAATTAAACATAAGTAAGCCCATTTCTTCACCACAAAAACTGAAAATGGAATGTTGTTTAATTTAAGTGCTTCGCCAAGCATCTGCAGTTCAAGTCTGGAAGGTA
This sequence comes from Lucinisca nassula, assembly GCA_963580285.1. Classification (NCBI taxonomy): domain Eukaryota; kingdom Metazoa; phylum Mollusca; class Bivalvia; order Lucinida; family Lucinidae; genus Lucinisca; species Lucinisca nassula. The sequence continues at coordinate 105,728,948 of OY757012.1, read as the reverse complement.
TTCATGTGTTTGAACCACATCATGTGAAGAGCACTGTATGTACAACAGATGTAGCAATAGCCTCATCCAAGCCCAACCAGAGAGGGGATGTATGCATATCATCAGGGTATGTATCAATCCATATAATAAAATCCTTGCAACTCATAAAAGGGAGTCTGGCAAAAAGTACGGATCCAGATCATCCGCTGTCAGAATTCAGCGTATAATGTCGTACCATGGGGGATCTGTTTTACATTGTTTGCTTTCAGTACAAGAATTTGGTCAAACTTTCAATAAATTAAACATACCACTCACCGCTTTAATTGGTCATGGACCTGTCCTATGCTTCACAGAAGATTGTGTGTATTATATTTTGGTTGAAATATAAGGCAGTATCTGTTTAAAGAATTAATATCAGTTATTGAATAAGTATTTTAATATTGGGTGCATCATCATTACGTTAACAAGTCGATGTAATGCATCACTATCGTTATATTGCCCTGCTGTTCACTATTTACCATGCATTCTGATAGAGAGGCGAGCTTTGCAATTGATGACAAAAATTGCAATTGAAAATTCCTATTTAAAACATCAGAAGCACTGTAGATTCAACACAGTCTTCATTTGTTTTTATCATGACTTTGCACTATTTATAGCATGTAGGTATGCGTCGTTCCTTGCCTTGGCAACACAGTAACGTATGTATATATATATACGAGGTGATCCGCATCAACAAAAGAAATAAACCTGAAAAGTAAAGTTTAACTGAAAAGAATCGAAAGTTGTGTTATGCAAGAAAAAGGGTATTTGGATAGATTCGATATTACCTTTTGCTTCGCAACCCTCGGAATGTTCGAATCACACCCTCGGCACAGCATCGGTTCTAATCAGCCCGGGTTAAGAATCTAACATGGATATGAGGGGTGGATAGAAAAATCCATCGCGAGGGTAAGTGTCGGGCATCTCGAGGCTTGCTATCATCCCGAGGGACGGGTTTGTGTTTCTACCCCTCACAACCATGTAAGATTCTTTTTCTTGCATATCTTTCATTTCGACTGGGTTTTTAATAATGCAGTCACTTGAATTGCTGACGTCCGCATTGTGATGACAATACTTCGCCGTTTACTGAAGTCATGTTACATGCACTGGCACAACCTTAGCGATGGCGTCCATGGCGTTCTATTCAACCAGAGGACAGCAAACACATGTGAAATCTCGATTTGTATAATATCCCTGGGTAGGATAGCTTGGTTAGGATAAGAATTTCTTTTTCAGAGTAAAATCCAGGATTTCCTTATCTGGTGTGCAAGAAACGCCTATGACGTATATACGTATAATAGGTTCTTAAATTCTAACATAGGTTTGATTTTATCTGCATAATTAACTTACACCACCCATTCCCCAAAAAGGATTACCATAGAGAGGGACACGGAGAATAGTTATAAATAGTTATTTTATAAAGCTTTAAATGTTGCCTTTGCAAACAAAAACTCATTTCAGATAGGGAATTGGAGTATCATTTTTTCTTGAGACGCTTCATTAGCAGCACGGAAAGTGCAAGACTACTGACGCCCTCTAGCGTGCACTTACATGGTATTCCATTTTCAAAGATAATTAAATTTAGTCAAAGATCCTAAATGCAATAAAATATAAACTGCAGTAAGAGGCACACCATAATAACAAGTCCGCGAAATGAATATCCCTCTAAACTCCAGTTAATATAGACAAAACTAATGTTTACAGAGGTATATATTATTTTTACTGTTTCTGCTCCAAGACATAAGCTGTGGGTACTCGTTAGAACCGCCTCAATGTGGCGCTTCTACCGAGTACCCACAACCCATGTTTGGAGTATAAATAAAAATATCACAAATTTTCATCGGAAAAGTAGCCATATTTGAGATATGAAACATTGCACTATGTCACATGGATATGTTATCGTAATGGTACGGAAGACGTTCTGCCGCCGCTACACGGTACTTAACTGCATGCATAGTAGTTAACCCAGTCACGGTCGACAACTTTGCTTCCCTCTTTAATTGCACGCCGGTGGGTCAGGCCTCAGATTCTATGACGGTTCCAAAGTAAAGGCTTATTAAGAATTAGAGAGATCTAATTCAAGGTAATGTTGGTTGGTGGCTGATGCTTTGTCTCTGGTCGGGTCCATTGGAGTCTAACTGTTGGATTTTGTTTTGCTCCAGCATTTCAGTGTTTTCTTGCTGTCGAGTCCTCACCGTTGTTTCATCTCTGTGGTTGTCTGATTATTTGTGTTCACAGAGATGTTGCACTGATGCAGACTGAACAAATTATTTGTCTAAATCGCGACGGAAGTAAGGGCGAGGATTGTGGCCACGTAAAATCGACTTAAGCCCCCCACTGGAATTCGTTTCCGTTGACCGTTCCAAGGCGGTTCTTCTGTCGTCGTATATTTTTGTTATGGTTTGTCTTTGAGTCGCTTATGTTACTTTATTTTGGATAGCCTATCGGTCATTTTGTGGGAAGGTAACTGTCCTTTTGACTTTCCGCTGTTGGTGTTTCCATTAGGGTATGTTGTTTCATGTTTGTGGACCTTTCCCTTTGGTGTCTCTGATGGGAGCTGTGGGTTGAGTGCATCGATTCCTGATCATTGCCACAACTTCTGTTTAACAGCAGCTGCAGTGAAGACAAATGAAGCGTTGAAGGTAACCTGTGGAAGCACATGACATATTCAAGGGTGAACATGGGAGTTTCGGTTTTACTGAGACTCTTCATAGACCGAAGACACCTTATTTAGATCTGTTAAACAGTCCAATTATTGTAAACGCATTTGGACTGATTTATTGCTATGAATCATGATAATAATTGTTTCTATAGTATTATGACAATTCCAATATTTAAAACATTTAACGAACTTTTCACGAAAATATCCGTCCTGCCATCCATTAATGCCATAAGGCCTCCTCTGTGGCTAAAATTGGGTGTATCAGTATTGTTTTTAGTAATGTCTGTTTATTATTATTATTTATTAATTTTAATTTCAGTCCTGGTGGAGAACAACGAGTGATTACCATCAATAGGCAATCATCGGGCGGAACAAGTGAGTATCACGTCTTTGCATTATCATGAATCGGTACAATTAACACACGCCTTCCACCAGAGACACCAAAGGGAAATGAACAACGTAAAACAACTAGACCCTAATGGAAACATCAATAGCGGAAAGCCAAAAGGACAGTTACTTTCCCATAACATGGCCAGTTTGTTTGTTTTGGGCCTTTCAATTTACCTATCCACACTTTTCGTAGGCAGGCTTATACGTAAGCGGTATCCAGTGCAGTGCACATTCTTTCGCCAGAAACTGACAACTGCCCTCCTTGAAACAGCGGAAGGGAGAGAAAGCGTGTAGAAAAGATTAAATGATTAATCCCCACGAAAGAATGTTGCCGACCCCGGAAGGTATCGAACCCGCGACCTCCTGATCGCCAGTCAGACGCACATCCGACTGAGCTACCGAAGCCGGCTAAAATGGCCAATTGGCTATCCAAAACAAAAAATATATAAGCGATACACACACTCAAAGAAAAACCATAACTAAAATAAACTGCGATAGAAGAACCGCCTTGGAACTGTCAAGGAAAATAAATAATGAAGACGTATAGGAAGTGATATAAATTCAGACCACTGTCTACCTTTGATACTGAGAAAACGAGCAAACAAACAAGAGCAGGCACCAAATTTATCATCACGTTTACAAGTTCATGCAATCAATACCCTGCTTAAGCCAACTCCATATAGTGGAAAGTGGGGTTAACAAGGGAATATATCATTTTCCATATTCTTAATCAAATAAATGAATTGTTGGGTACTCATTAGAACCGCGGCGGTTATAATGAGCACCCACATTCCATGTCTGTTGCAGGAATGAGGAAAAAACACATTATTTGCAAAGTATTACTAACTTGGTGGTACTAAGGCCTATGAACTTCAGCTTTAGCTGTAGAGAAACCTTTAGTTGAAGACCATATTTGTCATTCAGCCACCAAGTTTGCTGTCTGTGTTACAGAAGGCCAAGACAGGCTTCCTACGTTATATTAGTTACCTAAACTTCATAAAAGACCATACAAAGCACAGTTTATTGCATATTCAAGCTCTTGTTCCACCACTGAACTCTCCAAATTATTAACTTCATGTTTTACTGCCATCAAAAACATGTGATAAAATATCGCGACAAAGACTACATCATAGTGTAGATTATATTTTCTTGTCCTTTGGGATCATTGATTCCATTGTGGAATTTTGAAAATATCTGAGGGTCACTGATGAGGCCTGATTGGCCGAAACCAGCTAGTCTGGCCCAGAAAACATGTACACTCCATTTTTTTCACTTCTGTGGTGTATTCTTTGCTTCCAAAGGATAACCCTTTTAAAGAACATATTATAAAGATCAGGAAGAAATCTGTTTTGGTCTATAAAAATTCTAATGAAGTTTTAAATAAACTGAAATCCAGGCGTTTTCGAGCTTCAAGTCTTTCTACTTATGATTTTTCCACCCTTTACACTACACTTCCTCATAACCTTATAAAAAAAACTTAATGATTTAATTGAATGGACATTTCATAGGGAATACTCCCTGTATCTTGCATGTAATGTAAGAAATGCCTTTTTCACTTCTGAAGAGCATAAAAATTAAACTTTATTGTCATGTCAGAAAGTGTGTGAAGCTCTCACCTTTCTACTTGACAATATTTACATAAGATTTAGTACTAAGTTATTTGGACAAGTTGTGGGTATTCCGATGGGTACTAATTACGCACCACTTGTGGCTGATCTGTTTTTGTTCTGTTATGAGAGAGACTTCATGATGTCCCTTTCTGCTGAAAACCAGTCTAAAATCATTGAAGCTTTTAGCTCCACTTCTAGATATTTGGATGATTTATTAAATATTGATAATACCTATATCGATGGTTTGATCAGTCAAATTCACCCCCCCCCCCCAGAAATTCAGTTGAATAAAGCAAATTGTTCTGATACCGAGGCCCCGTTTTTGGATTTGCATCTATCTATTGTAGATGGGTTTGTTTCTTGCAAAATTTATGAAAAACGCGATGATTTTGATTTTGAGATTGTAAATTTTACTTTTTCTGGATGGTGATGTTCCTCATGCGCCATCCTATGGCGTTTATATTTCGCAATTAATTCGATTTGCTAGAGTGTGTTGTCATGTAACTGACTTCAACACTCGTAATAAATTATTTACGGCTAAACTTCTTAATCAGGGTTATCGGTACCATAAACTACGAAAAGCCTTTTCAAAATTTCATAGAAGTCATTCTGATTTAATTTCAAAATTCAATATTGGACTTTAATCTCTTCTGCAACGAGGTCTATCGGAACCCGTATTTTATGGTGACTTAGTATATAAATTCAGAAAAATATATAACCGTAATGACTTCAGCACCCAATTTCGTAAAAGCATTCTTCGATATAAAAAGATTGGGTACAACATGAATGTTATACCACAGACTGCCTGCATGGTAGTTAACCCAATCATGGTTGACAACTTTGCTTCCCTCTTTAATTGCTAGCCGGTGGGTCAGGCCTCAGATTCTATTACGTTCCAACTTAAAGGCTTATGTTGGTTGGTACATGATGCTCCGTCTCTGGTCGGGCCCATCGGAGTCTATATGTTGGTTTTCTTTTGCTCCAGCATTTCAGTGGTTTCTTGCTGTTAAGTCCTCACCGTTGTTTCATCTCTGTGGTTGTTTGATTTTTGTGTTCACGGAGATGTTGCACTGATAGTTAGAAGGCCTTCATGCTGACTGAACAAATTATTTGTCTTAATCGCGACGGAAGTAAGGGCGGGGATTGTGGCCACGTAAAATCGATTTAAGCCCCTAAGTGGAATTCGTTTCCGCTGACCATTCCAAGGCGCTTCTTCCGTGGCGGTTTATTTTTGTTATCGTTTGTCTTTGGGTGTTTGTGTCGCCTATATTATTTTATTTTCGATAGCCTATTGGCCATTTTGTGGGAAAGTAACTGTCCTTTTGGCTATCCGCTTTTGATGTTTCCATAGGGTTTGTTGTTTCATGTTTGTGTTTCTTTCCCTTTGGTGTCTCAGATGGGAGCTGTGGGTTGATTGTAACGATTCCTGATCATTGCCTCCACTTCTACTTTTAATGGTTCCAAACTGGTGTTCTATCGTAATGTAAAATGCTTTCGTGCACAACTCCCAAGCATGGCATATATCCTGCCCATAAATATTAAAATGCTAGGCAGTACATTCAAAAACATTGATTTGAATAACTTGTGGATATTATATTTTCAGTACGTCAGGCAGTAACCATGTCAAAACCGAAATTTTTCCTGTTCAGTTCTTAGATGTGGCCGGTTTTGTTTTCAATAGAACTAAATAAACGCTTTTAAGGGGAATGGGAACCCATTCAGGGGAGGCAAACCCTGCAAAAGTATTTTGTCACTCATGCTAATAGAAATCAACTCTTAAAGGAAAGAATTGGCTCATGGGGAGGAAATTCTTACTGTTAAAAGTAGACCCCTTTTTCAGTGGAACAGCCTCAGGGGTTATAATAAAGCGGACAGGAAATCCCTAAAGTTGTTTCTCTTTGAAAAATGGCATAAAAATCTGCCAGGTGTTTCCATTCCCATTAATTTTGTTCTTTTTTTTATAGGCTTTGGTCCTTGTCAGAAGCTACATTGTGAAAATGGAGGCACGTGCGACCAGAAGATGAACACCCCGGTGTGCAAATGCCAGCCTGACTTCACTGGCCTAACTTGTAGTGACTGTAAGCTGAATTGTATTTTTAGTTATAATGATAAGGAAGCAATATCTATCACCTTCCGTCCAAAGGCACCAAAGAGAAAGAAGAATATACCTAAAGCAACGCAACAACAATCGAACCACCACAAGCTAAAAGCCAAAAGGACAATTCTTGTTCCCAAAACTGCCAAACGGAAATCTTAAATAAAAATATTATCAGGACATACTTGCAAAGACATACAATGTCAAAAATAACAGACCACAGCAGAAATATCGCCTTGTAACGGTCAGTAAACATTTTACTGGGGGCTTAAATCGATTTTAGATGGCCACGACCCTCGGCTTTAGTTCAGCACGCGTGAAACCTTTCTAACTCATCTGTGCAACATATTTGAGAACATAAAACCTTGTTTTGAAATGCAATGCCTCTGTCAATTTTATATTGACTATGGCATTTAAATGCTTACCATCCCACTATTAATCCTACCATTACCATGTCTCCGAATTTGTGGGACTTCTTAATAGCCGAAATGAGAGAACTGAAACGCAATTTCAGCCATAAGTTATTGACAACTGTACACTACTATACAATAAAAATCTAAAATATGATTAAGGTAATAGATAATTTCTAAATTTAAATTCATTTAAGAAGATAAGTTTACAGTAGCCTTATGCCCTTTCATGTTTGTAACACTTTTACAAGTCTGCGCAATGGATACCTTTTGTAAATATGTTCTATAAACGTATAATCCTTTGGAAGCAAGGCATACACCACAGAAGTGAAAAGTATCATCACGAAAACACACCTAATAATTTTGACACCCATAAACTCCACTTTCATTTAGTAAAATAGAAGTGTGGGCAATGATCAGGAATCGATACAATTAACCCACAGCTCCCATCAGAGACACCAAATGGAAAGAAACACAAACATGAAACAACCAGATCCTAATGGAAACATCACTAGCAAAAAGCCAAACGTGGGTTTACAGAGGAATATATTATTTCTTTTATTTCTGCTCAAAAGCATAAATTGTGGGTACCCGTTAGAACCGCCTCGTCGAGGAGGTTCTAAAAAGTACCTATAATCCATTTTTGATTGTTTGTTTGTTTGATTTGAGGTTTAACGTCCCCGTCGACACTGTAAAGGTCATTTTATGAGACGTTGCTTCCAATTTTATGGGACTTTTACTCGACATTGAGATGAAATGACATCTCAAGCCCTGTCGCCCAATGAAACCAATTAAGGGTTAATAAGCATGGACGGACCGACTCACATAGCTTTGCCTGGGCAGGCTTAGATCCTCTAAGCGGTTTACCAGTACTCGTGTGCGGGTCGGTTTCAGCTCTGCGTGGAAGCATCATGCAGCCCATCTATTTCTTCAAGCCCCGGTGGGCGGGGCCTAATCCATTTTTGAACAACAATAAAAAAATATCAGGAGTTATAATATGAAAATATTTTAGTGGTTAAATTTCAATATATTGGAATAGGCGTGTTATGGTGTGTACATGTTTTGGGGGGCCAGTCCAATTTGGCCTCATCAGTGACCTTCAAATATTGTCAAAATTACATAGTGGAATAAAAGATCCCAAAGAACAAGAAATAAACTATACTGTGATGAAGGGCAATGAGACCCATTTGACATAGAAAATACCTTATTGTGTTTGTCTTATTTTCAAACGAGTACCAGCAATATGTGATAAAAACAGAAATAAAAAGAAAAGTAAAAACAATCATTGAAAAACAATGTCATTTCATTTTTAGCCAAGAAAGATAGTGTAATCTGTAAAGGTTTGTATGTGCATACGAGGTGTTCAGAGATTATTGTCTGTCTCCAATACTAGGATGAAGAGTGGACGAAGAGGAAGGACTGTATACCCGATGCAGTACACACAGCCAAGTAATTTCAACCCGGAAACCCCCTCTTGCGCAAGTTAGAAAAATCTCAAACTAAAGTACGTTGTGCAGGGAGAAACATATATGTCGTCATTGTCCAGAAATGTATATGAGAACAAATGTTTTTTTTGTAAACTTATTTCGTATATTTGTAATGGCATAAAATTGTTTGCAATATGTCTAGATGGAATTGCGAATATATTTGTTATTTTGTTTTATATTTACAGTTGTTACTACAACTGAACAAACAACAGAGACATTGACAACCATGCAAAGTACAGAACAGACCACTTCCGAGATATTAACTTCTAGTACCTCGACTACTATCCCACCTTCCACAAGTACCTCGACCACAGCATTACCATCTACGAGTTCAGATACATCGTCGCCGACGTCTACAAGTACATCAACAGTTGGAAGTCCGACTTCTACCACTAAATTGACAAGTTTTACTACATCTACAAGTACATCAACAAGTTCGACTTCATCTACGAGTACATCGACAAGTCCAAGTCCGACTACTACCCCACTACTGTCCACATATTTACCATCTACGAGTCCAGCGACAACTTCGATATCGTCTACGAGTACATCGACAAGTCCACGTCCGACTACTACCCCACCACTGTCCACATATTTACCATCTACGAGTCCAGCGACAACTTCGATATCGTCTACGAGTACATCTACAGTTCAAAGTCCGACGACCCCTGAAACTACATCGTCAAGTTCGACTACATCTTTGCGTTCATCGACAAGTCCAAATACATCTACGAGTACATCGACAAGTCCACGTCCGACTACTACCCCACCTTCGAGAAGTACATCTGCAACAACGTCGACGACGTCAGCGATTACATCTGCAGTTAAACATCCGATTTCATCTGCATCTACAGCGACAACTTCGATATCGTCTACGAGTACATCGACAAGTCCAAGTCCGACTACTACCCCACCACTGTCCACATATTTACCATCTACGAGTCCAGCGACAACTTCGATATCGTCTACGAGTACATCTACAGTTCAAAGTCCGACGACCCCTGTAACTACATCGTCAAGTTCGACTACATCTTTGCGTTCATCGACAAGTCCAAATACATCTACGAGTGCATCGACAAGTCCACGTCCGACTACTACCCCACCTTCGACAAGTACATCTGCGACAACGTCGACGACGTCAGCGATTACATCTGCAGTTAAACATCCGATTTCATCTGCATCTACATCGACAAGTTCGATTACATCTATGAGTACATCGAAAAGTCCGATTACATCTACGAGTACATCGACAAATCCACCTCCGACTACTACCCCACCTTCCACAAGTACATCGACGACACATTTACCATCTACAAGTTCAGAGACAACTTCCACAACGTCAGCCGTTACATCTACAGTTAAAAGTCCGATTTCCTCAACAACTATATCGACAGGTTCGATTACATCTACGAGCACATCAACAAGTCCGATTACATCTACGATTACGTCGACAAATCCTCTTCCGACTACTACCCCACCTTCCACAAGTACATCGTCGACAGCATTACCATCTAAGAGTTCAGAGACAACGTCGACAAAGTCAACGATTACATCTACAGTTACAAGTCCGATTTCCTCTATAACTACATCAACAAGTCCGATTACATCTACGAGTACATCGACAACTCAAAGCCCGACTTCATTTACGAGTAAATCGACAAGTACGACAACTACAAGTAGTTCATCTACAGATTCGTCTGCATCTACAAGTTCATCGACTACGCAACTGTCCTCTACAAGTCAATCAATCACAACATCAGTCACTGCCAGTTTATCGACTACACAGACACCATCAACGAGCACATCTACCACTCCATCGCCGTCAACCATTTTGTCGACTCCGAGGCCTTCTTCTGGTACCTCGTCTACATTGTCCGCGTCAACGAAGTCGTCAACTACTCAATCAAACCCTACCTTGACACCAAATTCACCATTTCCCTCAACGATTTCATCAGCCACGCCTTCGCCAACTACTAATGAGCCAACTACACTGACAGCTTCTACGGGTGCCTCAATGAATATATTACGTGTTAATGGTAAGTCTATTACGTTACCTATTGCAACGTCTTTGAGTACATCTACTTCCATGCTACATTTTTTGGGTAAATTCACAACGCCTCGTCAAGTGTTTAGCTCATCTAGTAAATTATTCAGTTTTTTTTTATTTCAGAAAAAAACTACCAGTAATTCCTCAAAACTGATTCAAGAAAAATTCTAATATATTCCAAAGCGTGCCCTAGATCCTAAAACACTGTTTAATAAGTCTTAAACTGACCTTCAAAAATCTGAATGATTGTCCCATTACTCTGCGCCAGTAAAGTATAAATTGTCTATTTTTTCAGATATTATGAAGTCGAAACATGCATGCAAGGTTGATAATGCTTTCAAAAACGGTACCATTAAGAATAGGGGTTTTCTGTCTCTGGTCAGGCACATCGGAGTCTTACTGTTGGTTTTCTTTTGCTCCAGCATTTCAGTGGTTTCTTGCTTTCAAGTCCTCACCGTTGTTTCATCTCTGTGGTTATTTGATTTTTGTGTTCTCACAGATGTTGCACTGAACAAATTATGTGTCTAAATCGCGACGGAAGTAAGGGCGAGGATTACAGCCGCATAAAATCGATTTAAGCCCTCCAGTGGAATTCGTTTCACTAACCGTTCCAAGGCGATTCTTTTTTCGCGGTTTGGCGGTTTGTTATTGTTATGGTTTGTCTTTGAGTTTGTGTGTCGCTTACTTTTTTGTATTGGATAGCCAATGGGCCATTTGTTGGAAAGTGGCTGTCATTTTTGCTTTCCGCTGTTGGTGTTTCCATTGGGGTCTAGTATTTTCATGGTTGTGTTTCTTTCCCTTTTCGTCTCTGATGGGAGCTGTGTATTAATTGTATCGATTACTGATCATTTCTTTAACTTCTGTTTTACTCTCAAAGAGAGGAATTTTCTCCTAAATCCATTCCTTTAAAAAAACAGAAGTGGAGGCAATGAGCAGGAATCGATACAGTTAACCCACAGCTCCCATCAGAGACACCAAAGGGAAAGAAACACAAACATGAAACAACAGACCCTAATGGAAACATCAATAGCGGAAAACGAAACGGACAGTTACTTTCCCACAAAATGGCCAATATGCTATCCAAAATAAAACAACATAATTGACACAAACACCCAAAGACAAACCATAACAAAAAAAGCTGCGACAGAAGAACCGCCTTGAAAGAACCGCCTTTAAGCCCTTTACGAGTAGGTGTTTGTTTGAGTTTGACTTTCAACCGACAACTAAAGTCATATGCAGAAGGGGCTTTGGTTTAAAAACTGGTTCTAAAGTAGAAGTAAAACAAAGATTAGGAATCGATACAATTAACTTACTCCACCCATCAAAGACACCAAAGGGAAAGAAACACAAACATTAAGCGACCAGACCATAATGGAAACCTAAACAAAGGAAGGCCATAAGGACAGTTACTTTCCCACAAAATGGCCATATGGCCATCCAAAATAAAAAAAGACACAAGTGATACACACAGTAAGTAACAAACAACACCATAAATAAACCGCCACAGAAGAACCGCCTTGGAACGATCAGTGGAATGATTTCCACTGGGGGGGGGGGCTTAAATCGATTTTACGTGGCCACAATCCTCGCCCTTACTTCCGTCGCGATTAAGACAAATAATTTGTTCAGTCCGCATGAAGGCCTCCTAACTCATCAGTGCAACATCTCCGTGAACACAAAAATCAAAGAACCACAGAGGTGAGACAACGGTGAGGACTCAGCAGCAAGAAACCACTGAAATGCTGGAGCAAAAGAAAACCAACAGTTAGACTCCGATAGTCTGTAGAAGCCCGGAATTGAACCCACGAACCCGAAAGTGAGTAGCTTAATTAATAACCACTATACAACGGAGGCTTCTCTTTAAAGAGTAAGCCTCCTTTCTTGAAGGATATGTGTTCACCCTTTAAGATGTAAAATATGTTTCTCAACTTTAGCGTAAATTAATTTGCCGGCAATCTAGCCAACTTTCTCATGTTTTTTTTTTCAGGAACTTGCAACATGAAACAAGGTGAGTAAAATAATGCATAACCTTTATTATCGTCTTTACAGCAGCGCCAAATTATAATATGTCTTCGTAAGGGAAGTAAGGGCGAGGATGGTGGCCAACGTAAAATCGATTTAAGCTCCCACCCCCACCCCGTTGGAATTCGTTTTTATAACCATTCCAAGGTGGTTCTTCTGTCGCGGTTTATTTTGTTATGGCTTGTCTTTGAGTGTGTGTATCGTTTATATTATTTTGTTTTTGGATAGCCAATTTGCCATTTTCTGGGAAAGTATCTGTCTTTTTGGTTTTTCGCTATTGATGTAATAACAGTCGTCCGCTATAGTAATCACCCTGTCAGCCAGTCCGTCCGCCAGTCAGTCAATCCGTGTGTTTTTTTTTCAACCTTAACAAACAACTTAACCTCGGCCATAAATTCAGAAGTATTCGCCCTACTCTCATGACACTGCATACAAATGTTAGGTATGATGATATTTCAAGCGAGTTCGACTTTCATGATCCGGGGTTTCAAGCTCAATATCACTGTGGCTATTTTTAGAAAACAATTTTATCACTCTAGCTCCTACATTTATTGATTTTGATTTCGGCCATAACTTCAGAAATATTTGCCCTACACCCATGACACTTCATCCAAATGTTAGGTATGATGATATCTCGAGCGAGTTCGACTTTCAGGGTCCGGGGCTCAAGATCAAGGTCACTGTGGTTGTTTTTTGAAAAAATTGTCATTACTATAGCGCCTTCATTTATTGATGGATAATATTACTTCACGCAAACGTTGGGTATTATGATATCTCGAGCGAGATCTACCTTCAGGGTTTTGAGCTCAAGGTCAAGGTCACTGTGAGAAAAACTTTGTCATTGCTCTAGCACGTACATTTATTGATGGATTTTAATTTAATTTCACGAAAATGTTGCGTATGAGAATATCTTGAGCGAGTCCGACTTTAAGGGCCCTGGACTCAAGGTCAAGGTCATTGTGGCTATTTTGGAAAAACATTGTCATCGCTCTATCGCCTGCATTTACTGACGTATTTTAATTTAGCGCCACACAAATGATGTGTTTCATATCTCGAGCAAGTTCTACTTTCAGGGTCCTAGGCTCAATGTCTAGGTCACTGTGGCGATTTTTAGAAACACTTTGTCATCACACCAGCGCCTGCATTTACTGATGGATTGCAGTGTAACTTCACACAAATACCAGGCTAGGCTGAAGATCAAGATCATTGTGACTATTTTTAAGGTGTCTTGTGCGAGGGGATTTGTAATACCTGCGGCAGCTTTATGTGGGGGCCCTTTCTGACGTATGTTTGTTTGTTTGTATTGTTGTTTAATGGCCCAATCAACACTATTTTAGGTCATTTTTGAGCCGGTGAGTTTACTTATCCACGCTGTTCCTGGGCAGGCTTATACGTAAGCGGTTAACCAGTACAGTGCACATTCTTTCGCCAGAAACTAACAACCGCCCTTCTTGCATCAGCGGAAGGGAAAGAATGACCGGAGAAAAGATTTCATGATCAATCTCCACAAAAGAATGTTAGTTTAAGCATATTTATTTCACAATTTCAGTGACATGCAATACATTTATACATACAATAATACTTCATAGGATGAGAACGAAAGCTTATAGAGCTCCCAATGGAGGGTTATTTTTAGATTGCACCATCGTGGCAGGTTCGTGCGTAGATTGTCCATAAATATGTTTAAAATATACACAATTTGTCATACAACACCTATGCAAGCCTACACGTTCATACATTTAAACTAATTTCAGCAACGTTAATATATGTAGTAAAACGTGTGCTATGATTACAAAATGGGGAAAAAGAATGCGTAGAATGAAAAAAAGCAAAAAAAAGTGTTGAATAGGGTCAGGTTTTGGGAATAATGGGCATCAGATGAGACATAAATTGTGTTCGTTAATGAATGGTTGAAGATATTGCCGACCCCGGCAGGTATCGAACCCGCGTCCTACTGATCACCAGTCAGACGCGCATCCGACTGAGCTACCGAGGCCGGCTCTGACGTGGTCAGTGATCTACATAGTTATATAGCTATATACATATATTGCGTATTGCCAGCAGTTAAAGTCTCAAACTATGCACGTTGTGTATGAGTTTGCATCAAATATTCCGCGTGAAGCCATTGCCGTTTAATGGAATTAAATTCATTAAATGCGTAACCAAAACACGCCTATTTAAATATATTGAAAAACATTAACCCCCCTCCTCACACTCCCAATTGAGAAAAATGAAAATTTGCAGATAAAGATTCTGATTTTTTTTTCATATAACCGCTCAAGACATAGATAGATGAGGCCAAATTAGCCGCTACAGTTAGTCTGGTCCGGAAAAAACATGTACACTCCACATTACAAAACAGGCCTATTCAAATATAGAGAAATTTAACCACCAAAAAGTTTTCAGATAAAAGAATCCTGGTATTTTTCTTCTTTCTGCTTAAAACATGGATTGTAGGTACTCGTTAGAACCGCCTCGGCGAGGGGGTTCTAACGAGTACCTACAATCTATAATTGTATACAAAAATTTTATATAAACATACAATGTATACCCCTATAAACCACAGTTTTACTATATAAAACATGAGTTGAAGAGGGGCAAAATTATGAAGGCGTGTTTTCGTAATGTAGTAATGTTGCATAACGGTAAAATCCCAAAGCATCCAAGTAAATGTGTTGAAAAAGATGGGCTACATGATGCTTCCACGCAGAGCTGAAACCTACCTGCACACAAGTACTGGATAACCGCTTAGAGGATCTAAGCCTGCCCAGGCAAAGCGGTGCGTGGCGGACCATCCATGCATATAAACTGTATTGGTGTCATTGGGTGACAGGGCTTGAGATGTAATTTCATCTCAATGTCGGGTAAAAGTCGGGAAGCCCCCGCCCATCGGGGCTTAAAGAAATAAAGAAATAGATGGGCTGCATGATGCTTCCACGCAGAGCTGAAATCTGACCGCACATGAGTACTGGTAAACCGCTTAGAGGATCTAAGTCTGCCCAGGCAAAGCGGTGCGAGTCGGACCGTCCATGCTTATAAACCCTGTTGGTTTCATTTACGTCCCACCAACAGCTAAGGTCATACGGAGACGGAACCTCGGTTTAAAGACTCATCCGAAAGTCTGGAGAAGCCCGGGATCGACCCTGCGACCCCTGGATTACAAGGCGAGTATTTTAACCACTACACCACGGAGCTGCTCATGTGTATTCTGTATAAGTGTGCCAGTAAATACTGAAACTTGTATAATAGCCAAAGATTCCAAAAGTTGACTCCAGTTACATATATAAACAAAACTACCAATCTTTTACTATGACACTCACTCGTACTAAGGAAACGAAAAATCAGTAGAACAGATGCACCTGCCTTCTTTTAGTGAAAACAAACAAAAAACGATGTACTGTATCATCGGGGGAAAGTTAACATCATGTGAACCCAGAAAACAGAGGGTGTGATAAACTTAGGGAAGTGTTGCGGTCAATCCCGGTTTTTAATCATTATAACAAATACCATTGCTGACCAATCAATAGAATATAGTATTCAGTCAGTAATGGCCTTTTCTTTAATGCCTCTGGAGCAAAAGTAAAACTTAGGTAGTCAACACCCACAAGCGTAGGCAATAACACGGATGACATGCTAATAGAAAATAACATTCAACTACTTGTGACCTTTTCTTAAATGCTTCCGGAGCAAAAATCATCCTTAAGATTGTCTACGCCCATGGGCGTAGACAACAATGTAGTTCATACTTCCGTGAACGAATCGAGTCACATGATTTTTAGTGACGACAATTGACGTCATTCTAAACCATGGTTCCATGCGATCTCATTGAGTGTTGGCGACGTCAACGCTGTTCCGCTCTTTGTAGAAAAACAGCGTGTAAATGTTTTTCAGCTTTAAGAGTTTGTTCTATGAGCATAGTTTCGGATCAAAGAATGTAGATATAAGAAATAAACTTTTCTGCTGTTCATGAAATTATGAACGACAGCGGGTCGCTAGCAAAGTTTCATTTACTTTGCAGGAGACCCAGTGCGTTTATAATTTAATGAACAGCAGAAAAATAAAATTCATTTCTTAAGTGACCGTGGTTCTTACATCGAATATTTTTGAATGCTACTTTTGCTATTTAACCCACTATTTACAAGAACGGGCGTGTCCAAGTTCAAAGATAAGAAAAGCGCACTTCAAAAGACTGAGGAGTAACTGAATTTTATTGAATAGTTTTCTTTTTTTTATTTATTTTCAGCTAGCCAGATAGCGGTAAGTACTTTAACAATACAATCTGTTCTACAGAGACATTCTTTTCTTTCAGTTTCAGGGGTGTTTGGAACATTTAATTAATTTCAAAAGAATAATGGGCATCATTAACTCTTTTGTATAGCCACGTACAAAACGAATGGGGATAGTGTAGATGTTATGCAACAGACCGCATGTTTGGTTGTCGAACCCTTTACACTGGACAGCATTGCTACGCACTTAGGTTGCACGGTACTGGACTTCGGACGTCATCTTAACCCTGAGGACGCCACGAAAAATTGCATCTGCATGAAAATATCGTCTATTCATGTCGCCTATTCCATTTTCTCGAAAGCATTTCAAACATATTTTGCATTCTTCTAGGAGCAGTCTGATCAGGATCCACACGGTTTGCAACAATTATTTTTAAAAGCAAACAATAAAACCGACGACAGTTGTTGAGGTTTCATGTTCTGGGTACGAGCTTACCTGTTCTAGCGGGAGATTTTCTTCTGCTCTGAGGTTGATGAGTCATCAATCCTGAATTAGGAGTGTCTATAATAACACGAAGTCGTTTTATCTTGTATTTTGCTGCCGTGGCTCACTTTTTTTCTATGGCCATTCTCTCCCTTCGGCTGATTCAAGGACAGTTGGATTTATTTGCACTGTACTTGTTAACTACTTATGTATCTGCCTGCTTAGGAAAAGTGTGGTTTGGAACATTTAATTAATTTCAAAAGAATAATGGGCATCAATAACTTTTCCTTATAGCCATGTACAAAATGAATGGGGATAGTCTAGATGTTAAGCAACAGACCGCATGTTTGGTTGTCGAACCCTTGACACTAGACAGCATTGCTAAGCTCTTATGTTGCACGGTAGTGGAAAGGATAACCCCTTCTAGAGCATGTTTTAGGTAAACTGACCGACTCGACAAGACTTAAAAAGAGTTGACTGGTCCTTAAAACTAAGAAATAAAACAAACGTTTAGTTTATACGGGCATGGACAAAGTTGCCGAAGGCAACTTTGGCGTGCACGCCTATAGGTAACGTGCGCGTGCATTTCTCCAGCCCATCTCTCTCAGCTGATCCGTCCCAAAATTACGAGATCTCGCGAATTGAAAACTGGCGAGAAACGCTTACATTTTTGGCCGGATTTTTTTCTCTTTCCGTAAATGTTCAAGATCTTTCTAAATTTCAAGAACTATAACGTATCCTTTTTAACAAATAAATGCGTTTTAAAAAATAAAGTTCATTTTCCCGGCGTTTGTTCGAAAAATGAGTGACCGGTTCTAAATCATTAATCGACGTTATTCAGGCGCGTATCAGAATTAATTAGGCATAAACGTTAAAGATTCCACAAAAATGAGAATCAGTCCGTCTGCGCGTTACAGTTTTTGGCCTGTCAACAACAATTGTTTTGACAGTTCATTTGGAGCTTTTGCCGCTTTGTATGCTTATACTCTGATACTTTGATAGAAAGACATTGAAAGGCTAGTTTGTACAACCGGGGAAGTATTTGTAAAAAGCTGTTTCTGTCAAAAATTCTATATTTCCACGACTATGCTGCATTCTTCACAGATTTGGGTGCATTTGATTTTGTAAAACACACACACTGGTATTTTCTAATCCTGATTCAGACCATACATCATGACAAATTGCCTGGCAAGTTCATATGGTGTTAGATATCTATCTATCTATCTATCTATCTATCTATCTATCTATCTATCTATCTATCTATCTATCTATCTATCTATCTATCTAATCTATCTATCTATCTATAGATAGTATCTATCTATCTATCTATCTATCTATCTATCTATCTATCTATCTATCTATCTATCTATCTATCCAAACGACAGTGCACTTTTTGCCGTTCTATCAATCTATCTTCTGATACTGCGTCGGTCACATTTGACCATTACCGCAGGTGTATATTGGTTTTGCAGGATGAAAGCCTACACAGTAATCATGTTATTACGGTAGGGATCTTTAACCTGCACAGGGGATGGTTCTCCCTGCACAGTTAACGTCCCGATCCGAAGGGCGGTGCACTTTATGACATTCATCCCTGCAAATGATGCCAATGGAGCGTGTTCGGACACCGAAATTTTATCGCAGCTGCCGGGGATCGAACCCGGGACCTCTAGCATCAGAGGCAAGTGCACTAACCACTGAGCTATCACGTTCACCCGGCAGATAATGCAAATGGAGCGTGTTTGCATCCGGAAATAATCACTGCCACCACGAATCAAACCGGGGGCCGCTAGAGCCAGAGGCAAGTGTACTACCTCTGATCTATCTATCCTGTGATCGGTCACATTTGACCATTACTCGCAGGTGTACATTTAGCACACACAAGGTTTGTAGGATGAAAACCTACACAGTTATCCGAACGACGGTGCACTTTTTGCCATTCACCCAGCAGATGATGCCAATGGAGCGTGTTCGTATCCAGAAATCACTGCCACCAGGAATAAAACCGGGGCCTCTAGCGTCAGAGGCAAGTGCACTAACCACTGATCTATCTATCTATCTATCTATCTATCTATCTATCTATCTATCTATCTATCTATCTATCTATCTATCTATCTATCTATTACAACATGACATTATTTAAAGATCCCGACCATAGACTTACATCCAATAGATAGATAGATAGATAGATAGATAGATAGATAGATAGATAGATATATAGAAAGATAGATAGATAGATTAGATAGATAGATAGATAGATAGATAGATAGATAGATAGATAGATAGATAGATAGATAGATAGATAGATAGATAGATAGATAGATAGATAGATAGATAGATAGATAGATAGATACCTAACACCATATGAACTTGCCATCGGAATTCGATCAACAGTGATGGCCCTGATCAGATCTGCATTCTGCTACATCTGAATTGGGATTGCATGCACTGTTTGCCCATTTGATATTCCTTTTTGGGGACATTCTGTACAGAAAGGGGCTAACATGACAGGTCGACTTAAACACTGTTAAACTGATGATGTTAGGCAAACTGCCTGAGTGGTTGGATATACATTGTATATTGCATTGTATATTGCACGACCCGCAGAAAAAGCGACCGACTGAAGTCAGTTGATTTTCTAAGAGTGCCCTTAAATCACCGTGTCATTCGGTCATTCTGTCAGTCTGTCTGTCCGTCCGTAACCCGTTTGTGAAAATTGGTGATATTGATTCTAAATAGTGTTCAATGCATCGTTAAGACTATAAACAAATTGAAACGGGCCTCCGTGGCATAGTGGATAAGAGCGCTGACTCTTAGTCATAAGGTCTCTCACCGCCGTAGGTTCGAGCCTCGCTCGGGCCACGTGTGAGACGCCAAGTTCTGCAACGGAAGGTCAGGTGGTTTTTCTCCGGGTACTCCGGTTTTCGCCCACCTCTGATTAACGATCGGCTCAATATGAGTGAAATAATCTTGAAAGGGCCGTAAAACCCAAACAAAAAAAAAAAATAAAAAAAAAAAAAAAATAACATAATCAGCCAGATTCATTCAAATTTCATGTCACAGCTAGGATACAGGATATAAGTATGGAGCACACTAGCTGATATAGGGAAAGTCTTTAGAAATCTTCTTCTCTGAAACTGCAAAGCCCAGGTCTTTCATATTTGGTTTGAAGCTTCAAGTTGTCAACCTCTACCAAGATTGTTTAAATTATAGCCCTGAGGCCAAAAATGCCCTCGCTCTGGGGCCCTTGGGTTTTACATAGAAGATATGGAAAATCTTGAAAAATCTTCTCTAAAACACAAGGCCTAGGTCTTTGATATTTGGCATCTAGTGGACTTCTACCAATATTGTTCAAATTATAGACCTGAGACCAAAAATGCCCCGCCTCGGGGCCCTTTGGTTTTACATAGACTTATATAGGGAAAATCTTTAAAAATCTTCTTCTGTGAAACCAGAAGACGTAAGTCTTTGATATTTGGTTTGAAATTTCATCTAGTGGACCTCTACCAAGATTGTTCAAATTATAGCCCTGGGGCCAAAAATGCCCCCGCCCCGAGACCCTTTGGTTTTACATAGACTTTTATAGGAAAATCTTTAAAAATCTTCTCTGAAACTGCAAGGCCCATGTCTTTGATATTGGGTATGGAGCTTCATCTACTGGACCTCTTTCAAGATTGTTCAAATTATAGCCCTCGGGGTACAAATGCCTCCGCCCCCGGGCCCTATGGTTTTACATAGATTTATATACTAGAGATACCGTATTCGCCCTAATTACCGCACATGCTCCTATAAGCGCAAACCAAAGCTATTTTTGAAAAGGAAATGCATTAGCAGACACTTTACAGTAACCTCTCCTTGAAGCTCTCAAGCAAATCTATAAAAAAATTACCATTATTTCTTCAACAGTGAAGGTAATGCTTAAGTATCCTTTTCCATCCCATTAAATATCAGTATGCATCATATCGGAAGCTATTTTTTCGTATCAACTGTGCGCTAATTAGGTAGATTTCTCTCCATGAATTTTTGAAACGATTTGGAAAAAACTAAGGGCACGGTGCGGTAATTAGAGCGAATACTGTAATCTTTGAAAATCTTCTTCTCTGAAGCAGCAAGGTCCAGGTCTTTGATATTTGGTGTGAAGCTTCATCTAGTGGACCTCTATCAAGATTGTTTAAATTATAGCCCTGAGGCCAAAAATGCCCCCGCCCCGGGGCCATTTGGTTTTACATAGGCCTATTTAGGGGCTCACTTGTTACTCTTTGGATCAGGTGAGCGATCCAGGGCCATGATTGGCCCTCTTTTTTATGCCCCCGCCATTCGAAGAATGGTGTAAAGGGCATATAGCGTTGCCCCTGTCCGTCCGTCCGTCCGTCCGTCCGTTGGTCCGTCCGTGCGTCCGAAACTTAAACGCAGTCAATAACTTCCTTATTTCTTGATGGATTTTAAAATTACTCGGCAGAAATGTTAACCATCATGAGACGACGTGTCACGTGCAAAACCCAGGTCCTTAACTCCAAGGTCAAGGTCATACTTAGAGGTCAAAGGTCAAAAAAAGGGGTCCGAAACTTAAACGCAGTCAATAACTTCCTTATTTCTTGATGGATTTTAAAATTACTCGGCAGAAATGTTAACCATCATGAGACGATGTGTCACGTGCAAAACGCAGGTCCTTAACTCCAAGGTCAAGGTCATACTTAGAGGTCAAAGTTAAAAAAAGGGGGTCCGAAACTTAAACGCAGTCAATAACTTTCTTATTTCTGGATGGATTTTGAAATTACTTTGGAGAAATGTTAACCATCATGAGTCGATGTGTCACGTGCAAAACCCAGATCCGTACCTCCAAGGTCAAGGTCATACTTGGAGGTCAAAGGTAAAAAAGGGGTCCAAAACTTAAACGCAGTCAATAACTTTCTTATTTCTGGATGGATTTTGAGATTACTTTGTAGAAATGTTAACAATCATGAGTCGATGTGTCACATTCAAAATCCAGGTCCGTACCTCCAAGGTCAAGGTCATACTTGGAGGTCAAAGGTAAAAAAAAAGGGTCCGAAACTTAAACGCAGCCAATAACTTAATTATTTTTGGATGGATTTTGAAATTATTTTGAATAAATGTTAACCATCATGAGACAATGTGTCACGTGCAAACCCAGATCCGTACCTCCAAGGTC